>JARQOD010000002.1:62593632-62655892 GCA_033576555.1 Oophaga sylvatica | reverse complement strand
AGGGGGTACCAGCAATATTGATCGCTCCGGATTGGCCGCGTCGCTCATGGTACGCAGAGCTGGTAAAAAGCTCAGCGACGCACCCTGGCGTCTGCCAGAACGCGTGGATCTTCTCTCCCAGGGCCCAGTTTTACCACCAGAACTTAGCGGTCCTGTGTTTGACGGCCTGGCCGTTGAATCTTGGATTCTGACATAGGGCTGGATTCTCCAAAAAGGTCGCCGCCACAATGGCTAGCGCCAGAAAACCCACCTCGGCTCGTATCTACCATGGTACTTGGAAGGTCTTTTTTACATGGTGCAGGAACATGGTTATTCTCCACTTCATTTTTCAATCCCCAACATTCTGTCTTTTCTCCAAGCAGGCTTAGATTCAGGTTTAGCACCAAGTACTCTTAGGCGTCAAATTTCGGCCTTGTCGGTTCTTTTTCAGCGAAGGATCGCATCTAATTTACAGGTCAGGACCTTTATTCAGGGGGTTGTCCATATAGTGCCCCCCTACAAGGCTCCTTAGATGTTTGGGATCTCAATCTGGTTCTGGGAGTTCTGCAAGAATCTCCTTTTGAGCCTCTTCAGGAGGTTTCCCTGACATACCTTTCCTGTAAGGTGGTATTTTTAGTGGCCATAACATCCATAAGGCGGGTTTCGGAGCTGGCAGCACTATCCTGCCGAGCTCCGTACTTACTTTCCACCGTGATAAGGTAGTGCTTAGGCCACACCTCCTTTTTTGCTAAGGTCGTGTCCTCATTTCACATCAATGAGGACATTGTTTTGCCCTCATTTTGCCCAGCTCCGACGCACCGGGTAGAAAAAGCTCTCCATACGCTGGATCTGGTGAGAGCACTCAGGAGATATGTATCTCGAACGGCATCCTTTAGGCAGACGGACACGCTGTTTATCCTCCCTGAGGGTCGCAGGAAGGGACTCGCTGCGTCTAGGTCAACTTTAGCTAGATGGATAACGGGTAACCATTCAAGAGGCCTACCGCATCAGAGGCGCGGTGGTTCCCGCAGGAATCAGGGCTCACTCCACCAGAGCAGTGGGTGCTTCTGGGCTCTTCGGCATCAGGCTTCGGCGGAACAGTTTGTAAGGGGCAACCTGGTCCAGTTTGCATACTTTTTCAAAACATTATAATGTCCATACTCAGGCGTCAGCGGATGCTAGCCTGGTAGAAGGATTCTTCAGGGCGCGGTAGCGCACCTATGAGCAATGCCTATGTATTATTGCACTGTGGAGTCAGTTTCCCACCCAAGTGGACTGCTTTGGGACGTCCCACAGTCCTGTGTCCCCCAATGAGACGAAGGAGAAATACGGATTTTTGTGTTACTCACCGTAAAATCCTTTTCTCCGAGACGCTCATTGGGGGACACAGCACCCTCCCTTATAGCCGGATGGCTTTGCTTTCTAAGCTAATTTGTTTGCTTGGGTCTATATCAGTAGATTTACTTCTGGATATATTGTACCTGTATTAACACTGATTTTTTTGTTTTAGCCTCCTACTGCTTTTTGCACTAAACTGGGTTTGCCTGTGGCCAGTGCTGAGGTGTATACGGCGGAGGAGGAGCTAACCTTTTTTATGTTTACTTAGTGTCAGCCTCCTAGCGGCAGTAGCATACACCCACAGTCCTGTGTCCCCCAATGAGCGTCTCGGAGAAAAGGATTTTACGGTGAGTAACACAAAAATCCGTATTTTCCCAGTTTTTTGTGGCAAAAATTAGGGGGGTCGGCTTATACACGGGTCGGCTTATACATGAGTATATACAGTATCTGTTTTACCCAGATATTACTTTTAGCCTCTTCACGACATGCCGACTTACCACTTTTTTTTTCCTCCCCTTCTTCCAAGAGCCATAACTTTTTTCTTTTTTAAGTCAATATAGCTCTATGAGGCTTGCTTTTTTTGTGGGACGAGTTGTACTTTTTAAATGACATGATTCATTCTACCACATAGTGTACTGGAAACGGAAAAAGAATTCCAAGTTCTGTGAAATTTCAAAAAAAAAAGTTAAATTCCACAATTGCCACTATATAGTCACTATATGGTAAAATTGACCTGGCAACATGATTATCCAGGTGAGTACGAGTACACACAGACCAAATGTACAGTTTTTTTGTTGTTTTTATTTGTGTTGAAAAAACTTATAAAATTGCATTTTCCAGGTTATTAGGCTTATAGTGTGTGCCCTGACCTGATGTTTTTACTGACACCATTTTGATGTAGATACGATAATTTTATTGCCTATCATTGAATTTATCGCACTGTTACGGCTGCAAAAAAAATTAATTTCTCCTTCGCCTCATTGGAGGACACAGGACCATGGGTGTATGCTGCTGCCACTAAGTGAATACAAAAAGATTAGCTCCTCCTCTGCAGTATACACCCTCACGCTGGCTCCAGACGAACTAGTTCTTGCTTAGTATCCGTAGGAGGCACATGGGTCTGGTCTTCAGACCACAATTTTTTATTTTCAATTTTTAAATGTTTCAAATTATTTTTTTTAGCCCTTTTGAATGGATTACAGGGGGCGACAGATCCTTTCAGGACACCAATCTCCCTGCACCGACAACAGATAGGAACATGGAGTGTCGCCTCCTATATTTTGAGACATCTGTCTTATGAACGCAGTGATAACCAGTGTGTATTTTTAGTTATTTTTTAATACTGAAAAAGGTGGGATGACATGATCTTGTAAGGGACTTGATCCTGCAATCATCTGATCACTTGTGCACTTGCTGTGTATAGATAAAATCATGATGTCCTATTAACACCAGCTAAATGCTGGCTTTCACAGGGGGATCATAATTACTGTCATGGAGGTCTTCGGCAGACGCCCAGCTGTCATGACTCTGCCATATGTCGTGAAGGGTATAAAGTCTATAGCAAACTGATGCAAAGTCTCCAAGCATAAAAGTTTTGGTTTTGAATTTAGTTACATACACCTTCCCGAAATTTCCATATTGTTGCGTTTTCGTTTTTCCCATTGCTTCCTCCAAGAGCCGTAACTTTTGGTATTTTTCCATCGACATAGCCATATGAGTAGGGATGAGAGAACCAGAACGGTAAAGTTGGGGGTGCGTACCGGTCACCTACTGTTCGTTACCAAACCCCAAACACAGACTTATTAATGTATGTCTGGTTTCCTGTTCTTGTTCGCCAGTCTAATAAAGCTTGTTGAAAGGCTGCAGCGCAGTCATTCAAGCTTTTAGACCGTGGGCACTTCCGGAGCCATCCCAGCCATGCCAAGTATTGAATGGCGCAGCTAGAGGCCAGATGATGAGTTCCACTGCCATTCTGCTCTCGTTAGTATAAGAATAGGAAGCATCTGGAGTGAGGGTCAGATTGACTGCGCACTCCCGAAAAAAAAAGCTGCTATGTGTATTCTGCCCCCCCCCCCCCATTCACCTATGGAAGTACTGTGCCTTTAAGTCTCCGTGTGTTTCGGATGCAGGAAGCTTCTGGCATGGGGGGCAGGAGTAATGGGTGGTTAATAAATAAATCTCAGCTGCCATCTCTTTGCCATTTGTAGGCTAAACAAATAATTTTACTGTACTGCTGTGTCTATAAGAGCAGTGATTCGTAAAAAAAAAATGTTCTACTCCACAGCTGTTAAGAGTAGTGTTTATTTTAAAAATTCTACTCTGCAGCCGTTTTTTTCCCCATTTGTGAGCAGAATAAATTATTTTATTCTACCGCTGTGTCTGAGTAGTAGTTGAAAAAAAAAAAGAAATTCTAAAAAAAATTTCTGGTATGTAGCCTTTCCCATTTGTGGGCCAAAAAGACTCTGTTTCTACTTTATCAAAAAGCCTCTGCACTGTAACCAAAAACATGTTTGTACTGTACCAAAATAGGGACCCTTTCAGATGATGGCACTGGATTTTATGATGTGCTGAGTAAGGTTTTCCACATTTTTGCTATGCTAACCATCCCTTCTGAGGTGGTGCCAGTGCCCCAGCTGCGTTAGCGACTTTATCCTTTTTTGCCTTGTGCTTCCACTGAGCCCCCGCTGTCAGGTAAGGACGCCATCAGTAGTGCGTCTACCAATGTGTGCTTGTATTCCCGCATTTTCAGATCTCGCTCTAGTGCCAAAATTAAGGATGGCACGTTGTGCTTGTAGTGGGTATCCAGCAGGGTGGCAACCCAGTACTCAGCACTTGTTACAATCCGGACAACTTGGCAGTCCTTGGGCAGGCACAGCAGCTTGTATTGCCTCATCTGTGCCAGGCTGCCCAAAGGCAATGACAAGCTGTCCTCAGTGAGAGGTGTATCGTCTGTATCCCCCCAGCCACGCACCAGTGATGCCTGTGAACTGGTTTGAGTGCCACCCTGCTGTGAACACAGTTGTTTCTCATCCTCCTCATACTCTTACTGGTCCTCCAAAACTGTCCGCTGGCTGGACATTTGTGCACTTGGCCACTTTTGATACAGAAACCCATCCTCCAAGATATGTATGGATGCCTAGCCTGATAATGATGTGAATGGTCCCTGTTTCTCCTCTTCCTCCTGTGCCGCCACCATCATCCATTTTCGCCTGAAGCTTTGCTTTTATAGGAGGTATAGAAGTGGGATCATCAGCGCTGGCCATATTCGTAGAGTACTTAAAGCAGCACAAGTCACACGCATCCCTCATGGAGGCCCACTTATTGGTCTTGAAATGGTGTTTCGCAGAGTGACTCACTGGTGCATGCTGCAGCTCAAACTCCACTATTGCCTGCTGCTCACACGATCTCTCCAGCATCGCCAGCTGCAGCTCAAACTCCACTATTGCCTGCTGCTGCTCACACAATCTCTCCAGCATCGTCTGCTGCAGCTCAAACTTCACTAAAGCCTGCTGCTGCTCACACAGTCTCTCCAGCATCGCCTGCTGCAGCTCAAACTCCACTATTGCCTCCTGCTGCTCACACAGTCTCTCCAGCATTGCCTGCTGCAGCTCAAACTCCACTATTGCCTGCTGCTGCTCACACAATCTCTCCAGCATCGCCTGCTGCAGCTCAAACTCCACTATTGCCTGCTGCTGCTCACACAATCTCTCCAGCATTGCCTGCTGCAGCTCAAACTCCACTATTGCCTGCTGCTGCTCACACAATCTCTCCAGCATCGCCTGCTGCAGCTCAAACTCCACTATTGCCTGCTGCTGCTCACACAATCTCCAGCATCGCCTGCTGCAGCTGAAACTCCACTATTGCCTGCTGCTCACACAATCTGTCCAGCATCGCCTGCTGCAGCTCAAACTCCACTATTGCCTGCTGCTCACACAATCTCTCCAGCATCGCCTGCTGCAGCTCAAACTCCACTATTGCCTGCTGCTCACACAATCTCTCCAGCATTGCCTGCTGCAGCTGAAACTCCAGTATTGCCTGCTGCTGCTCACACGATCTCTCCAGCATCGTCTGCTGCAGCTCAAACTTCACTAAAGCCTGCTGCTGCTCACACAGTCTCTCCAGCATTGCCTGCTGCAGCTCAAACTCCACTATTGCCTGCTGCTGCTCACACAATCTCTCCAGCATCGCCTGCTGCAGCTCAAACTCCACTATTGCCTGCTGCTGCTCACACAATCTCTCCAGCATTGCCTGCTGCAGCTCAAACTCCACTATTGCCTGCTGCTGCTCACACAATCTCTCCAGCATCGCCTGCTGCAGCTCAAACTCCACTATTGCCTGCTGCTGCTCACACAATCTCTCCAGCATCGCCTGCTGCAGCTGAAACTCCACTATTGCCTGCTGCTCACACAATCTGTCCAGCATCGCCTGCTGCAGCTGAAACTCCACTATTGCCTGCTGCTCACACAATCTGTCCTGTTGTGAATGGGTTTGAGATGAGTTCTGAGCAGAGCCTCCCTCTGGTGGTTACTAGCGGTACTAGTGAGGATTGTGAAGACTGGGAATCAGGTGTTACTGATTGGTCTTATTTAAGGGAATCATTTTCCCATCAGGGTTGCCGGTGATCAATTGTTCTGGTCTGAATCCTTCTTTCCAGTTTCCCTTGTAGCCTGCTGTGTCGTGTCTGCATCTCCTGCTATCAGATAAGACAATTTCTTATTTTGTGTTTTTGCTATATTTTTGCATTTGGTCCTGCACTTCTGTGGGGGCCTTCAGGGTCCCCTCCGGGGGCTTTTGCCCTCTCAGTTTAGTCCAGCCACTGTGTTTTTGTACTTTTGCTTTTTCCAGTTTTTTCAGTGGCTGCTGTTTTGATTTTCTTACACCAGAGAACTAATTTAGGTGGTAGAGGTCGTGTGATCTCAGGTGATTTTGAAATTAGTGGAGTTGGTGTTTTTCAGGGTTTTCTGGGATTGCAGTAAGTACCCTTCCTGTCCTTTTCTATTTAGTTAGTTTGGGCCCCAGCGTTTGCTCATACTATTTTCTTTCTGTGTCAGTATTTCCTCTTGTCTAACCGCCATTACATGTTTGGGGGCTTTCTATTATCTTTGGGGTTCTGCTCCGGGCAGATAGCTTTCCTATTTCTATCTTTAGGTGTAGTTAGTTTCTCAGGCTGTGACGAGGCGTCTAGGACCAACGTAGGAACGCTCCACGGCTGCCTCTAGTTGTGGTGGTTAGTCAGGGTACTGCAATCTCATAGATTCCAACTGCTCTGGTGTATTTCCTTTTTTGCCTGCACTCCTCAGCTACCGTAACATAACAGTATCACCGGCCTAAAAATTGTATGGTACTCACAGAAGGGAAAAAATATTTTGAAGGAAGAAAAGTTGTCAGAGATATTTTTCTGTTTGTTGCATTTTTTTTTTTTTTTTTTTTTTCCCTCTGTATCTCTGGGTGCTGGGGAGGATCTTTTCTCCCAATGGAGTTTGCACAGTTGTCTGGCCGTGTGGATCAGCTTGCCACTGAGGTTCAGAGTATTGCTGCATATCTTGCTAGGTTGCCTGTTGTGGAACCTAGGATCCCCATGCCAGATTTGTTTTTAGGGGATCGAGCTAAGTTTCAGAATTTCAAAAATAATTGTAAATTGTTTTTGCCTTAAAATCTAAGTCCTCAGGAAACGCAGCGCAGCAGGTTCAAATTATCATCTCTCTCCTGCGCGGCGATCCTCAGGATTGGGCTTTTTCCCTGATACCTGGGGATCCTGTTTTGAGTGATGTTGATGCATTTTTTCAGGCTTTGGGGTTATTGTACGATGAGCCTAATGTCACTGATCAAGCTGAAAAAGCCTTGTTGGCATTAAATCAGGGGCTTGATGACGCTGAGTTATACTGTCAGAGATTCCGTAGGTGGGCAGTCCTGACCAAATGGAATGACGACGCTTTGGCGGCCCTTTTCCGGAAGGGTCTGTCGGATAATGTAAAGGATTTATGGTGGGATTCCCTGTCCCCTCTGGTCTCAATGATTCTATGTCATTGGCGATTCAAATTGACAGACGTTTGCGTGAGCGGAGAAGTATGCGTGGAGTGGTGTTGCCTTGTGAGCCAGCTGCTGAGCCCATGCAGTGTGATGGAGTGGTGTCTGGGGCACAGCGTCATGAGTTTCGAAAGCGCAATGGGTTATGTTTTCTACTGTGGTGATGCCTCTCATGCTATTTCAGTCTGCCCTAAGCGGGGAAGACATTTTGCACGCTCAGTTGTCTTGGGTAGTGTTCAGACTAAGTTTTTATTAACTGTCACTCTGATATGCTCTCTGTCCTCATTTTCTGCTCAGGCTTTCGTTGATTCTGGAGCAGCTATTAACCTGATGGATTATGATTTTGCTAAGCGTTGTGGGTTTTCCTTGATACCCCTACAGAAGTCTATTCCTTTACTGGGGATCGATTCTACCCCTTTGGCTGAGAATAAACCCCAGTTTTCTACTCAGGTGATAATGAGGGTTGAACCTGATCACCAGGAGTGCTGCAAATTTTTGGTTCTATATAATCTGCATGACATTATAGTGCTGGGTTTCACCCTCGATTTTCTTCAGGACAGACGGAGGCTTCTGTCTGTCCAGGTGTTGACTCTGTTGTTGAGCGTATGCAGCAGATTTGGGACCAGGTAGTGGAGAGGTTGTCCTTCTCTCAGGAGAAGGCCCAGCGGTTTGCTAACCGGCATAGGAATGATGGTCCTCGGTTTAAAGTGGGGGACTTGGTCTGGTTGTCCTCAAAGAATATTCCTATGAGAGTAGCATCTCCTAAATTTAAGCCTAGGTTCATTGGACCTTATAAGATCATGGAGATTATTAATCCTGTTTCTTTTCGTTTGCTTCTTCCAGGACATTTAAGATCCATAACGTGTTCCACAAGTCCTTGTTGAAGAGGTTTGTTGAGCCAGTGGTTCCTGCTGCTGTGCCTCCTGACCCTGTTTTGGTTGAGGGCAATCTGGAGTATGTGGTTGAGAAAATATTGGATTCTCGTTTTTCTAGACGAAGACTCCAGTATTTGGTTAAATGGAGAGGTTATGGTCAGGAAGATAATTCTTGGGTGTTTGCTTCGGACATCCATGCTAGGAGACTTATCCGTGCGTATCATAGAACTCATCCTGACCGACCTGGTTGCTCAAATGAGGGTTCGGTGACCCCTCCTCAAGGGGGGGTACTGTTGTGAATGGGTTTGAGATGAGTTCTGAGCAGAGCCTCCCTCTGGTGGTTACTAGCGGTACTAGTGAGGATTGTGAAGACTGGGAATCAGGTGTTACTGATTGGTCTTATTTAAGGGAATCATTTTCCCATCAGGGTTGCCGGTGATCAATTGTTCTGGTCTGAATCCTTCTTTCCAGTTTCCCTTGTAGCCTGCTGTGTCGTGTCTGCATCTCCTGCTATCAGATAAGACAATTTCTTATTTTGTGTTTTTGCTATATTTTTGCATTTGGTCCTGCACTTCTGTGGGGCCTTCAGGGTCCCCTCCGGGGGCTTTTGCCCTCTCAGTTTAGTCCAGCCACTGTGTTTTTGTACTTTTGCTTTTTCCAGTTTTTTCAGTGGCTGCTGTTTTGATTTTCTTACACCAGAGAACTAATTTAGGTGGTAGAGGTCGTGTGATCTCAGGTGATTTTGAAATTAGTGGAGTTGGTGTTTTTCAGGGTTTTCTGGGATTGCAGTAAGTACCCTTCCTGTCCTTTTCTATTTAGTTAGTTTGGGCCCCAGCGTTTGCTCATACTATTTTCTTTCTGTGTCAGTATTTCCTCTTGTCTAACCGCCATTACATGTTTGGGGGCTTTCTATTATCTTTGGGGTTCTGCTCCGGGGCAGATAGCTTTCCTATTTCTATCTTTAGGTGTAGTTAGTTTCTCAGGCTGTGACGAGGCGTCTAGGACCAACGTAGGAACGCTCCACGGCTGCCTCTAGTTGTGGTGGTTAGTCAGGGTACTGCAATCTCATAGATTCCAACTGCTCTGGTGTATTTCCTTTTTTGCCTGCACTCCTCAGCTACCGTAACATAACACTGTCCAGCATCGCCTGCTGCAGCTCAAACTCCACTATTGCCTGCTGCTCACACAATCTCTCCAGCATTGCCTGCTGCAGCTCAAACTCCACTATTGCCTGCTGCTCACACAATCTCTCCAGCATTGCCTGCTGCAGCTCAAACTTCACTAAAGCCTGCTGCTGCTCACAGTCTCTCCAGCATCGCCTTCTGCAGCTCAAACGCCACTATTGCCTGCTGCTCACACAATCTGTCCAGCATCGCCTGCTGCAGCTCAAACTCCACTATTTCCTGCTGCTCACACATTCTGTCCAGCATCGCCTGCTGCAGCTCAAACTCCACTATTGCCTGCTGCTCACACGATCTCTCCAGCATCGCCTGCTGCAGCTCAAACTCCACTATTGCCTGCTGCTGCTCACACAATCTCTCCAGCATCGTCTGCTGCAGCTCAAACTTCACTAAAGCCTGCTGCTGCTCACACAGTCTCTCCAGCATCGCCTACTGCAGCTCAAACTCCACTATTGCCTCCTGCTGCTCACACAGTCTCTCCAGCATTGCCTGCTGCAGCTGAAACTCCACTATTGCCTGCTGCTGCTCACACAATCTCTCCAGCATCACCTGCTGCAGCTGAAACTCCACTATTGCCTGCTGCTCACACAGTCTCTACAGCATCACCTGCTGCAGCTCAAACTCCACTATTGCCTGCTGCTCACACAATCTCTCCAGCATATGTAAGGTGGAGTTCCACCTTGTGGGTACGTCGCATATGAGGATGTGAGCGGAAAGGCAGAAGTGAGGCTGCAGCGCAGACAGGCGAGCAGCAGCAGGGTGAGAATGCCAAAAGCATACACAGACAGCCCACACTTTCAGCAGCAGCTCTGACATGTGTAATTTTTAAGAAAGCCCTGCACTACCAAATTCAGCACACGTGCCAGGCAAGGGATGTATGTCACACTGGCTAGGCCCAGAGCTGCTACAAGATTTTGCCATCAGGCCGTACTTGAGCTTTATCGGCACCAGCCACACATTTGTGTCTGTTATTTGATTCCCATTCACTCCTCCTGCGCGGTGTGGGATTTTTCCCACCAGCAGATGATTTTCAGAACAGCTGGCAGTAGTTTACCCCTGGCTGTGCTGAAGTTGGCCGTGCAGGTGTTATGCTGACTGGATGAGGAGGCGGTGGAGGAAGAAGAGGCAACATGGACAAAGAAACATCCAGCAATCCTTGGTGGTGGTAGGACATGCACTAAAACACTTTCCGCCTGAGGCCCAGCTGCCACTACATTTACCCAGTGGGCAGTTTGGGAGATATTACCTCAGACAGTTTGATGACTTATCTGATTTGTCCTCTGCAAGACTAACTTACAGCACAAGGCTTGCAGAGGTTGGGCTGTACCATTTCAATTCCTCCAATTTATGTGTAATAGGAATAGCAATCGCTCAGTGGCGCTCATGAAACATATGAATCATTTCTACTTGTTTTAACTACAATGGATTTATACGTACAAATCTTTGTCTGAACCAGGTGATAATACTCAACAAATGTGTAGCTGCAATACTGCTCCCCATAGCAATACCTGATAACTGTCTATAAAAAGCTCCACTGCGACTCACACAGTCTCTCCAGCATATGCATGGTGAAGTTCCACCTAGTGAGTCAGTCGCATATGAAGCAGGGAGCAGGAAGGCAGAAGTGAGGTTGCACCACAGACAGGTGAGCAGCACCAGGGTGAGAACATCAAAAGTGTGCACACACTGCCTGCACTTTCTGAATGGATGAGGAGGCAACATGGACAGAGAAAGGGCTAGAGGCCAGTCGCGGTGTGCCGTAGCTGCCAGCTTAATGGTTAGGGGCCGACCCCTGTGCTTTTGCACCCTGCTCCCTCGTTTGCTGTTCAGCTGGAGCAGCGTGTCCACTACCTCTTTCTCCGAACTGCCCATTTATTTCGCATGACCTTGACGGCATGTGGGGTCTACGAGGTCATCATCCCCTATTATAGCATCATCACACCTCTCCAGTCTGTCCGTAACTTTGCTGCCCTACTAATCCACTTCTGTCCTCGCTACTTTTCTGCTTCTCCCCTCTGCAAATCCCTTCATTGTCTCGCAATTTCACAACGTATCCACTTCAAGCAACTAACACTGACCTACAAAGCCGTTCATAAGCTGTCTCCCCCATATATCTTTGAACTACTCTCCCTATATCTCCCACCACGTAATCTCTGGTCGTCCCAAGAGCACCTTTTATCCTCCATAATTGTACGTTCCTCATCCAATCACTTGCAAGACTTCTCCCGAGTATCCCCCATCCTGTAACATTATTTGGCCCCACACATCCAATTATCCCCTACATTCAGAACTTTCAAGCAGGACTTGAAAACCCATGTCTACAGAACAGCTAACAGCCTGCTGCCACCTCACCACCACCAGAGCTGCTGCAACAACCCTAACCTACGGTCTCCTTCCCCATTATTTTGTAGAATGTAAGGCATCAAGAATCAATGATAACAAGGAGAAAGCACCGACCCCAGTGATGGCAACTCATATAGGAAGAAGTGCACACTCCCAGTGAGTGATAGAAACTGGCATTGGGAGAAGTGCACGTTTCCATTGATAGCAACACATACAGAAAGAAGTACACACCGCCAATAATAGCAACTCATATAGGGAGAAGTGCATGCCCCCAGTGATAGCAACACATACAGGGAGAACTACACGCCCCTACTAATAGCAACTCATATAGGGAGTAGTACACGCCCCCAGTGATAGCAACACATACAGGGAGAACTACACGCCCCTACTAATAGCAACTCATATAGGGAGTAGTACACGCCCCCAGTGATAGCAACTCATATAGGGAGAAGTGCACGCCCCAGTGATAGCAACACATACAGGGAGAACTACACGCCCCTAGTAATAGCAAGTCATATAGGGAGAGTACTTGCCCCAGTGACAGCAACTCATCCATGGAGAAGTACACGCCCCCAGTGATAACTCATCCATGGAGAAGTACACGCCCCCAGTGATAACTCATCCATGGAGAAGTACACGCCCCCAGTGATAACTCATCCATGGAGAAGTACACGCCCCCAGTGATAACTCATCCATGGAGAAGTACACGCCCCCAGTGATAACTCATCCATGGAGAAGTACACGCCCCCAGTGATAACTCATCCATGGAGAAGTACACGCCCCCAGTGATAACTCATCCATGGAGAAGTACACGCCCCCAGTGATAACTCATCCATGGAGAAGTACACGCCCCAGTGATAACTCATCCATGGAGAAGTACACGCCCCCAGTGATAACTCATCCATGGAGAAGTACACGCCCCCAGTGATAACTCATCCATGGAGAAGTACACGCCCCAGTGATAACTCATCCATGGAGAAGTACACGCCCCCAGTGATAACTCATCCATGGAGAAGTACACGCCCCCAGTGATAACTCATCCATGGAGAAGTACACGCCCCAGTGATAACTCATCCATGGAGAAGTACACGCCCCCAGTGATAACTCATACAGGGAGAAGTACACGCCCCCAGTGATAACTCATACAGGAGAAGTACAACGCCCCCAGTGATAACTCATCCATGGAGAAGTACACGCCCCCAGTGATAACTCATCCATGGAGAAGTACACGCCCCCAGTGATAACTCATCCATGGAGAAGTACACGCCCCCAGTGATAACTCATCCATGGAGAAGTACACGCCCCCAGTGATAACTCATACAGGGAGAAGTACACGCCCCCAGTGAAATGTATCTAATAACACCCACTTGGACTTTTTTTAAAAAAAAGAAACGGTTAACTCAGTATATGCCAATTCTTTTATTGAGAAAATCCCTGCAACGAAGAGGCAAAATTATTAGGGAAAAAACACTCACATTTTATTCCAATTTGCAGCCACTATTACATCGTATGTCTAGTTCAACATGAAAAATTTGGTGAAAGGTCCTCTTTAGACAAAACAAAATATATAACTTGCACAGTAATTTATGTATGTCCCCAAACAGCGAAAAATTTCTCCAGCAGAAAACAAGATCTGATCAGTTGAAAGAAAGGATTGAACAAAATGTGAAAAACATACTACTGCTGAAGTGTATATAGAGGCAAAAATTGCTCAGTAATTTCAGTCCTTTCATGCCTGGTCATTTAAGGTGTTAAACAAGTTATCCTAAATAAATATTTAACCACCTTTCCATAGGAGAGGTAATCTTATGTTCCATTACTGGGAACCCCAATTCTGGGACCCTGTGGATCACTGCATTGTCTGTCCTAAACCCACCCTAGTGAGGGAAACTATGACTGGAGCAAGGCACAAGCATGCGCTGTGCCACTCAGGTCAGAGTCAATGACAACGACAGATGGTGAGTAATAGCATTGTGTGGTTTTCGTCACTCCATGGAAATTTAAAAGAGCAGAAGTGTGCATCCTGGACGACATCTCCATTCAGGCTTGTCTTCGGTATGGGGGTGGAATAATTGGAGTGGACTTGCTACGCTATTGTGGTGGCTAATGATCTGCCCAACGTCGTCTCCCTCAGTGATTAGACATTTCTCAGCTATCCAGTTTATAGGCGTTAAAGACCGATCATCAGATTCATGCTGACTGAACTACGGGCAGCATAGATTGGACGCTCGCTGTGCAGTGTCCGCCATGTATGCTGTATTCTGAAAATCTGTATCTCACAGTAAACATTTACTTACGTTCTTTGAAAAGCTGCCTAAGGACTGTGTCTCGGATGGCAAGTTCGAGGTCCCCGTTGGCAGATCCTGGATAAATCTTCAAAGTCCTGTATCTCTGAAGCCAGGAATCTTTTCCTCTGAAAATCTCACACAGCCGGTGTCTAAAGGTACTGCCACACTAAACAATCCCGCTAGCGATCACGATAACGACGCATACTAATGCGATCGCTAGCGGGATTGTTTCTATATCGCTAGATGCGGCCACATTTAGCGATATAGTTAACGACGCTATCGCCGTTAGCAATCTTCTTAACGACTTTAGCGGTACAAAAGTACCGCTAAATCGCTAAGAAAAGGTGCCACACAGCGATATATACTTACCCAGCGGGAGCGCCGACGAGAAAATAGGGTCCGGAACGATTCCAGCGACGAGCGAGATCACAGCAGGAAGCTCGTCGCTGGAAGCTGCCGCACTGAACAACATCGCTAACAGGATCGCTAAATAGTGACGTTTTTTAGCGATCCCGTTAGCGATATTGTTTAGTGTGGCATACCCTTAACGCTTCCCGTAGTTTAGGCAGCATTAATCTGATAAGTTTCCCATAATATGTGTGCTTCTGAAAAACTTGTAAAAAATATGCCTTAGCTGCATAGGACTTTTTACAGTCACTGTAAAATGCAGAATGAAAATTTGTGTACAAAAGGTACAACACAGATACGACAAGAGACCTATATATCCACATAGCGGTTTTTGGTTCCCCTTAGGGAAAAAATAAACTCTTTCATGTGAACTGATGATTCTTGCACTAAAAAAAGACATTCTGATTGAGATTTCTCCTTTGTTTTCAAGATTGCAGGAAACAGCACTCGACCTGCTCGCTGGCATGTCAAACTGGGATATTATCGTGACCCCAGACCTTTCTGCCTCTGTCTGTCTTCGCTCTTGGCTGAAGGTGGCATGGTGGGCTGTGTCGATGTTCTTCTACAGAGGATTTACCCCTTGCAGGTGAGAACTGGACTGATCTCATTGTTATATAACACTACTGTTATTTCCAACGTGGGGGAAACACAGGAACGCAGCCACAGTCCAGCAGTATCCTGTCTGCGCCACCCCCTGCCGCAGTAACAATCTCATAGAAGACTACACGGGGAGGTTTTGCTTTTTATTTCGTTAATATAACTTTTCAGCTTTGTGTCTGCCTTTACTCATCTTGTAATGCATCCAGAATGTTCCTGTATTGGTATATACTTCCCATTTTGTATCTCAGCCGCTCATATGATCAACTACTGAAATATTGTAACATCCTGGTAGGTTTCAAAAAGAAGAGCATATTTTTCATCAGTGTGTGGTCCGTGTGTGCAGCAGACCGCACACTTACCAATATTAACCTATGTGCAAGTGCACACAAGCAACTTTCTAAATGGGCTGCGCACTTACATCATTACTTGGTGGATCCCGGTATTTCTTTGCTGACATAGAAACACGAGAAGCAATGGAATGAAACTGAAAGGGAGAAGATACAGATTAGATATTAGAAAAAAACTTTTTTGACAGTGAAGGTGATGAATGAGTGGAACAGGCTGCCACCAGAGGTGGTGAGTTCTCCTTCAATGGAAGTCTTCAAACTGAACCTGGACAGACATCTGTCTGAGATGGTTCAGTGAATCCTGCCTTGAACAGAGGTTGGACACAACTGACCCTGGAGGTCCCTTCCAACTCTACCATTCTATGTTAGAGGACAATGAATATTCATTTCTATTTAATAGCATCCTGGCATGATTGGCCCTCATCCCCGTCCTGGTATGCATGGCCCCATAATGATTGGCCACCAGCCCCATTCTGGTATGCAGTGCCCCATCAGAAAACATAAAAAAAAACATTACACTTACCTTCCTGCGCTCCCTCACAGCGTCTAGCTACGATGCCAGCAGCTGCTTTATGCTTGTAAGCAGTGCACAGCAGGGACGTCATGCGCTGATTACAAGCTGAAGGACAGCTGCCGGAATATTCACTGATCTGCACGCAGGGACTATGTGCGTGGAGGGCAGTGAATATTCATTGCTCTTTAGTAGCGCGCACAGTGTTAGCTGCCTGCAGCTGCCGGGCGGTCATGTGTGCCCGCTACTTAAGAGAAATGAATATTCACTGCGCTCCACTCTCAAGGGCATGGAATGCGGGGTGAATATTCATTTCCTTTATTAGCAGGGACATGTGAACACCGGCAGCTGCAGGAAGCCTGCTTCTGACACTATGCGCGCTGCTAAAGAGCAATGAATACCCTCCACACACATAGTCCTGGCCTGGAGAGCAGTTAGTATTCCTGCAGTTATCCTTCGGCATGTAAGCAGTGCATGATGTCCCTGCCAAGCTGCTGCTGGTATTGAAGCAAGACGCTGCGAGGGAGCGCAGGATTGTAAGTGTAGTGGTTTGTGTTTTATTTTTTTAATGTTTTTCTGATGAGGCCCTGCATACCAGGATGGGGATGGGGGGCAATCATACCAGGATAAGGTGGGGCCATGCATACCAGGACAGAGATTGGGGGCCAATCATACCAGGATAAGGAAGGGGCCATGCATACCAGGACAGAGATGGAGGCTATGCATTGGATGTGGATGAGTGGGACATGCCTACCAGGTTAGAGATAAGGGGGACATTCATACCAGGATGGGGATGTATAGGCCATGTACACCAGGATAGGGATGAGGTAGCCATGCATATCAGGGTAGGGATGAGGAGGCCATGCATACCAGGATAAGGATGAGGGGGCCCATGCACACTAGGATAAGGATGAGGGGGCCCATGCATGCCAGGATAGGGATGAGGAGAGCATGCACGCCAGGATGGGGATGAGAGGGGCCATGCATACCAGGATAGGGATGAGGGAGACCTTGCATACCAGGGTAGGGATAAGGGGGGCCATGTGTACCAGGATAGGGATGAGGGGGCCATGCGTACCAGGATGTGGATGAGGTGGCCATATATACCAGGATAGGGGATATTAAGTACAGAATTGACATTTTTTGCTTCAAATTTTTTTTTCTAATTTCCTCCTCTAAAACCTAGGTGCATCTTACAGTCCGAAAAATACGGTACCTAGAGATACGGAATGTTTTCTGTACATTTTGGATGTAATTTATCAAGGTGTTTTCAATAGAATTCTAGCATAAAACAACTTTAAATGTCGCAAACATTTTGCGCAACATGAACTTGGCAAAAAAAAAATTGCTTATTTTGGCAATTTCACCACTATTTCAGCCAATTCCACCAACATTGGCAGATCTAGGAGAAGGCGTGGTGAAGATTCATTAAAAGTTATGGCGTATGTTGTGCAAGAAATGTTACTCCAGCACCTCCAGTGCAGGCTATATGTCAGTGACGAAGATCCCGGATCATACATTCAGTGTTGTATATTTGGGTGCACACAATGTGCTGCTGCACTTTCTGATATTTTGTTTTGTGTCGGTTCTAAAATACACAAATATCTTTTTACCCAGTGGATGGAAAAAATGGGCAATGGGACGTACGTGTTTCGCAATGAACGCGCAGAAGTAAAGGAGGCAGAAATACACTCTGCAAAGCAGCAGAAAAGTCTGGAAGTCTTATTTGTCAAGATTCAGGAAGAATATGAAAAAAAGGAAGGTAGGACTGCTGAATTAACAAGGTTGTACTGTAAGTAAAATATATGGCACATAAAGATCTCACCTTCACCTCTGGGTTGCAGCTGCTGAAGCTGTATCCAGTTGTAGGTAGGGTTCTCCCACAGACACCCCTTTCTCAGATGGACATCATTGATCTGGCTTTCACTCCCTGCAGAGCTTCTGTTACATATAAAATGCATTGTCCAAGAAATATCGTCACTCCTTGCGGAGATCAACATGCTAAGCATGCAGATGAGGAGACTTAAAGCCGCAATGCTCCTCTGGGAAATATGCTAATTATGCAAATTGTTTCTTCAGAGAGGAAGAGAGCTAGAACTCTAGTGCCACCTTTTGGAAGGTAGCAATATATAAAATATAAAATGCATGCATGGAAATGTAGTATTATATTGTGGCCATGTAATACATGGATGACTCAGATCTGCCACTATTTATGGGCTCATAGAGGACAGTCCTGAGCTGAAGAACCCACTTATGGCCTATTAGAGCCTTTATACAGAGATTATCAAAAAATATATAGTCAGCTCACCCTTCTGTGAAATCTTCATTAGACAGCTGGTGCTCAGCACGGTTCCATGGAGCAAACGTACTTGGGAAGAGGAAAAAAAAAAAAAAAAAAACAGCGAGAAGGTTGCAGTCTCAAAGATAACCTTTAATCCATTAGGTTAAAACATAAGTGGCACAGGATTGCCGGGCATGGGAAAAAACACTTCAAAAACAGATGACGCGTTTCGACTTAGCAGTCTTCATCAAGATCTTGATGAAGACTGCTAAGTCGAAACGCGTCATCTGTTTTTGAAGTGTTTTTTCCCATGCCCGGCAATCCTGTGCCACTTATGTTTTAACCTAATGGATTAAAGGTTATCTTTTAGACTGCAACCTTCTCGCTGTTTTTTTTTTTTTTTTTTATACAGAGATTGTTCTGTAAAACCATCCCTTTAATTAGAGTATCTAATCTTTAATGAAATAGAAGTGTAAAAAAGTTTAATATTTTTTTTTTGCTTGTATGTTGCCAAAGGGTTATTGTTAATAGACAATGTCAAGCAACTAAAATGTCAAAATCCTACCATTCAGCCACCTGATAGGACGAAAATGTAGTTACTACAGATGTATGCTTTTGCAGTTTGTGCTGAGAAAAAACAACCACGACGCCAAAGTTTAAGTGAACCACAGATCCGCAGTCTTCAGGATGGTGCAGAGCTATACGAAGCTCTACAGAATGAGCCCGACCCCAGCTACCTTGAGGTATGAGTTATGATCTAGTCTCCTATCTAGTCCCCTACTGACCTCTTGGTCTGTTGAGCAGTCTTCCTTCTGGCTGACATCCCCTGCCATCAACCTCTCAGAGATGACCTCTTCTATTTGTGGTTTCTCTGAACATTATGAACCATGCTGAAAGCGAGGGAACCTTCCTCCTCTTGGATCTACCACGGGATTTTTTTCCCTCTGATATTAAGTTTGACAACAGGGTTAGAACTGGGACTTGGTCTTTGCTCCGTCAAGGGGCGATTGTCAGTCCTCAGCATCCCCTGGCCTCCAAGCCTGACAGTTCTTTAGGGCGCGCAGTCACACCCACACAGCTTTATCATCTGCCCACGTCTCCAAGAGACTTACACCTGATTTTGGAACCCATGCAACCTGCTCATTTTGAACCTCTGTGAGCTTTCTAGAAGGCTTTTCTTTTGGAACCTAACCTTTGGTTGTGTTTACTACCATAAGAACATGTGTGTAGGAAAGGTGTTCTGGATGAGGACACTTTGCTGCTTTTCTTCTGTTCCTTGCTCCCTTACCCTAGGGAATTCTCTCAGCCTTGTCCAAACATGGTTAAAGCTTTTTGGATATAAATGTATAAAACATCCTCCTTTTGCAGGTCTGTCTCCTTTTTTAACATTTCAGACAGTTCTCGCTGAAGCATTGTTTATTGAAACAGAATGGCCATTGAGAAAAAAACATAAGGGGTTGCCCACACTGACCGATTCCCTTTAAAGATGCCGTGTGTGCACATACGCTTAGGTGGATGTGCAATCAAGCTTTAGATAATAGACCACTACCTGGTCTTCTCTCAACATTTACCAAATTCTACCAGGCGTTCACTTTTACATCATAGGATGCTTCTCGCATTCTTCTTCCAATAACACTAGCGAGAAAATAGTTAATGTCAAGACATCACTCCCCCAGTTTTCTTTTTCTGTTCCTTTCCAGACATTCTTGTGCTTGATCTAAATTTTCACTGTTTTCCGTGTCCTCCAGTGAACGTGGAAACCTGCCAATATAAATCCTATACCGCAAGGGATACTATATATACAGTGTAATATGTTGGAGACTGCCATCATATATGACAAGATTCAAACATGGTGTGAACAGAGACTGACAGTCACTTTTTGTGCTGTTTTTTTTACAGCGGCCCCTTGGAAATGGACACTTACTACAGTCAGGGCCAGAAATATTTGGACAGTGACACAATTTTCGCGAGTTGGGCTCTGCATGCCACCACATTGGATTTGAAATGAAACCTCTACAACAGAATTCAAGTGCAGATTGTAACGTTTAATTTGAAGGGTTGAACAAAAATATGTGTTAGAAAATGTAGGAATTGTACACATTTCTTTACAAACACTCCACATTTTAGGAGGTCAAAAGTAATTGGACAAATAAACATAACCCAAACAAAATATTTTTATTTTCAATATTTTGTGGCGAATCCTTTGGAGGCAATCACTGCCTTAAGTCTGGAACCCATGGACATCACCAAACGCTGGGTTTCCTCCTTCTTAATGCTTTGCCAGGCCTTTACAGCCGCAGCCTTCAGGTCTTGCTTGTTTGGGGGTCTTTCCCTCTTAAGTCTGGATTTCAGCAAGTGAAATGCATGCTCAATTGGGTTAAGATCTGGTGATTGACTTGGCCATTGAAGAATGTTCCACTTTTTTGCACTCATGAACTCCTGTGTAGCTTTGGCTGTATGCTTGGGATCATTATCCATCTGTACTATGAAGCGCCGTCCAATCAAGTTTGCAGCATTTGGCTGAATCTGGGCTGAAAGTATATCCCGGTACACTTCAGAATTCATCCGGCTACTCTTGTCTGCTGTTATGTCATCAATAAACACAAGTGACCCAGTGCCATTGAAAGCCATGCATGGCCATGCCATCACGTTGCCTCCACCATGTTTTACAGAGGATGTGGTGTGCCTTGGATCATGTGCCGTTCCCTTTCTTCTCCAAACTTTTGGCTTCCCATCATTCTGGTACAGGTTGATCTTTGTCTCATCTGTCCATAGAATACTTTTCCAGAACTGAGCTGGCTTCTGGAGGTGTTTTTCAGCAAATTTAACTCTGGCCTGTCTATTTTTGGAATTGATGAATGGTTTGCATCTAGATGTGAACCCTTTGTATTTACTTTCATGGAGTCTTCTCTTTACTGTTGACTTAGAGACAGATACACCTACTTCACTGAGAGTGTTCTGGACTTCAGTTGATGTTGTGAACGGGTTCTTCTTCACCAAAGAAAGTATGCGGCGATCATCCACCACTGTTGTCTTCCGTGGGCTCCCAGGTCTTTTTGGATTGATGAGTTCACCAGTGCTTTCTTTCTTTCTCAGGATGTACCAAATTGTAGATTTCAGCTGCAGATGGAAGGAAGAGAGCCACAGTATTCATTACTGATGGGTAGGCGGAGCCCCAGATCAGGATGTTACCTCAGATCAAAAGAGTGATGACTGGCTGGCCCCTCCAGCTCGGGCTCCTCCTACTCAGCTCCAGTCTAAGATTTGAGGTCCAGAGGATGGTCGCTGCTAATGCAGCTCCTCAGAAGATTTTATTATTTTAATATTCGGACAGGAGACTTGGATCACTAGTTGGTCTAGAGGTCTCAGGGGTACCAGCGCTGCTGTACCCCAACCTCTCCCTTGGCGGATCTGTATTTACTCAAAGTCCCTGCAGAATCCTTGCCGGCCCTGGGGGATGAGGAGAGCTTCCCTGGCGGGACGCAAACCACACGTGCGGTCACTGCGTTCTTCGCCCTGGGGGAAGCATGGGCACAGCGCCAGAAACCCCTGAGGGTCCCTGTGGCGCCTTGGCTGGTGAGTACTCCACACAAATTTTAATGATATAATTATGTGTGAGTGCTTTAGCGTCTGAATGAGCAGCGCTATTACTTGTGTCAGTATGCTTCAGCGCTGCTGTGACAGCGCTACTACATGTATGTCAGTATGCTTCAGCGCTGCTGTGACAGCGCTGTTACAAGTAGATGTGGTGATTTTTTGTCCGCAGGCAGATACCTGCAGGACAGAGAGGGAGCAGGAGCGGGGGAGTTCGCGCTCATTATTCGAGCTGGCGGGGGGCGTGGCCTAAATATACCCGGTCTTCTGAGCAGGAAGACGCGCGCTCTGGCGTTTCTCCTGCGACCCCCTCACTGTGGCGGCCATTACTCAGGCTCCTGGGCTCCTCGGACCGCTCCTCTCCTCATAAGACACCACGGCCAGCTGGGTGAGTGCTGATTCCTCACCCCGCAGCGCAGCGATCGCTATCCTGCAGCTGCAGTCTCATCAGAGACATAAAAATTGGCTGGGGCTCACAAATATATATATATTGTGGTGAGTTTGCAATATTAACCCCTCTGAGGGTTATTTCTACCAGCTAAATTTGCTGACTGAATACCGCTGGGGTAACCCTGCTTGGTGGAGCGTTAACCCTTCAGCGTTTGAAAAAAAAAAAAAAAAAAAAAAAAAAAACCGCATAGTTTTTTGCTGGTATTACCGCTTTGACCTGCTCATACAGGTGAGACATGTCTGAACAGAGTTCAGATGCCGCGGATCACGTCCCAGTGCCATTGCGGCAATCAGATACGCAGACCTCCACAGCGTCTAGCGCTGCGGTCGACAGCGGTGGAAAATTGGATGATATCGCTCGATCGATTAATAACTTGTCTGACCTTTTAGGTCAATATGTGTCTGCTAATTCCTCTCAGAGGAAGCGACGCAGGCCGTTACCGGCCTCTACACGGAGCGAGTCAGATGTATCTGATATTGGGCAGAGTTCCCCTTTAAATTCGGATGGAGAAATATCCGATTCAGATGCGGACGAGCCGCAGGGGCGTTCCTCTATGGCGAAGCGTACGGAGGCATTAATTGAAGCCATGAGAGATATACTACAGTTACCGGAGGAGGTAACTAGTCGTCCTGGTAAATCAGCACGCATGTTCCAGGAGTCCCGTGCTTCGTGCACAACATTGCCAGCTCTGGATGAGCTTAATGGTGTAATAGAGGAGGAACGTCTATGTCCAGATAAGCGTTTTCATGGAACGCATTTCTTTGATACACTTTATCCTTGCTCTGCGGAGTTAAAGGCTAATTGGACTTCTGCTCCTGAAGTGGATGTGTCTTTGTCTCAGCTTAGTAAATCCTCTCTACTCCCTATTAAGGGAAAAGCGAGCTTACAGGAGCCTTTGGATAGAAAGGCAGAATTGGCGGCAAAAGCAAGCTATGAGGCTGCGGGTCATGGATTTCGAGCAGTGCTAGGATCCATGTGTGCTGCTAGAGCTTCTCTAAGCTGGTTGGCACGTCTGAAGACGGAGTTGCAAAATGAATCTCCGTTATCTGAGATACGGGAAACTTGTGAATGGTTAGAAACGGCAGCCTGTTATATCTTTGATGCCGGTCTGGATACGGCATCTCTGCTGGCCAAAGCGCAAGCTTCAGCGGTCACAGTCAGAAGAGCTTTATGGCTCAGACAGTGGGCCGGGGACGCAGTTTCCAAACAAGGGTTGTTGGCCTTACCTTACAAGGGTGGCCATCTTTTTGGATCCGACCTCACAGAGCTGATTTCCAAGGCTAAGGCGAAGGAATCAGCATTACCACAGCGAAGGGCCATGGCCTCGGTGTCCAGTAAGCCTGGTGTCTATAGTGGTCGGCGGTCCTTTCGGGGCCGAGGACGATCTAGTCACTCCTCGTGGGGATCGGGTCGTCCTTCTTTCTCAGGAAAGAAATCCTCTCAGAAAACTCGTACTCCCTGGAAGCAGAGTTTCCGCCAGGACAAGCGGGAACTTGACAAGAAACCCGCAAAGTCGGATTGACGCCAGGGGTCCACTCGAGGATTCTCGAGTGGGGGGTCGCCTGCTTCTTTTCAAGGAGACTTGGATGGCTCGCGTTCCAGATTCCTGGGTAACGCGGATAGTGTCGGCAGGCTATTTCATAGAGTTTGCTTCTCAACCCCCAAATGTTTTTTGTCAATCTCACGTTCCGTCGGAACCCGAGCTTGTTGTCGCTCTACAGCGAGAGGTCGAATCTCTACTACAAAAGGGTGTAGTGATACCGGTTCCGTCAGAGGACCGAGGGAAAGGTTTTTATTCCAACCTTTTTATAGTTCCCAAAAAGGAGAACAAATTTCGCCCGATTCTGGATCTCAAGCGATTAAACCGGCATGTCCATGCCCGGAAATTTCGCATGGAGTCGCTTCGTTCCGTTGTGGCAGCTCTGTCACAGGACGATTTTCTGGTGTCAATCGACATTCGCGACGCCTATTTGCATATTCCCATCGGAAAGGCTCATCAGCGCTTTCTTCGATTTGCCATAGGTCAGAATCATTACCAGTTCGTGGCTCTGCCGTTCGGCTTAGCCTCAGCGCCAAGGGTCTTTACAAAAATTCTGGCGCCCCTCATGGCAATCCTTCGAAGGCAGGGGATTACGATTCTCCCTTATCTGGACGATCTTTTGATCGTGGCTTCCTCGGAGGAGGAGGCGTTGACGGCTCGGGATTTGTCTCTTCAGTTTCTGAAGGACTTCGGTTGGCTGGTCAATTGGGAGAAGTCGTCCCTGGAACCATCGAGGACAATCCTCTTTTTGGGAATGCATCTCGACACGTTTCGGTCGGTAGTTTCCCTACCACCAGACAAACAGTCATGTCTTCTTCGACATGTACAGATTATGAAATCCTCAACGGCAATGTCCCTACGGAAGTGTATGCGTCTTCTGGGACTGATGGTGGCGTCCATGGAGGCAATTCCTTTTGCCCAGTTCCATTCCAGGACTCTCCAAAGGTTCATCTTGAGTCGATGGAACCAGTCGCAATCGCTGGATTGCAGTGTCACCATTTCTCGCGCGGTGCGGGATTCTCTAGAATGGTGGTTACGTCCAGGGGTATTCTCCCTGGGGAAGTCTTTCCTCCCTCCGAAGTGGTCAGTCATAACCACCGATGCCAGCCTGACGGGCTGGGGGGGTGTTTGGAACAATCTCTGGATTCAGGGGGTATGGTCATCGGAAGAGTCTTTTCTTCCGATCAACATCCTGGAATTGAGGGCGATTTTCCTTTGCCTCCAACATTGGACGGTCCCTTTGAGCGGTCTGCCAGTCCGAGTGCAGACAGACAATGCGACGGCTGTCGCGTATATCAATCACCAAGGTGGGACAAGGAGTTCCAGACTCATGGTAGAGGTGTCCCGAATTCTGATTTGGGCAGAGGCCAGTGTACCAGCCATTTCGGCGATTCACATTCCAGGGGTTCAGAATATTACAGCGGACTTTCTCAGTCGCAGAAGGATGGATCCCGGGGAATGGAGCCTTCACCCGGAAGTTTTTGCACTACTGTGCTCTCGCTGGGGAACCCCCAAGTGGATTTGATGGCATCCAGGTCCAATGCCAAGTTACCGACATTCATGTCCAGGTACAAGGACCCGAAGGCGGTGGCGGTGGATGCTCTAGTGGCTCAGTGGGATCAGTTCGAGCTGATTTACGTATTCCCGCCGATATCCTTACTTCCTCTAGTACTGCGTCGGATCAGACTAGAGAGAATTTCAGCTATTTTGATAGCTCCGGACTGGCCAAGAAGGGTGTGGTTCTCGACAATAATGTCGCTGTTGGCGGCACCTCCTTTTCCACTCCCTCTTCAACCGGACTTGTTGACTCAGGGGCCCGTTTGTCATCCGGACTTGATGTCCCTGCGTTTGACGGCGTGGCTCTTGAGACCGAAATCTTGACCCGTAGAGGTTTCTCAGCCGAGGTTATTGCTACCCTTCGTGCTGCAAGATGTCCGGCTACTACTAGGATTTACCACAAAATTTGGGAAACCTTCTTTTCGTGGTGTTTGGGGTCCTCTCGGAACCCGAGAAAATTTTCCATTCCCAACCTGTTGGCTTTTCTGCAGCATGGGCTAGACAAGGGTTTGGCAGTCAGCACTCTGAAAGGTCAGATTTCTGCTCTGTCTTTATTGTTCCGGAGAACCATTGCTTCAAATAGAGACGTGCTCTCCTTTTTCCGAGGTATATCTCGTAAGTTTCCGCCGCGGAAGGCTCCCGTGTCTCCTTGGCGGCTCAACCTTGTTTTGGAGGCTCTTCAGCATAAACCTTTTGAGCCTATGGTTTCTGCTAGCCTTTCTTTACTTTCTTGGAAGGTGGCTTTCCTTGTTGCAGTCACTTCTTTGAGGAGAGTTTCTGAGTTGGCAGCTCTTTCTTGTTCGCCTCCTTTTCTGGAGTTTTTTCCGGATCGTGTAGTGCTTCGCACTCGGGGTGATTTTTTGCCTAAAGTGGTGTCACAATTTCATGTTAACCAGGATATTGTGTTGCCTTCACTCTGTCCGGATCCGAAGAATGCGAAAGAGCGAGATTTACACACATTGGATTTAGTGCGGGCCTTGAAGTTTTATCTATCTCTTACTCAAGGTTTTCGTAAGACGGACTCCCTGTTTGTGGTTCCAGCAGGTCGTCGACGTGGTCAACGAGCTTCCAAGGATTCTATAGCTCGTTGGATCCGGTCAGCTATTTTGGAAGCTTACCGTCTTCGGGGTGAATCTTGCCCGATTAAGATTCGAGCCCATTCTACGAGAGCTGTGGCCTCATCGTGGGCTTTTCATCAAGGTGCCTCGGCAGTGCAGCTCTGCCGAGCGGCAACTTGGCGCTCTGTCCACACGTTTACAAAGTTTTATAAAGTGGACGTCAGTGCTTCCGCTGATGCAGCCCTCGGACGTAGGGTCTTGCAGGCAGCTGTAGTTTGAAGTTCTGGATGAACTTGTGTTTAGCGCTGGTTGCGCTTTGTTGTTAAGGTTGTTGGGTTTCTGCCTTTTGTTGGTTTTTCCCACCCTTATTTTTGAACTGCTTTGGGACGTCCCATCAGTAATGAATACTGTGGCTCTCTTCCTTCCATCTGCAGCTGAAACACGGATTTTGGTAAGAACTTACCTGTAAAATCCTTTTCAGCGAAGGAAGGAAGAGAGACACAGCACCCTCCCAAGGCAGAAGTGTGTTGATGTTTTCAGATGCAGCGCGACCCTTATCTGATAGCGATTATCTGGGCTGAGGTCAGCGCGCTAGGGCTCTGTTCCAGCATCGCCAGCTCATCGCAGTAGTCAGGTTCCGTGAGTAGTACCTGGAACTCTGTGGTTTTTGGCTTTCTTTGCATGCATAACCTGTATTCTTGTGTTTTTTCTCTGAAGTTCCTTTAGAAGGGGTTATGTTGCTCCGCTGGTGATCTTGGCTCTTTTCCTAAAAGCTTTGGTACGACTGGAGCTGAGTAGGAGGAGCCCGAGCTGGAGGGGCCAGCCAGTCATCACTCTTTTGATCTGAGGTAACATCCTGATCTGGGGCTCCGCCTACCCATCAGTAATGAATACTGTGTCTCTCTTCCTTCCTTCGCTGAAAAGGATTTTACAGGTAAGTTCTTACCAAAATCCGTGTTTTGCCACTTCTAATGTTGTAGCAATTTCTTGGATGGGTTTTTTTCTGTTCTTGCAGCTTAAGGATGGCTTGTTTCACCTGCATGGAGAGCTCCTGTGACCGCATGTTTCCTTCACAGCAAAACCTTCCAAATGCAAACACCACACCTCAAATCAACTTCGGCCCTTTCATCTGCTTAATTGAGAATGACATAACAAAGGGATTGCCCACACCTGTCCATGAAATAGCCTTGGAGTCATTTGTCCAATTACTTTTGGTCCCTTTAAAAACAGGGTGGCACATGTTAAGGAGCTGAAACTCCTAAACCCTTCATCCAATTTTAATGTGGATACCCTCAAATGAAAGCTGAAAGTCTGGACTTCAACTGCATCTGAATTGTTTTGTTTCAAATTCATTGTGGTAATGTCTAGAACCAAAATTAGATAAATGTTGTCTCTGTCCAAATATATATGGACCTAACTGTATAATGACAGATTTACGTAGTGGACTTTGATGAAACGAATCCACTCCACTCGCTAAATAACAAATGTTTCTGCTCTCAGTCCTGTCTTTGTAGTGATCAGCTAAGGGCTGTAAATCATCACAGGCAATTATTAACCGATAAGAGGCACGCCCAGATCCAGGCCGAATTCAGGAAAGCCATCGAGTCCTCTGAGCAAGAAGCTGGTAGCGGCACACGCAGGGATGTAACGCCAGTATGGAAGATACGGATCGTGGATTACAGAGATGATGGCGCTAACTCAGGTTTGTTTGGCCAGTTAAAGGGGTTGTCTCGCCAACACCATGCCCCTTTTTATATGAAACTTATCCTCTTTATCGAAGAGGAGCTTGTTGCAGTAGTTTTCCCTACTCTGGTTAATAGAGAGGGGACCCAAACGCTGACGACACACGGAACCAAAACGCTGACGACACACGGACCCAAAACGCTGACGACACACGGACCCAAAACGCTGACGACACACGGACCCAAAACGCTGACGACACACGGACCCAAAACGCTGACGACACACGGACCCAAAACGTTGACGACACACGGACCCAAAACGTTGACGACACACGGACCCAAAACGTTGACGACACACGGACCCAAAACGCTGACGACACACGGACCCAAAACGCTGACAACACACCCAAACGCTGATGACACACGGACCCAAAACGCTGACGACACACTGACTTTTTTTTTTTTTTGTGTACGTGAAAATTACTGATTTCTGAATGAGGCCTAATTTATAAGAGTAGATAATCTGCACGCAATTGTTTGTAGGTTCGCTTGCCCCCGATTATCTGCTTGTATAAACATGCTGGTGATCTCCTGATATATGAGCAAAACGTGTGTTTGTTCTGCGATTTGAATGATTTATGCCAGAAAAAAATGTACTGTTAGCAATACATCGCCCCATGTAAAGAGAGGAAATGTGCTGTGGGTAAAGAACTATTAAATTCTCAGTGTTAATTATCATGTATAAACAGTAGAGTAACCCAGCGCCTTTAGGTTCATTGATAGAATCAAATCTGCACATCTCGCTGCACCATCAATCTAGAGCAGGGCAAACGTCAGGTCGTGGGTATCATGAGCAGATCAATCTAGAGCAGGGGCAAACGTCAGGTCCTGGGTATCATGAGCAGATCAACCTAGAGCACGCGCAACTGCCAGGTCATGGGTATCATAGCAGATCAATCTAGAGCAGGGGCAAACGCCAGGTCATGGGTATCATGAGCAGATGAATCTAGAGCAGGGGCAAAATCAAGGTCATGGGTATCATGAGCAGATCAACCAAGAGCACACGCAACTGCCTGGTCGTGGGTATCATGAGCAGATCAATCTAGAGCAGGTGCAAACGCCAGGTCATATGTATCATGAGCAGATCAATCTAGAGCAGGGGCAAATGCCAGGTCGTGGGTATCATGAGCAGATCAATCTAGAGCAGGGGCAAACGTCAGGTCCTGGGTATCATGAGCAGATCAACCTAGAGCACGCGCAACTGCCAGGTCATGGGTATCATAGCAGATCAATCTAGAGCAGGGGCAAACGCCAGGTCATGGGTATCATGAGCAGATCAATCTAGAGCAGGGGCAAAATCTAGGTCATGGGTATCATGAGCAGATCAACCAAGAGCACACGCAACTGCCTGGTCGTGGGTATCATGAGCAGATCAATCTAGAGCAGGTGCAACCGCCAGGTCATATGTATCATGAGCAGATCAATCTAGAGCAGGGGCAAATGCCAGGTCATGGGTATCATTGCAGATCAATCTAGAGCAGGGACAAACGTCAGGTCATGGGTACCATGAGCAGATCAATCTAGAGCAGGGGCAAATGCGAGGTCATGGGTATCATTGCAGATCAATCTAGAGCAGGGGCAAACGTCAGGTCATGGGTACCATGAACAGATCAATCTAGAGCGGGGCAAACGTCAGGTCATGGGTATTATGAGCAGATCAACCTAGAGCAGGAGCAACTGCCAGGTCGTGGGTATCATAGCAGATCAATTTAGAGCAGGGGCAACCGCCAGATCATAGCTATCATGAGCAGTAGAATGTTTTTTTGCATGAGGATATTAAAATGTCTGCTCCCCTATGCTTGTACAATTTTGTGAATGATTGACCCATGTAGATGGCAAAAGACTTGTGAAATGTGCAGGCAGTGCTCCATAAGCTTGAGACAAAGTTCTGGGCGACATGATAATATTGTGTGGTCTATATTTTATATCCTTTACACAGCTTACATGTTAAACATATGGCGGCCATTGCCTGATGTAGTGTCACTGCTAAAAGAGGGAGGACGTTTCAAGATCTATCAGCTGGCAGCTTCCCCGTCAAAGGGAAGATCTGACACGTCCGCGGTGCAGCTGACGGCTACCAAGAAGACACAGTTCCAGCAGCTGCGGTAAGAGGATCTGAGATGAGCCCTCACTGGGAGTTATATCCTGCATATTATCATGGAGAAATGTTTATTATCAGCCCCTACAGGACATACTGAAGCAGATTTACACTGAGCGGCAAGTGACGGAGTTTAGTCAGTTTGTGGAGCCTCATTTCACTGCTGCGTACGGAGAAGTGGATGTGGTGGGACTGGTGATCTGCACACAACTAAAACCAGGTAGAATGGCCTATAAGACCAGTGCTACACTCCGAAACATCACATCTAACAATTGTCAATAGCGTCGTGTCACGACCTGTAACCTGACATGGCACGCAGCCCGAAATAAAACAAGTCTGCTCCAAATGCTGGTCATATGGTCCTGAAATATTCCTAGAGTCTGGGACAATATATACTGTGTTCCCATAAGACTTATATTTGCTATGCACTAAACATAACACGCAATTATATATGTGGTACCTTTCAGTTATGGCAAACTCCTGTATCTGAGAAATGAAATTCCCCATGGACTCATCCTAAATGTAAAATCTCTCTTAAACCTCAAGAACTGAAATACTGAATTGTATAAGTTTTTCCTGTTAATGTTAAATATGATCACAAGTATTGAACATTTTAGGCGCTGCTCCCCTGGTTTATTTGTCGGATGAGACCAGTAATCTTGTAGCAGTGAAGTTCTATACAGACCTCGGACAGCTGGCCCTGGAAGAGCCCACCAGACCGAGCACCTTCATCGCTGCTGCCAACCTACGCTGGAGGTCGGAGTACATGTCTGGAGTTCCTGTATTGTTTGCTGGAGATCTGTCCTTTATTGCAGCAAACCCCAAAGAGCAGCACCTCCAAAGAGGTGTTCAGAAACTTCGGCAGTCCATACAGGTATCTAATCCGAGAAACTAGTAATATAAATCCCTCATCAGTGGCCTATAACCTAACCAGCAAGTTCACTTTTCTGTTGCTTTCAGTTTGAATCCTCCTGTTGTAAAGTTGTATAGGTGTGCCGGAGCCGACGCGGTGGAAAAATCTGCCACACTATTTGCACCTGATCTTGCTACAAATCCTTGGCAGATACAAAGCTATCTTTGTGGTCCCAGTTCATCAAAGCAATTATGCCAGAATTATGTTGTAAATTGCTTTGAAAAGTTGCAACATGGAGTTCTGAAAAAATTAGATTACTTTTGGTGTTTTCACTCCAGTTTTGCCCAGCCCTGCCAAAAGGGTCGCCACAGCTTGTCTAATTCATGACGTACTGTGGCGTTCCTTAGGCGAGAAATCTTACTCCAGTCCATGACTAGAGTAAGATTTATGGGGAGGTGCACATCACTCGTCAGACATGTCTTTTAATGAACTAGGAGCGTCTGACTCCTACACGCCCCCCCGCATCAAGACCGACATGAAAATCACCAGTATAGATGAATCGGGGCATGTATGTTTAAAACTGAATTTATAGATCCATGTGTCTTGGGCCATAGTTTACTAACTTGCTGTGGGTCTCATGTCCTGAACTCAACAGTCTCATAAAGTGAAAATCCTGACATTCTTATCCAAACCTCCTTCATCGAAAAATTCAACAGCATGTGGATGTGTTGTTTAAATTTCTCCCACATGCCTGGTCCAGAAATTGGATTTTCTGAGCACAAATCCCCTCTGTTTTTCTGCTACATGTTCAGATGCCCTCATTGTTTCAACATATTTACCATGTGAGTCACAGTATTTGCCCAAACTCAAAAACTTGCAGGTTTTGCTTAGTTTTCTTTTAAAAAAAAAAAAAAAAACCTCAGCAAAAAGACTGTGCACATACCTAGTTTCTGCTCAAAAAACTGTGTGCACGCATACTAGTAGATTAAGATTGCACAGTCTTCACTATGTATATAGACCTGCATTATGTGACAAGTGCATGCCGGATACAGAGGTCTATATTATCCGTATAGTCTGTGCATGAAATGTGTACCGGACACACAATCCACAGCTGTCTGAGAGAAGCATGAAGAAGGTATTAGTATTTTCAGGAAACTTTTCCTATTGGAGTTTGCTCAGGTGTGAAGTCACTAGCTCCTCTCTTTGTATATGTCGCATAGGAACATAACGCTCCATTAATAAATTCATATAAGCTTAGTATTTTCACTCATTTATATAGCGCCACTAATTCCACAACGCTTTAGACATTATCATTGCTGTCCACAATTAAAATTCCCTGCCACTATGTCATTGGAGTATGGGATGAAATCTGAGAACCTGGAGGAAATTCATCTCCTTGCAAATGTTGTGACCTGTCCTCTGCCTTTGACACAGTCGACCACTACCTCCTACTACAGATCCTCTTTTCCCTTGGCATCGAAGACCTTGCGCTCTCCTTATACCTCTCCAACCGCAGATTTAGCGTCTTTCATTCCCATACTGCCTCCTCATCCCGCCCTCACTCTGTTGGTGTCCCTCCAGACTCTGTTCTGGACTCCTACTCTTCTCCATATATACGGTACCTTTAGCCTGGGACAACTTATAATGTTGCATGGCTTCCAGTACCACCTATACGCTGGTGACACTCAGATCTAACTCTCTGGCTCAGACGTCACCTCTCTGCTGGCCAGAATCCCGGAGTGTCTATCAGCCATATCCTCCTTCTCATCATGCTTCATCTTGCCTACCTTATCTATCACAATAAATGATATCACGCTTTCCCCTGTACATGAAGTCCACTGCCTCAGAGTAACCCTCAACTCTGCCCTGTTCTTCGAACCGCACAGCCAAACTTTTGCCACCTCCAACTCAAAAATATTTTCAGAATCTGTCCTTTCCTCAATCTACTTAAATGTTAGTGCATGCCCTCGTCTCCCGCCTCGACTACTGAAATGTCTTACTCTGTGGCTTTCCTATTAATACTCTCGCTCCTCTCCAGTCCGTCGTTAAAGGGGTTTTCCCAAGAACAAAAGTTAATTTTAATTAATAAATCTTGAAATAATACAATCGGATGTGTTTAAATAAAATGTTCCTGTCCTGAGATAATCTTATAAATGCGTCGCTGCTGTGTACACTCCCTGACAGAAGTTATGTCGCTTATCCATGTTATGTAAATAAAAACATATAACCTGACGTTAAATTCATCCATTGGTTGTATAACTTATTCTTCTGAAAGCTGAAACCCTCCGAAATGTGGTTTAGGTTAAGAAAATACATTGGCATCAATGCAGAAATATTGATCATTTAATGGACACAATCCTAGTTGACATCCTCACCTGTGCTCAGTAAATGATCGGTTAATTAGTGGGTGTGTATAAAAAGAAACCCAGCACCCCAGACCTTCACTTGAACTGCAACTTGAGCTTTGACAACATGCCAAAAATCCACCCTGCGACCAAAGCCTGGATTATCAAGAGGCTGAAGACCAGATCCACTGCAGAGGTGGCTGGCACCTTTAATGTGTCTCAGCGTCAAGTACAAAGAATTAAAAAAAGATTTGAAGAGACTGGAGATGTGTTTGACAAGCCCAGGTCCGGCAGACCACGCAAGACAACTACTCAGGAGGAACATTTGTTGGTTAGAAAATCCAAAGCAAGCCCCTCTTCCACTGCAGCAGTGCTCCAACAGGCCTGGTCACCTCAAGTCCCTGTGTCAACTATAACAGTTTGTAGGATTCTGTCTCGAAATGGCCTCCATGGTCGAATCAGTGCCCAGAAGCCAGCACTAAATAAAAGGCAAATAAAAAAAACGTGTGGCATTTGCAAAGTCCCACAGCCTGCTAAACAGATGGACGCTGGAAAAGTGGCAGAAGGTGGATTTCTCTGATGAATCTTCAGTAGAATTACACCACAGCCGCCGCAAATATTGCAGGAGACCTACTGGAGCCCATCTGGATCCAAAATACACCCAGAAAACAGTTACATTTGCTGGTGGAAAGATCATGGTCTGGAGTTACATTCAGTATGGGGTGTGCAAAACATTTGCAAGGTGGAAGGCAATATCAATAGCCTAAAATATCAAGAAGTATCAGCTACCTCTTACATTCCAAATCATAAAAGGGGTCAAATTCTGCAGCAGGATGGTGCTCCATCTCATACATCCATCTCTACAACAAAGTTCCTCCAGGCAAAAAAGATCAAGGTGCTCAATGACTGGCCAGCCCAGTCACCAGACATGAACATCATTGAGCATGTTTGGGGTAGGATGAAAGAAGACGCTTGGAAGACAAAACCAAAGAATCAAGATGAACTCTGGGAGGCATGTAAGACTGCATCCTTTGCTATTCCTGATGACTTCATTAATAAATTGTATGAATCATTGTTGAACCGCATGGATGCAGTCCTTCAAGCTCATGGAAGTCACACAAAATATTAAATATGACTCTAATAGCACCACAACTTAATTCACCAATGTTATGCAACATATATTTGTATTTCAGCTGCAGATGAAGGAAGAGAGCCACAGTATTCATTACTGATGGGTAGGCGGAGCCCCAGATCAGGATGTTACCTCAGATCAAAAGAGTGATGACTGGCTGGCCCCTCCAGCTCGGGCTCCTCCTACTCAGCTCCAGTCTAAGATTTGAGGTGCAGAGGATGGTCGCTGCTAATGCAGCTCCTCAGAAAATTTTATTATTTTAATATTCGGACAGGAGACTTGGATCACTAGTTGGTCTAGAGGTCTCAGGGGTATCAGCGCTGCTGTACCCCAACCTCTCCCTTGGCGGATCTGTATTTACTCAAAGTCCCTGCAGAATCCTTGCCGGCCCTGGGGGATGAGGAGAGCTTCCCTGGCGGGAACGCAAACCACACGTGCGGTCACTGCGTTCTTCGCCCTGGGGGGAAGCATGGGCACTGCGCCAGAAACCCCTGAGGGTCCCTGTGGCGCCTTGGCTGGTGAGTACTCCACACAAATTTTAATAATAATTATGTGTGAGTGCTTTAGCGTCTGAATGAGCAGCGCTATTACTAATGTCAGCGTTACTATGTCAGTATGCGTCAGCGCTGCTGTGACAGCGCTACTACATGTAATGTCAGTATGCTTCAGCGCTACTGTGACAGCGCTACTACATGTAAATGTCAGTAAGCTTCAGCGCTGCTGTGACAGCGCTACTACATGTAATGTCAGTATGCTTCAGCGCTGCTGTGACAGCGCTACTACATGAAGATGTGGTGATTTTTTGTCCGCAGGCAGATAGCTGCAGGACAGGGAGGGAGCAGGAGCGGGGAGAGTTCGCGCTCATTATTTGAGCTAGCAGGGGGCGTGGCCTATCTATCCCGGTCTTTTGAGCAGGAAGACGCGCGCTCTGGCTTTTCTCCTGCGACCCCCTCACTGTGGCGGCCATTACTCAGGCTCCTGGGCTCCTCGGACCGCTCCCCTCCTCATATAGACACCACGGCCAGCTGGGTGAGTGTGGATTCCTCACCCCGCAGCGCAGCGATCGCTATCCTGCAGCTGCAGTCTCATCAGAGACATAAAAATTGGCTGGGGCTCACAAATATATATATATTTTGGTGAGTTTGCAATATTAACCCCTTTGAGGGTTATTTCTACCTGCTAAATTTGCTGACTGAATACCGCTGGGGTAACTCTGCTTGGTGGAGCGTTAACCCTTCAGCGTTTGAAAAAAAAAAAAAACGCATAGTTTTTTGCTGGTATTACCGCTTTGACCTGCTCATACAGATGAGACATGTCTGAACAGAGTTCAGATGCCGCGGATCACGTCCCAGTGCCATTGCGGCAATCAGATACGCAGACCTCCACAGCGTCTAGCGCTGCGGTCGACAGCGGTGGAAAATTGAAATGATATCGCTCGATCGATTAATAACTTATCTGACCTTTTAGGTCAATATGTGTCTGCTAATTCCTCTCAGAGGAAGCGACGCAGGCCGTTACCGGCCTCTACACGGAGCGAGTCAGATGTATCTGATATTGGGCAGAGTTCCCCTTTATATTCGGATGGAGAAATATCCGATTCAGATGCGGACGAGCCGCAGGGGCGTTCCTCTATGACGAAGCGTACGGAGGCATTAATTGAAGCCATGAGAGATATTCTACAGTTACCGGAGGAGGTAACTAGTCGTCCTGGTAAATCAGCACGCATGTTCCAGGAGTCCCGTTCTTCGCGCACAACATTGCCAGCTCTGGATGAGCTTAATGGTGTAATAGAGGAGGAACGTCTATGTCCAGATAAGCGTTTTCATGGAACGCATTTCTTTGATACACTTTATCCTTGCTCTACGGAGTTAAAGGCTAATTGGACTTCTGCTCCTGAAGTGGATGTGTCTTTGTCTCAGCTTAGTACATCCTCTCTACTCCCTATTAAGGGAAAAGCGAGCTTACAGGAGCCTTTGGATAGAAAGGCAGAATTGGCGGCAAAAGCAAGCTATGAGGCTGCGGGTCATGGATTTCGAGCAGTGCTAGGATCCATGTGTGCTGCTAGAGCTTCTCTAAGCTGGTTGGCACGTCTGAAGACGGAGTTGCAAAATGAATCTCCGTTATCTGAGATACGGGAAACTTGTGAATGGTTAGAAACGGCAGCCTGTTATATCTTTGATGCCGGTCTGGATACGGCATCTCTGCTGGCCAAAGCGCAAGCTTCAGCGGTCACAGTCAGAAGAGCTTTATGGCTCAGACAGTGGGCCGGGGACGCAGTTTCCAAACAAGGGTTGTTGGCCTTACCTTACAAGGGTGGCCATCTTTTTGGATCCGACCTCACAGAGCTGATTTCCAAGGCTAAGGCGAAGGAATCAGCATTACCACAGCGAAGGGCCATGGCCTCGGTGTCCAGTAAGCCTGGTGTTTATAGTGGTCGGCGGTCCTTTCGGGGCCGAGGACGATCTAGTCACTCCTCGTGGGGATCGGGTCGTCCTTCTTTCTCAGGAAAGAAATCCTCTCAGAAAACTCGTACTCCCTGGAAGCAGAGTTTCCGCCAGAACAAGCGGGAACTTGACAAGAAAACCGCAAAGTCGGATTGACGCCAGGGGTCCACTCGAGGATTCTCGAGTGGGGGGTCGCCTGCTTCTTTTCAAGGAGACTTGGATGGCTCGCGTTCCAGATTCCTGGGTAACGCGGATAGTGTCGGCAGGCTATTTCATAGAGTTTGCTTCTCAACCCCCAAATGTTTTTTGTCAATCTCGCGTTCCGTCGGAACCCGAGCTTGTTGTCGCTCTACAGCGAGAGGTCGAATCGCTACTACAAAAGGGTGTAGTGATACCGGTTCCGTCAGAGGACCGAGGGAAAGGTTTTTATTCCAACCTTTTTATAGTTCCCAAAAAGGAGAACAAATTTCGCCCGATTCTGGATCTCAAGCGATTGAACCGGCATGTCCATGCCCGGAAATTTCGCATGGAGTCGCTTCGTTCCGTTGTGGCAGCTCTGTCACAGAACGATTTTCTGGTGTCAATCGACATTCGCGACGCCTATTTGCATATTCCCATCGGAAAGGCTCATCAGCGCTTTCTTCGATTTGCCATAGGTCAGAATCATTACCAGTTCGTGGCTCTGCCGTTCGGCTTAGCCTCAGCGCCAAGGGTCTTTACAAAAATTCTGGCGCCCCTCATGGCACTCCTTCGAAGACAGGGGATTACGATTCTCCCTTATCTGGACGATCTTTTGATCGTGGCTTCCTCGGAGGAGGAGGCATTGACGGCTCGGGATTTGTCTCTTCAGTTTCTGAAAGACTTCGGTTGGCTGGTCAATTGGGAGAAGTCGTCCCTGGAACCATCGAGGACAATTCTCTTTTGGGAATGCATCTCGACACGTTTCGGTCGGTAGTTTCCCTACCACCAGACAAACAGTCATGTCTTCTTCGACATGTACAGATTATGACATCCTCAACGGCAATGTCCCTACGGAAGTGTATGCGTCTTCTGGGACTGATGGTGGCGTCCATGGAGGCAATTCCTTTTGCCCAGTTCCACTCCAGGACTCTTCAAAGGTTCATATTGAGTCGATGGAATCAGTCGCAATCGCTGGATTGCAGTGTCACCATTTCTCGCGCGGTGCGGGATTCTCTAGAATGGTGGTTACGTCCAGGGGCATTCTCCCTGGGGAAGTCTTTCCTCCCTCTGAAGTGGTCAGTCATAACCACCGATGCCAGCCTGACGGGCTGGGGGGGTGTTTGGAACAATCTCTGGATTCAGGGGGTATGGTCACCGGAAGAGTCTGTGCTTCCGATCAACATCCTGGAATTGAGGGCGATTTTTCTTTGCCTCCAACATTGGACGGTCCCTTTGAGCGGTCTGCCAGTCCGTGTGCAGACAGACAATGCGACGGCTGTCGCGTATATCAATCACCAAGGTGGGACAAGGAGTTCCAGACTCATGGTAGAGGTGTCCCGAATTCTGATTTGGGCAGAGGCCAATGTACCAGCCATTTCGGCGATTCACATTCCAGGGGTTCAGAATATTACAGCGGACTTTCTCAGTCGCAGAAGGATGGATCCCGGGGAATGGAGCCTCCACCTGGAAGTCTTTGCACTACTGTGCTCTCGCTGGGAACCCCCCAAGTGGATTTGATGGCTTCCAGGTCCAATGCCAAGTTACCGACATTCATGTCCAGGTACAAGGACCCGAAGGCGGTGGCGGTGGATGCTCTAGTGGCTCAGTGGGATCAGTTCAAGCTGATCTATGTATTCCCGCCGATATCCTTACTTCCTCTAGTGCTGCGTCGGATCAGACTAGAGAGAATTCCAGCTATTCTGATAGCTCCAGACTGGCCAAGAAGGGTGTGGTTCTCGACAATAATGTCGCTGTTGGCGGCACCTCCGTTTCCACTCCCTCTTCAACCGGACTTGTTGACTCAGGGGCCCATTTGTCATCCGGACTTGATGTCCCTGCGTTTGACGGCGTGGCTCTTGAGACCGAAATCTTGACCCGTAGAGGTTTTTCAGCCGAGGTCATTGCTACCCTTCGTGCTGCAAGATGTCCGGCTACTTCTAGGATTTACCACAAAATTTGGGAAACCTTCTTTTCGTGGTGTTTGGGGTCTTCTCGGAACTCGAGAAAATTTTCCATTCCCAACCTGTTGGCTTTTCTGCAGCATGGGCTAGACAAGGGTTTGGCAGTTAGCACTCTGAAAGGTCAGATTTCTGCTCTGTCCTTATTGTTCCGGAGAACCATTGCTTCGAATAGAGACGTGATCTCTTTTTTCCGAGGTATCTCTCGTAAGTTTCCGCCGCGGAAGGCACCCGTGTCTCCTTGGCGGCTCAACCTTGTTTTGGAGGCTCTTCAGCATAAACCTTTTGAACCTATGGTTTCTGCTAGCCTTTCTTTACTTTCTTGGAAGGTGGCTTTCCTTGTTGCAGTCACTTCCTTGAGGAGAGTTTCTGAATTGGCAGCTCTTTCTTGCTCGCCTCCTTTTCTGGAGTTTTTTCCGGATCGTGTAGTGCTTCGCACTCGGGGTGATTTTTTGCCTAAAGTGGTGTCACAATTTCATGTTAACCAGGATATTGTGTTGCCTTCACTCTGTCCGGATCCGAAGAATACGAAAGAGCGAGATTTACACACATTGGATTTAGTGCGGGCCTTGAAGTTTTATCTATCTCTTACTCAAGGTTTTCGTAAGACGGACTCCCTGTTTGTGGTTCCGGCAGGTCGTCGGCGTGGTCAACGAGCTTCCAAGGGTTCTATAGCTCGTTGGATCCGGTCAGCTATTTTGGAAGCTTACCGTCTTCGGGGTGAATCTTGCCCGATTAAGATTCGAGCCCATTCCACGAGAGCTGTGGCTTCATCGTGGGCTTTTCATCAAGGTGCTTCGGCAGTGCAGCTTTGCCGAGCGGCGACTTGGCGCTCTGTCCACACGTTTACAAGATTTTATAAAGTGGACGTCAGTGCTTCCGCTGATGCAGCCCTCGGACGTAGGGTCCTGCAGGCAGCTGTAGTTTAAAGTTCTGGATGAACTTGTGTTTAGCGCTGGTTGCGCTTTGTTGTTAAGGTTGTTGGGTTTCTGCCTTTTGTTGGTTTTTTCCCACCCTTATTTTTGAACTGCTTTGGGACGTCCCATCAGTAATGAATACTGTGGCTCTCTTCCTTCATCTGCAGCTGAAACACGGATTTTGGTAAAGACTTACCTGTAAAATCCTTTTCAGCGAAGGAAGGAAGAGAGACACAGCACCCTCCCACGGCAGAAGTGTGTTGATGTTTTCAGATGCAGCGCGACCCTTATCTGATAGCGATTATCTGGGCTGAGGTCAGCGCGCTAAGGCTCTGTTCCAGCATCGCCAGCTCATCGCAGTAGTCAGGTTCCGTGAGTAGTACCTGGAACTCTGTGGTTTTTGGCTTTCTTTGCATGCATAACCTGTATCCTTGTGTTTTTTCTCTGAAGTTCCTTCAGAAGGGGTTATGTTGCTCCGCTGGTGATCTTGGCTCTTTTCCTAAAAGCTTTGATACGACTGGAGCTGAGTAGGAGGAGCCCGAGCTGGAGGGGCCAGCCAGTCATCACTCTTTTGATCTGAGGTAACATCCTGATCTGGGGCTCCGCCTACCCATCAGTAATGAATACTGTGTCTCTCTTCCTTCCTTCGCTGAAAAGGATTTTACAGGTAAGTCTTTACCAAAATCCGTGTTTTAAGTGAATCTTTTGTTTGAATATCACATTACTTTTTGTGGACGACAAAACCTTTGTCTTGCCAAAATCTGACCATTCTGTGTCCATTAAATGATCAATATTTCTGCATTGATGCCAATTTATTTTCTTAACCTTAACCACATTTCGGAGGGTTTCAGCTTTCAAAAGAATAATTTATAAAACCAATGGATGAATTTAACGTCAGGCTATAAGCTTTTATTTACATAACATGGATAAGCGACATAACTTCTGTCAGGGAGTGTACTGGGTAATGGCCGTGTCTGACTGTACAGGAACATGGTCTGATTACACCACAGCTCTTGAGCAGGGAAGGAAGGAAAAGAGGCTTAGTTTTCCCATCATCACACACACTGCTCAGTGCATGCGATGACAGGAGCTGCCACGGAGAAGATGCCAGGGAGCGAAGGTCCGGAGTGAGTATCTGCAGCGGGGATCGCAGCCTGTTATTAGTATTACAGTACAGGCTGCGATTACTGCTCACTGCCGACTTATTCAGAGCACAGCAGGGAGATCATCACATTGCTGTGCTCTGAACGATGCAGCATCGTGGGAGAGAAGGGAGCAAGTACAAGTGGGTTTTTTTTGTTTTTTTTCTATGCATTGTATAGATGGGGGCCATGAGTACCAGGATAGGGATGGGGAGACAATGCATACCCAGTTTATACTTGAGTCAATAAGTTTTCCCAGTTTTTCGTGGCAAAATTAGGTGCCTCGGCTTATACTCGGGTTGACATATACTCGAGTATATATGGTAATTAAAAACAAATAAAAAATTTTTAACAAAATTAAAACTTAAATACGTTACATTTTTTCAATTGCTGAAAACTTTTTTTGTCACCTTCCCTTTATCTCTCACCTCCCTCCGATTCTTCTCTCTGAAAATCCTTTCATCGGCTCCCAATTTCTTAATGTATCCAGTTCAAACTATTAACATTGACCTACAAAGCCATCCAAAATGTCTCCTCCGTATCTCCCAAACTAATCTCCCGATATCTTCCAACTCTTAAGCCCCCGTCTCACATAGCGAGATCTCTAGCGAGATCGCTGCTGAGTCACAAGTTTTGTGACGCAACAGCGATCTCGCTGTGTGTGACACGCAGTGACGCTCAGCCCCCCTGCTGGGTATTGCTGATCGTCGCTGAATGTCCTGGACATTTTTTTGATTGTTGATCTCCCGCTGGCCAGCACGCATCACTGCGTATGGCAGGCGGGAGACCAGCGATCAGGGAGCTGGTAACCAAGGTAGACATCAGGTTTCTAGGCGCCGCTCGGCGCCTAGAAACCCGATGTGTACCTTGGTTACCAGCTCCCTGGTATCTAAGGTACACTGCGGGTAACTAAGCGACGTGCGTCACTTGTTACCCACATAGTCGCTGTCCTGATCGCTGCCTGTTTGGCAGCTCACCAGCGATCATGTAGCGACACACCAGCGATCCTGACAAGTTCATATCGTTGTCGGGATCACTGGTGTGTCGCTATGTGTGACGGGGCCCTTAGTCTTCAGTCCTCTCGAGACCACCTTCTCTCCTCCGCACTTATACATTCCTCACCCAATCGCTTCCCAGACTTCTCCCGAGCATCCCCCATACCTTGGTATTCTGTGCCCCGACACGTCCGATTCCGCCACATTCGGAACTTTCAGACGGAACTTAAAAACCCATCTCTTCAAGAAAGCTTGCAGCCTGCATTAACCCCCTGCCACCTCACTACCACCGGAGCTGCTGCAAACCCCCTCAACCTACTGCCTCCTTCCCCATTACCCTGTAGGCTGTAAGCCCGCAAGGTCACGGCCCTCTGCTTTCTGTACCAGTCTGTCATTGTTAGTTTGTTCTCTGTAATTTATATTTGTATCTTGTATGTAACCCTTTCTCATGTACAGCACCACAGAATCAATGGTGATCTAAAATTAAATAATAATGTTGTCCTTGTGGGATTTGACCCCAGGAACCCATCGCTACTAGGCAGCAGTGCTAACCACTGAGCCACCATGCCGCTCACTGAACTGGATCCATGCGTTATTTTAATGGGAGCAGTAACCTCCCTGTAATCAAGTGCTCTGAAATGAAGTCCTAATACACCACATAAATTAGGGAACGAGCGTCTTCTGTATTAGTGCAGGAAACGCGGGGCATTTTTCCCATACACAATAATAGTGTAGAATAAATAAGGACTTGCAAATGGAGACTAATTTCAAACCATTAGAAAACTACAAATGTAACTGAAGTTTTTATGTTATGTTCAGTCTGTTCCAGAATTTTGTAAAGAAGTGGAAAATAAGCTAATGAACATCCTGCAAGCTCAAAACCCCCAAGAAAGAGCGTCCTTGACACATTGCAGTGCGGACCTGCGCCCTCATGTAGCTCCTGGAAGCCGATGTTCAGTAAGTTAACACTTTGCTGCTTTATAGCACTATTAAACATTAATAAACTGGTACACGTGGCGGGTAAATATGCTAGCCATGTTAAACCGTTTTCTCAGTTGCTTTATTGGGGAACACAGGAACCATGGGTTGTATGCTGTTTTTTGGAAGCTGACCCTATGAATGTGTCTTAGAAAAAGCTGACTCTTCCCCAACATACTACACCGGAGCAGCTGACACCCAGCTATTTAGTTTAGCTCAGTGTCTTCAGCCAGTTTCCTGCCTTGGCTACTCTGGTCTAGTGAAGCTCAAGTGAACCCAGGACCATCGTAGCCCTCTTGGATCTGGGGCACTTCAATCTGGTCTTGCACGACCCTACAGTCCTCTCATTTCATGCTGATAAGAGATATCTCTCCATCTTGGCTTTTTGGCGGAATTTTTTTCCTTTAGTGATCTCTTCCATCAGGCAAGGCTCAGAGGGGACTGTCACCTGTCTCTCCTTCTTCAGGACAGAGTGGTATCGTGTGCTGCTGCCTCATTAGCGTGTTCTTCAGATTCACCTTAATGAGCAGATTGCGCTCCTTCCTTTATGTACTTAGCCTTCCATTTCCCTGAGAGGTTCTTCCACAATCTGACATTGGCAGACCTGTGCAGCTCTACCTGTCTGTTACAGGTTGCCTTGTGGGGCATCGCGGTATGCCCTGGCAGATGTATGACCGCCTCTAGGGCTACCATTCGTCTCTGGTTTCGATATGCCAGTGTAGAAAGTTGGGCTAAGATAGGGCGCCCCTGCCAGGGCACGGATCACTTTCCCCACAGGGTAGACGCCTCCTTGGGTCTTACGCTTCCAGGCGTCTGTTCTAATCCGCCGCTACTTAGCCTTCTGTCCACATCGTTGTGGAGCTCTTACTTGTTCGTCTAGGGATGCAAGTTTTAACAGAATGGTATTACAAGCGGTAGTTGCTCAGGTAGTAATCTGAGGGATTGTTGTTCTTCCTTCTGTGGTACTGGTATTGGTTGGGTTCCCCACTGTAGTGACTGAGAAATAAAGATTTTTGGTACTCACCATAAAATCTTCCTCATAGCCTTCATTGGGGACACAGCATCCTCCCTTGTTTGGGTGGGTATAGAGAGGTTCTTGGTTTTGCTTCTTTCACTGATTTTTCACTAACGGAACAACTCTGTGTCACCTGCCGGGGAGTAGCCTGGTGGGGAGTTGTCGTTATTTTTTGTATGATATACTACTAGTGTCAGCCTCCAGGTGGCAGCATCTGCGATAAATAGATTTTACAGTAAGTATCAAAAAGCTTTTCTTTTTGATAAAAAGTGTCTTATAGTCCAAAAATGATGGTAATCCTTTGACCAGAGGGACTTTTTGGACAAGTGTTCTTACTCTCACATCTCCACTCCTGCAAGTTCAGGATGTCCTAATAAAGCCCCAGTAGAGGTTCTGACCTTCCTTTCTACCCTATTGGTGTAAAGTAAGGCAGCCAAAGGTGGTGTAGCTCAGAGAAAACGGACGTTGTGCCCAAGTTTCTTCTAGTTTCATCTCCTGTAGAGAAACGACAGTAATACATTTCCTTTGTTTTTTTTTTTCTCCATAACTTTTACCCGTTTGATCTATGCAATGTTTCTCCTTTTTATCTTCCTTAGACTCCAGTGCCAAAAATGAGTAACTCCCAAATGAAACACATGTCGACCCCTGAAGGGAACAATATGGTCTTGAATGCAAGTAATGACATGGACCCAAAGACCTGCAAAAAGATGAAAGGGTTGGATTATCTAAGTCGAATACCATCCCCTGCTCCTCTTACACCAATGGGGACAATGCTATCTCCTTCATTACAAAGGGCATTTCGACCTCCTCGCAGCTTACATAAAGATGATCGTACAAGTGCCAAGACCGGTGTAAATTCTGGGTCTTGTACCCCAAGTAGACTAGGAGGGTTTGTTGCTGATGAAGAGCTGGCCATGATTAATACACAAGCCCTTGTATCCAGGTTAGGGGGAGGCAGTAAACTGACCACTGACCAGAAAATCTCCACTTCAGACATTCAGGAAGCCCCCAACATCCGCCGTCCCAGAACAGAAGTAGTGAAGACTGAAGATATCAGTAAGGCACCGTACCAGAGAAGGCTGTGCCGGAAAAGAAAGCAAAAGCCCTGAAAGCGTCATTCATGGCGCGGTCAATAAGAGGCAGAGTCTGTACATATATATGTTTAATAAACTGTACATATATTTATAAAATGGATCTCTACAAAATCTGATTGCTTATAAAAATCTGTGAATGTACAAGAAAGAAACGGAACATCTGTAAATATGGATCCAAATGATACAGAAATAAAGAGGACGTCACAACTCCACAAATCATGAAAATGGCTTTATATTGTTATTAAGGAATGATTCACAGGAATGTTTGAAAAAAAAAAAATGGATAGAAAAATACATACAACTTTCTATTTTTAAAATTTTTACTCTTTAAAATATATATATTAATAAGCTCCCTCTGTCCACTGGAAAAAGTCATCTGTAAATCTGCATGCTTTCATTTCTCCAATGGGTCAAGCGTTAGTTGGAAGCCTGTCTGCGGCAGTTTTCCTTTGTGTGAAGATCTTGTTTTCTAGTTTTAATTGTATGTTCCCATGGGCCAAATACACCAAAGATTTGCATGCAGAATGTGTTCTATATTACATTATTAGCAAAGTAGATGAGAAAAATAAATCTCATCCACAGACTGAAAAAAAAAAATCTGCAGCAGAAAGTGACCTGCGGATGTGAAATCTGAAGTATGTCACTTTATGCTAGAAATTATTTTGGATTTGATCCTTTACAATTTAAAGGTTGAAATATGCAACAAAAAATGCACAATTTTTGTTGGTGGGTATTTTGCTGCTGATTTTCTGCTGCAGAAAATCTTTCCAGTGAGAACATTGCCTGCACTGTCTTCCTTGGGAAAATGTGTGTACAAACAGTAAGGATTCACTTCCTTCTGGTCAGCAGGACAATCATGCAATGCCACTTTCACAAGGGCGGTATCTTCTCTGTTCAGACACACACAGCATAATACATAGTACGGCAGACCAGACACATGCAAGTGAATGAAGCGGAGCTGCAACCAAGATGAGGCACCATGAGCGCCACTGAGGGTGCACACCTTTATCATAACACTATAGAACTCTGTGATCAAATGTAAGGTATAACCCATGGTAATACCAGAAATGTGCATTTTACCCAGGGCTGGTCTTCCAGGTGTGTGGATGAATGTGGCACCTGTTGCTGTGACTACTCACAAAACGTCCACCCCTATCCCACACTTGGTAACTTAAACATGCTGCGTCTTTCTCAAAAGTTATCCACTTGTTTGGACATTGTATAGTGAAGTTAGTCAAACACTATATGATGTATTTGTGGTACGCTATGAGAGCGGGGGTGCAGAAAATACTACATACATCACCACCCAACCTAAAGCGAGTCACACTTCACAAATGGAATAAAGCGGGATATTTTAGTATTTCAGATATAAATACTCTGGTTAGTGGTGTAATGTTAATATCACAGGAATGTATGGTTGGATTTTTAGCACTCACCTCTAATGCTTTAGGCTACATTCACATTGAAAGAGCTCGGACCAGAAGACCTGGCCCCGCCGCTGGGTCGGGAGAGATGATGGTCGGGGTGGGTCTTTCGATCCAAGCAGTGGTGGGAAACTGGCCAAACACTGAGCACTGCCCTCACTCATCTGTACATGGTATTTTACGTTGTCAAAAACTGGACTCTTATTTAGTTAGTTTGAAACTAATGATGGACATCTTCCAAGATGCTGGTCAATTGGACATTATGTGGGTAGAGTTTAGACGTGGGAATCTCTGGCTCAGCCCGTGGCAGCGCCTCGATCACAGGAGAAACGTAAGACTGATAAGAACATACCTCCATGTTTGGTAATCAGGGTTTTGGAGTCGGGGATATTTGGCTAGAACATCCAGGCTCTGCTGCATTGGGTTTTAAAAAGTCATTAAATATGTGGTTTTCTTTGTGTGCTGTGGGTTCGCACCTTTCTTCTGGTTTCAGAACCGTGAGTCCGTTTTTAGTTTGGCTTCTCTGCATGGAGGACCGTGTGGAAAGTGACATTGTGCTCATAAGCGGTTTTCATACGCTGGATCTTATCACTGGGAACACCGTGACTATTCTTCCTAAACACGAAGAAAAAAAAAATTATCGGACCCAGCAGAGACTTTGTTAAAGAGACTTATTAAGGCATGATGCACAAGCTGAGGTTTCAGTTATATTTTACTAGGGAGAGGGAAATAATTAATTGCCCCTCACCCTGATCCTACGCTTCTATCTGATGGAAATGAAAGATTAGTCCCTGGTTAAAGTCCATCCTTGTCACCATAAACCAAACTGAGGCAGAGTTGGACAATTCTGCCCAAACCTCCTGTTCCAGCCTATGTTTATCTAAAGCTGTCCCTACGCCTTAAATTAATGCCGGCTGAACCCACTGATATCAACGGGTTCGGCTGAAGATCTAATATGCTCGGGGAAGACGTCAATCGCGCATGTCCGATTTTAAACTGCCAATCGCAATGTTCTGGAGATCAGACGCCGGCTGATAGGTTAGTCAGTGGCTTTCATAGAATGGTAGAGTTGGAAGGGACCTCCTGGGTTATCTGGTCCAACCCCCTGCTCAAAGCAGGATTCACTAAATCATCCCACTTGAAGAGGCAATTTGCATATTAAAATTTCCCAGAGGAGCATTGCACGGCGAATAAGCCTCCTTACCTCGACACGCCAGAGCTGGTATGTCACTCTCCACAAGGAGAAACCTTACCCCCCAGACCCCAGTCCAGAGCCTCTCATCTAGCCAAATCAGATCTCTCCTACTTTGCACTGACGAGGACCAACAGTCCGAAACACTGTGTCTGCAAATGGAGATTCTGATTTGGCTTTTATCCTAAGTCATATTACAAGACTCGTTAAAGGGTTGATTGTGACTTGTAGGATCGCTACTTCCAATAGGTGGCGCTATAGAGTACAAGTCCTCTTTGTTTGAAGAGGCAATTTGCATATTAAATCATCCCAGACAGATGTCTGTCCAGCCTCTGTTGCTTTCTTCTAGAGAGCACAGGAGCGCTCAACCAAACGAGTTCTGGATATGGGAGTCAGGTGAGATGGCTGTCAGCCAAACAACCAGCAGAAGCATGTAATTCGGCTGCCTGCTATCTAATGTGTATGGCTGGTTTTAGTAATATCGATCTATAAGTTGGGCTCCGACCTTTTCTGGCAGTGATAGTTGATGCTAATCTAAGATGTCCTGGACTACTTGTTGGTTGTGTAGCAGTTCTCGCCTCATCCAGTAAATTACAATGTTCCTACTCATTAACTGCAACTAAAGATCTTGAAACTTAAATTGAAACAAAGGAAACTGCAAAAAAACATTGTAAAGTAACTTCCATATCTCCAGGATAAACTGATAGGACTCCTGTTAAAATCAAAATGTAGTCCCATCATAGCTCCACGATCCTGAAATCAGCGTGAGGCTGCATTCACAAGTCCGTGTATGGGCCACAATCTGCAGACGAGCGCGGGTCAGGAGCCCTGCTCATTGGTATATACAGGCTCAATGGTATATACCAGGTTGTTGGGTTTGGGTCTGGAGTACCACGTGAATGCAGTCTGACGCGTGGTACAGGTAAGAGTTTATGATACCCCTCCTTCCAATATAACATTGTGCTTTTATCATATTTACTTTTTATGTATTTATTTCCTTGACAATTTATTTTACAATTTTCTTTAAAGGGATTGTCCATCTTTGTAGAAAATTTATTTTTTTCTTAAATGCATTAAATAAAACTGAATTGCAAAAATGATTTTTAGGCCCAAATACATGGATTAAAAAAAAAAAATGCCCCCGAGTTTGACAACACCATTAACTTTCTAAAAGGGTTGTCTTAGAGGCCAAAAATTCATTTCCATAAGATATACAATAAATGTGTAATAACTGTCCCACCTCTAGGATCTGCATCAGTCCGTACAGTGAGGGCCGGATATCAACCATTCTGACTGGCGGCGTAACTTGAGCTTGTGGGCCCCAACCATCATGACTATTTAATAGTATTGATATTTTCATATGGGCCTAAGGGATCTTTTGAGTCCCCTAGGCTCCAGTGCCTGAGTGCGAGTGCAACCCTTGCTGACCTGTGTTTTAACCTGACCTGTGAGTCTGACAGGATAAGTGGTCATGTGTGCCATATTTTTTTCATGGTTTGGTTGAAAGAGCCATACAGTTGTAGTGTACAATGGAGGGGGATAAAAAATCTAAGAAAACTATACTAGATTTAACAGATCTCTAATGACGCCAAACAAAACTGCTGCTCTTCAGAAGCGCTCTTACTGTGGTTGGTTATGAGGACTATGGGCATGGTCTGCCATTTCTCCCCATCACATACCTTGCTAGTTCTCTCACATTGAACTTCCAGTGTGTGTTTGGCTCCAGGAATATAACCTGATATCCGTTCTCAAGGGCCTGATGGTACAATGTGTAAGGACATGGATTAGACATAAACTATTAGGTTGCTGCAGCCACATTGTACACCACCACGAGCCATGTTCACCTTCCTCATGTGTGAACATTAGTGATGAGCGAGCATGCTCGTGTGCTCATAGAGTATCCCCGGCGTGCTCGAAAAATATGTTCCAGTCTCCGCAGCTGCATGTTTCGCGGCTGTTCAACAGCTGCAACACATGCAGGGATTTCCTGTTTGTTAGGCACTCCATGCAGGTGTTGCAGCTGTTGAACAGCCGCGGGGACTGGAACATGATCTCCGGGGTGCTCCAATACTCTATTAGCACATGAGCATGCTCGCTCATCACTCGTGAACATACTTTCCCTTAGAACAGCTATTTTTTTTTTTTATTTTATTTAAGCCCAAACCAAACAATGGATCCCAAAAGGTGAAAAAAAACATTAACAAAAGATTTCGGGTAGGGGGGAATTTCTGCATTCCTGGGGCGGCTGCAAACTGGTAATTTTAGCCTGGGAAGGGCCCAATAACCATAGACCTACCCAACCGGATAATATTAGCGGTCTGCTTTACGTTCGTTGGTTATAAAAATTAAAAAAAAAATGGGAGGTGACCCCACATCATTTTTTAATTTATTTGGTTAATAGCTGTAACATTAGGTCAACATACAGGACACTAAAGGGTGACATTTTCTATTAAATCATAGAATGGTAGAGTTGGAAGCAGGATTCACTAAATCATCCCAGACAGATGTACGTGTCCTGGTGCTGTGAAAATTAGATGTCTCTATTATCTATAAGGCCTCTTTCACACATCCGTTTTTTTGTATCAGGCATGATCCGTCGAACACCTGAAGGGACGGATCCGGCGCTGAAATTAAAAAACTGATGTAACGGATCCGTTTTTTTTGCTGGATCCGACCTGAACTTTTGAACCCGGAAAAAGAGGGTTTTGGATGTCTGGAGACACTGGAAAATGTAGTAGTAGTAGTTTTGACGGATTGCACAAAAGTCTGATCCGGTTCCATTGACTTCTATTGTTTGCGCCCGCCTGATGCGCCGCTTCAGGCACATCAGGCAGCTCCGGCAAACAAAAAAAAACGTTACATGCTCCGTTTTGTCGGCCGCCGGAATGTACATTTCCGCCGGATCCGGACAAAAACGGATACAACGCAATGACATCAGGCACGATCCGGCGGTAATGAAAGTCAATGCTAAAAAAACGCATCCGGTACCGGATCCGTTTTTTTAGCAACCCGCCGGATCATGCCTGATACAAAAAAACGGATGTGTGAAAGAGGCCTAAAGCGTCTTTGCAAAGTTTACAAACATTAACACACAAAAATCATTTTCTGCATAGCATTTTATTCCAGTACGTGGCACTTGGACGCTGCACAAGTATGTCACAGGATATGCAGCACTGATCACCGGTACTGGTGTCATCAAGACGTGTGACTGGGGCCGAAGGCAGTAAGCTTAGGACTGGACACACAGGTATCCGAGCAGAGGTCCATGAACGGGCTGAGTGAGCGAATTATACTTAACCCTGCTGTTCTGTTCGGGTTTACTATACACTTGTTATGTTCGGGTCATTTTTGACCCAAACCTATTAAAATGTTGTTTTGAGCCACTGAAAAGTTCTTTTTGAATACCTGTTGCATTATTATACTGTGTGTGATCATAGTTGTTCATTATCAAAGAAAAATTGAATAAAACTTAATTTTTTTAAATTTTGTGTTGATTAATGTAAAACAGCCTAATTGCATTTTACACCAAAGTAACAAACTTGTGCTTAAATAATAAACTATATCTTTTACAACAACATCAACAACAATTTTAGGTAACTATTAGTACAACTAACTTAAAACTAAAATAAATTTTAACAGTATAAAAGCATTTTGAAAAAAAAATAGTAAAAAATAATCAGAAAAAAATAAAAATTTCATTTTTTTTCAAAAAAAGGTTTCTACTAATCTATTTTTTGCAATTAGCACAACAATAATAAACATGTCTGTTGCATATATATTTTTCACAATTAAAACAAATCATTTGTTTTGCGGTCACTGGCAGGAGGACAAAAGCTGCATCTTTTTCTTTTTTTGCTTGTAGGTGTGCTTGTGAAGGATGTTTCGGTAGCAGAGCTGGTGGAGGGTGTGTTTTGAGCTTGGTTCTGGATTCTTTCAACAATTTTAATTGATCCTTCACTTCTTGGATGTATTTTTCTCTCTGTCACATAAGGCCTAATAAGGGATTGTCCTAATTCCTCCAGAAACAGTCGTCTTTTATGTAGTTTATTTTTGTTCCAGTTTTGATCAATTTCACACCATAAAACTAAGGCGTTGTAGGCGGACACATCCAGAATATTATAGAAAACAATCATTGGCCACCGATTGGATTTTTGTTTGCAAGTGTAAGTATTTACGAGTTGGTCAAGCGTATCTACAGCCCCTTTTGTTGCATTGTAGTCCATTATTATGTCCGGCTTTTTGTCTTCTCTATCGCTTATTGCAGCATCCTTGTGCATCGTGCTCATAAGAATAACATTTTTGTTTTTTTTGGGCACATAAGAAACCACTGTTGTGTCTTGAGTGAAATAAAACGTGGAACTGTGTATATCTTTTTTGCAAAGAATACCTTCTGGAAGCTCAGGCTTGTTTTTTCTAACTGTTCCTAGCAGAAACAAGAGAAAAAAGAATGGATTTACCTGTGGCAAAACACTTTTGTATGCCCGGTCATAGCATGACGGATATGGAATTACTTGTATTAAAATCTAACTTCAAATCTGAGAAGGATAGAAAAGTCTGGGAATATAAACTTATGATGACCTTTGACACTCTTAGTGCTGGGATGAATATATCCCAGAGTTTTATGTCTTTCTACAACAATTAAGGAATCTGCTTCCCTGACCTTTTAGGGTCATCACAACACAATACCAGACCCCAATCAGAGGGTAATAAAACTTTCACTCCTTATCTATGAACTAGTCATATTTATGTTCATCCCTCTGCCATAATGACAGTTCTGCTTCACGTCACTTGTCTTACCTATTGCATTATTCCTGTGTCCTCTTGTGTATAAATATGTGATTCTTCATATTTTGTATTAGTCTTTGCCTGATGAAGAGACCTGAGTAGTCTTGAAAGCTTGCAATTTGTTACCATCTTTTCAGTTAGCCATTAAAAGGTATCAACCACTGAGGACTCTCAAGTCTAAATATTTTTCTATCTACTGGCTAACACGGTACGAAGATACACATTGTTCCTAGCATGGTCATTTTCCTTTTTTTCAATATCTGCCCCAACTGGTATGAAGTAAAAAAGTTATCACAAGTCACATTTTGCCCCTTCAGTCCTTGTGTCAAGTCAACAACTACTCTCAATAAAAAAGATAAATCCGGCCCTCATTAGAGGTTTTATGTGCACTCCCCAAGCAAAAGCTGCTGGTCACATTAGATGTGAATAGTTTATATACTTCGATTTTACATACTAAGGGCATTACAGCCACTAAAAGGATGTTAGAGGAATCTTCCTCTCATTCTGACCGGACTATTTCATTTCTACTGGAACTCCTTACATTAGTCCTCACAAAAACTTCTTTATCTTTGAGGACCAATTCTACTTACAGACACAGGGCACCGCAATGGGGTCTAATGTAGCGCCCCGGTACGCAAACTGCTACATGTCCTGCTTTGAGGTTGATTATGTCTATTCAAATACTTTATACCAGAGACACTGTCTGCTATGGCGACGCTATATCGACGATATTTTTTGCTTATGGCATGGATCCATTGACACTTTAAATCAATTTTTTGATTCTATAAATGCAATTTGGCCTGAATTAAAATTCACTCTAAATTATAGTGACACGAAAATCAGTTTTCTTGATACGTCTGTTTTATTGGATGGTGAAGGTAATCTGTCTTTGGATCTATTTGTGAAAGATACAGATCGTAATAACCTTTTACTATTCCAGAGCTGCCATCCGAAGGCTGTAAAGAAATCAGTACCGGTTTCACAATTTGACAGGATACGCAGAATCGTTAGTGACCCACCCACACGCACCAAACGTTTGGATGAAATGGAGAAAAAATTCTTGGAAAGGGGATATCCAAAATCACTTCTGCGTAACTCTCGTCAGCCACGAGTTACTTCTTCACCACCCATAACTAATAGGATCCTATTCGTTCATACTTACCATCCTCTTATGTATGGTCTTCATCATAGAATCCGTAGGCATTGGTATGTCCTTCGGGATAGCTTCCCTGAAATTCCTGAGTTCCAGGTTCCATTTTTACCATGCTTTAGAAGGCCCGACAATTTAAAGAATAAACTAATAAGAGCGGATATAGGCTCATCCCAGACGGTATCAAGACAAACTTTTTTTCGGACTCAAAGGAAAGGCACGTTTCCTTGCCTACACTGCGCTCAATGTGCTAATATCTTAAAAGGCCCAAAATTCGCACATCCTTGTACAGGCATTGATATTTCAATAAGAGGTTTTTTCACATGCAATTCTGCAGCTGTGATCTATGCCATAAAATGCCCATGTGGGAAAATGTATGTTGGTGAAACCACCCAAGCCATCAAAGACAGAATCTCACATCACAAATCGGACATCCGTTGTCAAAAAAATTACTTACCTGTCCCACATCACTTCAACTCAGCGGGACATTCCATAGCACAACTCAGATTTTTGGTGTTAGAACAAGTACAATTGAGTAGAAGGGGTGGTAACCTGATTCAAAATTTACGGTATAGGGAGGCTTACTGGATACATCGACTCGAGACTCTCGAGCCAAAGGGCCTTAATAGGGAATTTGACACAGTTGGTCTATATTGAATTAATTCTTTCCTTATAACTTAAATGTTCATGGTGTTAGTTCATAGATATCCAAAAAGTGGCCCCTATATCCCTCATTTTATTTTTAATAGGATTTTCAGGTTTCCCACCCCTTTATAAATTTATGTGCATATGTTTCTTTGGATTCTTCATATGACTCTGACTTTATTTTGCATAAATTGCATTCATAGAGGGCTTTTTCTGATTTTTCTATTTATTACTTTAATTTTATTTTTTATTATTATTTTTCTAATTATAATGTACATCTGATTTCCTATAATTAATTAATGATTCTCTCTCATCTTTCATAGGCGAATCAATAAAAATCCTCTATTACCACTACACATCGTTCCAGTGATTCCTAGAACCTGCTATGTTCACAGTCACAGTGCACTGCTGTTTTTTGCGTTCTACAGAGCGTGCCACCACCTAGAGGAGAGGGATTATGACCTATTTCCGGTCTAGTTCCCATGACTGCGTTTCAAAAGCGTCTCAGCAGGCAGTCTCAGCACACTGAGGTCACTTCCGGTCACATGGTAACGCCGGGCTTCTATATATACACATGGTGATTGTCCTCACACAGCGCCTTTCCTGATAGCCTTACTGCTGTACTTATTTAGCGCTCACCTCACTCTTCCTATCTAAGTGGACTTCACATGGTAAGACCTCGTTCTGGACACTTTGTATTATTTGTTTATTTTTTGCTTGGTGAACGCTGCACTTTCTATGCTATGGTATTGATAGCGATCTCCACATGTGTTTCTATTCACAGAAACTCACCTCTCAGTACACTTGCAATTTGGTAAGGTATCTGTCTCCCCTTTTTTTAGGAGCTACATAGCACATGTTACATCTGTTTATTTTCCCATGTGTTCATATGATCTCTACATAGTACTTTGTCTAGACATAGCAACAATTTTTAAAGACTATGTATAGGAATTGAACATCAGTAAATCTGTTTATTTCTACTTTATTATTTTTTTACCCTCTATGACTCATAATGGCAAAGAGTTTACTCATACACTAGAACCTGCGATATAACTTGTTGTATATTACTTAATACCGCCATATAGTGCACGCTAAAACTTGGTACATTTGACTTAATTTTGTATTTTCGGTTTTCTTATGTGCATATAAATTACATAATTGTTGTTAAAAGAGACGAATATTGTTTGATCCATTTATTTGATATATTTTCCTCAGTCTGAAGAAGGTCAGATGTTTGACCGAAACGTTACAAATTTTGAGGATTGCACATTGTAATAAAGGAATTTTCTTTCATTGAGTGCCGGATTTATCTTTTTTATTATTAGTATTATGGGTCTGGCATCCCAAATCTGAGCACCTTTTTTCATACACAAGGAGTGACGTGTCTTCAAACTCAACAACTACTCTCATGCCCTGATTTTTTTCAGGTCTTACCCCTTGCTTTTTTCCAGTATACACCTGAGCATTTACCTCATAGAAATTTTTACTATCACAAAGTGTCCAAATTTTTATTCCATATTTTGCTGGCTTACTGGGAATATATTGGCGGAATGGGCACCTTCCTCTGAATGAGACTAGTTGTTCATCAACCGTTACATTTGGACCAATGTTATACATTTTTGGTAGAAGATCTACCCATGTATCCCATAAATTTCTTATAGGGGCCAGTTTATCTGTAGCTCGTCGTTCACTTCTATCTTTTTTTTCATCAAATCGTAGTACACGAGAAATGGCATGAAATCTCTCAAGAGACATTGTCGCTCTAAAAATATGCCTACCAGTTTCTGGGTTCCACAAGCTCTTAGTAGATTCTCCATAGGATTTATACACTCCTGCTAAAAGTAGCAAGCCAATAAATGCATTCAGAGATGTCGAATCCAAATGTTTCCATTTATCACCATACACTTTTTGTCCCTCAATGTTTGTCATTGCGATTATAATATTTGTTATAGTATTATTCAGGAACAAATGGAATGCTGATTCTAGATCAGCTATTTTTGAGATAGCATACCTTGTAGGTCCAGAAGCAGTATTTATGACATTTGCAGCGTGCATTTTACCAGTTTGTACTGGAGGTTGTAAATTCCAAAGTATTTCTTTATTTTTAGAATAGACTGTTTGCATCCGACTACTTGTCAGGGGATCATGGTCCTCATCATATTCGACTTCTGATTCTGAATGTTCAACATTACTTTCTTCGGAACTCAAGTGATCCTCCTCGGACACAGTTTCCAACGGGATGTCATCATCCGAATCGGAGGCGTTGATAAGCTCCATCAATTCAGAGTTGCTCAATCCACGTTTTCGCATCATTTTTGCAAAACTTCAACAGTCATAAATACCACGGGTACCATGTATTCAAAGCTGTGAGGTAAACTCTGTGTTCAGCTCCAGACTCCACCTCCTCTCTCCAACAGCCTTGGAATGTCTGACTGAACTACTATACTGACAAGATAGGGGCGGAGACACACAGGCACCTTCTGCAAGGCTAAAGGTACTGCCACACTACACGATCCCGCTAACGATCTCGTTAGCGTCGCATACTAATGAGATCGCTAGCGGGATCGTTTACAATATCGCTAGTGTCGGCCACATTTAGCGATGTCGTTAAGGACGCTATCGCGGTTAGCGATCTCCTTAACGACTTTAGCGGTACAAAAGTACCGCTAAATCGCTAAAAAAGGTGCCACACTCAGCGATATATACTTACCCAGCGGGACGCCGACGATCAGAATAGGGTCCGGAACGATCAGGACGACGGACGAGATCACAGCAGGGGCCACGTCGTTGCTGCATGCCGCACACAACAACATCGCTAACGGGATCGCTAAATAGTGACGTTTTTTAGCGATCCCGTTAGCGATGTTGTTTAGTGTGGCATACCCTTAAGATAACACACAACAAAATACATTCTCATTAGCTTGTCAGTTCACAAGGAAAAGAAACTATTTTATTTTGCAATCTTGAAAACTGAATTGATTTATTTGTAGAGGAACAGCAGGCCTTTAGATACAGCAATAAAAATTGTACTGAAAGACAATGCGTATGGTTTGTACTGAAATCATTTGTATACATGTATCCATCCATTTATGTCCATCTGTGCACCTAAAGCAACTAGATAACTTGATAAACAATAGTAGATGCAATAAGTAGTCTCAAAATAAACTAAAAATCCTTTGTTTTACTCAAAAAATGGCTGTAGATTAGTATAAAAGGCTAACGGGTCATTTTTGAGTACCCTTAGTATGAACCCCGTAAATTAGGAAAATAGAAGGAACTACAAGTTTCAAAATCAAAAAATGAATGAATAAAATAATATCTAATTTCCAAAACGGGTCATTTTTGACCCGAACAGAACAGCAGGGTTAATGTGGATAATTAAATGGCGGAAACATTGGGCAAGAGAGTGAGTGATTTATCTTACCATTACTGCATAGGGCTTCATATGCCAGGCCAGGATGTTCGTGTTATCTATAATGATCGGAGTCCTTCCTCTGCTCATTGCTTTGCGTGCTGGAAAGATAAAAAGTCCAGAAAATATTCATACTGCCGACAACCTCGCAACGAAACCACTGGAGGAAAAGCGAGAAGTGGGAAAAAAGCAATAATACCAAGATTTTCCCACGATAGGGTATGTGCCCACGTTGAGGATTTGCAGTGGATTTTTCTGCACCAAAAATGTTGGGGAAAAAAACCAACATAAAATATGTGCACTGTTGGCCTGTTATTACTTGTTTTATTTTCCCCATTTATTTGAATGAGTGAAAACCCCAAAAATGCTGAAATGACATGCTGCCAATTCGAGAAAAAAAAACGCAGATGTTTATCCAAAGTCAGCTTCTTCAAGGAAGGTTGTGATCTTGTGTGTATATGTGGCTATTGCACACCTACCCCTTACACCTGCAGGCGCTTATCTGACACCTAATCTTACATATGGCCTAACATCCACTATGGTCACGTGTATATAGACAGGACATGTAGGGATCACCTCTCTTCTGGTTCCACTTGTGAGCATCTTGGAGCAGATCACGATCATAGATGTAGGATCCATCTTCCATTATGAAATAGTCGTCGGTGCTAAACACAAGTGCGCTGGGAAAATCTCTCTTCAGCTTCCTAGAAATGTAAAACGGAAGAACTCAGTAAAAAAAAATGTCCTGTACATGTAAGCGTGCAAGCGTTCAGCCCTGCTCTGCATCATGCCGTCTAACATCTCATTCCCCCATTCTCCTCCTGATCTGCAGAACATCACACACTTCCATTACCCGAATCTCCCGGACTCGGATCTATACATCAGTGTATAATAACCTGACACGGTTTATCAACCCAGTCTTCAATTATGCGGATGGCTTCTCGAGAACCAAGATAAATCATGCTGCAGCAAAAATCAAACCTAAAAAAAAAAAGTACGAAGATGCAAGACATCTTTGACGTTTCTTCCAGAGCCTCGAGGTGGAAAACAACCATTTACAATTAAGCATTGTGCCAATGACAATATTTTACAGCTGATTTTTGATCATTACTATTGAAATTCAAGGATAACCATATTTTTGTGTTTGTCCCAGAGCTCAATGATAGCAGCTCGTTAGCTCCAATCTACCTGAAATTTCCCATCAGCTCTAATAAATAAACTGGGATAAACCTGAGGAAAGGGAGCAAGTGGATGGAAAGAGTAACAAAATATGATGGGCCCCTTGGATATCAAAACTCTCAGAAAGAGAAGAACGGTTCTTCATAATCGCTGACATACCTAATCATCATTATAAAGCATTCCAGTAGGGATGTGTTAAAAAAAAGTCCATGTGCGGAGATAATCCTATAAATGTGTAAATGTGCCGCTGCTGTGTACTGTGTAATGGCCGTGTCTGACAGTGCAGGGACATGGTCTGATCATACCACAGCTCCTGGGAAAAGGAGGATGCAAAGAGTATACAGACAGGACAGCATGGGATCACAGCTGATACTTTCTGTGAGGTAAAACGTTTTTAAAAAGGTTGAAACATGTTTTACCTCACAGAAAGCAGCAGCTGTGATCCCGTGCTGTCCTGTCTGTATACTCTTGATTCTTCATGAGATATGGCACGTTTAGACCATGTTCCTGCACAGATCCAAGAGGTGGAACTTATTATTCAAGGTCTATTAATTAAAATGTACTTTGTGGGAAACCCACTTTAAGTTGTCTCTTCTCTGATAAACCTAGATATTTTCAGTTTCTGGTAAAGGAAGTAGGTGTCTGCCAGATTCCAATATCAGCCATCTGCTTTTTCTGCCACCCAGGGACTCAGAACATGACCCAGGATTAGTCCACCAGAAACAGATCAGCATTACACACTCCATCACCCATACTGGCATATACAGGTCCTTCTCAAAAAATTAGCATATAGTGCTAAATTTCATTATTTTCCATAATGTAATGATTACAATTAAACTTTCATATATTTTAGATTCATTACACACCAACTGAAATTTGTCAGGTCTTTTATTGTTTTTAATACTGATGATTTTGGCATACAACTCCTGATAACCCAAAAAACCTGTCTCAAAAAATTAACATATTTCAACCATCCAATAAAAAGTGTTTTTTAAAAACAAACAAAAAAACCATCAAATAATAAAGTTCAGTTATGCACTCAATACTTGGTCGGGAATCCTTTTGCAGAAATGACTGCTTCAATGCGGCGTGGCATGGAGGCAATCAGCCTGTGACACTGCTGAGGTGTTATGGAGGCCCAGGATGCTTCGATAGCGGCCTTAAGCTCATCCAGTGTGTTGGGTCTTGCGTCTCTCAACTTTCTCTTCACACTATCCCACAGATTCTCTATGGGGTTCAGGTCAGGAGAGTTGGCAGGCCAATTGAGCACAGTAATACCATGGTCAGTAAACCATTTACCAGTGGTTTTGGCACTGTGAGCAGGTGCCAGGTCGTGCTGAAAAATGAAATTTTCATCTCCATAAAGCATTTCAGCCGATGGAAGCATGAAGTGCTCCAAAATCTCCTGATAGCTAGCTGCATTGACCCTGCCCTTGATGAAACACAGTGGACCAACACCAGCAGCTGACATGGCACCCCACACCATCACTGACTGTGGGTACTTGACACTGGACTTCAGGCATTTTGGCATTTCCTTCTCCCCAGTCTTCCTCCAGACTCTGGCACCTTGATTTCCGAATGACATGCAAAATTTGCTTTCATCAGAAAAAAGTACTTGGGACCACTTAGCAACAGTCCAGTGCTGCTTCTCTGTAGCCCAGGTCAGGCGCTTCTGCCGCTGTTTATGGTTCAAAAGTGGCTTTACCTGGGAATGCGGCACCTGTAGCCCATTTCCTGCACACGCCTGTGCACGGTGGCTCTGGATGTTTCTACACCAGACTCAGTCCACTGCTTCCTCAGGTCCCCCAAGGTCTGGAATCGGTCCTTCTCCACAATCTTCCTCAGGGTCCGGTCACCTCTTCTCGTTGTACAGCGTTTTCTGCCACATTGTTTCCTTCCAACAGACTTCCCATTGAGGTGCCTTGATACAGCACTCTGGGAACAGCCTATTTGTTGAGAAATTTCTTTCTGGGTCTTACCCTCTTGCTTGAGGGTGTCAATGATGGCCTTCTTGACATCAGTAAGGTCGCTAGTCTTACCCATGATGGGGGTTTTGAGTAATGAACCAGGCAGGGAGTTTTTAAAAGCCTCAGGAATCTTTTGCATGTGTTTAGAGTTAATTAGTTGATTCAGAAGATTAGGGTAATAGGTCGTTTAGAGAACCTTTTCTTGATATGCTAATTTTTTGAGACAGGTTTTTTGGGTTATCAGGAGTTGTATGCCAAAATCATCAGTATTAAAACAATAAAAGACCTGACAAATTTCAGTTGGTGTGCAATGAATCTAAAAAATATGAAAGTTTAATTGTAATCATTACATTATGGAAAATAATGAAATTTAGCACTATATGCTAATTTTTTGAGAAGGACCTGTACATTAAATGTTGAGAAATCGTGAACCCATCCCCAAAAAAATCTGCTGTACACAGGGGACTTCCAATTTTTTTGCGACCTGTGTCCTGAGTGTGTGATACAATTAGAGGTCTACATAATACGCAGGTTTTATTTGTATGTAGATACTTTTTCAGTGTTTCTAGTTCTTTTGATATGGATAGGGTGAACAGAGGGTCTGTGCAAAGGTGATGACCAGAGGCAGAAATACCATTGGTGCAACCGCAAAGGAGCCCGAACCGCAAGAGGGCCCATTACCGACTCTGAAACAGGTGAAAATGTGCATTATAGTGAGCTATTAGACTGTAATGGGCCCATAACACGGTTCTTGCACAGGGACCCTTTTCTGTGTCCGGTAGTGGTGATGACACGAGCGGGGACTAACTTCTGCTGTTCAGGACATATTGCATCTGTGCCACTAGAATATTTCTCCATATCCTATATACTGGATTTTTGCAGATTACCTAACAGACCCCCCTTATACTATGGAGATCTTGTGCCTACACCCATGGAAATATTTAGGTTGACAGTTATGATGCATCATGGCACGGAGCAGTATTGGGCTTCGTGACAGGACAGAAGGTTACAGCCTGAGACTAGAAGCAGGAGTACTATTCAGTAATTGGCTGACTTATCAGTGTTGTTTTGGGGTATGTAGTCAGAGTTTTTGGATAAAGATGTTTGTGTTCGTATTTTTCTGATCCTGTCCACACAGACGTCTTTCTTCTTCGCTCTCGGCATCTTGTTCTCTGCAGTAATAACATCTATGGAGTTTCAATTATAAATCACAAGAGGAGAATCATCAGCAGGAG
>JARQOD010000002.1:62564520-62593532 GCA_033576555.1 Oophaga sylvatica | reverse complement strand
ATAACTGGTGCCACATACTTTTTAAGTAATGACTTGTGAAACACATTATGATTTTTAAACGTAGGAGGGAGGTCCAGACGAAATGCCACAGGATTAATTATGGAACTGATCCTGTACGGCCCGATGAATCTGGGACCCAACCTCCAGGAGGGAACTTTAAGTTTTATATTCCTGGTAGACAACCACACCAGATCGTTCACCTTCAGATCTCGACCAGAAACTCTCCCCTATCAGCCATCCGTTTGTAACGGTTCTCCGTAATCTTCAGTCTTAACCGATCTGGAACTATCAGTCTCCCTGGAAGTCCCACAGGGGCGTCCCCCTGAGTCCCCAATACCTCCCCCTCAAGCTCAGAGCATACAACTGACACTACAACTCCCTCCTGAGGAATAGGAACCGGATCATCCATCCTCCCGGTCCCTGGGAAAGTACTAGATAAGGCATCAGGAAGCAACTTTATTGAGCAGTCATATGCGCGATGAGGAGGTAACTCTTTACACCCCTCCTCTGAGAACATCTCCCCAAAGTCCTCCAGAAAAGGAGGCAAAGTCCTAGGCACAACCGCACCGATGACCGTGCTCATGCAGTTATTCTTGCAAAATTCACCCCACTGGCTTATCTTTCTGGATTGCCAATCAATCACTGGGTTATGTTTAGCCAACCAAGGAAGTCCCAACACAATAGGAGTAGGTAGACCCTCCAACACATAACAAGACAATTGCTCTTTATGTATTGCCCCTACTCGAAGATCTATGTTATGAACAGCTTGTACCAAGCTACCTTGACCAAGAGGTCTAGAATCAATAGAGAGTATAGGGACCGGTTTGGCCAATACACTCAGTTGCATACCATGCACCTGGGCAAACCGAGCGTCCACCAGATTAGCCCCGGACCCACTATCAAGAAAAACAGAAATCCTCTCAGTTCTAGTACCAATCACCACCTCCGCAGGCACGAGAAACTGAGAGGGATTTGGGGACGAAATACACACTCCCAGATTAACTCCTTGGCTCAAAGAGGTCCGGGATGGACACCCCCCAACAAAATGTCCCTCTCTCCCGCAAAAGAAACACCTTCTAGACTTGCGGCGCACCGCCGATTCCCTCCTACAAAATGATGTCCCTCCCAACTGCATGGGTTCCTCAGAACAGACCAGGGGAACCTCAGCATAAGGGACTTTAGTAGTAGGTGGAGTCATCACGGGGGGCGGAGTTACCTCGCGTCTTCCCCGAATTCGTCTATCAATGCGAATAGCGAGGGCCATAGCAGCCTCCAGTGATGGAGGAGAATCATACTGAGCCAACACATCTTTTAATTTGTCAGACAACCCTTGACAAAACTGGCTCCTAAGAGCTGGGTCATTCCACTGAGTATCTGTTGCCCATCTACGGAACTCAGAAGAATATTCCTCCGCTGGACGATTTCCTTGCCGTATTTTACGTAACCTTGTTTCAGCAAGGGAGACTCGATCCGGATCATCATATACCAGACCCAGGGCAGTAAAAAATCGATCCACTGACTGGAGATCTGGGGAGCCTGGAGGAATAGAGAACGCCCAAGATTGAGGGTCCCCTTGTAAGAGCGAGATAACAATTCCCACCCTCTGCTCTTCACTCCCAGATGACCGAGGCCGCAGCCGAAAGTACAATTTACATGCCTCCCGGAAAGTAAAAAATTTGTCCCGCCCACCAGTGAACCTGTCCGGGAGAGCAACCTAAGGTTCAGATCTGGTTTGCTCCGGGGGGGACAAAACCTTGGACTTAATGTCTGCAAATTCCATGGACAACCCCTGCAACTGCCGGGCCAGCTGGGCTACTGGATCCATGACAGCTGGGGAGAATCTTTAGTTTGGCCGGTGAAAATGTCACGCTGTATAGCAGATATATATATGTGATGTCGGTAATCTATATCAAAAGGGCAACATACTATATAACATGCGCATAGATATATGATAACATAGATTTACCTGACAGAATGTCCAGTGGGTCAAAACGGAATCCGATATACGCTGTCTCCGGCAAGAGGGTGACCGGGGTCTAAGCTGACCCTAAACTGGGGTCCTAACTAATCCCTCAACCTGGAGGTACTGTTAAAGGTACAGAGGTCCAGGCCACCAGCGTAAACCCTGTCTCCTATCAATCCCTGCCAACTGTATTCTAGTCCTAAGAAGGACCCTGAATACCACCAAAGGGAATGAACAGGTAACGGTTAATGAACAGAAAGACATACAAGAAAGACAAGAAATAAAGTAAATAAAGTCTTACATACAACACTCACACACAGTAGGAACACCTAGCTCTCAGAGATAAACTATAAGCTATAAGAGTAAAAACAACTAAGGAGCTCTTAGCTTAAGTATTCTCAGAACCGCTCCAGTCTGCTAGACTACATGAATGCTTTCACCGGCGTCTAACACCCAGACTGGCAGGAATATAAAGGAAACTAATTAGAACATAATCAAAAGCAGCCGGGCGAGGCTGCACCTAGTCTTAGCAAAGAGCTAGGTAAAATTAACTCTCTCATTACCAAAAAACAAAGAACCAGCAACTCAACTGTGAGAAGTCAGAACGTGCAATCGCGACGATCTTTGTGGCGATGCACCCATGACAGGTCCGGTCCGGAGGGCGGGGTTTTTTGCTTCCTCCCCCCCCCGCTCCTCGGCTTCTCTTGCATAGGTCCGTCTGTGCATAGCACAGACGGCGTACTGTTCCTGCGATTGCGCGTTTTAAAATCCCCCGACACCTGCGCAGTGAGCTTTGCCCAACAGTGGGCAAAGCATAAAATCATTACAGCGCATGCGCAACTATTTACGGTCACTTTCCTTGCCCCGGAAATGACTGCTTGCCTTGGACGACTTCCGGGGCAAGGAAAGTGACCGAAAATAGTTGCGCATGCGCTGTAATGATTGTCGAGTCAGTGACATTGTCATCCACCACCGCCACACCCTGGTCTTCCTGACTTGGTAACTTAACAACAACAAGACTTAGCAAATGAGTCTCATCTACTTCCTTAGACAAAAAGTAGATTATTGTGTACTCACCGTAAAATCCTTTTCTCCGAGACGCTCATTGGGGGACACAAGACCATGGGTGTTATGCTGCTGCCACTAGGAGGACACTAAGTAATACACAGAGAAAGTTAACTCCTCCTCCTGCAGTATACACCCTCTGTTGGCTCAATCCTGAACCAGTTCGGTGCCAAAGCAGTAGGAGCTCATAACAGAGTGCAATATGTCAACAAATCAAAGAAACAACGAGGCTACAGGCTAAACAAGGGTGGGAGCTGTGTCCCCCAATGAGCGTCTCGGAGAAAAGGATTTTACGGTGAGTACACAAAAATCTCCTTTTCTCCATCGCCTCACTGGGGGACACAAGACCATGGGACGTCCTAAAGCAGTCCCTGGGTGGGAAGCCATAACAGTAGATGAAGCCTCGTGAACCACCTGCATAAAACAGTCAACAGACAACTTACAGATGCTAACAGCTGAATGCAGAATTTGTCTGCCAAGTGCCGCATCTGAAGAAACTTGAGCATGGATTTGGTAATGCTTGACGAAAGTATGAAGACTGGACCAAGTCGCAGCCTTGCACACTTGCTGTGCCGAAGCCTGGTGCCGAATGGCCCAGGAGGCCCCCACAGACCGAGTGGAGTGTGCCTTAATCCCAGCCGGGATAGGCTTACCTTTGACACGGTACACCTCTTGGATCGCGAAACGGATCCATCTGGCTAACGTGGCCTTGGAAGCAGGGAAACCCTGTCTGCTTCCTTCCGGAAGCACAAACAGTGCGTCCGATTTACGGAAAGATGCAGTTCTCGAAATGTACCTTCGGAGAGCCCTCACCAAATCCAAGGTGTGAAGGGCTTTTTCAGTGCGGTGAGTCAGCGCCGGACAGAAAGAGGGCAGGACTATCTCTTCATTGATATGAAAAGCCGAAACGACTTTGGGCAAGAAGGAAGGAGAAGTCCTGAGGACTACCTTGTCCTGGTGAAAAATAAGAAAAGGAGGTTTACAAGACAAGGCTGCCAATTCCGATACCCGCCTGATAGAGGTAATTGCAACAAGGAAGACAACCTTCCAGGAAAGAAGAGACAAAGGCACTTCCGGCAAAGGCTCGAAGGGGGATTCTTGTAACGCGCTGAGGACCAGATTAAGATCCCAAGGCTCCAAAGGCTTCTTGTAGGGTGGAACGAGATGTGACACTCCTTGGATAAAAGTCCTGACCTGGGATTTAGATGCAATCCGTCTTTGGAAAAGTACGGATAAGGCGGAAATCTGCCCCTTGAGCGAAGAGAGTGCTAACCCCGAGTCTAATCCTGCTTGGAGGAATTCCAGAATGGAAGGGATAGAAAAGACCAAAGGGGAACGACCTTTATCCTTACACCAGGAAAAGAACGATTTCCAGACACGATGATAAATGCGGACGGAAACCGGCTTCCTGGCATTGATCATTGTAGAGACAACTTTCTGAGAAAAACCAGCCTGACCTAAGATCCAGGCTTCAATAGCCATACCGTCAAATTCAGCGCTTTCGAATTGTGATGGTAAATTGGACCCTGCGAGAGAAGGTCCGGACGATCCGGTAATCTCCAGGGAACGTCTGCGACCAGACGCACCAGTTCGGCATACCACGGACGGCGAGGCCAGTCCGGGGCGACAAGAATGAGAGGAACGCCCTCCGCCTTGATCTTCCGAATCACCCTGGGGATTAACGGAAGAGGTGGAAAAATGTAAGGAAGGCGAAATTGACTCCAAGAGAGAACAAGTGCATCCGAGCCGATGGCTAGTGGATCGCGAGATCGACTTATGAAAGTCTGAACTTTGGCATTCAGTCTGGATGCCATGAGATCCACATCCGGCATTCCCCAACGCTGGCAAATGATGTGAAACATTTCCGGGTGCAGGGACCATTCTCCTGAGTCTAAACCTTGGCGACTGAGAAAGTCGGCCTCCCAATTGTCCACTCCTGGGATGTGAACCGCGGAGATGAGCGAGCAGTTTGACTCGGCCCACCGCAGAATTGCGATACCTCGAGCATCGCTGTTCTGCTCCGAGTGCCTCCCTGACGGTTGATGTACGCCACGGCCGTGGCGTTGTCTGACTGGATCCGGATGGGACGACCGGCCAGAAGATGATGGAAATGCAAGAGGGCTAGTTTGATAGCTTTGATCTCCAGGATGTTGATCGGGAGACGGGTCTCTGGAAGAGACCAGCGGCCCTGAGCCGTGTGGTGAAGGAACACCGCTCCCCATCCGAGGAGACTGGCAACGGTGGTTACTACCAGCCAATGGACAGGCAGAAAAGATTTTCCCTGATTCAGTGATGAAGCATTTGTCCACCATTTTAGTGAGCGTCTGACTCTGGGAGAAAGACGGTAGCGGCGACCTAAGGACGCTGGGTTCCTGTCCCAGGATGATATTAGCTCCTGTTGAAGAGGTCGGAGATGGAATTGAGCAAATGTTACTGCCTCGATGGAGGCTACCATTTTCCCCAGGACCTGCATGGCGAATCGTAGAGAGTGGGAGCGGCCTAGAGACAACAGGAGCACTCTCCGCCTCAGAGAAGCCATCTTCTCTGGAGGGAGAGATACCAACCCTTGGGAGGTGTCCAGAATCATTCCCAGGAAAGGAATCTTCTGAGAGGGAATGGGGGAGGACTTGTCCAAATTGACTAACCAGCCCAGGCGAGAGAGGGTGTCGATAGTGATCTCGACACTCTCTGCGCAGGCCCGAAAGGTCGGTCCTTTGATGAGCAGGTCGTCCAAGTATGTGAGGACCACCACACCCCGAGAGTGTAAAATTGACATGACGGCCGCCATGACTTTTGTGAACACTCTGGGGGCGGTTGCGAGTCCGAAGGGCAGAGCGGCAAATTGAAAATGCTCCTCTCCGACTGCAAAACGCAGAAACTTTTGATGGTCTCTGAAAATCGGAATGTGTAGATACGCGTCTTTGATGTCGATTGACGCCAGGAATTCCTTTCTTTCTAGAGATGCGATGACAGAACGGAGAGATTCCATCCTGAAATGGCGGACTCTGATGAATTTGTTCAGCAATTTTAGATCCAGAATAGGACGCAAAGAGCCGTCCTTCTTGGGAACCACAAAGAGGTTTGAGTAAAACCCTTTGAATCTTTCCTTGTGAGGAACTGGGACGATGACCCCGCTGGTGCGAAGAACGTTCAAGGCCTGAAGAAAGGGAGTTGCGAGATCCTTGGACTTTGGGGGGCGAGACTGGAAGAAGCGCCTCGGGGGGAGAGATAAGAATTCGATCTTGTAACCGAAGTCTACAAGATCTCGGACCCACCGGTCTTGAACGAACGACCCCCAGACTTCGCGAAACAAGAGTAGGTGGCCGCCTACCCTGATTGGGTCCCCCGTCCCCAGCAAGGAGTCATTGGGAAGATAATTTGCGAGAGGAGGAGCTCTTGTTTCCCGACTGGGAAAATCTGTTTTTCCAGGGCTGAGAGGACCTGAAAGATGATTGCGAGCCCCTGTCTCTGCGAGAAGAACGTGGTGCTCGGGACGAGGTCGAAGCGGAGGACCAATTAAAGGAGGTCCAAAAAGGCCGGGAGCGGCTTTGGTACTGGGACCGAAAAGGCCGATTGATTCTGCGCTGCGGAAGAAATTTACTTTTGCCACCTGTAGCATCAGAAATAATCTGATCAAGGCGATCCCCAAAGAAACGCCCTGAATGATAAGGCAGCGAAGTCAAAGTTCTCTTTGAAGCAGAGTCTGCACGCCACTCTCGGAGCCAAAGGGACCTCCGAATGGCAATAGCATTGGCGGCTGTGAGTGCAGCGCAATTAGCTGCATCTAAGGACGCATGGACCATGTAGTCGCCCGCCCGAGTAATCTGATAGGCCAGATTATGTGCCTCGGGGGGGAGAGGGATATCATTAGTAGTCTTAACTAAATCCTCAGCCCAGGCCACCATGGCCCTCGCCACCCAGGTGGCCGCGAAAGAAGGAGAGAGAGATGCTCCAGCAGCCTCAAAAATTGATTTGGCGAGGTTGTCGATCTGTCTATCTGAGGGATTCTTAATGGATGAACCATCTGAAACAGAGAGAAGGGTTTTTGAAGCTAAGCGAGATACTGGTGGATCTACTACTGGAGATTCGGTCCACTCTTTTGCTACAGTTGATGAAAATGGGTATCGCGCTTTCAGGGACTTCAGTCCTGAAAAACGTCTGTCTCGACGATCCCTATGTCCCTGAACAATGTCCGTAAACTCTGGGTGGTTATAAAACACCTTGTGAGGCCGCTTAGCCCTTTTGAAAGAAATAGGATGAGTCTAAGGACTCTTGAAACTCTGGCGAGTTGGCGTCATCGCCTGTATCCGACTCGTACTCAGATTCATGATCACTGAGATTCCTGGGGGGGGGGGTGAACGAGAGTCCGAGCTCGCAGATGCCGAACCGCTAGATGGATTGGGGGATGCATTATGGCGGCGTTTTCCAGACGGCCGCTTTGCTGATGCCGCGGGTCGGCCCCTGTCTGATGAGGACTCTTGAAGGCTAACGGGCCCCTTTGTGGAAAAGGGACGCCCTGGCTAGAAGAAGAGCCACGGAAGGTATCCAAGGCCCTAGTCAGAGAATCCATAGACTGCGCCAGAAACGCAGGCCACCCTTAAGGACCCGGCTCATTGGGATCAGGAATAGGTAAGGACTCCTGAACGGTAGCAGGGGGCTCCTGAGCGGTGGAAGCAGTGGGCTCTTGGGCACATGATGCACAGAATTGGGAACCATGCTTTGACGGCAGGGAAGCGTTGCATGAAGCGCAGGCGGCATACACCACAGTGTGTTTTTTGTCAGGCCTTTTAGATCCCTTTGATTGGGACATATTTTGCACCTGAGAGCCTGCTACTGCGCTGTGTAAGCTTACCCAGGTCCTGTGTCCGAGCCCACGAGAGGAAGATGAGGAGCTGAAGAATAGCCCTTTTGGTATCGCAGCGTTGATCTGAGAGACCGGAAGATGGCTGCCGAGATTATGCTGTTTTGCGCTTCTCGTGGGTCACGAGAAGCGCCAGAAGACATGGGAGGGAAGAGCAGGAGAAACTAGAGAGGAGTTAAACACTCCCTGCCAATGGCCGGGTCCTGCACAGCGCGCGATGTGGGCGGAGCCCACTAGGAGCGCGGTAAGCCCGCCCTCCTCTTGAGGCCTAACCTGGTCTGAAGCCGGGGCTTAAATTTGCGGCGCCGGTCTTGCGACGCCGTTGAGATCGCAAAAGCGGGCGGTGCCGATCTTGCGACCTCGTCCAGAAAGCAATCGGGGACTTAAATTTTTGTGACGCCGATCGTGCGAACCGAACGGGATCGCAAAGGCAGCTGCGACGGGGAAGAGACGGTGTCATGTATAGTGTACAGTTCCTATAGCGTCTTGTGTTTGGGTGCGAGGAAAACACATGAGACATAGGTTGATATGAAATGACTTGTATTACTTCATACAAGCATGCAGAAAAGGTCACACAGTTTGCAGGAACAGAGGCAGGAGAACACAGCAGGCCAGAGTAACTTCAAGCTCTACAATAACTCTCCAAGCAGGTTCAGGATCTCTTCTCTGTACCGTAATTCCTCTGCAAACATGGATTCACCAGACAGCAGGTTTCCAAAGTCCAAAAGTGTTCCAAAGTTCCTCAGTAGGAAATAGCTGGAGTCCAAAATTCTAGGTTTCCAGGAGTCAGGTCACAGGCTGACTGAGGCTTGATTCAGGAGCACTGATTGTTCAGCTGAGGCTGCTTAAGAAGCAAGAGGGAGAGAATCAGGGCGGGAACATGAAAACTGGAAACTCCATATTAACTGAGGGCAAGAGCTGCAGAAAGACAAAAAGCAAAATGGCCGACGGAAAACTGAGTTTCAAGGAACATGTCAAAAGAGACAAAGAACCTTACATTACTCCCCCCTTAAGGACAACCTCCGGTTGACCTCAGACCAGGCTTGTCCGGGTACCTCTGATGAAACTGGCGGAGCAGGCGAGGAGCATTTACATTATTGACTGGTTCCCATGAGTTGTCCTCCACTGGGTAGCCCTGCCATTTAATCAAATATTGCAACTGATTTCTGTACAACCTGGAATCTAGAATCCTTTCCACCATAAATTCTTCCTGACCATCGACCAGCACTGGGTCAGGGCAAGGAGAATAGCGTCCAGGAAACGTATTGGGTGTTGCAGCCTTTAGTAGGGATACATGAAAGACAGGGTGGATTCTCATAGTTCTGGGCAGTTGAAGACGACAAGCAACAGCACTTATAATCTTACTGATCTTATAAGGTCCAATGTACTTATGTCCCAATTTAGACGATGGAATCTTTATTTTAAGATTTCTGGTTGACAGCCAGACCAAATCTCCTACCTTGAAAGCTGGTGCAGGTTTACGAAATTTATCTGCTGCTTTTTTGTACCTTTCCTGAGCCAATTCTAGATTTTCCTTTAGAAGATCCATATTCTTTTGTAAAGAAGTGATTCTTTCAGCCACTGCCGGCAAGGGCGTATCTATGGGAAATCGAGGAAGAATGTTAGGATGATAACCTAGATTGGAGTAAAAAGGAGACTGCTTAGTGGAGGCGCTCTGAGAGTTATTATAAGAGAACTCAGCCAGTGGAAGTAGATCCACCCAATCATCTTGTAGGTGGCAGATAAAGCAGCGGAGATACTGCTCCAGGGTCTGATTGGTTCGTTCTGTCTGTCCATTAGTCTGGGGATGAAAAGCAGAAGAAAGGTTTACTTTAATGTCCAATGCGGCACAGAAATTTTGCCAAAACCTTGAAGTGAATTGCACCCCTCGATCCGAAATGACCTCATCCGGTACTCCATGTAAGCGAAACACATTCTTAATCATCAAGTCTGATGTCTGTTTTGCAGTGGGTAAGCCGACACAAGGGATAAAATGAGCTGCCTTTGTTAGACGATCAACCACCACTAGAATGGTGTTCTTCCCTTGAGAGGTTGGTAACTCCACAATGAAGTCCATAGAAATGGATCCCCACGGGCGGGACGGGGTGGGAAGAGGTTGTAACAGACCAGTTGGTGAGGAGCGAGGTGTTTTGCATCTTGCACAGACTTCACATGAAGTGACATAGTTTAAAACATCTTTCCTGTAAGTGGGCCACCAAAAGAAACGAGAAAGAAATTCTTGTGTCTTTAGAATTCCCCTATGCCCGGCTATCTTGGAATCGTGGATGAGTTGCAATACTCTCAATCTGACTGTTTCAGGTATATACAGACGTTGTCCCTGAATCCACACACCATTCTTAAAGACAAGACTTACGTCCCTTGGGGGTTGAGCCAACAAAGAATCCGCATGGTATGCTTCCTTGATGTCCTTAAGTAGGTCTTGATTATGAATCACTCCCAGGAATCTAGAGTCAGGAAGAATAGTCTTAGGAGGAGTAAGTGGACGTGTCTCTGCTGAATGAATCCTAGAGAGTGCATCAGCCTTTCCATTGCGCGATCCTGGTCTATAAGAAATTACAAAATTAAATTGGTTTAGGAAAAGATTCCAGCGAGCCTGGCGAGGAGTCAGGCACTTAGCCGACCTGATAAATTCAAGGTTACGATGGTCTGTCAGGACGACTATTTGCTGTGCAGCTCCCTGAAGAAGGTGTCTCCATTCCTTGAAGGCGGCAATAATGGCCAACAATTCTCTATTGCCCACATCGTAGTTCCTCTCAGCCGAAGAGAACTGCTGGGAAAAGGCGGCACAGGGATGCAAGACATTCTTCTCACCTGTTCTCTGAGAGAGTATAGCTCCAACGGCACAGTCTGAAGCATCCACCTCTATTATGAAGGCAAGCTCGGGGTTGGGATGTACTAAGATAGGAGGTGCGGTGGTAAATTTATCCTTTAAACAGGAAAATGCTTCCTGAGCTTGCGGGGTCCAGGAGAACCTAGACTGTTTCCGGGTAAGTTGGGTGATAGGTGACACTACCTCAGAGAAATTCCTAATGAAACGTCTATAGAAGTTGGCAAACCCGATGAAGCGCTGCACCTCCTTCACATTTCTAGGAATTGGCCAATCCTTGATGGCTTGGGTCTTGCTTCCATCCATACTAATCCCTTGCGTAGATAGTACATACCCCAGAAATTGAATTTCGGTCCTATGGAATTCACACTTTTCAAGTTTGATGTAGAGATGGTTTTGTCTTAGGCGTTCTAAGACCATTCTCACATGTCCATGATGTTCCTCTGTGGAGTTAGAGAAAATTAGAATATCATCCAGATAAATCACCACAAATGTATCTAGGAGATCCCTGAAGATGTCATTCACCAAGTGTTGGAAAGTGGCTGGGGCGGTACTCAGACCAAAAGGCATAACTAGATATTCGAAGTGTCCATAGCGTGACCTGAATGCAGTCTTCCATTCATCCCCAGGTCTAATACGGACCAAGTTATAGGCCCCACGGAGATCCAGTTTAGAGAAAATTTTGGCGTGCCGCACTCTCTCCAACAACTCAGGGATTAAAGGCAATGGATAACGGTTTCTAATAGTAACCTTATTGAGTTCCCTATAGTCTATGCAGGGTCTCAGAGATCCATCTTTCTTCTTCACAAAGAAGATGGGTGCACCTGCGGGAGATGAAGAGGGGCGTATGAAGCCTTTGGCTAGATTTTCATCTATGTAGTCCTTCAAAGCTTTTAGCTCGGGCCCCGCTAGGGGGTAGATCTTACCAAAAGGTATCTCGGCTCCAGGCAATAATTCGATTGGACAATCATATGGACGGTGAGGAGGAAGCTGATCAGCGTTCTTCTTGTCACATAAATCCACATAGTCCTGGTATACAGCTGGTAGTTCAGGGACTGACATGGTTCCTTTAGGAACAGAGCAAGCTGAAACTCCTTGACTCATCTGTTTCTCCGGAAAGTGTAATTCCTTGGTCTCCCAGTTAATCGTAGGATTCTGCACCTGCAGCCATGGTAGCCCTAGAATAATGGGAAAGTGGGGAGAAGAGATAAGCATAAAATACATTTTCTCCTGATGATCTTTACCCATAAGGACCCTCAAAGGCTCTGTTTCCTGATCCACTGGTCCAGAGGTCAGCAGGGAGCCATCCACAGTCTCCATCTGTACTGGAGTAGCCTTCTTCACTGAACGTATCCCCTGTTTCAGAGCAAAGGAGATATCCATAAAATTTCCACTTGCTCCTGAGTCGATCATAGCAGAGCTAGACACGCAGACTGAGTCCACCCAGAGTTTGATGGAAAGGAAGCAATGAGAATTATTTCTTTTACAACTCAGCTGGGACACCGCTGAGGAAACTTGAAAAATTGCAGCGTTTATACCGTCATTGTCCCCAGAACTAACAGAGTTTAAGTCCGAAAAATCAAGATCTCTTGCAGCAGATCTCTCTGGAGTCTGAGGCTCGGACATGACAGAGCTCCTCTCGCAAACACTCACAGTGAATGACTGCTGCAGTAGTCTTACGAGAACGGCTGGGGCAGTTTATAATGAAGTGCCCTGACTTACCACAGTAAAAACATAGATTTTCCTTTATACGATGTTCTTTGCGTGCATCACTAACCCGTCTTTGTAAAGAGTCCACCTGCATGGGTTCAGGTTCTGGTTCCCTTGTGATCCTACTCAAAGGTTCCTTAGCTGAGGAGGGAGGTAGGAAAAGGTTAGTGCGATTATTTTCGAACCATCTCTCTTGTCTGCGTTCAGTCAGACGAGCATCAATACGGATACAATAGTTAATAAAGTCACCTAACGCAGTGGGAGGGTCGGCACGAGCAAGTTCATCCTTAATCAGTGGAGACAACCCTTTCCGAAAAATAGATTTTTTGGCGGAAGTGTCCCAAGTGGTATCAAGAGCCCATCTCCTGAAATCCAAGGCATATTCGGCTACTGAACGCTTACCTTGGCGCAAAGTTAACATGGCTGCTTCAGCTGTTGCACCTCGATTGGGGTCATCAAACACCTGCCCCATGGCTGAAATAAAAGCATCAAGGTGATTCAAACAATCATCCTCACTCTCAATCAGAGGGTTTGCCCACATCAAAGCCTTATTGGTAAGCAACATGATTATAGTAAGCACTTTGGATCGTTCAGTGGGAAATTGTGAAGCATGTGCAGAGAAAAATAGATTGCATTGGTTAATAAATCCCCTGAATTTCTCACGTTCACCGCCAAAACGAAAAGGAGGTAACTTGGGGATCCCAGAACTCGGGGTTATGGCAGGAGCCTGGACTCGTTCCTCTAGAGCCTCAATCCTGGCTCGTAATTCCTGAGTAGTTTGTCCAAACACTTGCAAATTATGATTAGTGAGGTCCTGTAGGCTTGCAAAACGGGTCTTTATAGTCTGTATATCTGCAAGGATTGTATCAGTCACTCCGCAAAGCTCCTTTATGCGGGCCTCCATCTTCCAGATCTTTTAAGGCAGAAGTGCTGGAAGGAGAAGAGGAAAGGAAAAAAAAAAAAAAACAATAGTGTTTACCTGTGGTAACACTCCAGAGTAACATTTAAGGGAATGCGCTCACCTGGAATGGTTGTGAGAAGTCACAACCACTGTCATCACAGAAGGTATTAAACGGACATCTGATATCCACAGTCACAGCAGACACGGCTTTCCCAGACCCAGCAGACACTAAACATTGGCTCCTGAATCTTGTCATGTATAGTGTACAGTTCCTATAGCGTCTTGTGCTTGGGTGCGAGGAAAACACATGAGACATAGGTTGATATGAAATGACTTGTATTACTTCATACAAGCATGCAGAAAAGGTCACACAGTTTGCAGGAACAGAGGCAGGAGAACACAGCAGGCCAGAGTAACTTCAAGCTCTACAATAACTCTCCAAGCAGGTTCAGGATCTCTTCTCTGTACCGTAATTCCTCTGCAAACATGGATTCACCAGACAGCAGGTTTCCAAAGTCCAAAAGTGTTCCAAAGTTCCTCAGTAGGAAATAGCTGGAGTCCAAAATCCTAGGTTTCCAGGAGTCAGGTCACAGGCTGACTGAGGCTTGATTCAGGAGCACTGATTGTTCAGCTGAGGCTGCTTAAGAAGCAAGAGGGAGAGAATCAGGGCGGGAACATGAAAACTGGAAACTCCATATTAACTGAGGGCAAGAGGTGAAGAAAGACAGAAAGCAAAATGGCCGACGGAAAACTGAGTTTCAAGGAACATGTCAAAAGAGACAAAGAACCTTACAGACGGTGGCAGCGCCGCCGACAGCGCAGCAGTCACAGACATCGCAATAATCGGCATTTTGTGATGTACTCACTGCGGAGCCTCCTGGCTCGGAGTACCGATGGCTGGCGCGTCCATGCATCCTCGATCCACCATCCCTTTCATAGGGAGGCGGAGAGGGTTCCATTTCAATCATCCTAGCACCAGCCGCTTTCATTAGAGGTGGTGAGGGTTAACTGTTCCCAAAAAATCCGGAGCGCGTCTTACAGCCGATAGACACATGGGGAGAGCGGCCCATTAGAGGGATCCGTCGCCCGATGGTAGCGTTGCAGGAGGGGGTACGTGGAGGCGACACTCCGCGTTCCCGCCTGTTGATGGTTGTGGGAGATCGGGACTTTTCCTACAAGACCCGTCGCCCTTCCAGATCATTGTAAAAAATATATTAAAAATAATATTAAGAATAAAAAATAAAAAATGGAAATAATCTTGAGGTCTGAAACCAGACCCTAGTACCTCCTACAGACACTAAGCAAGAACTGGTTCAGGATTGAGCCACAGAGGGTGTATACTGCAGGAGGAGGAGTTAACTTTCTCTGTGTATTGCTTAGTGTCCTCCTAGTGGCAGCAGCATAACACCCATGGTCTTGTGTCCCCCAATGAGGCGATGGAGAAATTTGCCGTTCCTTATCGTCATCTTCGTGGTTGCACTAAACATGCAGGGTGAGAGGCCACAATCAAGAAACGATAATGTAAAGAGCTACTCTGAGTGTCCTAGTGTGGGATCACTGGTCTCCTTGGAAATGACATGGCGGGAGGAATGAGGATCAGGTTGCGAATTAAGTGATCCACACTCTTTGGTGGTGAGACTAAACCATGTGGACGACTGGTGCTGGCATTCCTGTTGCTTCAGAAGTGGTGTCCCATGCCTCCCTGCACAGTGGACCAGGAAGCAATGTGGGTCATGGATGGACGAGTTGCTTGTGCTCCAGCAACCTTCCCCATGTCATCGGCATCTGCATGCACCATCATCAGCACTTCCCCGTCCCTTAATGCATGCCTTACGCATTTTGAAATTGCTAGGTCTCTGGAAACTAAGTTTCCTTGATTAATTGAAACTAATTTTTAATAAAAAAAATAATAATTATGGTCACCTATAGCAGGCCAAGCGTTTTTTAAAAATTTCAAACCACCGTAATTTTACACAAATCGTGATAAGCTGTATGGATAACAGTCAATTTTGAGGAAAAGAAATTGTGAAATGTAGCAGGTCAAGCAGTTTTTAAAAATTTTAATTTTAAACCACCGTAGTTTCACACAAAGCACGTTAAACTGTATGGATGACAATATAGTACATTTTTGCACCCAAAAAAGAAAAAAAAAAATTGCTAAGCCCTGCCTAGAGGCTGTACTCAGCCACTCTCTCTGCTCCAGCAATTGTCCCTAAGCTAAATGTAGACTGTATCGCATAGAAACAGAAAAAGAACAAGATTAGCCCTTAGAAGGGCTGTTCGTATAATGGATGGTTCAGCATCAGCAGCGCCACTAGAGCAATCCGGTTAATGAAACTATACACAGGCCTGAACAACTACTCTCTCCCTCCTATAAGAACTGTCCCTGATTTGCGCAATGGCGTCAGTGTGCCGAGCGTGGTGGCGCCAGTCCTTTAATAACCTCTGATGAGGGTAATGCGGCCAGCCAAACACAATAATGTCACTACCAAGATGGCTACTGCAACACAGTGACTGGCAGGCAATCCTCGCATGTTGATTGGCTGTGTAACAAGCACCAAACATGCGGGTTGGGGATTCGAGCATTACATCCGAGTACCCAGGTACTTGTGTGACATCAGAGTATCAACCGAGCACGTTCACTCATCACTAGGGTACATACAATGTTTTGACAACTTTTCATTGCATCTTTTGTTGGAGGTGCAGTGATAGAAAAATAAAAACAAAAAAACGCAATTCTGCAGTATTTTTCTTTTTAAATTAACTTTATAGTAATTCAATTTACGTAAATGATTAATTTTACATTTTGTTAGACTGGACATATAGTTGTGGCAATACCAAATATGCTTTTTTTTTGTATTTCTTTAATTTTGAAAAAATGGATGATTTGAATTTTTATATTTTTGTAACTGTTTTTTCCTCCTTAGAGGACTTGATCCTGCAATGGTCTCTTCTTGTTCTATATACCATAATTCCACAAGATTGAAGCATATAGCTTATCAAGTCCAGCATATGGCGGGTGGGGTGGAGTGCTGGTGGTCCAAGGATACGGCAGGCAGTGTAGACCATGTGCCTAAAATCCTGTTGTCAGAGAATGACAATGGCATTCTGGCATCTGCCAGGAATGGTGCGGGTATCCTATGTCGGGAAGGGGTAAAATGTTTCCATGTATAAATAATGTCGTTCTGTTCACTCCGATGTGTCGGGTAAAGCACTTTAAATGGGCTGCAATTTTGGACCTAAATTCAAAGTAGAAAAAATACAAAAACATCTCTCACAGTAGAGAGCCTTACTAACACTAAGAAATTAGTGACAGAAAACCCCTTCAATATTTTTTAGCTTTAAAAAAACCCAAAGATCACAGATCACTAATTACAGTATGTAACGCTGGTATTGTCTGTACTTTGTTTTGCAGCGTTACTTTGTATGTTTTTTGCATTAACCCTTTTGCTCCTTTCCCCCTAACCAGCTGGGATACTGTTGTCTGTTACCTATATGGATGCTGCTCAGTTCCCGGCTCTGCTGCGTACCCGTACTTGCGTGAGTGGCTCCGCTGCTTTGCATGACCGCCCGCATGTGCGGTTCCTGACTTGCTGTGAAAGCCGTCCGTAGCTTGCAAAGTCCTCTGCAGTGGTGCATGACTTACTGCGTGGTTGGCAGCAGCCATTGTTGGGTTCCCTCTGTGTTGTGCTGTCTGGCTCTGCATAGGGGGCGCGGCCCACACCTGTCCTGCTTTTATGTGGATTGGGTGTTTACTAGAATTACTGCTCCAGCCTATCGCTGTGAAGCAGCTCATATATAAAGTTCCTCAGCCCTAGTGGGCGTTGCCAGAGCTTCACATTGAATCCCTGAACCTAGCTGTATGTGGTTGTGTGTTCAGCTCCTGCTCTGAAGTTGATCAGCTCTGGAGAGCTGATTCCCTGTTCCTGCTGTGTCTTGTTCCCTGATCCTGGATCAAACCCGGTACCTGAATGTCTGAATTGTGTCTTGTGTTTCCGCCTATGCTGGGGGCTGATTACCCAGATCGCCGTTCCTGGAGGCTGTATATCCAGGCCTGTTCCTGCTGTGTCTAATTACCTGAACCCCTGATCTTAGATCGAATCCTGTACCTGACTTTCTGAACTGTGTCCTCTGTGTTATGTTCCTGAAATCCTGCTGTGTCCAGAACCCTGTGCCAGTGACTGTGAATCCTTGCTATATAACCTGAGTTCATCTTGGAAGGAGGAGTCCGTTGTGTGCTGAGTTTCTGTTACTCTGTGCTCAGCCTCTGTGCAATCCCCGGCCAGGTCCCGTTGAGCCTGGCGGGGCTTGCACCAGACCGCTGGGGTTCCTTTTCAGGTCGCTGCCAGATGTCCGGATCCTATGCCTGATGACCATGGCCTGATGTCCGATGTCCGACGACCACTTCCAGATGTCCGGATCCTATCCTTCTTGCCTGATGTCCGGATTCTGCCGATCATTGCCAGATGTCCGGAGCCTGCTGATCGGTGCCAGATGTCCGGAGTCCGAGGCCTGTGTTCCAGTCCGTGTTCCTGTGATTCAATCCATGTTCCTGTCCGTGTTCCTGACTCCCTGAGACCCAGTCCGTGTTCCTGTCTGTGTTCCTGACTCTCTGAGATCCAATTCGTGTTCCTGTTGTTCCAGTGCAGTCTAACTCTGTTTCAGCCATCAGCTCCTGATTCCAGTTACCTGTCTGTTACCTGTCGGCTTGCCTGTCTGCCATCCGTCTGCAGTTCCTTCCAGAGGTTCGGACGTCATCTGCAGAGATCCCCGGCTCTTGCCTGCTCACCTAGGAGCGATCATCTGCCATCCGACTGCAGCTCCATCCGGAAGTTCGGACATCATCTGCAGAGATCCCCGGCTCTTGCCTGCTCACCTGGGAGCGATCATCTGCCATCCGACTGCAGCCTACCTGGAGGCTCCACCATATCAGGTCGTATATACCTGCCTGTCTAGAGACTGCCTGGTCACTTACTGTGACAACCTGCCTGTCCCAGAGACTGCCCTGGTCACTTTCCGTGACAACCTGCCTGTCCAGAGACTGCCCTGGTCACTTTCCGTGACAACCTGCCTGTCCCAGAGACTGCCCTGGTCACTTTCCGTGACAACCTGCCTGTCCCAGAGACTGCCCTGGTCACTTTCCGTGACAACCTGCCTGTCCCAGAGACTGCCCTGGTCACTTTCCGTGACAACCTGCCTGTCCCAGAGACTGCCTGGTCACTTGCCGTGACAACCTGCCTGCCCTGGTCACTTGCCGTGACAACCTGCCTGCTGGTCACTTGCCGTGACAACCTGCCTGCCCTGGTCACTTGCCGTGACAACCCGCCTGTCCCAGAGATTGCCCTGGTCACTAGCCGTGACAACCCGCCTGTCCCAGAGACTGCCTGGTCACTAGCCGTGACAACCTGCCTGTCCCAGAGACTGCCTGGTCACTTGCTGTGACAACCTGCCTGTCCCAGAGACTGCCTTGGTCACTTGCCGTGACAACCTGCCTGTTCTGCCGGTTCCTCCTTGGTCTACCCTGTGATGACGTCTGTCCTGGGTCGGTGTCTGATGTTCTCCTGCTGAGCCTGTGCTACGCCTGAGGCCTGAGAGAGAGGCCGTCCTAGTATGCCCGTGCCAGATGACCCTGGACTTCATCAACCCGTGATGACCCCGCCATCGTCTGACGTTCGTCCTGGGCCGGTGTCTGATGTTCTCCTGCTGAGCCTGTGCTACGCCCGAGGCCTGAGAGTGAGGCCATACTAGTATGCCCGTGCCAGATGATCCTGGACTTCATCAACCCGTGATGACCCCGCCATCGTCTGAAGTCTGTCTGAGGTCGGTGTCTGATGTTCTCCTGCTGAGCCTGTGCTACGCCTAAGGCCTGAGAGAGAGGCCGTCCAAGTATGCCCGTGCCAGATAACCCTGGACTGCATCTACCCGTGATGTCCTCCAGCACTCGTCTGTGAGCCTGAGTCGTGTACCCTTCTCTGATGTGCGGAATCGGGAGCCCGGTCTTATGTTCTGTTTTATGTACTGTGTTTCTTTAAGTAAACTTTATGTTTCTTCTTACCTGAAGTTGTGCGGTGTTGTCTAGTCCTGCAGGTCGCCACCTCGCCCACATGCTCAGCTGCCACGGATCCCGGTCGCTGCCCTTCCCTAGTCCGGGCAGGCCCGGGTCTCCCTCCGTGGTCCAGTGGGTCCACATTCTCATCATCTGGGACCCATGCCTCACGTCGTCGTGGACTGGCGGCGTGGGAGCATTGGCTAGCTAGGCAAGCTATGCCATGTCCCGGCGCCCCACAGCCGTGGGAAGCGCTACAGTAAGCTCTGGCCATGGACTCCGCTGAGCATGTGCGGTCTGCAGGACTTTCTCCAAGCTCCACCTGATGTGTGAACTAGACTACTTGGTCCCCACAGGGTAAGTGGACTAGATGGCTCGATTCCCCGCTTGGTCAGCAGTTCGGACTTTTCGAGCTATTAACTCTGCTGCCATATTGTGAACTATGGGACTTACCGCCAAACCCAAGTGAATTTTTCTGGGGAATTTTTTTTTACTTGGGTCTTCAGAAGAGGGGGCCTGAGGAGGGGGATACTGTAACGCTGGTATTGTCTGTACTTTGTTTTGCAGCGTTACTTTGTATGTTTTTTGCATTAACCCTTTTGCTCCTTTCCCCCTAACCAGCTGGGATACTGTTGTCTGTTACCTATATGGATGTGCTCAGTTCCCGGCTCTGCTGCGTACCCGTACTTGCGTGAGTGGCTCCGCTGCTTTGCATGACCGCCCGCATGTGCGGTTCCTGACTTGCTGTGAAAGCCGTCCGTAGCTTGCAAAGTCCTCTGCAGTGGTGCATGACTTACTGCGTGGTTGGCAGCAGCCATTGTTGGGTTCCCTCTGTGTTGTGCTGTCTGGCTCTGCATAGGGGGCGCGGCCCACACCTGTCCTGCTTTTATGTGATTGGGTGTTTACTAGAATTACTGCATCCAGCCTATCGCTGTGAAGCAGCTCATATATAAAGTTCCTCAGCCCTAGTGGGCGTTGCCAGAGCTTCACATTGAATCCCTGAACCTAGCTGTATGTGGTTGTGTGTTCAGCTCCTGCTCTGAAGTTGATCAGCTCTGGAGAGCTGATTCCCTGTTCCTGCTGTGTCTTGTTCCCTGATCCTGGATCAAACCCGTACCTGAATGTCTGAATTGTGTCTTGTGTTTCCGCCTATGCTGGGGGCTGATTACCCAGATCGCCGTTCCTGGAGGCTGTATATCCAGGCCTGTTCCTGCTGTGTCCTAATTACCTGAACCCCTGATCTTAGATCGAATCCTGTACCTGACTTTCTGAACTGTGTCCTCTGTGTTATGTTCCTGAAATCCTGCTGTGTCCATGAACCCTGTGCCAGTGACTGTGAATCCTTGCTATATAACCTGAGTTCATCTTGGAAGGAGGAGTCCGTTGTGTGCTGAGTTTCTGTTACTCTGTGCTCAGCCTCTGTGCAATCCCGGCCAGGTCCCGTTGAGCCTGGCGGGGCTTGCACCAGACCGCTGGGGTTCCTTTTCAGGTCGCTGCCAGATGTCCGATCCTATGCCTGATGACCATGGCCCTGATGTCCGATGTCCGACGACCACTTCCAGATGTCCGATCCTATCCTTCTTGCCTGATGTCCGGATTCTGCCGATCATTGCCAGATGTCCGGAGCCTGCTGATCGGTGCCAGATGTCCGGAGTCCGAGGCCTGTGTTCCAGTCCGTTTCCTGTGATTCAATCCATGTTCCTGTCCGTGTTCCTGACTCCCTGAGACCCAGTCCGTGTTCCTGTCTGTGTTCCTGACTCTCTGAGATCCAATTCGTGTTCCTGTTGTTCCAGTGCAGTCTAACTCTGTTTCAGCCATCAGCTCCTGATTCCGTTACCTGTCTGTTACCTGTCGGCTTGCCTGTCTGCCATCCGTCTGCAGTTCCTTCCAGAGGTTCGGACGTCATCTGCAGAGATCCCCGGCTCTTGCCTGCTCACCTAGGAGCGATCATCTGCCATCCGACTGCAGCCCATCCGGAAGTTCGGACATCATCTGCAGAGATCCCCGGCTCTTGCCTGCTCACCTGGGAGCGATCATTGCCATCCGACTGCAGCCTACCTGGAGGCTCCACCATATCAGGTCGTATATACCTGCCTGTCAGAGACTGCCTGGTCACTTACTGTGACAACCTGCCTGTCCAGAGACTGCCCTGGTCCTTTCGTGACAAACCTGCCTGTCCCAGAGACTGCCCTGGTCACTTTCCGTGACAACCTGCCTGTCCCAGAGACTGCCTGGTCACTTTCCGTGACAACCTGCCTGTCCCAGAGACTGCCCTGGTCACTTTCCGTGACAACCTGCCTGTCCCAGAGACTGCCTGGTCACTTGCCGTGACAACCTGCCTGCCTGGTCACTTGCCGTGACAACCTGCCTGCCCTGGTCACTTGCCGTGACAACCTGCCTGCCTGGTCACTTGCCGTGACAACCTGCCTGCCCTGGTCACTTGCCGTGACAACCCGCCTGTCCCAGAGATTGCCTGGTCACTAGCCGTGACAACCCGCCTGTCCCAGAGACTGCCTGGTCACTAGCCGTGACAACCTGCCTGTCCCAGAGACTGCCTGGTCACTTGCTGTGACAACCTGCCTGTCCCAGAGACTGCCTTGGTCACTTGCCGTGACAACCTGCCTGTTCTGCCGGTTCCTCCTTGGTCTACCCTGTGATGACGTCTGTCCTGGGTCGGTGTCTGATGTTCTCCTGCTGAGCTGTGCTACCCTGAGGCTGAGAGAGAGGCCGTCCTAGTATGCCCGTGCCAGATGACCCTGGACTTCATCAACCCGTGATGACCCCGCCATCGTCTGACGTTCGTCCTGGCCGGTGTCTGATGTTCTCCTGCTGAGCCTGTGCTACGCCCGAGGCCTGAGAGTGAGGCCATACTAGTATGCCCGTGCCAGAATGATCCTGGACTTCATCAACCCGTGATGACCCCGCCATCGTCTGAAGTCTGTCTGAGGTCGGTGTCTGATGTTCTCCTGCTGAGCCTGTGCTACGCCTAAGGCCTGAGAGAGAGGCCGTCCAAGTATGCCCGTGCCAGATAACCCTGGACTGCATCTACCCGTGTGTCCTCCAGCACTCGTCTGTGAGCCTGAGTCGTGTACCCTTCTCGATGTGCGGAATCGGGAGCCCGGTCTTATGTTCTGTTTTATGTACTGTGTTTCTTTAAGTAAACTTTATGTTTCTTCTTACCTGAAGTTGTGCGTGTTGTCTAGTCCTGCAGGTCGCCACCCTCGCCCACATGCTCAGCTGCCACGGATCCCGGTCGCTGCCCTTCCCTAGTCCGGGCAGGCCCGGGTCTCCCTCCGTGGTCCAGTGGGTCCACATTCTCATCATCTGGGACCCATGCCTCACGCGTCGTGGAAATGGCGGCGTGGGAGCATTGGCTAGCTAGGCAAGCTATGCCATTCCCGGCGCCCCACAGCCGTGGGAAAACGCTACACATAGAGCTCTCATTCAATGGCTAAACCCAAACTGTACACGAAAGCCAATCAACACAAGCCTAGTCCATTAATAAAAAGCACCAGGGGTTTTAGACAACCTGTTAAACTTACAAGCAAAAAAATAAATCAAGTACATATTAGTTAAAATAGAAAACCTACAAAACACATACCTCTTTGTGCGCATCTTCGGAGCGATAACCTTTTTCCATTTCGAACATTTGGCAGCTTGTCCTGAACAAGAGGTAAACCATCTGTCAGATCTTCATCATCCATGAATGCTTGGCACTTTCTGCTGCTTCGATCTCAAAAATCATTTTCAGGAGTGTGAGATGACGTGAGTACAAATTAGTGTCTCAGCACATAGAGAGGAGTTTGAGTGTTTTACAAAATCTCGACAGTGGACGTCTATCGCAGAGAGGTCAGAAGACGTAGCTGGAGTATTTTTGCTCCCTCCGTTTGCCTTCAGCAGTGTTCTTCTGGAAGTGGTCAGGCTTGGTGACAAAGTCTTTTAAATGTTTGTTCAGTAATGGATTAAGCGTTTTCATTTCTTCTAGCTCCTTAATTTTCATGAGGAAAATCTAAAGTTTCATTAGTATTAAATCTTCAAAAAAGCCTTTCACTTTTCTGCAGTGCTTCCTCGGAAATCACACTTGCCTCCCCCTTTCAGAACAAAATCCAACAGAACTTTTTGCAGGCACTATAGGGAATATTTTTTTCTGCCGTTACAGGGACTATATTATTGTCTCTTAGTGATTCTCTTTCTGCAGCTGATTTAGGTTAAGGTGGATATCAACGCGTATCATGCTGTGATAAGCAGCCATTATCTACTTCGAAAATATTTCTCGGCTTCTCTTTAATGACTCCTCTGACACAGTTACAGATTTACACCAGCTGTGCTGAAACATGGCATCTTGGGTACAAAACCATCTTCTGTCACTGGCTCTGTGGTGTCATTTTGGTCTTTCCTTCAGAAAAAATTATGTTGCTCGTTTTGCCTGTCCATAGACGATCTTTATTGGTTTGATTGCTTTTCTATTTTGCAGTAATTTGTGAACTTTTTTCAACATCTAGTTGATTATTAGTATCAACAAAAAGTAGTTTTGCCTTTTGGAGAGAATCGTTAGAGACTGTCACAGTTTTTCCACTTGCTGTACTGAAAGCGATGGTGGGAGGGGCCACAACTGAGGAATTTACTTGCATCATAGGACTTTGCAGGATATCAAAATTTTTATTGGTTATTACAGGACCATTAGGACACTTCCATGGAGTGACTGATTATCTACCAGTTTCATTCACTTGGGAGTGACCAATGTTCTTCCACACCATCACTTGATGTGACCGACATTCTTCCACACATATCTTTGGGAGTGACCGACGTTCTTCCACACCATCATTGGGAGTGACCGATGTTCTTCCACACCACACTTGGGAGGGCCGATGTTTTCCACACTATCATTGGGAGTGACCGACGTTCTTCAACACCATCACTTCGGGTGACCGACGTTCTTCAACCCATCACTTCGGAGGTACCGACGTTCTTCAACACCATCACTTGGAGTGACCGACGTTCTTCAACACCTCACTCGGATGAGCCGACGTTCTTCAACACCATCACTTCGGGTGACCGACATTCTCAACACATCACTCGGTAGTGACTGATGTTCTTCCACACAATCACTTGAGAGTGGACTGATGTTCACCTTCCATCACTTAAGTCAGCAAACATTTCTCTAGCTTTTTGTAAAGCTTTACTTGACAAATTAACTTGATTGCCACATGCTGTGCTAAAAATGTGCATCTTTCTGCTGGAGGTCTTTGGAGAAGAGAACAAACGCTTCTATCCAAACCTTTGCTCAAGACCTTTCCAAAATTATCCTTTACACTTGATTCATTATGGTTTTAGATTCTTAACTTCTGCATGGGATGGAAGCTTTTGGGAGTCTACATTTTTAGTCAGAGTTTTTTGGACTTTAATGCAAGTCCTGTAAATTATCTCAATCTCTGCAAACATCTGTCTTGCTTTAGGGGAAACTTTGGGACACTGCTACAGTTTTTACCTCTTGCAGTACTAAAACCTAATGGAGGCAAGCTGGATTTGGTATTTTTTCTTTCAGTTTGGTTGATATATTACCAAATTTGTCCTATTAGACAAATCTGTCATCTAATCCGCAAACATTCCTTAAGCTTCCTTCTTTTAAATCCCTCAACAGCTGAACGGATTTTACCAGTGGGCTAAAAGAATTTGGGGTTTTCACCTTCATGCACATCTTATTAGCTTCCTCTGTTGGAGAGATTATCTAGGGTGTTTATCGCTATACTTCAGAGCTCTGTTGGGCGTAATCTGATGAACCCCAAAAGGGATAATTTTCTCCGGTCGTGTTTTAAAAAGGATTCTTTGTAACCAGATCATCAGACATCACAAATCTTGAGCTTTAGACTTACTTAGTTGATAGATTTCTTTGTCCCCACGAATGGGTTCAGGTTCTTCAATTCTGCAAAATTTCTTGGCTTTCTTACAAAATTTTGGGAACATTTATCATTTTACCATTGCAGTACAAAACCCTGTTGGGAAAGTGAACGGGATTCCTAAATAGAAAATTTTTTCTGTAAGCCCAAGAAAATTATCAGGATTCACTGCAGAATCCTCGAGACATTTCCAGTTCCGCTTTCACCTGAAATCTTTATTTGAGAAAGTTTTGTGTACCGGTTTTTAGATTATCCTCAAAAAATGAACATTTTACCACTTGCATGCCAAAAGAAGAGACATCGATGTTCATTATTTGCTTCAACCGACCCTTATTTACCTCTTTACCAAATGCAATATCTTCTTTGGTTTCGGGGAAGGTCAATAGAAAAAATTGTGGGGTTTTACTTTCCTTACTGAAACCTTTGGGTGGCAGGTCTACTTTGGCCCAGGGTTTCCTTCCTGCAAAGAGGACTCCTGAGACATTGGTTTCAAAAAGAAATTTGAGGGTTCCACAGCGCCTGTCCTGGGTGATCCTCGATTGGTCATAATCAATAAATTAAACATAGCCTTGCTTTATGTAAGGAAGCTTGTTAACATTAATTAGTTTTCCTTTTCCTTACAAACCCAATGGCATTGAGGCAATTGTGGAAAAAGAACAAAACTTTGATTGCCATTCGATGGGTCCAACTGGCCAGGTCGGCTTCTGGGTAAATGGGAATCTTTTCTTCAACCTTCATTTATTTCCTGCTACAGTCCTCCTAAAAGCACTCTCTTGGTTGGGCATGGGATGGCACAATGGTGACGTATAATATTGGTTCCATTTAACAACGTAGACAGGACTATTATTTAGGAATGGGAAATTTTTGGGGGGATAGATGCTTTGTTTACCGTATTTTTTTTTTTGCTTTTTCAAGTCACTAAACGCTCAATTGCTTTGATTAAATCCCATCAGCAATGTTCCAATTTTCACTTGCCATTACCCACAGGCCATCTCTATGTTTTAAGGAGGAGTGTTGTCTAGGTGTGTTTATCTCCATGTACAAGGATTTGGTCGGCGTACTTTTGCTTTCAGATTCTGAAGTTATATGAAGCATTGCTTTTGCATTTCCTTCTCGGTAGAAAACTTCATTAAAGTCACATTGTCCAACATCTGGTATTAAGCTTCTGAAATCACAAAAGCTTTCGCTTTTTGCAGGCTTTCATTACTGTCCAATAGATTTATTTTTTTAAACCTGGGAAAATCAAATTGACTTCCCGCATTCTCAAAATAAAGAAAGTTCAGATTTCAGCTTTTTGCTTTTCCGAAAAGAGGTCATGTAAAATAGAGACAACTTCAAGGCAAATTTCTCGGCTACTTTTTAGGATAGATTACTTTCTTTTACTGGATTTTCCTTCAGGCCTCATTGCTTTTCAGGACAATCAAAAGGGGCTTTTTGCAGAGTTTGAGTTTATTGCTTTTGGTTTTCCCCTTTATTTCCTCTTGATTTCTTCCAAGTTTGCTCGGGAATTAGCTTCGTATTTTTTAAAATTCTCCGTTCAATTTTTGTTAGAGGATGTTTATTTTGTTGTTTTGCTTTGGTTCTGCAAATTTCTTGTTAATTCATGGACAACATACTTCCTTTGGGGCAATTTACTTCTGTACTATATTTCCTTCGTGACGCTGTTGGAACCCTTAGTGTCAGAGTGACAGATTTAGCCATCAAAATTTAAAGCGTTTTTGTCTTCGATTACCTTCGAGATTTTAAAATGGGCAAGAGAATTTTCCTTAAAGAAGTTCTCCTTTTCTAAGGTTTTCTTCTGAAATGTGTTTTTATTATTAACGCATTTTTAAAAACCTTCGAAACGTTGCATATTGGCTTAAAGTAAATCACTGCAAGTTTGTTAAGGGGTTTTCAGACTCTGCTTTTGATTTATTGGACTGGACAACACCTCACAGTTCCCTTGTGACAAATATTCCCCTTGTGAATTTTTCTTCATCTTCTTGACCACCCGCACAAAGCTAAGACTTAACTTTGGTCCTCGTATCCATTGCCCAGAGAGATGCGTACCCCACTTCCACCTGAGAGGTGCCTCCGAATCTGCCCTTAAGCTCGTTCTTCTCTTTCCTGAGGCACCATTTCTATTTAAGTTTGATTTTACCCTGAGTTCCCATTGGGATTTGTCGCAATTATTTAGAACGTCCTTTTTTCTTGAATACTATGCTGTTTCCTTTAAAGTCATCATGACTCTTTATAACCGGCATTACTTCTGATGGGTTTTTGCCGATGCAGAATTTTTTTAAAGCCAATGATCCAAAAGAAAAAAAATAAACAAGGCAATTACATAAGATGATAAAAATAAGATTACATAAGATTACACTTTAAAACATAAAGCTTTTTTTATATTCAGAGTAAGTGTAACAGAAATTGCTAGTAAATTATATAAAATATCCATAGGAATATAAAATGATAGATCTGGCGGCTGGATGATGTGACCATTTAAATGGGCATTCTTACTCTCAATATTGAAGCGTGCCAACCATGATATGGGAAAGAAAAGTAGTGGCTTGCTACAAATTATAGTAATTTAAAGGATAGGCCCATTTGGAGGCATTTCTTATATATATTTTAAAGAGCTTCAACTCTTAACTTTTCTGGGTCTACTAATCGATTTAATGACAAAGAAAAGGGGCTCCACTTTATTTTGTTTTAGTCATAAATCCAAACATAGGAGCTCAAAAAAGGTGATTATGTTAGCTTCACACACAACACTTCTCTCCACTAATGCTGCTTGGTTCTATTGTAAATTTTTCCAAAAACACATTGAACGGAAACCGTGACAGGGTTGAACAAGTCAACGCTATTTAGGTGAAGGAGTCGTTTTTGGGGCAACGCTGGTCTGGCAACGTTCTTTTTCAAACGCCAAAAAAGGCAGAAACTTGTCGTGTTTCCAGTTTTTTTTTCCCCCCTGCAGTGCTCACAAAAAAGCACAGTAATTGTGAACCTAACCTAAATATTAAAACTCTAGGCGAATTACCAACTAATGAAAGAAAAAAGAAAAATCATTCAATTTCTGCTTTTTAATGAATAAATATATATTAAAAATATATAAATTAAATATAATAAATAAAATAACCACACACACACCACACATACATATACACTCACATAATTATACAACAAAAGAATGTAAAACTATTTTTTAAAATTTTTTCCTTTTTCCTAGAAATTTTTTTTAAATACTGGACTTTGTTTTTTTTTTTTTGTTTTTTTTTTTTACAGGGGCAGGGCAAAATATCGATCTGGACTTGCGATTTTTTTTTTGCTTTAACTATTTTACAACACTCTGCCCCCCCCCTCCACCTAAATAAAGGTCTTTAGATTCAGCGTGCATAATTAATAAAATTCTTTTTTTTAACGTATATTGCCCCAGTATAGTGGAAATTCAATTTCTTGCCTGCATAGCAGAGTGGACGCTCTCTGACAGTGTACCAAAAAATATCACAATGCTGGTTCAGCTCGTGTATTAAAACCCCCCCACCCCAAGGGGTTTGCACTTAATACCGGGCCGTTTTTACAATTCTGCCCTGTCTCTTTATGAGTTATAACTCGGGAAACACTTCAACGGATCTTCCGTTCTGAGACTGTTTTCCGGAATATTTACTTTATTTAGGGTAAAATTTCTTCCAATAACTTGCGTTTATTTATGAAAAAAACGCAAATATGGCGAAAAATTTGGAAA
>JARQOD010000002.1:62503744-62564420 GCA_033576555.1 Oophaga sylvatica | reverse complement strand
GTGACCGACTTTCCAACACCACACTTCGAGTGACCGACGTTCTTCAACCCCCACTTTTCGGAGTGCCCGACTTTTTCAACACCATCACTTCGGAGTGACCGACATTCTTCAACACCATCACTTCGGAGTGACCGACATTCCTTCAACACCATCACTTCGGAGTGACTGATGTTCTTCCCACACAATCATTTGAGAGTGACTGATTCTACCATTCCATCACTTAAGTCAGCAAACTTTTCTCTAGCTTTGTAAACTTTACTTGACAAATTAACTTGATTGCCACTTGCTGTGCTAAAAAATGGCATCTTTCTGCTGGAGGCTCTTGGAGAAGAAACAAACGCTTCATCCAAACCTTTGCTCAAGACCTTTCCAAAATTAATCCTTACTACATTGATTCATATATGGTTTTAGATTCTTAATTTCTGCATGATGGAAGCTTTTGGAGTCTACATTTTAGTCAGAGTTTTTTGGGACTTAATGCAAGTCCTGCTAAATTACATCAATCTCTGCAAACATCTTCTTGCTTTAGGGAGGGAACTTTGGGACACTGCTACAGTTTTACCTCTTGCAGTACTAAAACAATTTGGAGCAAGCTGGATTTGGTATTTTTTCTTTCAGTTTGGTTGATTATATTACCAAGTTTGTCCTGATTAGACAAAATGCTGTCATCATATCCGCAAACTTCCTTGAGCTTTCTTCATTAACTCTCAGACAGCTGAACGTTTTCCTCCCAGTGTGCAAAAAGATATATTGGGTTTTCCACCTTAAATGCACAGTCTTATTAGACATTCCTCTTTGGGAGATTATCTATGGTTTATATCTGCTATACTCAGAGCTCTTTTGGGGCCAGTAATTTGATAAACCCCAAAGTAAAAATTTTCTCCGGTCTGTGTTAAACCGGAGTTCATTTGTGAACCAATCATCTGAGACATCACAAATCTTGAAGACTTTAGACTTACTTAGATTGGATAGATTTCTTTGTCCCACATCTGAATGTGGTTCAGTTCTTCAATATCTGCAAATATTTTTGAGCTTTCTGTACAAATTTATGGGAACATTTTTTCATTTTAACCACTTGCAGTACAAAACCTTGTTGGGGAAAGTGAACAGTGGATTCCTTTACTAAATAGATTTTTTCTGTAAGCCAAGAAAATTATCAGGATCACTGCAGAATCCCCCGAGACATTTCCAGTTGCTGCTTTGCTACCTGAATATCATCTACTTCTGAGAAAGTTTTGTGTACCGGTTTTAGATTATCCTCAGAAAAATGAACATGTTTACCACTTGCAGTGCCAAAAGAAGACGACATCGATGTTGCATTATTTTGCTTCAGACACGACTCCTTATTTACCTCTTTTACCAAATGCAATATCTTCTTTGGTTTCGGGGAAGGATCAATAGAAAAAATTGTGGGAGTTTTACTTTCCTTACTGAAAGCCATTGGTGGCAGGTCATACTTTGGCCCAAGGGTTTCCTTTCCTGCAAAGAGTGTACTAGCCTGATTGACATTGGTTTCAAATAAGAAATTTGAGGGTTCGTGCACAGCGCCTGTCCTGCGGTGATCCTCAGATTGGTCAGTAATCAATATATCATTAAACATAGTCCTTGCTTTATGTAAGGAAGCTTTGTTAACATTAATTAGTTTTCCTTTTCCAGTAGCAAACCCAACTGGCATTGTAGGCAATTGTGGAAATGAAGCAAAACTTTGATTGCCATTCGATGCATGGTCACAACTGTGCACAGGCTCGGCTTCTGGTTGTAAATTGGGTACATCGTTTTCATCAACCTTACATTTATTTTCCTGCTCATCAGTCAGTCCTGAAAAGCATCTCTCTTTGGTCTGTGCATGGGATGGCACAATGGTAGACTGTATAATATCTGGTTCCATTTTAACAGACTGTAGAGCAGGACTATTATTATTGGTAATGGGAAATGTTTGGGGATTAGATGCTTTGTTTACCGTATTTTTTTCTTTCTGCTTTTCTTCTAAGTCACTAAACAGCTCAATTGCTTTGATTAAATCCTCATCAGCAATGTTACCAGATTTATCACTTGCCAGTTCACCCACAGGTCCATCTCTATGTTTTAAGGAGGAGTGTTGTCTAGGTGTGTTATCTGCCATGTCACAAGGATTTGTGTCGGCGTGACTTTTGCTTTCAGATTCTGAAGTTATGATGACAGCATTGCTCTTTGCATTTCCTTCTCCGGTAGAAAAGCTATCATTAAAGTCCACATCTGTCCAGACATCTGATGTATTAAGCTTCTGAGAATCACTAAAGCTTTTCGCATTTTGCAGGCTTTCATTATCTAGTCCAAGTAGATTTATTTTTTTAACCTGGGTAAAATCAAATTGACTTCCCGCATTCTCTAAAATAGAAGAAAGTTCATTGATTTCAGCTTTTTGGCTTTCCGTAAAGAGGTCATGTAAATGAGAGACAACTTCATAGTGCAAATTTCTCGTGCTCATCTTTGTAGGAGTAGCATTCACTATCTGTACTGGATTTTCCTTCAGGCTCTCATTGCCTTTTACAGGACAATCTAAAGTGGGCTTTTTGCAGAGATTTGAGTTTATGTGCTTTTGGTTTTCCTCCTTTATTTCCTCTTCTGATATCTCATCCAAGTTGCTCGTGGAATTAGCTTCGATATTGCTAGTCAATTCATCCTGTTCAGATTGTATGTTAGAGGATGTATTCATTTTGTGTGTTTTGCTTTGGTTCTGCAAGATTTCTTGTTGAATTTCATGGACTAACATACTTCCTTTGGCAATTTCACTATCTGTGACTATGATTTCCTTACGTGACGCTGTCTGGAATCCCTTATGTGTCAGAGTAGCATCAGATTTAGCCATCAAAATTAAAGCGTTTTTGTCTTCGATTACCAATTCAGTAGGACTTAAAATGGGCAGAGAGTAATTTTCCTTAAATAGAAGTTCTCCTTTTCTAAGGTTTTCTTCTGAAATGTGTATTTTATTATTAGACGCAGTTTTAAAGCCTTCGAAACGTTGCATATTCGTGCTTACAAGTAAATCACTGCAAGTTTTGTTAATGGTTTCAGACTCTGCTTTTGCAGGTATTGGACTGGTACAAACAGCCTCACAGTTGCTCCTTGTGACAAAATGATTCTCTTGTGAATAATGATCTTCATCTTCTTGACCACCCGTCACAAAGCTCAAGACATTAACTTTGGTCCTGCTGTGATCCATCATCGCCTCAGAGAGATGCAGTACCCCATCTTCCACCTGAGAGGTGCTCTCCGAATCTGCCCTCTGAAGCTCTGTTTCTTCATCTTTCCTCGAGGGCACACATCTTCTATTTAAGTTTGATTTTACCTCTGAGGTTCCCATTGGATTTGTCTGCAACTTATTTATGAACGTCTCTTCTATTTCTTGAATATCTATGCTGTTTCCTTTAAAGTCATCATGATCTTCGTTTATAACCGGCATTACTTCTGATGGGTTATTTGCCGATGCAGAATTTTTTAAAGCCAATGATCCTAAAGAAAAAAATAATACAAGGTCATATTACATATATGATAGATAAAAATAAGATTACATAAGATTACACTTCATAAAACACTAAAGCTTTTTTATATATTCAGATGTAAGTGTAACAGTAATGTGCTAGTAAATTATATAAAATATCCGATAGGAGATATAAAATGATAGATCAGTGGCGGTCTGGATGATGATGACCATTTAAATGGGCTATTCTTATCTCTCAATATATGAGAGCGTGCCAACCATGATAGTGGGAAAGAAAAGTAGTGGCTTGCTACTATATTATAGTATATTTAAAGGATATGGTCACATTTGGAGGCATTTCTTATATATATTTAAAGAGCTTGCAACTCTTAACTTTTTCTGGGCTCTACTAAGTCGATTTATGATCATATGAAAGAGGAGCTCCACTTTAATGTGTTTGTAGTCATAAATCCAAACATAGGAGCTCAGAAAAAGGCTGATTATGTTAGCTTCACACACATACACTTCTCTCCACTAAGTGCTGCATTGGGGCTTCTATTGTAATTTCCGAAAAACAGCATTGAATCGGAAACCGTGACAGAGTCTGAACAGAGTCATTCGCTATTATGAGGCTGAAGGAGTCGTTTTGGACAACGTCTGGTCTGGCAACGTTCTTTATACAAACGCGCAAAAAAGTGCAGAAACTTGTCAGTGTTTCCAGTTTTTCCCGATGCAGTGCTCAGCAAATAGCACAGTACATATGTGAACCTAACCTTAAATAGTTATAAACTCTAGGCAGAATTATCCAACTAATGTAAAGAAAAAAGAAAAATCATGTCTATTTCTGCATTTAATTGAATAAATATATATATATATATATATATATATATATATATATATATATATATATATACACACACACACACACACACATACATATACACTCACATATATTCATACAACAAAAGAATGCTAAAACTATTTTAAATTGTTTCCTTTTCCGTAGAAATTATTTTTATATACTGGACTTTGTTTTTTTTTTTTTGTTTTTTTTTTTACAGGGGCAGGGCTAGAAATATCGATCTGGACTTGCAGATTTTTTTTTTAGCTTAATCTATTTTACACACTCTGCCCCCCCCCACTCTCTCACCATAAATAAAGGTCTTTAGATTACAGCGTGCATATTAATAAATCCTTTCTTTAACTAGTATATTAGCCCCAGTTATAGTGGAAATTCAATTTCTTGCCTGCATAGCAGAGTGGACTGTCTCTCTGACAGTGTTACCAAAGAAATATACACAAGTGCTGGTTCAGCTCTGTGTATTAACCCCTTCACCCCAAGGGTGGTTTGCACGTTAATGACCGGGCCAATTTTTACAATTCTGACCACTGTCTCTTTATGAGGTTATAACTCTGGAACACTTCAACGGATCTTCGCGATTCTGAGAATGTTTTCTCGTGACATATTGTACTTTATGTTAGTGGTAAAATTTCTTCCATATAACTTGCGTTTATTTATGAAAAAAACGCAAATATGGCGAAAATTTGGAAAATTTAGCAATTTTCAAACTTTGAATTTTTATTCCCTTAAAACAGAGAAATATGTCACAGAAAATAGTTAACAAATAACATTTCCCACATGTCTACTTTACATCAGCACAATTTTGGAACCAAAATTTTTTTTTGTTACGAAGTTATAAGGGTTAAAAGTTGACCAGCGATTTCTCATTTTTACATCAAAATGTACAAAGCCATTTTTTTTAGGGACCACCTCATATTTGAAGTCACTTTGAGGGGTCTATATAGCAGAAAATACCCAAAACTGACACCATTGTAAAAACTACACCCCTCAAGGTACTCAAAACCACATTCAAAAAGTTTATTAACCCTTCAGGTGCTTCACAGGAGCTGAAGCAACGTGGAAGGAAAAAATGAACATTTTACTTTTTAGTCACAAAAATTATCTTTTACAAGCATTTTTTTTTATATTCACAAGGGAAAAAGGAGAAAATGGACCGATAAAGTTGTTGTGCAATTTCTCCTGAGTACGCCGATACCCCATATGTGAGGGAAATCCACTGTTTGGGCGCACGGCAGGGCTCGGGATGGATGGAGCGCAGTTTGACTTTTCCAAACCAAAATTGGCTGGAATTGAGAACGGACGCCATGTCGCGTTTGGAGAGGCCCTGATATGCCTAAACAGTGGAAACCCCTCACATGTGACCCAATTTTGGAAACTAGACCCCCTAAGGAACTTATCTAGATGTGTGGTGAGCACTTTGAACCCCCAAGTGCTTCACGCAAGTTTATAATGTAGAGTCGTGAAAAAAAAAAATCATATTTTTTCAACAAGCATGATGTTTTAGTCCCCAATTTTTTATTTTCCCAAGGGTAAGAGGAGAAATTGGACCACAAAAGTTGTTGTCCAACTTGTCCTGAGTACGCTGATACCCCATATGTGGGGGGGAACCACTGTTTGGGCGCACGGCAGGGCTCGAAAGGGAAGGAGCGTCGTTTGACTTTTCCAAACCAAAATTGGCTGGAATTGGGAACGAACCCCATGTCGCGTTTGGAGGGCCCTGATGTGCCTAAACAGTGGAAACCCCCCACATGTGACCCCATTTTGGAAACTAGACCCCCTAAGGAACTTATCTAGATGTGTGGTGAGCACTTTGAACCCCAAGTGCTTCACACAAGTTTGTAATGTAGAGCCGTGAAGAAAAAAAATCATATTTTTTCCACAAGCATGATGTTTCAGTCCCCAATTTTTTATTTTCCCAAGGGTAAGAGGAGAAATTGGACCACAAAAGTTGTTGTCCAACTTGTCCTGAGTACGCTGATACCCCATATGTGGGGGGAACCACTGTTTGGGCGCACGGCAGGGCTCGAAAGGGAAGGAGCGCCATTTGACTTTTCCAAACCAAAATTGGCTGGAATTGCGAACGGACGCCATGTCGCGTTTGGAGGGGCCCTGATGTGCCTAAACAGTGGAAACCCCCACATGTGACCCCATTTTGGAAACTAGACCCCTAAGGAACTTATCTAGATGTGTGGTGAGCACTTTGAACCCCAAGTGCTTCACGCAAGTTTGTAATGTAGAGCCGTGAAGAAAAAAAATCATTTTTTCCACAAGCATGATGTTTTAGTCCCCAATTTTTTATTTTCCCAAGGGTAAGAGGAGAAATTGGACCACAAAAGTTGTTGTCCAACTTGTCCTGAGTACGCTGATACCCCATATGTGGGGGGGAACAACTGTTTGGGCGCACGGCAGGGCTCGAAAGGGAAGGAGCGCCGTTTGACTTTTCCAAACCAAAATTGGCTGGAATTGCGAACGACGCCATGTCGCGTTTGGAGGGGCCCTGATGTGCCTAAACAGTGGAAACCCCCCACATGTGACCCCATTTGGAAACTAGACCCCCTAAGGAACTTATCTAGATGTGTGGTGAGCACTTTGAACCCCCAAGTGCTTCACGCAAGTTTGTAATGTAGAGCCGTGAAGAAAAAAAATCATTTTTTCCACAAGCATGATGTTTTAGTCCCCAATTTTTTATTTTCCCAAGGGTAAGAGGAGAAATTGGACCACAAAAGTTGTTGTCCAACTTGTCCTGAGTACGCTGATACCCCATATGTGGGGGGGAACAACTGTTTGGGCGCACGGCAGGGCTCGAAAGGGAAGGAGCGCCGTTTGACTTTTCCAAACCAAAATTGGCTGGAATTGCGAACAGACGCCATGTCGCGTTTGGAGGGGCCCTGATGTGCCTAAACAGTGGAAACCCCCCACATGTGACCCCATTTTGGAAACTAGACCCCCTAAGGAACTTATCTAGATGTGTGGTGAGCACTTTGAACCCCCAAGTGCTTCACGCAAGTTTGTAATGTAGAGCCGTGAAGAAAAAAAATCATTTTTTCCACAAGCATGATGTTTTAGTCCCCAATTTTTTATTTTCCCAAGGATAAGAGGAGAAATTGGACCACAAAAGTTGTTGTCCAACTTGTCCTGAGTACGCTGATACCCCATATGTGGGGGGGGGGAACCAATGTTTGGGCGCACGGCAGGGCTCGAAAGGAAGGAGCGCCGTTTGACTTTTCCAAACCAAAATTGGCTGGAATTGCGAACGGACGCCATGTCGCGTTTGGAGGGCCCCTGATGTGCCTAAACAGTGGAAACCCCCCCACAAGTGACCCCATTTTGGAAACTAGACCCCCTAAGGAACTTATCTAGGTGTGTGGTGAGCACTTTGAACCCCCAAGTGTTTCACTAAAGTTTATAATGCCCTGGCGTGAAAAAATATATATATTTTTTTTTTCCACAAAAGTGATTTTTTTAGTCCCCAATTTTTTATTTTCCCAAGGGTAACAGGAGAAATTGGACCCCAAAAGTTGTTGTCCAATTTGTCCTGAGTACGCTGATACCCATATGTTGGGGGGAACCACTGTTTTGGCGCACGGCAGGGCTCGGAAGGGAAGTAGTGACGTTTTGGAATGCAGACTTTGATGGAATGGTCTGCGGGCGTCATGTTCCGTTAGCAGAGCCCCTGATGTGCCTAAACAGTGGAAACCCCCCACAAGTGACCCCATTTTGGAAACTAGACCCCCTAAGAAATTTATCTAGGTGTGTGGTGAGCACTTTGAACCCCCAAGTGTTTCACTAAAGTTTATAATGCCCTGGCGTGAAAAAAAATATATTTTTTTTCCCACAAAAGTGATTTTTTTAGTCCCCAATTTTTTATTTTCCCAAGGGTAACAGGAGAAATTGGACCCCAAAAGTTGTTGTCCAATTTGTCCTGAGTACGCTGATACCCCATATGTTGGGGGGAACCACTGTTTGGGCGCACGGCAGGGCTCGGAAGGGAAGTAGTGATGTTTTGGAATGCAGACTTTGATGGAATGGTCTGCGGGCGTCATGTTCCGTTAGCAGAGCCCCTGATGTGCCTAAACAGGGAAAAAAAACCACAAATGACATAATTTTAGAAATTAGACCCCCAAGAAGCTTCTCTAGATGTGCCCCCCTTCTGGAACTAATCTTTCCTGTAAAGTAAATTAGTAGTGCATGGAGGTGTGGTACAATTTGAAGCAATCCTTCATACACAGGCCAGGTTTTTCGGAGCAGGTGTCGCACTGATAAATGGTGTCCTTGCGTATTCCCCTTTTGTAACACACTCAGCACCTTTTTTTGCAGTTTGCGGGACCTCCCCGGGAAATGCTGGCCTGGTACAATACGAGCACCTTCAGTTCCGGAAGTACTGGGGCCCTCTCCTTCCTGAGCGCCAAACATCAGGGCCTTGATCACTACCTCCTGGAACTGAAGGTACGACGTATTGGTATGGCGTGCACATCGTGACAGCAGGAAAGCGTTGAGCATTGCCATTTGGACGATGTGCACGGACAGCTTCTTGTACCACACCTTGGCCTTTCTCAAAGCACTGTATGGCTGGAGGAGTTGATCAGAGAGATCAACACCCCCTATGTATTTGTTGTACCCAAGTACACAGTCCGGTTTGCGGACCTGTGTAGAGGTACCCGTACAGTGCTGAGGGCGCTGCCATCACCGTGTATGGTGGTCAAGAGAAGGACATCCCTCTTGTCCTTGTACTTGACCACCAGAAGGTGGTCGCTACATTGGGCTCTGCTCTCACCCTTTCTGAGCATCTGCCCAAGCAGCGTCTTCGGGAGGCCCCTCTGATTTTTGCGGACGGTACCGCAGGCTGCGGTACCACGCGCAAAGAGGAATTTGTGGAGTGGGATGCTGGTATAAAAGTTATCGGTGTAGAGGTGATAACCTTTATCCAGCAGTGGGTGAACCAAATCCCACACAATTTTCCCACTCACTCCCAGGACAGGAGGACACTCAGGGGGTTCAATATTGGTGTCCTTTCCTTCGTAAACTCTAAAACGGTGAGTGTACCCTGAGGTACTCTCACAGTTTGTAGAGTTTGATTCCGTACCTTGCCCTCTTGTTGGGCAGGTACTGACGGAATCCGAGCCGTCCCTTAAAATGAACCAAGGACTCATCCACGCAAATGTCCCTTTTGGGCACGTACACTTCAGCAAACTTTTTGTTGAAGTGTTCGATGACCGGCCGAACTTTGAACAGACGGTCAAAGTTGGGGTCATCTCGTGCGGGACACTGTGCATTATCGTTATAATGCAAGAATTTCTGGATGGCCTCAAAACGCGTCCGGGCCATGACCATTCGGAACACTGGAGCGTTCTATAAAATATCAACACTCCAATATTGCCGAAGTTCTGACTTCTTCAGGATCCCCGTGTGAAGGACCAGGCCCCAAAACTGCATCAATTCAACTGCGTCTACAGGAGACCAGTTAGAATATGATGAACGGGGGTTTTGCTCCAAAAATTGACGAGCGTACAAATTTGTTTGCTCCACCATGTGGTTAATAAAATCCTCAGAGAAAAAGACTTTGAAAAAGTCTATTTCTGTGAGGCCAGTGGTGTCAAACCTGATTCCTGATTCTGCCAAAAAATCAGGAATCAGTGGCTCGTAATTTTCGGGGGGCGAGGTCCACACGGGATCCGCAGTGGGGTGCGCTGGTTCGGCTTCATCTTCTGGAATGGCGGCAGATGCCTCATCTTCTGTCCTGGGGCGTCTGCGTGGTGGTTCCGCAGGACCCGAGGAGGAAGATGAGGAGGGGGAAGAGGAGGAGGAAGAGGAATCTGAAAATAAAGAAATGTGGGATCCTCTCCCTCGCTATCAGTGTCGGAGGCAAGAAAAGCGTATGCCTCCTCCAATGAATAGCGCTGTTGTGACGAACGGGACGGGTGGGGCTCTTTTTTGTAAATGTGGTGCTTGGGTGTACTTTATTGATAACTGTGTATGTGTGGGGGGGGGGATAGTGCTTGGTGTAAACTATGCTGAAAAGAAAAATCTAAAAGAAAAAAAAATGGGGAGAAAAAAATGCCTGTGAAAAGAAAAGTCTAAAACAGCAGGCCCTAGCTCTGATAAGTGAACTGCGTCACTTATCAAAGTTCGGCGGCTGCTAGATGTGGCGCAAGGAGGGGGTGAAAAAAAAAAAAAAAAGGGAAAACAGCCGAACGAGATCTGATAAGTGAACTGCGTCACTTATCAAAATTCGGCGGCTGCTAAATGTGGAAACGGAGGCGGCGCAAAGGCGGGTGAAAAAAAAAAAAGGAAAGAAAAGGAAAACAGCCGGTGCGAGCTCTGATAAGTGAACTGTGTCACTTGTCAAAGTTCGGCGGCTGCTAGATGTGGCGCAAAGGGAGTGGCGCAGGGAGGGGGTGAAAAAAAAAACAGGAAAACAGCCGGCACGAGATCTGATAAGTGAACTGAGTCACTTATCAAAATTCGGCGGCTGCTAAATGTGGAAACGGAGACGGCGCAAAGGCGGGTGAAAAAAAAAAGGAAAACAGCCGGCACGAGCTCTGATAAATGAACTGTGTCACTTGTCAAAGTTCGGCGGCTGCTAGATGTGGCGCAAAGGGAGTGGCGCAGGGAGGGGTGAAAAAAAAACAGGAAAACAGCCGGCACGAGATCTGATAAGTGAACTGAGTCACTTATCAAAATTCGGTGGCTGCTAAATGTGGAAACGGAGGCGGCGCAAAGGCGGGTGAAAAAAAAAAAAGGAAAACAGCCGGCGCGAGCTCTGATAAGTGAACTGTGTCACTTGTCAAAGTTCGGTGGCTGCTAGATGTGGCGCTAAGGGAGTGGCGCAAGGAGGGGGTGAAAAAAAGGAAACCCGCCGGACGTGAGCTCTGATAAGTGAACTGCGTCACTTATCAAAGTTCACCGGCTGCAGGGTGTGCGCACGGAGGTGGCGCAAAGGGGGCTGAGAGCACGAGTGTTGATCGGTGAAATGCGTCACCAATCAACGCTCGGCGGCTGGATGTGCGCACGGAGGCGGCGCAAAGGGGGGGGTGGAGGGGGTAAAAAAGAGGGGGAAGGGGGATGGGGAGGGAGGAAGAGAGGGATCAACACTTACGGTTGTAGTCTCTCTTCTTTTTTCTATCTTCTTTCTTCTGTCTTCAGCACTACAAGGCCCAGCACAGGAGGAGAGATCTGTTGTATGACCGCTCTGCAGGAATCCTCAGCAAGTGTGAGGACCCCTGCAGAACGGTCACTCACAGGTCAGAGCCAGGTGAGACAGGTCACAGAGCGGTCAATTCGCTCATAACAAGATCCCACCAATCAGAGCTCTCCTGGTTACCCTGGCAACCTGCCCAGGATCGGAGCTCACAGCTCCGATCCTAGGCAGGTCACAGCCAGGTCACCTGCAGGGCACAGCGCGGTCACACAGCGATCAGACCGCTGCTGTGCCCTGTGATTGGCGCGATCGACGATGTCATCGATCGCGCCAATCAGCTCCTGCAGGCCCTGCTGGGCCTGTCCTGAGCCTCCACAGCAGGATCGGTGCTTTTATAGCACCGATCCAGCCAGGATCGGTGCTATTACAGCACCGATCCGGCAGGTCAGCAGCAAGGCACAGAACTCCTGCGCCGCGGCTGTGCCTTGCGATTGGCGCGATCGACGATAACATCGATCGCGCCAATCAGCTCCTGCAGGCCCTGCTAGGCCTGTCCTACGTTCCAGCCTAGGATCAGTGCTTTTATAGCACCGATCCAGCAGGAACCGGCAGGGCACAGCGCGGTAATACCGCTTCTGTGCCCTGCGATTGGCGCGATCGATATGATCGGCGATCGCGCCAATCCGGGGGGGTCTGCATAGTGCTAGACCCAGGCCTAGGATCGAGTACATCGGTACTCGATCCTAGCCTGGGATCTCACTGTTTCAGCCCATCTGATTGGCTGAAACAGTGAGAAAGGCTGCGATTGGCTGTTCAGAATTGAACAGCCAATCACAGCGATCGGGAGGCCGGAGAGGGGAGGACGCAGCCCGGGATGCCGACGTCATCTTCCTAGAGGTAAGATGGCGTCGGAATTTTAATGCGATCACCGCGACTTAAGTCGCGATGTCGCATTAAAGGGCATGACGTACTATTCCGTCCATGGGAATTAGGTCCAGGGTCACATGGATGGAATAGTACGTCTGATGGCAGAGAGGGGTTAAGCGATCAAAAAAGCAGAGAGTAATGAACTCTCTCTGTCATCCCTAAGGGCAGTCTGGCTGTGTGGCCGCCGGCCCCCCGCCCCCACAATCTTCTTACTCTGCACTGACAATTTAGAATGTCAGTGCAGAGTAAAGTAAGGATCGCCCAGACATTTAGTCTATGGGTGGTCCAAAAGTAGGCAACACGTACAGTTTTTTAACTTTCTAATTAAAAGGGAACCTGACAACTGATAGATACTGCTCGATGCATGGGCAGCATGTATCAGACACTGGCTGAATGATTTCAGCCATGTACGTTTAACTCAAAAACTGCAGCCTTCCAGAGTAAAACACGGATTTTGGTAAGCACTTACCGGTAAAATCCTTTTCAGCGAAGGAAGGGAGGGAGACACAGGAATTCATTACTGATGGGTAGGCGGAGCCCCAGATCAGGATGTCACCTCAGATCAAAAGAGTGCTGACTGGCTGGCCCCTCCAGCTCGGGCTCCTCCTACTCAGCTCCAGTCGTACCAAAGCTTTTAGGAAAAGAGCCAAGATCACCAGCGGAGCAACATAACCCCTTCTGAAGGAACTTCAGAGAAAAAACACAAGGATACAGGTTATGCATGCAAAGAAAGCCAAAAACCACAGAGTTACAGGTACTACTCACGGAACCTGACTACTGCGATGAGCTGGCGATGCTGGAACAGAGCCTTAGCGCGCTGACCTCAGCCCAGATAATCGCTATCAGATAAGGGTCGCGCTGCATCTGAAAACATCAACACACTTCTGCCTTGGGAGGGTGCTGTGTCTCCCTCCCTTCCTTCGCTGAAAAGGATTTTACCGGTAAGTTCTTACCAAAATCCGTGTTTCAGCTGCAGAATGGAAGGGAGGGAGACACAGGAATTCATTACTGATGGGACGTCCCAAAGCAGTTCAAAAATAAGGGTGGGAAAAAACCAACAAGAGGCAGAAACCCAACAACCTTAACAACAAAGCGCAACCAGCGCTAAACACAAGTTCATCCAGAACTTTAAACTACAGCTGCCTGCAGGACCCTACGTCCGAGGGCTGCATCAGCGGAAGCACTGACGTCCACTTTATAAAACTTCGTAAACGTGTGGACAGAGCGCCAAGTCGCCGCCCGGCAGAGCTGCACTGCCGAAGCACCTTGGTGAAAAGCCCACGATGAAGCCACAGCCCTCGTGGAATGGGCTTGAATCTTAATCGGGCAAGATTCACCCTGAAGACGGTAAGCTTCCAATATAGCTGACCGAATCCAACGAGCTATAGAATCCTTGGAAGCTCGTTGACCACGCCGACGACCGACTGGAACCACAAATAGGGAGTCCGTCTTACGAAAACCTTGAGTAATAGATAGATAAAACTTCAAGGCCCGCACTAAATCCAATGTGTGTAAAGCACGCTCTTTCACATTCTTCGGATCCGGGCAGAATGAAGGCAACACAATATCCTGGTTGACATGAAATTGTGACACCACTTTAGGCAAAAAATCACCCGAGTGCGAAGCACTACACGATCCGGAAAAAACTCCAGAAAAGGAGGCGAAAAAGAAAGAGCTGCCAACTCAGAAACTCTCCTCAAGGAAGTGACTGCAACAAGGAAAGCCACCTTCCAAGAAAGTAAAGAAAGGCTAGCAGAAACCATAGGCTCAAAAGGTTTATGCTGAAGAGCCTCCAAAACAAGGTTGAGCCGCCAAGGAGACACAGGTGCCTTCCGTGGCGGGAACTTACGAGATATACCTCGGAAAAAGGAGAGCACGTCTCTATTTGAAGCAATGGTTCTCCGGAACAATAAGGACAGAGCAGAAATCTGACCTTTCAGGGTGCTGACTGCCAAACCCTTGTCTAGCCCATGCTGCAGAAAAGCCAACAGGTTGGGAATGGAAAATTTTCTCGGGTTCCGAGAGGACCCCAAACACCACGAAAAGAAGGTTTCCCAAATTTTGTGGTAAATCCTAGTAGTAGCCGGACTTCTTGCAGCACGAAGGGTAGCAATGACCTCGGCTGAGAAACCTCTACGGGTCAAGATTTCGGTCTCAAGAGCCACGCCGTCAAACGCAGGGACATCAAGTCCGGATGACAAACGGGCCCCTGAGTCAACAAGTCCGGTTGAGGAGGGAGTGGAAAAGGAGGTGCCGCCAACAGCGACATTATTGTCGAGAACCACACCCTTCTTGGCCAGTCTGGAGCTATCAAAATAGCTGGAATTCTCTCTAGTCTGATCCGACGCAGTACTAGAGGAAGTAAGGATATCGGCGGGAATACATAGATCAGCTCGAACTGATCCCACTGAGCCACTAGAGCATCCACCGCCACAGCCTTCGGGTCCTTGTACCTGGACATGAACGTCGGTAACTTGGCATTGGACCTGGATGCCATCAAATCCACTTGTGGGGTTCCCCAGCGAGAGCACAGTAGTGCAAAAACTTCCGGGTGGAGGCTCCATTCCCCGGGATCCATCCTTCTGCGACTGAGAAAGTCCGCTGTAATATTCTGAACCCCTGGAATGTGAATCGCCGAAATGGCTGGTACACTGGCCTCTGCCCAAATCAGAATTCGGGACACCTCTACCATGAGTCTGGAACTCCTTGTCCCACCTTGGTGATTGATATAAGCGACAGCCGTCGCATTGTCTGTCTGCACTCGGACTGGCAGACCGCTCAAAGGGACCGTCCAATGTTGGAGGCAAAGGAAAATCGCCCTCAATTCCAGGATGTTGATCGGAAGAACAGACTCTTCCGATGACCATACCCCCTGAATCCAGAGATTGTTCCAAACACCCCCCCAGCCCGTCAGGCTGGCATCGGTGGTTATGACTGACCACTTCGGAGGGAGGAAAGACTTCCCAGGGAGAATGCCCCTGGACGTAACCACCATTCTAGAGAATCCCGCACCGCGCGAGAAATGGTGACACTGCAATCCAGCGATTGCGACTGGTTCCATCGACTCAAGATGAACCTTTGGAGAGTCCTGGAATGGAACTGGGCAAAAGGAATTGCCTCCATGGACGCCACCATCAGTCCCAGAAGACGCATACACTTCCGTAGGGACATTGCCGTTGAGGATTTCATAATCTGTACATGTCGAAGAAGACATGACTGTTTGTCTGGTGGTAGGGAAACTACCGACCGAAACGTGTCGAGATGCATTCCCAAAAAGAGGATTGTCCTCGATGGTTCCAGGGACGACTTCTCCCAATTGACCAGCCAACCGAAGTCCTTCAGAAACTGAAGAGACAAATCCCGAGCCGTCAACGCCTCCTCCTCCGAGGAAGCCACGATCAAAAGATCGTCCAGATAAGGGAGAATCGTAATCCCCTGTCTTCGAAGGATTGCCATGAGGGGCGCCAGAATTTTTGTAAAGACCCTTGGCGCTGAGGCTAAGCCGAACGGCAGAGCCACGAACTGGTAATGATTCTGACCTATGGCAAATCGAAGAAAGCGCTGATGAGCCTTTCCGATGGGAATATGCAAATAGGCGTCGCGAATGTCGATTGACACCAGAAAATCGTTCTGTGACAGAGCTGCCACAACGGAGCGAAGCGACTCCATGCGAAATTTCCGGGCATGGACATGCCGGTTTAATCGCTTGAGATCCAGAATCGGGCGAAATTTGTTCTCCTTTTTGGGAACTATAAAAAGGTTGGAATAAAAAACCTTTCCCTCGGTCCTCTGACGGAACTGGTATCACTACACCCTTTTGTAGCAGAGATTCGACCTCTCGCTGTAGAGCGACAACAAGCTCGGGTTCCGACGGAACGTGAGATTGACAAAAAACATTTGGGGGTCGAGAAGCAAACTCTATGAAATAGCCTGCCGACACTATCCGCGTTACCCAGGAATCTGGAACGCGAGCCATCCAAGTCTCCTTGAAAAGAAACAGGCGACCCCCCACTCGAGAATCCTCGAGTGGACCCCTGGCGTCAATCCGACTTTGCGGGCTTCTTGTCAAGTTCCCGCTTGTCCTGGCGGAAACTCTGCTTCCAGGGAGTACGAGTTTTCTGAGAGGATTTCTTTCCTGAGAAGGAAGGACGACCCGATCCCCACGAGGAGTGACTAGATCGTCCTCGGCCCCGAAAGGACCGCCGACCACTATAGACACCAGGCTTACTGGACACCGAGGCCATGGCCCTACGCTGTGGTAATGCTGATTCCTTCGCCTTAGCCTTGGAAATCAGCTCTGTGAGGTCGGATCCAAAAAGATGGCCACCCTTGTAAGGTAAGGCCAACAACCCTTGTTTGGAAACTGCGTCCCCGGCCCACTGTCTGAGCCATAAAGCTCTTCTGACTGTGACCGCTGAAGCTTGCGCTTTGGCCAGCAGAGATGCCGTATCCAGACCGGCATCAAAGATATAACAGGCTGCCGTTTCTAACCATTCACAAGTTTCCCGTATCTCAGATAACGGAGATTCATTTTGCAACTCCGTCTTCAGACGTGCCAACCAGCTTAGAGAAGCTCTAGCAGCACACATGGATCCTAGCACTGCTCGGAATCCATGACCAGCAGCCTCATAGCTTGCTTTTGCCGCAATTCTGCTTTTCTATCCAAAGGCTCCTGTAAGCTCGCTTTTCCCTTAATAGGGAGTAGTGAGGATTTACCAAGCTGAGATAAAGACACATCCACTTCAGGAGCAGAAGTCCAATTAGCCTTTAACTCCGCAGAGCAAGGATAAAGTGTATCAAAGAAATGCGTTCCATGAAAACGCTTATCTGGACACAGACGTTCCTCCTCTATTACACTATTAAGCTCATCCAGAGCTGGCAATGTTGTACGCGAAGCACGGGACTCCTGGAACATGCGTGCTGATTTACCAGGACGACTAGTTACCTCCTCCGGTAACTGTAATATATCTCTCATGGCTTCAATTAATGCCTCCGTACGCTTCGCCATAGAGGAACGCCCCTGCGGCTCGTCCGCATCTGAATCGGATATTTCTCCATCCGAATTTAAAGGGGAACTCTGCCCAATATCAGATACATCTGACTCGCTCCGTGTAGAGGCCGGTAACGGCCTGCGTCGCTTCCTCTGAGAGGAATTAGCAGACACATATTGACCTAAAAGGTCAGACAAGTTGTTGATCGATCGAGCGATATCGTCCAATTTTCCACCGCTGTCGACCGCAGCGCTAGACGCTGTGGAGGTCTGCGTATCTGATTGCCGTAATGGCACTGGGACATGATCCGCGGCATCTGAACTCTGTTCAGACATGTCTCACCTGTATGAGCAGGTCAAAGCGGTAATACCAGCAAAAACTATGCGTTTTTTTTGTTTTTTTTTTAAACGCTGAAGGGTTAACGCTCCACCAAGCAGGGTTACCCCAGCGGTATTCAGTCAAAAAATTTAGCTGGTAGAAATAACCCTCAGAGGGGTTAATATTGCAAACTCACCACAATATATATTTGTGAGCCCCAGCCAATTTTTATGTCTCTAATGAGACTGCAGCTGCAGGATAGCGATCGCTGCGCTGCGGGGTGAGGAATCAGCACTCACCCAGCTGGCCGTGGTGTCTTATGAGGAGAGGAGCGGTCTGAGGAGCCCAGGAGCCTGTGTAATGGCCGCCACAGTGAGGGAGTCGCAGGAGAAACGCCAGAGCGCGCGTCTTCCTGCTCAGAAGACCGGGAATAGTTAGGCCACGCCCCCCGCCAGCTCGAATATTGAGCGCGAACTCCCCCGCTCCTGCTCCCTCTCTGTCCTGCAGGTATCTGCCTGCGGACAAAAAATCACCACATCTACTTGTAACAGCGCTGTCACAGCAGCGCTGAAGCATACTGACATACAAGTAATAGCGCTGCTCACTCAGACGCTAAAGCACTCACACATAATTGTAATAAAAATTTGTGTGGAGTACTCACCAGCCAAAGCGCCACAGGGACCCTCAGGGGTTTCTGGCGCTGTGCCCATGCTTCCCCCCAGGGCGAGGAACGCAGTGACCGCACGTGTGATTTGCGTCCCGCCAGGGAAGCTCTCCTCATCCCCCAGGGCCGGCAAGGATTCTGCAGGGACTTTGAGTAAATACAGATCCGCCAAGGGAGAGGTTGGGGTACAGCAGCGCTGGTACCCCTGAGACCTCTAGACCAACTAGTGATCCAAGTCTCCTGTCCGAATATAAAATAATAAAATCTTCTGAGGAGCTGCATTAGCAGCGACCATCCTCTGGACCTCAAATCTTAGACTGGAGCTGAGTAGGAGGAGCCCGAGTTGGAGGGGCCAGCCAGTCAGCACTCTTTTGATCTGAGGTGACATCCTGATCTGGGGCTCCGCCTACCCATCAGTAATGAATTCCTGTGTCTCCCTCCCTTCCATTCTGCAGCTGAAACATACTTTAAAAGCCGTCGGGGACCAAGTCGAGTGGGAGAATAGTCGGAGGAGGGTGCCCGGTGGCTTCTCTCCTCCCTCTGCCAGTGACTGACAGGTCTCTCCTTATACATGCAAGCAGGGAGAAACCTGTCAATCAACGGCAACCAACGGTGGAGTAACTGCCAAACATACATGGCTGAAGTCATACAAGTGTCTGATTTACGATGCCAATGGATCACGCAGCGTGAATTATAGGTCTAAAATAGAGAACCTAAATCGAATATTAGAAGAGCTGCCAATTAGAAAACACATACTTCCGAGTTGGACATCAGGCGTTTCCAGGTCATTTAAAGGCTCCTTGTGCAAAAGTAGATCAGTCACGTCTGTAGTTTCAGTCTGTTGACGATCCATTTTAAGGCTGTACAAAAATTTGGTCTGTTTTTTCACTGTAGACAGGATAGGTTTAGGTTTCTGTTCATTTTTCCAAGGAATGTCACAATGAGACGCAAGGGACAAAGAGTGATCACTTGATACGAGTCCCATATATTGTTTGTCATTTGAAGCATCGTAGGGAAGAGTCTCTTCACATTTCTCTTTGTGCTGCTTATATTGGCCACATCGATTTTTATTCGTTGTCTTAGAGGAGTCTTTTAGCTCACTCTTATCCCTATGCCATTGTAAATCCTTACATTCTGAAGTTTCAATCCTGTTACAATCTCTGACACCACCTTCAGCAGCTATGCTCTCCTCCTGTAATGTATCTGGGAGGTTCAGTGGAGTCCACTCGTAAGAGGACGATATTTGTCTAGAACATGTCTTTGGCTGCAGTAATTTCTTATTTATGCTGAGGTTCCCATCGCTGAAAAGTGCACTTTGCTCCTGGTGATTTTCTATCAGTGAATCACTATTTCCGTGACACCACTAAATTGTTTATTTTTTCTTCTAACTCTTCTATCAACCTTTACTTTTCTAAGTTCTGATGGTCTTTCGTTGGTGAAAAAGATAGACAAAACATCCTCCATTCCTTCAATTGCACCCTCAACCACTTGACATGATTCCTCATCTCCAACAGCACTCAATACAGTTTTCTTTTGTTGTGCCTTCACATAATCGGATGACTTTTCCCTGCTTTCAGAAGTAAGGGTATCTGCTGAAAAAGAACAGAAGTAGAAACACAGAGATGTTAGACGTTATAAATTGTGACAATCCTTCTCAAATCTGCTAACATTCCCATCTGAGGGTATATTACCAGTCAGTAAACTCTGTGGTTGGATGCTCAGTACATCCGCAGCGTCCATATGTTACAGCACAGTGGACTATGCGTGAACAGACGCCTCTGGCTTTACTGCGGAAACGGACGAGTCTTTCCAGACCGCATGTCTATTTATGTAGCAGTGACGCTCAGTCTGCACTGCATAAATTACCCATACACTTTCATTAGATGCGGTAAAATCGCATTATCTTTCTAGTCACATGCATATTAAGTGCGGGAACGCAGCTTACTACGCATGTGTACTAATTTAAACAATGTTGTACCTTGTTTCAGCCGGAAGTACACGTACACGAGCTGATTGCGAGAACTGCCGTGCACGTAACCGCCAGGGACGGGGTTATCTGCGGTCACTAGCCAAGCTCTCACGATCAGCTGATTGCGGGAACTGCAGTGCACGTGACCGCCGGGGACCGAGTTATGTCCGGTCATCAGCTTCAAGATCCGCTGTGTTCCGGATGTCATGCTGAATGGTGGCATAATGCCACCGTTCAGCCAAAGGCACCCAGATATAGCAGAGATGGACTCGTTGTGGGACAGTATTTATATCTTCTCGCGGACAGGTAAGGATATTGTTGCTTTTTTTATTTTAATTCTCTTCCAGGAGACGAGGGCGTCGGTTGAATAGGTGATGCAGTAAGTATGGTTAAATTAAGATCTATTAAAGGAGTCTGTGTCATTATCTCAATTAGAAGACTTTATTCTGGCTGTGTCTTTATTTACCATGTAACTATAAGATTAGTAATGGATAGGTATCTCATAGACGCTTCTCCATTACTAATCCGTGGGCTTGATGTCACCTGATAATACAAAGGTGACATCAACCCCACAAATATTACCCCACTTGCCACCGCTACAGGGCAAGTGGGAAGAGCCAGGTAAAGTGCCACAATTGGCGCATCTTTGGATGTGCCAATTATGGGGCGGCTGCTATTTTTAGGCTGGTGAGGGCCAAAATCCATGGTCCTCGCAAGCCTGAGAATCCCAGTCTGCAGCTGTCTGCTTTTTCCTTGGCTGGTTAACAAAAATAGGAGGGACCCTATTTTTTTTTTAGGGGATCCCACTATTTTTGGTAACCATCCAAGGTAAGCAGACTGCTATGGCCTGGTATCATCAGGCTGGTAAGGTTCATGGATATTGGATCATTACCAGCCTGAATACCAGTCCCAGTAGTCTGCTTTACTCTGGCTGGTAACAAAATAAGGGGACCCCACGCTATTTTTAAAAAAAATTATTTATCTATTAAAAAAAACAAGGGGACCTCTCTCTGTGCTTTCCTCCACTTCCTGTGTCATGTACTTCCGGCTGTGTCACAAGATTTACCATTATTTAAATTAGTACACATGCGTAGTAAGCTGCGTTCCAGCAATTAATATGCATGTGACTAGGAAGATAATGAAAGTCTATCGGTCATTTATGCAGCGGAGACTGAGCATCTCCGCTAAATAAATTGACATGCTGTGGTCTGGAAATACGGATTTTTGTGTTACTCACCGTAAAATCCTTTTCTCCGAGACGCTCATTGGGGGACACAGGACTGTGGGTGTGGCTATTGCCGCTAGGAGGTCGACACTAAGTAAACATAAAAAAATGTTAGCTCCGCCTCCGTCGTATACACCCTGCTACTGGCCGTAGGCTAACTCAGTTTGGTGCAAAAGCAGTAGGAGAACGAAGCACAAATCAACATCACCACAGGAACAACATGTACAGAATTAAACCCACCAAGAACATAAAGTTAAATCAAAATAAAGCCATCTGGCTAAAAAAAGGGTGGGCGCTGTGTCCCCCAATGAGCGTCTCGGAGAAAAGGATTTTACGGTGAGTAACACAAAAATCCGTATTTCTCCTTCGTCTCATTGGGGGACACAGGACTGTGGGACGTCCTAAAGCAGTCCCTTGGGTGGGAGACCACTTACACAGTGTCAGTCATCATGTCAGGCATAGTCTATCGGTGTGCCACCGCCGCCTGCAGAATCCTTCTACCCAGACTCGCATCCGCCGAAGCCTGGGTATGGATATTATAATGCTTGGAGAAGGTATGCAAGCTAGAACAGGTTGCCGCCTTACAAACCTGTTTTCGTCCGCGATACATACCTCCTGAATGCTCTCACCAGGTCCAGCGTGTGGAGAGCCTTCTCCACCCAATGCATTGGTGCCTGGCAAAACCAGGCTGAAACAATGTGTTCGTTGATATGAAAGAATGACATGAGCCTTGGTAAACGGGCAAATTAGGTCTAAGCACCATCTTATCCTGGTGAAAGAGTAAGTATGGGGCTCGGCAAAAGAGTTGCTAGCTCCGAGACTCGCCTAATGGAAGTTATGGCTATCAAAAGAAAACCCGACCTTCCAGGAGAGGTACATTAAAGATACTTCCCGAAAGGGCTCAAATGGAGATTCCTGTAAGACTCCCAGCACCAGGTTAAGATCCCAGGTGTCTAGGGGTACCCTGTAGAGGGGTACTATATGGACAACCCCCTGTATGAAGGTTGTCACCTGCCAATTGGTGGCAATTCTAAAAAAAAACAAAAAAAAAAACGATACCTGTCTTCTAGGAATACTTGGACTTAGACTTGCATCTAGACCGGCCTGGAGAAAGGCCAGAATGTTGGGAATCGAGAACTGTAGCGGGGAATAACTATGTTCCCTGCACCACCTAACAATGACCCTCCAAATATGGTGATAGACCCGAGCTGAAGCCGGCCCTTGAGCGTTTGGTCATTGTGGTAACGACTCTCTGGGAGACCCTGCCCGGGATAGAATCTAAGATTCAACGGCCAGGCCGTCAAACATAGGGCTCTTGAGTTCTGGTGGTAAACCAGGCCCTGGGAGAGTAGCTCTGCGTGGTCTGGTAGATGCCACAATACGTCGGTGAGCAGCTGCACCAGATCTGCCTACCAGTGACCGACAAGGTCAATCCTGAATGATTAATATCGCCGGGCCTCCCTCTGTCTCGATTCCCCTGGGTAGCAGAGTTAGCGGAGGGAACAAGTATGGGAGGTGAAATTGATTCCATGACGGATCCAGAGAATCCACCGCAATTGCCTGCGGATCACTGTACAGAGAGACAAAACTGACCCCCTTGGCATTGTTCCTGGAGGCCATCAGATCACTATCTGGCGTGCTCAAGCGCCGGCCAATCTACTGAAATACGTCAGGATGTAGGGACCAATCCCAGGATGCCCGACCCTGATGGCTGAGAAAATCCGCTGCCCAGTTCTGCTCGCCGGGAATGTGCACCGCCGACAGCACCGAGTGGTTCCGCTCGGCCCATCCTAGGACTTGCTTAAGTTCGCGCATGGCCGCCCGGCTTCGGGTACTCCCCTGATGATTTATGTAAGCCACGACCGTGTCATTGTCTGACTGAATCCGGATGGGGTGACCCGCCAAATGGTGACAAAAGCACCGCAGGGTCATCCGAACTGCTTGAATCTCTTATCTATTGGTCGGGTGAGCTGACTCCTGCTGAGCGAACGTTCCTGGATTGTGTGGTGGAAAAAACACCGCGCCCCATCCGAGAAGGCTGGCGCCTGTCGATGGATAGGGGGAAAAAACCCTTGAAGTGACGAGTTCCTCGTCCACCATATCAGAGCCAGTCTAACTTGAGGAGACAGCCGGCATCGGCGGTCTAGGGAGCAAGAACTACTGTCCTAAACCTTGAGAACACCGTGCTGCAAAGGACGAAGATGGAGCTGCGCAAAAGGTACTACCTCTGTTGGTGCCATCATTCTCCCTAAGACCCCCATGCAGACCCAAATCGTGTGGGGGACCGTCCGGCGAAAGATCCGGATCTCTCAGAGAAGAAGCAAGGTGTTCTCCGGTGGGAGAATAGTCAACCCCCGCGCTATGTCGAAGATCACTCCCAAAAAGGTGATCCTCCAAGACGGCACGGAAGACGACTTCCTGGAATTCACTAACCATTCCAAGCGAGACAGAGTGTCCAACCGTCTTGGACGTCGATTGACGCCAAATCTTCCCCCCTTTCCATGTTAGCTATAACCGAACGGGGCGACTCCATCCAGAAGTGTCGCAGCCTGATAAAGCCATTAAAGTCAAAAATGGGTCTCACGGATCCGTCCTTCCTGGGAACTACAAACAGGTTGGAGTAGAACCCGAAGCCTCCTTCGTCCTATGGTACTGGGACGACTACGCCGGCCTGTTGAAGGAACCCGATGGCCTTGAAAAAAAGGCTCGAGCCTGAGACTCCATTTTGGGAAAACGAGAGGAAACGAACCTCGTTAGAAGGAAACCGACGAATTCTATCCTTAAGAATATTATGTCCCTGACCTACCTGTCGCAGATGACTGCGAACCAGGTGGGACGAAAACTGGAGTAGGCGGCCGCCTACTCTGGAGTAACGGACTGGACTCCAGCCATTTAGCCGAAAATCTCTGGGACCTAGATCCCATATATCTTGGCTGATTGGAGCGCAATCTTCCCAATGGATTGGTTCTGTGTTAGACCTGAGTCCTCTGGGCCTGGCTGGGTCCTGGACCACTGTCGCTGTGACTCACTCGTGGTTGCGAAAAGCCTTAAATTGCGCCTAAGGCCTGCGACGAAAGGCCTGCCTAACCCTCTGTTGAGGGAGAGGACTGCTCTTCCCTCCAGTGATATCGGATATGAGCTGATCCAATTTCTCGCCGAAAAAAACGGCAACTCCGATAGGGCAAAGGAGTAAGGGAGTTCTTTAAGGTTGAGTCGACCCAGGCTGCCTAGCTGCTGCGTTAGTCTAGAATGGCAGGTGATTTCGAATACCTCTGTAGGAACTTCCCTACCGTGTAGTCCTCAGTCAGGACTACGAACAAAACATCAAAGCCTTGGCTACCTAGTTAGCCGCAAAAGGAGGGGAGAGCGCAGAACCTGATGCCTCTGGCCCTGACCGAGCCAAGTGTCAGCGAGGCAGTCAGACGGATCTTTTATAGAGGACCCACTAGGGAGGGAAAGCAGTGATTTAGACGCCAAACGAGAGATGGGGAAATCAACTGCGGAAGCTTCTGCCAATTCCTTAAGGAGGTCCGGGGCTGATAGCTCTGTACCCAGAGAAGCATTTGTCTGCTACACTCGGTGGCGGCAATTCCTTGAACCTAGGATGAGAGCAAAAGACCTCGTGAGACTGCTTGGCTCGCTTAAAAACACATCTTCTGTACCCAGAGTCTGGTTTACGGCTTAAATGAAACCATAAATTGTCCTCCTGAAGGGGAAGGAGGCCGTGAGCCAGAGCCGTTAATTTTTTTTTTTTTTTTTTAAAGGCTGTAGGCCAGTTTTTCCTGCGTATGCTGGTGCCCCATATGTAGGGGGGACCACTGTTTGGGCGCACGGCAGAGCTCAGAAGGGAAGGAGCGCCATTTGACTTTTTTAATGGAAAATTAACTCCAATCGTTAGCGGACACCATGTGGTGTTTGGAGAGCCCCTGTATTAGGGGTCGAGTTCCCGCTTCTGCACAAGGGGAATCTCGAGCCGTCCGTGCTGCGGTCTCCCATCCGTCTCCGGCCGCAGTGGACTCTGGTCCCAGCTTCTCGCCCCGTCTAACATTATGCAGAGGATTACTGAAACTGAAAACTCTTGACAGTCCAGGTGATACAAACCACACACATATATACACACACCTCCTCCAGGACTTACCCTGAGATTTGGTGTGGCACCCAGGTCCGCAGACCGGTAGAACGGAGCGACCAGCAGCGCACTCTGGTGGCGAGGATAAATGCAGCGCCAGGAAGCCGTGGTTAAGGCATCGTCACACCAAGCGAGGTCGCCAGCAAGCGCCATTTTTATGACGCAGCAGCGACCTAGCCAGCGATGCCGACATCGCTGTCGCGATCGCCGATGCGATCGCCAAGTGTGACAGCGAACCGGCACAGCCCATCAGAGAGGGACGGAGGTTCCTTGAAGTAGGCCGAAGACGGGGACTAAATTTTTTCGGCGCCGGCCCGATGACACAGGGGCGGGCTCGCCGGAAGTAGGGGCGGGCTCGCCGGAAGTAGACGCGGCTGGGGGCGGGACATCTGCCTGCGGCCTAGGACCGAAGTTAGGGAGTAGAGTTTCGGCGTCTACCGGCGCCTCCGCTGGAGCTGCACACTCCAGGAGTGAGGCTGCAGCGGTCCACAGGGCTACGTGGCGTTACTTGCCGGGCCCTACCACTAATCAGCATTTGCAGTGGACATTCCTCTCCCCGGCCTAGCATTAGCAAAAGCCGGGGGCTAAATTTGAGACGATGCCCGCCCAGCGTCGGGGGCGGACCTCCGGAAGTCGACGCGCCTCAGGGGGCGGGACTTCCATTGCGGCCCGGCCGAAGCCAGGATCCCGGCCTCCTGCCCTGAAGACGCCGCTCCATAGCGTCGCGGCCTCCCTTTGGGAGCCCAAGGGGGCGCTGGGATTCCCCCCCCAATCCAGCCAATGCGAGTCCTGCTCAGCATGGACATCACCATCCACATTCAGGTTAGAGGGGGGGTATCTATCCAAGGAAGGACGGTGCAGCTATCATACAGCCTAGGGTTTCAATACCCTAGGGTGGAGGTTTGCTTCGCACTGCTCTGTTACAAAGCCCCAGTGCTTCTCTCGGTGGTGCCAAGCCACAGTCCTGCTGTGACAGGGGACGATGCAGAAAAAAAGCTCAATCCACCCGGGATGTGGAGAGGGGCCGTCCAGCTCCTTGTAGTACCGCTGTTCTATCAGCGGAGGTACAGTGGGATTACTGCCATGGATGCTTTACACTCACCGAGGTGCGCGTCCCGGCCTAAGCCGCCGCGACGAGGCTTCACGGATAAATTTCAGGAAGGTACTGGGTAAGAGAATGCCTCAATCCATCATCTCTTAGGAGAGAAGTGGAGAGAAACCTTCCGCCTCCTTGCATCATCTGCTTTTTAAAAGTGGTGAAGCAGTGGGGGCTGCACGGACACCATGTAGAGGCCTCTGAGCATCCTATGGGTTCAATCCCTAAGGATGGGCAGGGCAGGTTGTCCGGCATAAGCCTAGCTGCGGACGAGGATACATGAAGGTGACACTCCATGTGGTCGACCGTAAGTTGGTGCGGGGAGATCGGTGCCCTTTAAGAGACCCGTCGCCCTTGAATCAGCTCAGGCATGGCATCCCACGTCGCAGGAGAGGATACGTGGAGGCGACACTCGCACGTGCTCGCCTGTTGTTGGTTTGGGGAGATCGGACCCCTTCAATAGGGTCCGTCGCCCCTGTCTTATCTTCATGGTAAAAAAAAGAAAAAAGGTCTGGGAAAAAACCAGACGTGTTCCTCCTATGGACACTAAGCAAAAACTGAGTTAGCCTACGGCCAGTAGCAGGGTGTATACGACGGAGGCGGAGCTAACATTTTTTTATGTTTACTTAGTGTCGACCTCCTAGCGGCAATAGCCACACCCACAGTCCTGTGTCCCCCAATGAGACGAAGGAGAAAGACGCGCCACATGTCAGTCTCTGCGGGTGAGCCGCAGGCATCGGTGCATGCATAGTGGCCATGGATTTCATGAAACAGCTGGATGCTGCAGGTGGGACGCTGCAGGTGTACGCAGCGTCCAACCCGCAGCATTTACTGACTGTGGGAACATACCCCAATACATCTGCAAACAGAAAATCACTTTTTTTTCCTTCCCACAAGCCAACTTTCAATTCACTTTATTTCAAGTGACAAAAACCCCACACATGGAATGAAAAAATGCATGCGGAAAAAAACGCATCAAAAACGTAGGTGACCTGTCAGTGACCTCAGATGCAGATTTGGTGCAGATTTCACCTGCGTCAAATCCTGAACAAACACTGAGCCATTCCTGATCGTGTGCACGTAGACTTTTTCAACCCCGTAAACACATGCTACAGGAAAAATGCTACAAATTTCTGTTTGCGCTAAGTGCAAAAAAAAAATCTCCAAAAAATAATGGCCATGCTCATTACGTCTAAAAAACAAAGATTGGCCTCATTGTCATTCAATTAGGCTCATCCACTTGAAAATCTGTGGCACATTAAGTATCAGCCTTGGGCTTCAACACGGATATTTAAAGAGATTGTCCAGGCTCAAGTCTGCAGTCATTATATACGTGAGCAGATTTTCGTGCCGGAAGCAGCAGGCGCGTGACTTAAGGTATACAATTTGCATACATAAGGTCACAAGCCGACAAGTCATGGGCAGCCTTGTTCAATCCAAGTGAATTAAGAGAGACCGGACACGTCTAACCGGAACGTGGCCGGAAATATGCAAACCGCATACTTGCGGTCACATGACTGCCCGCTCCTGGGGCCAGAAAATCCTGACAGCGTGGACTGTAACTGCAGACTTGAGCCCCAAGCCTGGAGAATCCCTTTAATGCTAGGGTGAGAACACTGCAAGGCTGAGAGAAGGGAATGAGGAAAGGGATGGGATGGAGCAAAGACAACCCCTGACAGAGATGCAAGAGTAAAATCTTCCCTATAAGGTGCTAAACCCTGAAGCTAAGCCTGTATAGGAGGAAGGAGGAGGCTACAGTTCTCATGTCTCATAGGAGCTCATATAAATGATCAGTCTTCTGAAAGCTCAAAACATTGTCCTCTTCACAAAGACCCCATTTGTTAAAAAGTTTGTTTGAGAATGTGTGACTTGCTTATCCCCTTAGTGACAGAGCCATTTTGCAGCTTAATGACAGGGCCAATTTTTACAATTCTGACCACTGTCACTTTATGAGGTTATAACTCTGGAATGCTTTAACAAATCCCACTGATTCTGAGACTGTTTTTTCGTGACATATTGTACTTCACGTTAGTGGTAAAATTTCTTTGATATGACTTGTGTTTATGAAAAAAACGGAAATATGGCGAAAATTTTGAAAATTTAACAATTTTCAAACTTTAAATTTTTATGCCCTTAAATCAGAGAGATATGTCACACAAATTTCTTAATAAATAACATTTCCCACATGTCTACTTTACATCAGCACAATTTTGGGACCAAAATTTTTTTTTGTTACGAAGTTATAAGGGTTAAAAGTTGACCAGCGATTTCTCATTTTCACAACACCATTTTTATTTTAGGGACCACATCACATTTGAAGTCACTTTGAGGGGTCTATACGATAGAAAATACCCAAAAGTGACACCATTCTAAAACTGCACCCCTCAAGGTGCTCAAAACCACATTCAAGAAGTTTATTAACCCTTTACATGCTTCACAGGAACTGAAGCAATGTGGAAGGAAAAAATTAACATTAAACTTTTTTTGCAAAAACTTTACTTCGGAACCTATTTTTTTTATTTTCACAACTGTTAAAAGAAAAAATGAACCACAAAATTTGTTGTGCAATTTCTCCTGAATAAGCCGATACCCATATGTGGGGGTAAATCACTTTTTGGGCGCACGGCAGAGGTCGCAAGGGAAGGAGCGACATTTGACTTTTTCAACGCAGAATTGGCTGGACGCCATGTCGCGTTTGTAGAGGCCCCGATGTGTCTAAACAGTGGAAACCCCCCACAAGTGACCCCATTTTGGAAATTAGACCCCCTAAGGAACTTATCTAGATGTGTGGTGAGCACTTTGAACCTCCAAGTGCTTCACAGAAGTTTATAACATAGAACCGTGAAAATAAAAAATCATATTTTTTCCACAAAAACGATCTGTTCACCCCAATTTTTATTTTCCCAAGGGTAATAAGACCCCAAAAGTTTTTGTGCAATTTGTCCTGAGTACGCTGATACCCCATATGTAGGGGTAAACCACTGTTTGGGTGCATGGCAGAGCTTGGAAGGGAAGGAGCGCCGTTTGACTTTTTCAACTCAGAATTGGCTGGACGCCATATCGCGTTTGTAGAGGCCCTAATGTGTCTAAACAGAGGAAACCCCCTACAAGTGACCCCATTTTGGAAACTAGACCCCATAAGGAACTTATATAGATGTGTGGTGAGCACTTTGAACCCCCAAGTGCTTCACAGAAGTTTATAACTCCGGGCATGAAAATAAAAAGTCATATTTTTTCCACAAACCTGATCGTTTAGTCCGCAATTTTTTATTTTCCCAAGGGTAACAGGAGAAATTAGACCACAAAAGTTGTTGTCCAATTTGTCCTGAGTACGCTGATACCCCATATGTGGGGTGGGACCACTGTTTGGGCGCACGGCAGAGCTTGGAAGGGAAGGAGCGCTGTTTGACTTTTTCAAACCAAAATTGGCTGGAATTGAAATTGGACGCCATGTCGCGTTTGGAGAGTCCCTGATACGCCTAAACAGTCGAAACCCCCCACAAATCACACCATTTTGGAAACTAGACCCCTTAAGGAACTTATCTAGATGTGTGGGGAGCACTTTGAACCCCCAAGTGCTTCACAGAAATTAATAAACGTAGAGCCGTGAAAATAAAAAATAATTTTTTTCCTCAAAAATGATTCTTTAGCCCGCTATTTTTTTTATTTTCCCTAGGGTAACAGGAGAAATTGGACCCAAAAAGTTGTTGTGCAATTTTTCCTGTGTACGCTGATACCCCATATGTGGGGTGAAACCACTGTTTGGGCGCATGGGAGTGCTTGGAAGGGAAGGAGCGCCATTTTGTAATGCAGACTTTGATGGAATGTTCTGCGGGCGTCATGTTGTGTTTGCAGAGCCCTTGATGTACCTAGAGAGTAGAAACCCCCTGCAAGTGACACCATTTTGGAAACTAGACCCCCCAAGGAGCTTATCTAGATGTGTGGTGAGCACTTTGAACCCCCAAGTGCTTCACAGAAATTTATAAACGCAGAGCAGTGAAAATTAAAAATCATTTTTTTTCTCAAAAATGATTTTTTTAGCCAGGTATTTTTTATTTTCCCAAGGGTAACAGGAGAAATTAGAACCCCAAAATTGGTGTGCAATTTGTCCTGAGTACGCTGATACCCCATATGTTGGGGTAAACCACTGTTTGGGCGCACGGCAGGGCTCGGAAGGGAGGGAGCGCCATTTGACTTTTTGAAAGCCACGTCGTGTTTGGAGACCCCCTGATGTGTCTAAACAGTGGAAACCCCCCACAAGTGACCCCATTTTGGAAACTAGACCCCTTAAGGAACTTATCTAGATGTGTGGTGAGCACTTTGAACCCCAAGTGTTTCACAGAAATTTATAAACGCAGAGCTGTGAAAATAAAAAATCATTTTTTTTCTTAAAAATTATTTTTTTAGCCAGCTATTTTTTATTTTCCCAAGGGTAACAGGAGAAATTAGAACCCCAAAATTGGTGTGCAATTTGTCCTGAGTACGCTGATACCCCATATGTTGGGGTAAACCACTGTTTGGGCGCACGGCAGGGCTCGGAAGGGAGGGAGCGCCATTTGACTTTTTGAACGCCACGTCGTGTTTGGAGACCCCCTGATGTGCCTAAATAGTGGAAATCCCTCAATTCTAGCTCCAACCCTAATCCCAACACACCCCTAACCCTAATCCCAACCCTAATCCTAACCTAAATCCCAACCCTAATTCCAACCCTAATTGTAACCCTAACCTTAATTGTAACCCTAACCCTAATTGTAACCCTAACCCTAATTGTAACCCTAATTGTAACCCTAATTCTAACCCTAAGGTTAGGTTCATTTTGCGTTTTACCAGCCAGTTCAACACATAGCGTTGACGTGCTGGTAACGGTATAGCATAACGCGATCGCGTTATGCAATACCCGCTAGCGCAGAGGAATCAGCAGATGATTCATCTGCGCTAGCGGTGACGGAGCCCAAACGCTGCAGCCCGCGTCCGAGGCTCCGTCACTGAATGATGGCACGTCGCAAACGCATGCCGCTTTACGGCATGCGTCGCGATGCGCCCTCAAATGGGGGTGAATGGCAGCGTTAACGGACTGCGTTACACCGCGTTATACCGCGGTGTAACGCAGTCCATCTAACAGACTGCCATAACGCAGTATGAACCCGGCTTAACCCTAACGCTAATTATGACCCTAACCCTAATGCTAACCCTAACCCTAATTATAACCCTAACCCTAATTATAACCCTAACCGAAAAATGAAAATAAATATAATTTCTATTTTTTTATTATATGTTTCTAACTAAGGGGGTGATAAATGGGGGGGTTATGTACTGTTTTTTTATTTTGATCACTGTGATAGTTTATCACAGTGATCAAAATGCACTTTCTGGAGAATGAATGAAAAAAAATTTGAATCTGCCGCCAAGCAGATCGGCGGGCGCACTGCGCATGCGCCCGCCATTTTTTTTTCCAGGAAGAAGACCGGGAGGATCGTAGGCCAGGGGGACCTGCCAGAGGACACCGGCAGGTACAGGGGGAGTTCAGGGTGACATGGGGACCCTCATTTTCTCCCCTCTGATGTGCGATCACATCAGAGGGGAGAGAAATAATTTTTTTTTTTTTTTTGCGATCGCGTCTATGCTTGCATAGCAGCAATCGCAACACCGGAATCGGTGAATACCGACCCGGATCATGCTCTCTGGGGTCTCGGCTACCCCTGGTAGCCGAGACCCCAGAGAATATTTGCCCATCCCCCCCAGCACATAGCGGCAGGCGCACTGAGCATGCGCCCGCCATTTTCTTCATCGCGCCGGCACCGGGGGACACCGGAGGGCCCTGGGGCCACATGCAGGGGATCGGGGGCCACATGGGGGTCCTGGGGACCCTTTTTCTCTGTCCTCTGATGTCCGATGACATCAGAGGACAGAGAAATTAAATGGCACAACTTTTTTTTTTTGTGTTGCCGTTGCCGTTATAGGGTTAATAACGGCGATCGCAACATCTGATTCATGTTCTCTGGGGTCTCTGGGGGTTCTCTGGGGTCTCGGCTACCCCCGGTAGCCAAGACCCTGGAGAAAATGCGCCTCTGGGGGGCGCTATTCACTTTTTCCACAGCGCCGTTAATTAACGGCGCTGTGGTTTAAGTACCCTTAATGACTGCCGTTAAAAGGCGTATCGGCGGTCGTTAAGGGGTTATACATTCCTATGGCCTAATAGGGTATACTTAAAAAGGACCTTTTCTTCAAATTTTTCATGTTGAACTGGACAACAATTTTTGGTTACAAAGGGGAATTTTTTTTTTTTTTTTAATTCGTCTCTCCGTTGCCGATATTAGCAAACAAAGTATGGGGCACCTAAGGAGTTAATTTTTGTTAAGCAAGTCATATTAACAAGTGAAAGAAAAAAAAATACAGTTTCAGTGTTAGCTTCCTAATGTATAAACCCTTCGTGATTTTTTGTGTTTTCTCCTTCTTTTCTTCCAAAGTCATGACTTTGCTATGTTTCTATTGACACAGCTGTATGACTTTTGTACAAGACTATTTCTAGTTTTGAATGACACCATTTATTTTACCAATGTACTGAAAAATCAAGAAAAAAAAAATTCCAAGTGGGGCGAAATGCTGAAAACAAATACGGTACTCGATTAAACCATTGTTATTTTAGTTTCAATCTGGCTATTGTGGCCCTGGAAGCAGGTAGGCCTTTTCTGTGTCCCTCCGGAAGCACAAAAAGGGCATCCGATTTGCGAAAAGACGCATTCCTGGAAATGTACCTGCGGAGAGCCTTCACCAAGTCTAAAGTGTGAAGAGCTTTCTCAGTACAGTGGACCGGAGCTGGACAGAACAAGGGGAGAACTATGTCCTCATTCAGATGAAAAGCTGTGAGACGACTTTAGGCAAGAAGGACGGAGTCGTCCTTAACACCACCTTGTCTTGGTGGAAAATCAGGAAAGGAGGTTTGCAGGACAAAGCCGCCAATTCTGAGACCCGTCTGATGGAGGTTATTGCCACAAGAAAAGCAATTTTCCACGAAAGAAGAGAGAGGGAAGCATCCTGTATTGGCTTGAAGGGGGTCTCTTGTAAGGCACTTAGGACCAGGTTAAGGTCCCAAGGCTCCAAAGGCATCTTGTAGGGCGGGACAAGGTGCAACACTCCCTGTATAAAAATCTTAACCTGAGGCTTAGAAGCTATCCTTCGCTGGAAAAGCACGGATAGAGCTGAAATTTGGCCTTTGAGAGAAGCCAGCGCTAAGCCTGAATCCAAACCAGCTTGAAGAAACTCCAGAATGGAGGGGGTGGAAAACACAAATGGGGAACGTCCTTTATCCTTACACCAAAAGAAAAAGGCTTTCCAAACACGACGGCAAATGCGCATGGAAACAGGCTTCCTAGCGTTGATCATGGTAGCTGCCACTCGTTGTGAGAAACCGGCCTGGGCTAAAATCTAGGATTCAATGGCCAGGCAGTTAAATTCAGCACTCTCGAGTTCTGGTAGCAAATGGTACCCTGAGAGAGAAAGTCCGGACGATTCGGTAACCTCCAGGGAACGTCGGCGACTAGATGTACTATCTCCGCATACCAAGCCCGGCGTGGCCAGTCTGGAGCGACGAGAATCACCGGGATTAACGGGAGCGGTGGAAAAATGTAAGGGAGGCAAAATTGGTTCCAAAGAAGCACTAGAGCATCCGAGCCGATGGCTAGCGGGTCGCGGGACCAGCCCACGAATGCCGGTACCTTGGCATTTAGCCTGCATACCATGAGGTCCACATCCGGAGTACCCCAACGCTGTCAAATCTGATCAAAGACTTCCGGGTGAAGGGACCACTCCCCCGAAGCTAGGCCCTGGCGGCTGAGAAAATTCGCTGCTCATTGTCTACTCCCGGAATGTGAACCGCGGAGATGAGCGAGCGGTTTGTCTCGGCCCATCGCAGAATGTGCGTCACTTCGAGCATCGCTCTTCTGCTTCGTGTGCCACCCTGGCTATTGATGTACGCCACGGCCGTGGCGTTGTCTGATGGGATCCGGATGGGGCGACCGGCCAAGAGGCGATGGAAATGAAGAAGCGCTAGCCTGATTGCTCTGATCTCGAGGATATTGATCGGAAGGCGGGCTTCCTGAGAAGACCAGAGTCCCTGAGCCGTGTGGTGACGAAAGATCGCACCCTATCCGAGGAGACTGGCGTCGGTGGTCACTACCAACCGATGTAACGGAAGAAAGGACTTTCCCTGATTCAATGATGACGTCGCAGTCCACCATTTCAGGGACCGCCTGATTCTGGGTGCCAGGCGAAAGCGGCGACCCAAGGAGGCTGGGTTTCTGTCCCAGGCTGAGATCAATTCCTGTTGGAGTGGATGGAGGTGTAATTGGGCAAACGGTACTGCCTCGATGGACACTACAATTTACCCCAGGACCTGCATGGCGAACAGTAGAGAGTGAAAGCGGCCCAGAGATAGTAATTGGGCTCCCCGAGTTAGAGAAGAAATCTTCCCCGGGGGGAGAATTAAACCCTCGTGAAGTGTCCAAGATCATCCCCAAAAAGGGGATTTTCTGGGACGGAACCGGGGAGGATTTGTCCAGGTTCACTAGCCAACCTAGAGTGTCCACGGTGACATTGACACTCTCTGCACAGGCCCGTGAGGACGGACCCTTGATGAGAAGGTCGTCCAGGTAGGGCAGAATCACCACGCCCCGAGAGTGTAGAATGGACATGACGGCTGCCATGACCTTTGTGAACACTCTGGGGGCGGTGGCAAGACCGAAGGGCAGAGCGGTGAATTGAAAATGTTCATCTCCGATCGCAAAGCGCAGAAATCTTTGATGACTGGGATGTGGAGATATGAGTCTTTGATGTCGACGAACGCAAGGTATTCCCCTTTCTCCAGAGAAGCGATGACAGAACGAAGAGATTCCATTTTGAAATGACGCACTCTGACAAATTTGTTCAACAATTTTAGGTCTAAGATGGTTCCGTCCTTCTTGGGACCACGAATAGGTTTGAGTAAAACCCCTTGAACCTTTCCGAGTGAGGAACCGGGACGATGACTGCGCTGTTGCAGAGGGCGTCTATGGCCTGATAAAAGGGAGCTGCGAGCGCCTTTGACTTTGGGAGACAAGACTGGAAAAAAACGCATTGGAGGAGGAGACATGAATTCGATCTTGTATCCGGAGGATACGAGATCTGAGACCCATTGGTCGTGAACGACCGACAACCAGACCTTGCGAAACAAAAGCAGGCGGCCGCCTACCCTGTTTGTGTCCTCCAGACACGGCAAAGGAGTCATTGAGAGGAGAACTTGCATTTCTCCAGGACTGAGAGAATGAAGGTTGAGAAATCCTGTCTCTGTGCAGAGGGCGGGCCGAGCGAGAGGAAGTGGTTGCGGATGACCAGTTTGCGGTACTGTGAAAAAGCCAGAAACTAACCTGGTGTTGGTTCCGAAAGGGCAGACTGGGTCTTCGCTGAGGGAGGAATTTACTTTTTCCTCCAGTAGCATCTGAGAAGATTTGGTCAAGTTTATCCCCGAACAGACGCCCGCTCTGGTACGGCAGAGAAGTTAAAGACTTCTTTGAAGCGGAGTCTGCCCACCACTCACGGAGCCATAGGGCTCTCCTGATGGTAACGGCGTTTGCAGCTGCAAGTGCGGCACAGTTAGCCGCATCTAGAGAGGCATGCACAACAATCCCCGGCGCGGGCCATCTGGTAGGCGAGACCAACCGCCTCGGAGGGAAGGTTATTGTCTCGACCGATCTTAACTAGAGCCTCTGCCCAGGCCACCATAGCCCTGGCCACCCAGGTGGCGGCGAAGGAAGGGAAGAGTGCTGCTCCAGCAGCTTCAAAGACTGACCGAGCAAGAATGTCAATCTGTCGATCAGTGGGGTTTTTGATTGACGAGCCGTCAGACAGAGACAGGAGGGTTTTGGAAGAGAGCCGTGATATGGGCGGATCCGCTCCAGGGGACTCAGTCCACTCTTTCATCAGAGCCGCTGGAAAAGGGTACCGAGCTTCCAGCAGCTTCAGCTCTGTGAAGCGCTTGTCTGAGCGATTCCTATGTCTCTGGACAATGTCCGTAAACTCAGGGTGATTAGCAAAAACCGTGTGAGGACGTTTGGTCCTTTTGAAAGTCATAGTGTGATCCGGATTAGCACCGGGTTCTTTGTCTACTCTCAGAGCTTTATTAACCGCTTCGATGAGAGAATCTAAGGACTCCTGGTACTCTAGAGAGTCCGGGTCTATGACCACATCTGACTCGTATTCTGAGTCGTGATCGCTGTCAACCCCGGAGAGGGGGCTTGGGAGACGAATCATGGGGACATTTCCTAGAAGATTGCCTATCTGCTGCCGTAGACCGGCCCCTGTCTGAGGAAGACTCTCTGGAGGCTGAAGGGCCTTCTCCGGGTAAAGGGATCCCCTGGCTTGAGGAGGAACCACGGAAAGATTCTAAGGCTTTAGCCAGGGATGCCATGGATTGTGCCAAGGACGTGGCCCACTCGGGAGGAATAGGCCCGCTAGGGCCGGTATTAGCAGGGGGCTTCTGCGCACATGAAGGGGCGCAGGCCGCACAGATTGTGGAACCATGCTTCCGTGGTAGAGAGGCATTGCATGAGGCACACGAGGCATGCACTACTGTGTGAGTTTTATCAGCCTTTTTGGAAGACTTTCATTGGGACATATTGCATATGGAGCCTGGATACTGCTGCAGGGAAGGGGTTAAGCGCAGTGTAAGCTTACCCAGGTCATGTGTTCATGCCCACCAGAGAAGGAAGTCTGTGCTGCGGTTGAAACGATGGCGTCCCCAGCCAGAATTCACGCCGCGGTGCCAGGATGTGGGAAAAAAGATGGTGCCCGAGAATAAGTTGTCGCTTGTCGTGGGGAGCGAGAAGCGCCAGAAAATGTGGGCGGAGACGGAACAGGAGGGCAGGGAAACAGGCACAGCGCATCCTGTAAGGCGAGAAGCGCCTTGGATGTGGGCGGTGGAGAAGACGGCCGTGACAGTGGTGGAGAAGACAGCCGCGGCAGTGGAGATGCGAGAGGGCCGCGGCAGCGGCTCGGGGCGCTGATGCGCATAGCACCGAGCGTCTATCTCCCCCGGGGGCACGACATTTACAAGGACCCCGGGGATTTGTACTCACGGAGCAGCAGAGTCGGGAGCACGCCACAGGAGCAGAGTTCTGGCCGCTCCGTTCATCCTCAACCCACCATCCCTTTGATAGGGAGGTGGAGAGGGTTCGATTGCCTACTAGCACCAGCCACTTTCAGACAGTGGTGGTGCGGTGGGGCCACAAGGATGATGCAAAGGGTCCACTCTCTGGAGGCTGAAAGGCTGCGTCCGGCTGAAGGCCTGGCTCCGCATCGGGTACATGAAGGCGACACCCCATGTTCACGTCCGTCGTTGGTGTGGGGACAGCGGACCCATTAAAGGGATCCGTCGCCCCTAAGAGAGCTCAGGCATGCGGTAACGTTGCAGGAGGAGGTACGGGGAGGCGACACTCCACGTTCCCGCCTGTTGCTGATTTCGGGAGATTGGGACTTTGAAAAGCCCTGAGAAAAAATGTAAGTAAAGGTAGTAAAAAATACTAATAAAATTGGGGTCTGATGACAGACCCTAGTGCCTCCTACCGACACTAAGCAAGAACTGGTTCAGGTTAGAGCCAGCAGAGGATGTATACTGCAGGAGGAGGAGTTAACCTTTTTTGTGTATTTGCTTAGTGTCCTCCTAGTGGCAGCAGCTAAACACCCATGGTCCTGTGTCCCCCAATGAGGCGAAGGAGAAAACGATATAAATATATAATATACTGCAAAAAAACAGAAATAAAACCAATTCTTCACCTGCTGTTGATTTTCTCATTCTGACTCCCAAAGATCGCAGTAAGGCTCATACTTATCCTGCGCTGAGTGCTTACACCAGGGTTTCCGTGTAAATCTCTAAAATATGCGATTCTGACGGAGCCCCTGTCGGAAAACCCCTTATAATGAGTCAGATGGGTGCACTGTGGACTCTGTCTGACCTGTGATGCGGCGGTGTCCATCTTTTTAAGAGTGCATAAAAGCGCTGTCCGCCACAGTTTTGTGCACATTATAGTGAATGAATCCCTCAGGGGTTTCATCTGAATCACGTCACTCTGAGATTTAGATGGAAACTCCGATGTTCGTTCTCAGCGTAGAATAAATGTGATGTTAGGTGTGCTTAGGAGAAATTGCACAACAAATTATATGGTACATTTTCTCCTGCTATCTTTGTAAGAATGAAAAATTTGAGACTGAAGCAACATTTTTGAAGGAAAAATTGTATTTATTTAATTTCACAGCTCAATGTTATAAACTTCTGTGAAGCACCTGTGGGTTCAAGGTGTTCTCCAAACACCTAGATTCATTCCTTGAGGGGTATAGTTTCCAAAATGCGATCACTTGTGAGGGGTTTCCACTGTTTAGGCACAGCAGGGTCTCTGCAAACGTGACATGGTGTCCATTATCTATTTTAGCCAATTTTGCATTCAAAAAGTCAAATGGCACTCCTTCCCTTCCAAGCCCTGCCGTGCACCTAAACAGTATAAACAGTAGTTTTCCAACACATATGGGATATCGGTGTACTCAAGAGAAATTGCACAACAAACTTTGGGGTCTATTTTTTCCTGGTCCCCTTGCAAAAATGAAAAATCTGCGGCAAAATCAACATTTTGTGGGAAAAAGTAAAATTTTAACTTTTTTCCTTCCATATTGCTTTCTGAAGAACCTGAAGGGTTTAATAAACTTCTTGAATGTGGTTTTGAGCACCTTGAGGGGTGTAGTTTTTAAAATGCTGTCACTTTTGGGCGTTTTCTGTTATATAGGGCCCTCAAAGTCACCTCAAATGTGATGTAATGACTAAAAATACATAATAAACAACATTTCCCACATGTCTACTTCACATCAGCATCATTTTTTAAACAATTTTTGGGAGTTTGGAAATTCTAAGGGTTAAGAGTTGACCAGCGAGTTCTCATTATTCCAACAAAACCAATTTTTTGTGTGACATGACCCTCTGGTTTAAGGGTGTAAAAATGAAAACATAAGCACTCACCAAACTTTGTACTGTCACTGTTTATCTTGTATAGATCATTTGGCGGAGATAAGGAAACCGCTTCTGGAACTGCGTTCATCTTGGAGAAGAGACTTTGCACAATCTAAAAGTTTCCAATTAGAGATTGAAGATGTGTTGGCAAAAACCTTTACATAATTCTTAGAAAAACAGAAAATAAGGTACATCTGAGAAACTGATCTTTCCTTTATTATACTGTCACTCACAGTAGAAAATGACTCCTATACAAATAAAACAGGATACATTTTCTCTTATGTGAACACACAGTACATGGTGCACATTTGCTGACACTCATAGCAGACAGGCACTTAGCTTGGGGGGTGGTAGCTTCATACTATAGGACTCTGGGTCCTACAGATGGACAGCAGCCGGGTGGTTTAATGTATAACGTTACATGAGAGCGAGGGGGCTGCCATTAAGGCAGCAAATGTGATCGCTTCTGCTTTTGGACACTCACTCACGGACACACACAGCAGTCACAAGCTTTCCATTCAGGACCATGCAAAGAAAGATGGGTGACATTCTATTCAACCAATCAAATGAACTGACCATGGACAAACAGACTATTACAATAGGGAGAGACCCGAATAGTCTGATCAAATCCCACCCAGCTACACTTGATTGACCGGTCTCACCCTAGAAACATACATGGGAGAGACAAGTCAATCGGACTAGGATGGGAAGAATTTGGCCATGGATGTCACTGGACTAGCAGGTCTCTCCCTATAGTCCCCATTGACTACGTGCAACATACATCGCTGCATTCTCATAGTCAGGCTTTAATTTCTGCTGTCCGTGGTTCAGGCAGCAAGAATCTGCCAGGTTCCCTTTAAGGGTACGTGCCCACAATCAGGAATAGCCACATTTTGAACTCAGCTCATCTGCGCAGCGTCCAAACCGCTGTGTTCTAGGTTACAAGCACAGTGGATGCAATTAATAGAAATCCCATGCCCAGTGTGCTTTTATTTGATGCTGCATAAACAACGCGGTGCGGGTTTACGAGGCGCAGAATGTCAATTATCGGCAGCGGAGACGCATGGTTCAATGAACACAGGCTGTTATGTTTCGGTAGCTGAGGAGGACAGGAAAAACAGGGCAACCGAACACCTGAGATGTTGGTAACTGATGGGCTGCAGATTCCTAAACTAACGACACAACTAGAGGTAGCCGTGGAGCATTCCTACGTTGATCCTAGACGCCTCGTCACAGCCTGAGAGATAACTACACCTAAAGGCAGAAAGATGAAAGCTATCTGCCCCGGAGCAGATCCCCAAAGAAAATAGGAAGCCCCCAAACATATAATGGCGGTTAGACAAGATGAAAATACAAACATAGGCAGAAAATAGACTGAGCAAACGCTGGGGCCACAAGCTGACTAAATAGGATAGGACAGGAGAGATTACTTTCTGCAACCCAGAAAACCCTACAAAAATCCAACAATTCTGATTACAAAAATACTGAGATCACACGATCTCGCCACCCGCTAAATCAGATCTCAGTGTGAACAAAAACCAAGCCGCAACCGCTGAAAAAACAGGAAAAAGCAATTGAGCAAATAACAGTGGCTGAAGATAAACTGTGAGGAGCTCAGGCCCCAGGAGGGGACCTGGCTGACCTCCACAAAAGTGCAGAAAACAATGCAAAAAGCAAGCACAAAAAGAAAAGCAAAAAATATCTTATCTGAAAGCAGGAGATGCAGGCAAGACTCCAGCAAACTTCCAAATGAACCAGGAACCACAATTGAGACAAGAACAATTGATCACCGGCAACCACCATGGGAGGGAACCTCCCTTATATCAGACCAGTCAGTGAACCCAGATTGCCTCTCCTCGCTGAAAGGTTCAGTAATGTCTGTAACCACCAGAGGGAGCCTCTGCTCAGAAACCATCTTTAGCACATTCATAACACAAGCAAATTTACATGCGTGATTAGTACGCAACGTTTTGGATGCAGCGTCCAAAACGCTGCCATAACCCGATTGTGGCAACGTAGCCTAAAAGGTACATTAATAATTATATCTGTTATCTACAAACAATGAAATCACTACATTTCAATAACAGCTGAAAATGTTGCTACTCACCACTACATCATTTTTATTAAATACCCTTGGTTTAGAAACTTCTTTAGCTTGAGCTATAAAAGAACAAAGGCAAGAGGACAATTCCTATTAGACATGCTGTACTTTTCTAAGGACCAGTTTAATAACCAGGATTACATAGCTGGCAGAGGCTCCATGTTTTGTGCTGTGCTTCTTTGCACATAAATGTGCTACTAATAAACATTTTATATATTATTTTCTGTTGCATATATAGCGATATCATGTTTCCCAACACTATCCAATCTGGAAGGACAGAGTCCTGATCTCTCCCTTATGTTGTGACTATACTACCTACACCCACGTTCATACAATTGTATTGAGACGAAGGACTCAATTACTTCTAGGTTAATTAGGATTACCATCATTATTAATATTTGCCAAATGCCAGGATAATGAATGTTTTAAGTCATTTTTATTACTTTTATTAATTAAATGTATGTCAACATTTCATTTTGCAGTATTTAGTACCATTGCCCTTAAACGGAATGACTTGGGTCAAACGTTTGGGATATCCTTCCACAAGCTTCTCACAATAGTTGGTCGGAATTTGGGCCCATTCCTCCTGACAAAACTGGTGTAACTGATCAAGGTTTGTAGGTCGCCTTGCTCGCACCTGACTTCTCAGCTTTGCCCATAAATTTTCAATAGAATTGAGATTAGGGCTTTGTGATGGCCACTCCAAAACATTGACTTTGTTATCCTTAAGCCACATGGTAGACCCATTTCACCCAAGCTTTAACTTCCTGGCTGATGTCTTGAGATGCTGCTTCAGTATTGCCACATAATCTTCTTTTCTCATGATGCCATCTATTTTGTGAAGTGCACCAGTCCCTCCTGCAGCAAAACAACCCCACAACATGACGCTGCCACCCCCGTGATTCACAGTTGGGATGGTGTTCTTAGGATTTCCAAGCTTCTCTCTTTTTCCTCCCAACGGAACGATGCTCATTATGCCCAAAAAGTTCAATTTTAGTTTCATCAGACCACAGGATGTCTCCAAAATGTAAGGTCTTTTGTTCCTGTGTGTATTTGCAAACAATAATCTGACTTTTTTATGTTATTTTGGAGTAATGGTTGCTTCCTGGCAGAGAGGCCTTTCAGCCCATGTTGATACAGTACTCGTTTCACTGTGGATATTGACACAGTCTTACCAGCTTCTGCCATCATCTTCACAAGGTCTTTTACTTTTGTCCTTGGGTTGATATGCACATGTTGGACCAAAACACGTTGATCTCAGGGACACAGAACCCGTCTCCTTCCTGAGCGGTATGATGGCTGGACATTCCCATCTTGTTTTCTACTTGAGTATAATTGTTTGTACAGATGAACGAGGCACCTTCAGGTATCTTGAAATTGTACCCAAGAATGAGCCAGTCTTGCGCAAGTCCACAATTCTCTTTTTGATATCTTGGCTGATTTCTTAAGACTTTCCCATGATGTTACACAAAGAAGCAGTGTGTTTCAGGTGTGCATTAAAATACATCCACAAGGGTGTCTCTAATTAACTCAGATGTTGCCAGAAGCTTCCAAACACATTACATCATCATATGGGCAATCCTATTGTTTAAAGGCATAGTAATCTTAGTGTATGTGAACGTTTGAATTTTTGCAGTAAGTAATAATGCCTTAAAACATTCTCTCTCTCTATTTGGCAAATATTAATAATTATGGTAATCCTAACTGACCTAAAACGGGAAAGGTTTATTCTTATTTCATGTCAGATATTGAGGAAAAACATGCATATGTGTATTGTTATATAGTGTATGTAAACTTCTGGTTTCAACTGTATCAGTAAATAATACACAGCCTTTGATTCTTAGCCTAGGTTGCAGTAATATTATCAAAGACTCAATTTCCTTAAAGTGAACCTGTCAGCAGGATTGTGCACAGTAACCTACAGACAGGGTCAGGTCGGTGCCATTATACTGATTAAAATGATACCTGGATTGATGAAATCCGTCTTGTGGGTGTTGTTTAATCTTTATTTTCAGTTTTAAGAGTTACTGATATGCTCGTGCTACGGGGCGGCCTGTGGGGGGTCTTTATGTGGTGCTCTGTTTAGGTATTCATAATGCAGACTGCTGACAGGTCACTGATCCCTCACTGACCTGCCCCCTAGTTTACATAATGAATATATGTACATACTGAAAAGAAAAATTCTACAGGCAGGCGCCGGCCGTGGCACCTGTGCTGCAGCATAATCGCAAGTGTACTGTGTATATACTTATTTTGGTTGAGGTTATCCTGATATTAAAAAAAAAAAATCCATTAGAAAATGGCGCCCACCGCACCTGCACTGTAGCAGCTATCAAGAGTATATAAAAGTTTTTTTTCTTCTCTAGCAGTATCAGCTATTGGCGATCGTCGATAGCTGCTATTGCGCAGGCGCCATCTTGGAGGAGGAAATTTGTTTTTTTTTCTCTAGCAAGTCTAGCTATCGGATCACCTCCATATACATCGATAGCTGCTACTGTACAGGCGCTATTTTCAAATGGATATTTTTTTTTTATTTTAATATCAGGATAACCTCAATCATATTCATTATAAACACAGTACACATGCGATTATGCTGCAGGGCAAGTGCCACGGCCGGCGCCTGCAGAAGGTTTTTTTTTTAGTATGTATATGCAATATTCTTTATATTAACTAGGGGGCAGGTCAGTGAGGAATCAGTGATCTGTCAGTAGTCTACATTATGAATATCTAATCGGAGCACCACATGAAGACCCCCAACAGGCCGCCCCGGAGCACGAGCATATCATTAACTCACAAAAATAAAGATTAAACAACAACCACAAGACGAATTTCATCAACCAAGGTATCATTTTAATCAGTATAACGGCGCCGAACTGACACTGTAGGTTACTGTGCACAATCCTGCTGACAGGTTCACTTTAATGCCTCATTCAGATGTCCATGTTTGCTCACATACGCAAAACAATGGTACAAGTATCATCAGTGTTTTGGATCCAAGTGTGATCAGTGTCTCATATTTTACTATCAGTGTTTTACATGTATAGATGAATAAATGACAAAGTTTCTCCTATTCACTGCAATGTTAGTCATGGACAGCACACCGCCTGCATGCTGACTGATGCCATCCATGTGACATCCGTGATTTTCAAGAACCAATAGACTTATATTGGTGCTTTTCATCCATGATGCTGTAAAAGACGGACATATCTCTGATTTTTGCACAGATACACCGTCCACAAACCATGGGCATGTGAACTGCCCCATAGACTATAATTATACGGGTTATATCAGTAAAAATCATAGTACATGAATGAGGCTGTAGACCTCCTTCAGAGGTTGTCTTTTTTATGCATATGGTCTGTCAGTGCTTTCACAAATAGAAAACATAGCCATTACAGTATATGGGGCTGTTCACATCTGGAGACCAAGTGGCCGTAAAATAATAATAAAAAAAAAAGTCTATTTTTGCTAGGTTAAAAAGAAAACAACTGTATCTAGCACAATGATGAAAGTGTCTATATTTCTTCATATAAAAAAAATGTCTGAATAAGGTCTTAGGTATGTGCACACGTTGCGGATTTAGATATGGATCTGCAGCGTTTTCTAATTATAGGGGGACCCCACGCCATTTTTTTTTAGGGGCCCCCCTATTTTAATAGCCAGTAAAGGCTATGCAGACAGCTGCGGGCTGATATTCATAGCCTGGGAAGGGGCCATGGGTATTACCCCCTTCCCAGGCTATAAACATCGGCTCCCAGTCGCTAGTTTTCCCCCTCTGGAATTTTTTTTCCATTTTTTTTTTTTTTTATTGAATTAATATTCAGTTTAAGGCCGGGGTCACACTCTACGAGAAACTCACACGAGTCTCGCACCTCAATACTCGCACTACCGCCGGCACTCGGGACAGGTGTGCAGCTGCATGTATTTCTATGCAGCTGAACACTCCGGTCCGAGTGCCGGCGGCAGTGCAAGTATTGAGGTGAGAGACTTGTGAGTTTCTCGCAGGTGTGACCCCGGCCTAAAGCAGATTTTTTTCTGTCTATCGATAGACCTATCTATCTATTGATAGACCTATCTATCTATGTATCTATCTATTGATATATCTATCTAGTCATCTATATATCTATCCCATATCTATCTATCTAGAGATAGATAGATATGGGATAGATAGATAGATAGATATTGGATAAATAGATAGATAGATGTTTGATAGACAGAAGGAATTAGATAGATAATCGATAGATAGATGATTGATAGATAATAGATAGATTGACAGATATGGGATAGAGGATTGATAGAAAAAAAGGAATGAGAAAGATAGATAATAGATAGATTATAGATATGGGATAGATCTATCTATCCATCTATTATCAACTATCTATCTGTCTATCTGTGTGTGTAATGGAGTATGGGTTGAACAAATGTGAAAGAGGAGGTTGGACAAGAAATAACATCATAAATGTTTTTTTTTGTTAAATAACATATCTTTATTTAGCTTACAAAAACGCATACAAATTCGCATGAAAATCCGCATCTGCGTTTTCTGCCAAGAGGTGCAGATTCTGTGCAGAAAATTCTGCAGGCAAATCTGCAACGTGTGCACATACCCTAAGGTAGGCAAACATGAATCAATCCATCTACCCTCTGTACACTATGAATTGCATCAAAACATGTGATATAACGTTCCCACCACCTCCCACATGTCCATACTGCGCATACAGATTTACACATACACAGACCCGTGTAGCCATTCATAAAGTGACAAATTACCCATTTCTTACTAATGATCACAGTTGGAGAGGGTGGTGTAGCCAATGAACTTGACCAGGACAAGTCAGGATCTGCTTGTACGCCAAGACTCTCTGATATACTTCTTGAGATTTGGTTCTTAAAAAAATAATATATAATATAGAGAACGGTTGGTAATGACAGCTGGTAAAATACAATCATATTATATTATAAGAGACCACTGCACAGTTTTATAAAAATCAGCCATTCCAGTGTCAGTTGAATTCCAACCAGAGTGCACCTCATTCTACTTACTGTGCTTCTGATTAGGTGATCACCTGAACCAAATCTTATTTAACGAAGGAAAGTATAAAAAAACACTGCTGTGGTGTTCACAATCCTCTTGCAATAGGACAAGCTGGATGGCAAAACAAGTGCTAGCAATATCCCAAAAGTAATAGGAATGAAAAAATAACTTTTAACCATGCCAAAGGAGTTGAAAAGAAAAGTCTTGAGTGAGGAAAAGAAGGGCTCAATTCTGGCTTTACTAGCAGAGGGATACAGTGAGCATCATGCTGCCTCCATCCTTTTTTTTTTTTAATTAGATACATTTTTATTAAACATAAAACTTAGAACAGATATTACATGACAATACTCGTTTTACATTATTACAGTAAATCCCCCCCTTCCCTTACACCTCCCTCCCATGGAGACCTTTTCCAGTCAAACAACACTTCGTCCATTATTAACAATATACAACAATATTACAGTTTACCGTGAGTTTTAGGCTGTATATACAGGCGTTACTCTAATTGATCCTATCCAACCATGGCTGCCATAGTTTATGGAAAAATTCCAGCTTATTCCTCTTGATGGAAATACTTCTTTCAAGTTGAATTATACAGTTTGTTTGAGCAATAAATTCGCCTCTGGACGGGGGCTCCTCTCTAATCCAATATTTTGCAATCAATTTTCTGGCAATAAACAATAATCTCGCAATTGCTATTTTGGTTATGTTGTCTGTTTTTATTTCCTCAACGTACCCTAATATACATGTCAGTGGATCACTAGGGACAACGCATTCGTACACCACTCCAATACTGTTCAACACTACGATCCAAAAGGAGGACAATGCCAAAGCATGTCAGTATTCCTGCCTGACATTGCGAGCACCTTGGGCAGTCGGAGTTAGACTTCAACCCTGCTTTAAATAACATATCCGGGGTTCTATACACCCTGTGGATCACATACAGCTGTGACAGTCTCCCAGGCTCGCTCATGGATATCTTGGGTACATATTCTAGAATAGACTCCCACCCATCGTCGTGTATCTCTCCCAAGTCTGTCTCCCACTTCCTTCTAGCTTTGATAGGGGGTCCTCCCAGATAGGTGTGCAGCAGGTCCCTATACACTTCAGATATCGCCCCTTTCACTACACTGTTTTTAAATATAATATCTAACGTGAGGTCTATTTGTACTTCTCTAGGCCTCTTCGGCTTTGTGCCTGAAATGCGTGCTGAACCCACCTATATTGAAAGAGATTTAGCCTTGGGAATTGAAATTCTTCCTGTAACATTTCATATGATTATAGCTTCCCTTGGTAAATGAACTGACAGATCCAGCTAATACCCACCTCCTTCCACTCACCAAATCCTTCATATTACTGAACTCCTGAAAATAGATGTTTTCCCAGACAGGCAATTTAGTGAAGTGAGTTACCCCCCTAATCTGCTTAATTTTCTGCCACATCTTATGTATTAGATTTATGGCATGGTGATGTGATCCCCATTTCTTGAAGAGTCCCGCCTCCAGTCCCATACTTAATGGCAAAGTCTTTATTAAGTGCTCCAAGCTGATAGGTACCTGTCCCTTTTCCAGAGTCTCCACCCAGCCATTGAGGTGTTGGCTTTGTGCAGCAAGAAAGTATAACCAGGGATTAGGGAGCGCTAGGAATCCCTCCTCTTTCGGTCTCTGCAGTATTTTCTGTTTAAGTCTCAGACTTTTCTTACCCCACACTAATTCTCCAAATGGAATGGCAAATGGGGTGAAGTGCACGGCAAGAACAGTTCATAACAGGCTCCTAGAGGCAGGGCTCAAGTAATGTAAAGCTAGAAAAAAGCCTTTCATCAATGAGAAGCAAAGGAGAGCCAGGCTAAAGTTTGCCAAAGACCATAAGGATTGGACCATAGAGGACTGGAGTAAGGTAATTTCTTTGATGAGTCTAAATTTCAGCTTTGCCCAACACCTGATCGTCTAATGGTTAGATGGAGACCTGGAGAGGCGAACAAGCCACAGTGTTTTGCACCCACTCTGAAATTTGGTGGAGGATCAGTGATGATCAGGGGATGCTTCAGCAAGGCTGGAATTGGGCAGGTTAATCTTTGCGAAGGACGTATGAATCAAGCCGCATACAAGGTTATCCTGGAGAAACGATTGATTCCTTCTGCTCAGGCAATGTTCCCCAACTCTGAGGACTGGTTTTTCCAGCCGGACAATGCTCCATGCCACACAGATAGGTCAATCAATGTGTGGATGAAGGAGCACCACATCACATCCCTGTCATGGCCAGCCCAATCTCTAGACCTGAACCCCATTGAAAACCTCTGGAATGTAATCAAGAGGAAGATGGATAGTCACAAGCCATCAAACAAAGAAGAACTGCTTACATTTTTGCACCACGAGTGGCATAAGATCACCCAAAAGCCTGGTGGAAAGTATGCCAAGACACATGAAAGCTATGATTAAAAATCATGGTTATTCCACAAAATTTTGATTTCTGAACTCTTCCTGAAAACATTAGTATTGTTGTTTCTAAATGATTATGAACTTGTTTTCTTAGCATTATTTGAGGTCTGCAAGCACTGCATTTTTTTGTTATTTTGACCATTTCTCATTTTCTGAAAATAAATACAAAATGTATTGCTTGGAAATTTGGAGGCATGTTGTCAGTAGTTTATAGAATAAAAGAGCAATTTACATTTTACTCAAAAATATACCTATAAAGAGAAAAATCAAACTGAAAATTTTGCAGTGGTCTCTTAATTTTTGCCAGAGCTGTATATAACGTATTTTGCGGATTATAAGACGCTCCGGATTATAAGAGGCACCCCAAATTTTGAGGACAAAAATAGGAAAAAAGCTTTTTTTAATAAAATGGTGGTACTTCTTATAATCCATGCGGCTTATTGCTTACTGGGGATGGTGGCTGTGGTGAAGCGGGGTCCCAGGGTCGCTGCTGGAGGAGGCAAGAGTGGAGCGTTGCTGCAGGCCACAGGTTGGGATGAGGGGGTGTTCGGATGTGCTGCACGCCGCTGCGGGTGTTCGATGCTGCTGTGGGGGCTCTGCTGAGATTTTGTGAAAGGCCAGAGCCCCTGCAGTTCTATGGTTTCCTATGCAGTGCATTCGGGAAAATGGCTGCCGGGGGCGGCTCATGCGCAGATGGAGATCTCAGCACCAAGATCTCGGGAGAGGAGATCTCAGCTCTGGCCTTTCACAAAATGTCGGCAAAGCCCCAGCAGCAGAATCGGATACCCGCAGCGGTGCGCCGCACATCCGAACACTCCCTCATCCCAGCAAGACTCCACTCTTTCTTCCTCCAGCCACGACCCTGCTCCACCGCGGCCAGTGAGGTATATCTGCATTATAAGACGCACCCCCATTTTCCCCCCAAATATGGGGGAAAAAAAAATGCGTCTTAACAACCGAAAAATACGGTGTGTGTTATATATATATATATATATATATATTATATATATGTCCCTTAAGGCTCTGTCCTAGGACCCCTTTTCTTCTCCATCTATACCCTTGGCCTGGGACAACTCAAAGTCCTATGGCTTCAAGTACCATCTATATGCTGCTGACACTCAGATCTACATCTCTAGCCCAGATGTCGCCTCTCTGCTGTCCAGAATCCCAGAGTGTATCATCCATATCCTCCTTCTCCTTTCACTTCCTCAAGCTCAATGTGGACAAATCTGATTTAATTATCATTTCATTCCTTCATCTTACATATCTTCCCTACCTGATCTATCTATCACAATAAATGACATCACACTTTCCCCTGTCCCGGAAATCCGCTGCCTCAGAGTAACCCTTGATTCTGCCCTGTCCTTCAAACAGCATATCCAAGCTCTCGCCACCAGCTCAAAAATATTTCCAGAATCCGTCCTTTCCTCAACCCTAACTCTACCAAAATGCTTGTGCATGCCTAATCACCTCCCGCCTCGACTACTGCAACATCCTCCTCTATGGCCTACCTTCTAACGCTGTTGCACCGCTCCAGGCCGCCCTTAACTCTGCTGCCCAACTAATTAATCTCTCTCCTCGCTACACTGCTGCTTCCCCTCTTTGCAAATCCCTTCACTGACTCCCAATTTCCCAATGTATCCAGTTTAAACTATTAATACTGACCTACAAAGCCATCCATAACCTTTCTCCTCCGTATATTTCCTAACTAATTTCCCAATATCTTCCCTCACGTAATCTCCGGTCCTCCCAAGACCTTCTTTCCTCCACACTTATTCGCTCCTCACCCAATCACCTCCAAGACTTCTCCCGAATATCCTCTACCCTCTGGAATTCTGTGCCCTAACACTTCCGATTACCCACCATATTCGGATCCTGCATACGGAACCTTTCAAAAAGGCTTACAACCTGCAATGACCACTGCCATCTCAACATCAGAGCTACTGCAACCCCCGACCTACTGTCTCCTTCCCCATAACCCTGTAGAATGTAATCCCACAAGGTCAGGATCCTCTTCCCTCTGTACCAGTCTATCATTGTTAGTTTGTTTACTGTAAATGATATTTGTATTTTGATGTAACCCTTCCTCATGTACAGCACCATGGAATATCGATTGTGATATATATATATTATATATATATATATAAAATAATAATATATATACACATATGCATATATACACATATGCTATTTATTACTTACTTGGAAACTAAACGCATTCACAACATACAGTATATTGGCCCTTGTTGCACCCCCATAGTGTCCAAGATATCCAATATGGCCAAGAACAGTCACAAACATGAGAGGACCATGACAAGAGCGAGCTCAGCTGTAAGGCCACATATCTCCATATATATTTCTTTGTGGAGACCAAGTTGGTCTTTGTTCTTTTAAATGTTTTTATGCTGGCAGTGGTTTGTTCACTTTGATTGCAATAACATATTTCATGTTTTCTATTCAGCTTGTCTGTGATACTACAGTGTTACTAGTGCCTTCTCCACACCCTCCTTCTTGTCTCCTACTTATGCTTTTTTGGGGCGTATGGCACAGTTCCTGGATTATTATTTTTTTTTTAATAAAGTATCTTTATCGAAGTTTTCCAACAATTTTTACATGAACATATTACCCGCACTGGGTAAACGCAAAAAATTAAGACCAACTGGGAAGGGGGGATAGGACATGGAAAGACCAAATTAAATTAAAAGCAAAAATTCCCATTCTACAAATAAAAAAAAAAAAGGGGACAAAACAGATAGTCATCATCATCACTGTAATGTCCAGAAAGAAAACATCTTCTTTTGGAGCTTTAGCCGTGCAATCATTATCATTGCTCATGGGATAAACATTGATCATATCTCTCGTAATCCCCTTTATTAATTCAAGCCCAATCTATATCTCACTAAATCTCTCGACTGGAGACCTGGTTCATCTATCCAGGCAGGTCAAAGCTGTTCAAATGTATTAATATTGCCTCTTTTTTTTGTACACACTTTTTTCCAAACTTATAAACCAGTTTATTTTGTTGATAAGCCGGATTACGTACCGGTAATGCTCTTTTAATGAGTCCACAACAGCACCCACTTGAGAGAGGGATCCGCCCATAGGAACAGGAAACCTACAGAGATAAAAGAGGGCGGTCCGCCTCTCCTCCTCAGTTGGATTTCAGAGTACCCAGAGGACCGCCAGTATTAGACATTTATATTTTTCAATTTCATTCAAGAAGGTATATACATAGTCTATTAACTTTCAGGGAGGGAACTGAGTGGGTGCTGTCGTGGACTCATTAAAAGAGCATTACCGGTACGTAATCCGGCTTTTTACCCTTCGCCACGACAGCATCCACTTGAGAGACTTTCACCTGGGAGGGACCACCGTGCTGAGAACTGCTCTACCAAAGGTTAGGTCAGAGGAGGATGATAAATCAAGCCTGTAGTGGTTGTAAAAAGTGGAAGGAGACGACCAAGTTGCGGCCTTACATATAGACTCGATTGGGACGTCTCCTCTTTCTGCCCAGGAGGATGCCATGGCCCTGGCGGAATGTGCTTTTATGCCTTCTGGGGGATCTTCATTTTTTGAAGTATACGCCAGACAGATTGCTTCTCTGATCCACCGAGATAGGGTGGCTTTCGTGACCCCGTATCCCTTTCTTTGGCCCTGGAAGGATATAAAAAGAGCCCTACTCTTCTCCAGCTAGCCGATCTTTCAATAAATTTTAACACTATTCTTTTCACATCTAACATGTGATATTTCTCTTCTGACGGAGAAGAAGGGTTACTAAAAAAGGAGGGTAGGTGAATTTCCTATGATCTATGGAACTTCCCTGCCACTTTTGGTAAATATGAGGGGTCAGGTTTTAAAATTAACTGATCCTGGAATGATAGCAGAAATGGAGAATCTATAGATAATGCCTGCATGTCACTGACTCTTCTGGCTGAGGTTAATGCTACCAAGAGTACCATTTTAAGAGATATAACCTTAAGGGGTATGCAATCTAATGGTTCAAAGGGTGGACCTGTTAGGGCGTCTAGAACCAGGTTTAGATCCCAAGGAGCAATCCTAGATATATGAACTGGTGTAATTCGTTCACAAGCCTGGATGAATCTAGCTATCCATCTATTACCAGCTAGATTATAACTACAGAGTGCTCCTAGTGCAGATACTTGGACTCTAAGTGTGTTTACTGATAATCCTAGATCTTTCCCTTTTTGCAGGAATTCTAAGATAAATTTTATCGGAATCTCTTTAAAGTTGAGATCTGGATGGAACTCTAAAAATCTTCTCCATATCTTGGTGTAGATTTTAGTAGTGGTTGGCTTTCTGCTATGTAGTAAGGTGTTGATTAATTCCTCAGAGAACCCCCTTGTTCTCAGTATTTCCCCCTCAAGTTCCACGCAGTCAAGTGGAGACTGTCCACTTGAGGGTGGAAGAAAGGCCCTTGAGAGAGAAGCCTGGGAGTTGAAGGAAGTATCCAGGGGTCTGTCAAGGACATCATTTGAAGGCATGAGAACCAAGGTCTCTTGGGCCAGAATGGGGCTATTAATATTATCCGTGCCCTGTCTGCCCTTATCTTCCTGATGACTTGCGGTAGCAATATGATTGGGGGAAAGGCATATGCTAGCCTGAATTGCCACGGACTTTGAAGGGCATCCAGAATTTCTGGCTGATCTGCCATACTTAGGGAGGCGAATCTTGGTAGTTGTCTGTTCTGACGAGTGGCAAAAAGGTCTATCTGCGGAAGGCCCCATAGTGACACAATGTTTCTGAATATTTTTTTGTTTAGGCACCACTCTCCTTGTCGCAGGGTGTGGCGACTTAGGAAGTCCGCTTCTGAATTGTCTATGCCTCTGATGTGAAGAGCTGACAGAGAAACAAGTTTTTCCTCGGCTAAAGAAAATATTTCTTTTGTGGAACACATTAATTTGTCCGACCGTGTTCCGCCTTGTTTGTTGATATATGCCACTACTGTGGTGTTGTCCGAGAGGATTCTCACATGTTCTCCATGAAGCTGCGGAAGGAAATGATATAGGGCATGACCCACCGCTTTTAATTCTTTTAAATTTGAGGAATTGTTTATTTGTTTTTTTCCCCACCGGCCCTGGGAAAAAATTTCTCCCATGTGAGCTCCCCATCCTGTAGGGCTGGCGTCAGTGGTAATGATACGAGAAGGTGTTATTACCCAGTCTACGCCTTCTGATAATTTATTATCATCTAACCACCAGTATAATGAATGTATTACTACGTGGGATAAGGTGATTTTGTTTGTTAGATGACCTCTAGCATAGGCTTCTTCTGATATTATTTGGTGCTGTAGATCTCGGGTGTGAAATTGCGCCCACTTAACCGCCGGAATACATGAAGTGAGGGACCCCAATAGGGACATTGCTTCTCTCAGAGTCATGCGAGGTTTCCTTATTGCTGCACTGACTTTTGTTTTTATCGCTGATATTTTTACCTGTGGCAGAAGACATTTCTGCACTGTTGAATCTAATTGGAGGCCTAGAAAGGACTGGACGGACTGCGGCTCGAACCTGGATTTCTTGCTGTTTATGAGCCAGCCTAGAGCCTGTAGGGATAAGATTGCATCATTAACCCGTGTGGTACATTGTGCTACTGAATTTCCCACTTTCAAAAAGTCATCCAGATACGGTATTATTAGGGTATTTTTTTGCCGTAGGAAGGCCATTACTTCCAGCATCACCTTTGTAAACACTCTTGGTGCGATCGAAAGTCCAAATGGCATCGCTGCAAACTGGAAATGATGTATGATGCCGTCTAAGGAAACTGCCACTCTGAGGTATTTTTGGTATCTGGAATGGATTGGAAGATGATAATAAGCGTCTTTTAGATCTAAACCTGCCATCATGCAGTTGGGAAAAAGCAGTTTAATTGCCGATCTAATGGATTCCATTTTAAATTTTTCATTCCTGATGAACGAGTTTAATCTTTTCAGATTGATAATTGTTCTGAATGAGCCATCAGGTTTTAAAACTAGGAAGAGCGGGGAGTAAAATCCTTTCCCTTCTTGCTCTACGGGCACCGAGATCAATACGTTTTTAATTATGAGATTTCTTATCTCATTTTCAAGGGCCTGTTGTTGTACCGGGCAGCTTAACCCCTTAACGACCGCCGATACGCCTTTTAACGGCGGTCATTAAGGGTACTTAAACCACAGCGCCGTTAATTAACGGCGCTGTGGAAAAAGTGAATAGCGCCCCCCAGAGGCGCATTTTCTCCGGGGTCTCGGCTACCGGGGGTAGCCGAGACCCCAGAGAACATGAATCGGGTCGGTTTTTACCGACACCGATGTTGCGATCGCCGTTATTAACCCTATAACGGCGACCGCAAAAAAAAAAAAAAAAAAAAAGTTGTGCCATTTAATTTCTGTCCTCTGATGTCATCGGACATCAGAGGACAGAGAAAAAGGGTCCCCAGGACCCCCATGTGGCCCCCGATCCAGTCCATGTGGCCCCCGGGCCCTCCGGTGTCCCCCGGTGCCGGCGCCGTTAAGACAATGGCGGGCGCATGCCCAGTGCGCCCGCCGCTATGTGCCGCTGTGCTGGTGGGGGGATGGGCAAATATTCTCTGGGGTCTCGGCTACCGGGGGTAGCCGAGACCCCAGAGAACATGATCCGGGTCGGTATTCACCGATCCCGGTGTTGCGATCGCGGCTATGCAAGCATAGCCGCGATCGCAAAAAAAAAAAAATGATTTCTCTCCCCTCTGATGTGATCGCACATCAGAGGGGAGAAAATGAGGGTCCCCCGGTCCCCCGATCGCCCCCCCATATACTTACCGGTGTCTCCCTCCCGCAGGCCCCAGGATCCCGGCTTCTTCTCCCTGCAAAAAAAAAATGGCGGGCGCATGCGCAGTGCGCCCGCCCATCTGCTTTGGCGGCAGATTCAAATTTTTTTTCATTCATTCTCATAAAAGTACATTTTGATCACTGTGATAAACTATCACAGTGATCAAAATAAAAAAAACAGTACATAACCCCCCATTTATCACCCCCTTAGTTAGGGACATATAATAAAAAGTAGAAATTATATTTATTTTCATTTTTCTGTTAGGGTTAGGGTTATAATTAGGGTTAGGGTTATAATTAGGGTTAAGGTTATAATTAGGGTTAGGGTTAGCATTAGGCTGGTTTCACACATCCGGTGTGCGCCTGACGGCGCCCCCGGCATTTAGCCGCAGCGCCGCATCAGAAAATCTGATGCGCCGCATGCGGCTTTTTTCGCATTGACATGCATTAGCGCCGGATGGCGCCGCATGTCAATGCGTTGCATGCGGTTTTGTCCGGATGCGGCGCAAATGTACATTGCGGCGGCCGGACAAAACGCTGCATGTAACGTTTTTTGTTTTTGCCGGATGGTTTCTGATGTCTCCGGGCATCAGAAACCATCCGGCAAAAAACCGCATGCGGCCGCCGGCGGCGCATCAGGTTTTCTGATGCGGCGCTGCGGCAAAATGCGGGGGCGCCGACAGGCGCCCGCCGGAAGTGTGAAAGCAGCCTTAGGGTAAGGGTTATAATTAGCGTTAGGGTTAGGCCGGGTTCATACTGCGTTATGGCAGTCCGTTAGACGGACTGCGTTACACCGCGGTATAACGCGGTGTAACGCAGTCCGTTAACGCTGCCCTTACACCGCCATTTAGCGGGCGCATTAGCGACGCAGTGCCGTAAAGCGGCATGCGTTTGCGACGTGCCATCATTCAGTGACGGAGCCTCGGACGCGGGCTGCAGCGTTTTGGCTCCGTCACCGCTAGCGCAGATGAATCATCTGCTGATTCCTCTGCGCTAGCGGGTATAGCATAATGCGATCGCGTTATGCTATACCATTACCAGCCCGTCAACGCTATGTGTTGAACGGGCTGGTAAAACGCAAAATGAACCTAGCCTTAGGGTTAGGGTTATAATTAGGGTAGTTAGGTTAGGTAGAATTAGGGTTAGGGTTATAATTAAGGTTATAACTAAGGTTAGGGTTACAATTAGGGTTGGAATTAGGGTTGGGATTTAGGTTAGGATTAGGGTTGGGATTAGGGTTAGGGGTGTGTTGGGATTAGGATTGGAGCTAGAATTGAGGGATTTCCACTATTTAGGCACATCAGGGGGTCTCCAAACACGATGTGGCGTTCAAAAAGTCAAATGGCGCTCCCTCCCTTCCGAGCCCTGCCGTGCGCCCAAACAGTGGTTTACCCCAACATATGGGGTATCAGCGTACTCCGGACAAATTGCACACCAATTTTGGGGTTCTAATTTCTCCGATTACCCTTGGGAAAATAAAAAATAGCTGGCTAAAAAAATCATTTTTGAGAAAAAAAATTATTTTTCATTTTCACGGCTCTGCGTTTATAAATTTCTGTGAAGCACTAGGGGGTTCAAAGTGCTCACCACACATCTAGATAAGCTCCTTAAGGGGTCTAGTTTCCAAAATGGGGTCACTTGTGGGGGGTTTCCACTGTTTAGGCTCATCTGGGGCACTGCAAACGGAACATGACCCCACCAACGTCTGCATTCCAAAACGTTTTTACTTCCTTTCCAAGCCCTGCTGTGCGCCAAAATAGTTCCCCCCCCACATATTTGGTATCAGCGTACTCAGGACAAATTGGACAACAACTTTTGGGGTCCAATTTCCTTGTGAAAAATCAAAAATTTGGGACTAAAAAATCATTTTTGTGGAAAATTGATTTTTTTTTTTCACACCCAGGCATTATAAACTTTTGTGAAACACTTGGAGGTTCAAAGTGCTCACCACAGATCTAGATAAGTTCCTTATGGGGTCTAGTTTCCAAAATGGGGTCACTTGTGGGGGTTTTCCACTGTTTAGGCTCATCTGGGGCACTGCAAACGGAACATGACCCCCACCAACGTCTGCATTCCAAAACGTTATTGCTTCCTTTCCAAGCCCTGCTGTGTGCCAAAACAGTTTCCCCCCCCCCACATATATGGTATCAGCGTACTCAGGACAAATTGGACAACAACTTTTGGGGTCCAATTTCCTTGTGAAAAATCAAAAATTTGGGACTAAAAAATCATTTTTGTGGAAAATTGTTTTTGTTTTTTTTTTCACACCCAGGCATTATAAACTTTTGTGAAACACTTGGGGGTTCAAAGTGCTCACAGCGGATCTAGATAAGTTCCATAGGTGGTCTAGTTTCCAAAATGGTGTTACTTGTGGGGGGTTTCCACTGTTTAGGCGCATCAGGGGCTCTCCAAACGCGACATGGTGTCCAATCTCAATTCCAGCCAATTTTGGTTTGAAAAAGTCAAACGGTGCTGCTTCCATTCCAAGCCCTGCCGTGCGCCAAACAGTGGTCCCCCCATATATGGGGTATCAGCATACTCAGGACAAATTGTACAACAACTTTTGTTGTCCAATTTCTCCTGTTACCCTTGTGAAAATAAAAAATTGGGGACTAAACAATCAGGTTTGTGGAAAAAATATGATTTTTTATTTTCACGCCCGGGCGTTATAAACTTCTGTGAAGCACTTGGGGCTTCAAAGTGCTCACCACACATCTAGATAAGTTCCTTAGGGGGTCTAGTTTCCAAAATGGGGTCACTTGTGGGGGGTTTCCACTGTTTAGACACATCAGGGCCTCTACAAATGCGACATGGCGTCCAGCCAATTCTGCGTTGAAAAAGTCAAACGGAGCTCCTTCCCTTGCAACCTCTGCCGTGCGCCCAAAAAGTGGTTTACCCCAACATATGGGGTATCGGCATGCTCAGGACAAATTGCACAAAAACTTTTGGGGTCTTGTTACCCTTGGGAAAATAAAAATTGGGGTGAAAAGATCATTTTTGTGGAAAAAATATGATTTTTTATTTTCACGGCTCTACGTTATAAACTTGTGTGAATCACTTGGAGGTTCAAAGTGCTCACCACACATCTAGATAAGTTCCTTAGGGGGTCTAGTTTCCAAAATGGGGTCACTTGTTGGGGGTTTCCACTGTTTAGGCACATCAGGGGCTCTCTAAACGCGACATGGCATCCAGCCAATTCTGCGTTGAAAAAGTCAAACAGCGCTCCTTCCCTTGCGACCTCTGCCGTGCGCCCAAAAAGTGGTTTACCCCCACATATGGGGTATCAGCATGCTCAGGACAAATTGCACAAAAACTTTTGCGGTCTTATTACCATTGGGAAATTAAAAATTGGGGTGAAAAGATCATTTTTGTGAAAAAATTTTTTTTTTTTTTTTCACGGCTTTAGGTTATAAACTTGTGTGAAGCACTTGGAGGTTCAAAGTTCTCACCACACATCTAGATAAGTTCCTTAAGGGGTCTTGTATCCAAAATGGGGTCACTTGTGGGGTGTTTCCACTGTTTAGGCACATCAGAGGCTATCTAAACGCGACATGGCATTCAGCCAATTCTGCGTTGAAAAAGTCAAACGGCGCTCCTTCCCTTGCGACCTCTGCCACGCGCCCAAAAAGTGGTTTACCCCCACATATGGGGTATCGAAGTATTCAGAAGAAATTGTACAACAAATTTTGTGGTTCATTTTTTCTTTTAACACTTGTGAAAATAAAAAAACTTGGTTACGAAGTAAAGCTTTTGCAAAAAAAGTTAAATGTCAATTTTTTCCTTCCACATTGCTTCAGCTCCTGTGAAGCACTTGAAGGGTTAATAAACTTCTTGAATGTGGTTTTGAGCACCTTGAGGGGTGCAGTTTTTAGAATGGTGTCACTTTTGGGTATTTTCTATCATATAGACCCCTCAAAGTGACTTCAAATGTGATGTGGTCCCTAAAAAAAAATGGTTGTAAAAATGAGAAATCGCTGGTCAACTTTTAACCCTTATAACTTCGTAACAAAAAAAAATTTTGGTCCCAAAATTGTGCTGATGTAAAGTAGACATGTGGGAAATGTTATTTATTAAGAAATTTGTGTGACATATCTCTCTGATTTAAGGGCATAAAAATTTAAAGTTTGAAAATTGTTAAATTTTCAAAATTTTCGCCATATTTCTGTTTTTTTCATAAATAAACACAAGTCATATCAAAGAAATTTTACCACTAACGTGAAGTACAATATGTCACGAAAAAACAATCTCAGAATCAGCGGGATTCGTTAAAGCGTTCCAGAGTTATAACCTCATAAAGTGACAGTGGTCAGAATTGTAAAAATTGGCCCGGTCATTAAGCTGCAAAATGGCTCTGTCCTTAAGGGGTTAAGGATGTTAGTATAAATGTATTTTGGGGAATTTGTTGAAATCTTATTTTTAACCCATGTTTAACTATGTCCAGGACCCATATATTGGTAGATATTTTTCCCCATTCCTGGAAGAATGATTTCAGTC
>JARQOD010000002.1:62483443-62503644 GCA_033576555.1 Oophaga sylvatica | reverse complement strand
TGGGGCCCCTGCAAAGGGAACATGACCCCCACCAAGGGCTGATTCCAAAACTTTTTTCTTCCTTTCCAACCCTGCGGGGCCCCCAAAAACTTTTCCCCCCCCCCCCACATTTTTTGGTTTATCAGCTACCGGGAAAAAATTTGGGAAAAAACAATTTTGGGGGCCAAATTTTCCTTGTGAAAAATAAAAAATTTTGGGGGGACAAAAAATCATTTTTGTGGAAAATTTTTTTTTTTTTTTTCACCCCCGGGGCTTTATTAAACTTTTGTGAAACCCCTTGGGGTTAAAAAGTGCTCAAAACGGATCTAGAAAGGGTTCCATATTTATTTTCCAAAAGGGGGGACTTTTTGGGGGGTTTCCTTGTTTAGGCGCTCAGGGGCTCTCCAAACCGTTTTTGGTGTCCAATCTCAATTCCAGCCTTTTGGGGGGGGGAAAAAGGGAAAAACAGGGGCTGTTTTTCCATTAAAACCCCTGCCGTGCGCCCAAACAGGGGCCCCCCCCCCATATAGGGGGTATCAGCATACTCGGAAAAATTGTACAACAATTTTTGGCCCAATTTCTCCTGTTACCCTTGGAAAAAAAAAAAATTTGGGGAAAAAAAAACAATCATTTGGGGAAAAAATTTATATTTTTTATTTTCACGCCCGGGCGTTATAAACTTCTGTGAAGCACTTGGGGCTTCAAAGTGCTCACCACACATCTAGATAAGTTCCTTAGGGGGTCTAGTTTCCAAAATGGGGTCACTTGTGGGGGGTTTCCACTGTTTAGACACATCAGGGCCTCTACAAATGCGACATGGCGTCCAGCCAATTCTGCGTTGAAAAAGTCAAACGGAGCTCCTTCCCTTGCAACCTCTGCCGTGCGCCCAAAAAGTGGTTTACCCCAACATATGGGGTATCGGCATGCTCAGGACAAATTGCACAAAAACTTTTGGGGTCTTGTTACCCTTGGGAAAATAAAAATTGGGGTGAAAAGATCATTTTTGTGGAAAAAATATGATTTTTTATTTTCACGGCTCTACGTTATAAACTTGTGTGAATCACTTGGAGGTTCAAAGTGCTCACCACACATCTAGATAAGTTCCTTAGGGGGTCTAGTTTCCAAAATGGGGTCACTTGTTGGGGGTTTCCACTGTTTAGGCACATCAGGGGCTCTCTAAACGCGACATGGCATCCAGCCAATTCTGCGTTGAAAAAGTCAAACAGCGCTCCTTCCCTTGCGACCTCTGCCGTGCGCCCAAAAAGTGGTTTACCCCCACATATGGGGTATCAGCATGCTCAGGACAAATTGCACAAAAACTTTTGCGGTCTTATTACCATTGGGAAATTAAAAATTGGGGTGAAAAGATCATTTTTGTGAAAAAATTTTTTTTTTTTTTTCACGGCTTTAGGTTATAAACTTGTGTGAAGCACTTGGAGGTTCAAAGTTCTCACCACACATCTAGATAAGTTCCTTAAGGGGTCTTGTATCCAAAATGGGGTCACTTGTGGGGTGTTTCCACTGTTTAGGCACATCAGAGGCTATCTAAACGCGACATGGCATTCAGCCAATTCTGCGTTGAAAAAGTCAAACGGCGCTCCTTCCCTTGCGACCTCTGCCACGCGCCCAAAAAGTGGTTTACCCCCACATATGGGGTATCGAAGTATTCAGAAGAAATTGTACAACAAATTTTGTGGTTCATTTTTTCTTTTAACACTTGTGAAAATAAAAAAACTTGGTTACGAAGTAAAGCTTTTGCAAAAAAAGTTAAATGTCAATTTTTTCCTTCCACATTGCTTCAGCTCCTGTGAAGCACTTGAAGGGTTAATAAACTTCTTGAATGTGGTTTTGAGCACCTTGAGGGGTGCAGTTTTTAGAATGGTGTCACTTTTGGGTATTTTCTATCATATAGACCCCTCAAAGTGACTTCAAATGTGATGTGGTCCCTAAAAAAAAATGGTTGTAAAAATGAGAAATCGCTGGTCAACTTTTAACCCTTATAACTTCGTAACAAAAAAAAATTTTGGTCCCAAAATTGTGCTGATGTAAAGTAGACATGTGGGAAATGTTATTTATTAAGAAATTTGTGTGACATATCTCTCTGATTTAAGGGCATAAAAATTTAAAGTTTGAAAATTGTTAAATTTTCAAAATTTTCGCCATATTTCTGTTTTTTTCATAAATAAACACAAGTCATATCAAAGAAATTTTACCACTAACGTGAAGTACAATATGTCACGAAAAAACAATCTCAGAATCAGCGGGATTCGTTAAAGCGTTCCAGAGTTATAACCTCATAAAGTGACAGTGGTCAGAATTGTAAAAATTGGCCCGGTCATTAAGCTGCAAAATGGCTCTGTCCTTAAGGGGTTAAGGATGTTAGTATAAATGTATTTTGGGGAATTTGTTGAAATCTTATTTTTAACCCATGTTTAACTATGTCCAGGACCCATATATTGGTAGATATTTTTCCCCATTCCTGGAAGAATGATTTCAGTCTTCCCCCTACTGGGGGGACTGGTTGGTGCATTTTATCTTTCCCTACGGAAGGTATGTCCTCTGAACATAGCACCTTTATTTTTCCCTTCCTTTGATGACCAGCGGTTTTGGTTTTCAGTTCTTCCTTTACCAAATGATCTCCTCTTAAACGCCCTCCTAAAGGATGGAAGAGGGGGGTTAGGGAAGGCCTTCTTTCTTTCTAATGCCTTTTTGAGGATGTTATCCAATTCTTTCCCAAATAAAAACTCACCATCACACGGAATAGTACAGAGTTTTGATTTGGATTGTGTGTCTCCTCTCCAACTCTTAAGCCATAGACTACGTCTGGCATTATTTAATAGGCCTGTTGTTCTGCCCGCCAGGCGTAGTGAGTCGGCCGAGGCGTCAGCTATAAAGGCGGCCGCTCCTCGAATTAGGGGAATAGCAGCTCGTAACTTGTCTCTGGAAATTTTCTTCTCTATTTGTTGGTCAAGTTGATCAATCCAGACCAGCATAGAATGGGCCGTACAAGTACTGGCTATCGTAGGTTTGAATGTGCCAAAGTGAGGCTTCGGCTCTGCGGTCAAGGGGATCTTTTAATAATCCTGCATCTTCCACCGGTAAGGATGACTGTTTTGAGGAAGAGGCGACCGCTGCATCAACATTTGGAACTTTAGACCAGTTTGATAATTCCTCGTCGCTGAAGGGGTACCTTCTTTTTGAGGCGGAGGGAAGATAACCCCTCTGATCTTGTTTTTCCCACTCCTTTTTAATTAAGGCCTTAATGGCCGGAATTACTGGGAACGCTCTTCTTTTCCTATCTGTTAGGCCTGCGAACATGATCTCTTGAGTAGTTTGAGGACCCTTTACATCTGGACAGCCCATGGTGTTTCTGACAGATTTCACTAGACTGTCCATGTCCTCTAAGGGAAAACATGAACGCCCCCCTATATTTGAGGAGGATGAGGACGCAGAGGATGCAGATGATTCTGCTGTATCGGATGCTATCCCTTCCTCTGGATCTGAGTCAGAACTGGAAATTACAGCTTTTTTCTTTTTCTCCGTATGGGTGCTTTTTTGGGCTGATTAAGGGCCTGTAGTTCTGCTCTTATTATAGCCCTTATGTCTGATTCTGATACGGACGCTTGTTGCACTGTATCCTTTATGCATGTTTTACATAACCTTTTTGTATATGTTTGAGCTAGTGGGCACCTACAGAGGCCACACTCTTTGCTTTTTGTTTTCCCTTTTTTCTTAGCCTGAATGATTATCCAAGAGGGAGAGGGAGAGAGAGAGAGAGAGAGAGAGAGACACCTGTCAGCTTTTTATAGGCAGATAGTGATAACTCACCCAGTGAAGCTGTCGGTACCGATTGGGAAGGCGGTGAAACAGGTCTCGTGGCGTGGGTTCTGTGGCTTACGTCCGAGGATTTGTGGTCACACACATACATCATGCATCCCTTGGGAATACATGATGTTATACTAAACTGGGCTGCTTGCAATTTGTGCAGCAGCCGCAGCATATATTACTGAATTGATCATCTCCCTTTTTTTTTTTTTCTGGTTGGCGCGCGGTGGGCGGGCGTCTCTGCTTTCTCAGCCCTCAGCGTCAACACTGGGTGGAGCTGGGTGGAGGGGGCGGGCGAGTGGGCGGGGCGGCGTCTCTGCCTCAGCCCATTGAACGTCTGCGTCATTGCTGGGGAACTTCCAATGACCCGGAAGTTCCCCCTTACCGCTTCCTGTCGGCTCCAACGCTGACGCCGGCCCTCCATGTGAGCTCCCCATTTGTGCTACGCTTTCTCCATGTGCTGGGGCTGCTATCCTGGACCCCCACACATGGTACACCTCGCAAAATCGCGGTCGGCCTGACCCGGACCCACCATTTTGGATCCTGTATGCGTGTCAGACGAGGGGGGAGCCGGATTACAGCACTTCCCCGACACTGCTTCCGAAATGGAGCTCCTGCCGTTCCCAAAGACACCGCACAGGCAGCTGCAATCTCAGGTATTTCTTCCCTGTAGGGATATCCTGCGGTTTCCCATAGGAACAGGAAACCATCTGAGGAGGAGAGGCGGACCGCCCTCTTTTAGCTCTGTAGGTTTCCTGTTCCTATGGGCGGATCCCTCTCTCAAGTGGGTGCTGTCGTGGCGAAGGGTAAAATATTCCTTTTTTGTTGGGCTCTCAGTATCCAACCAGTGTTGCGCTATTAGTTTCCTTGCTAAATGCCGCATTCGTGCTATAGCTATTTTACCCGTTTCATTTGTCTGTAGATCTTCCATATTCCCCAGCACACAAACTAAGGGAGTAGTTTCCAATACCACCTTAAACACTCGTCTAATTAATCCTAGTACTTTCCTCCAGTATCCCTTCCGTTTAAGCCATGACCACATCATATGAAGAAGAGTAGCCGGCTCCACCCCACAACTAGGACAGCATGCGTCTGCTCTGGCCCCAATCTTACACATAAGGTGCATAGAACACCAGAGTTTATGTATTAGATAAAGTTGAGAAAGTCTATGCGCTTCACTAAGGTTGAGGTATCCTTTCCAATATCTCTATCAATTGGGCCGAATCTCTGCCTCCCATCACAGTTTCCTGGATTATTAGGTGCTGCCAGTCCGGTCTCCTTTCTCAGCTCAGATTGTTGTTCCTTTCCTCCTTCTTCCAAGACAGTCACGGAAACTAAATGGGGAGTGCAGTGGTTACTTCTAAATCGTGCCTTTCCTGCATTTCCTGTGCTGTAGGACAGGACATGGATTAAAGGGGTTGTCCACTACTAGTACTAGTCCTTCTCATTACCCACGCTTGGCCCTAATAAAATAAAAAAACCTATACTCACCTCCACGTGCGGTAGTTATGGCATGTGACTCCGGCACCCAATCAGCGCTGGCGCCACTGTCCCTGCCTTCGGACAAATCGAACATGAGGAGGAAGTCCGGGATGCAGCTGATATCAGACTCCTCTTCATGTTCAATTTCATAGGAGACGGAGATACCTAAGCTACTGCAGTGCCCTGCACATGGGGGTTGTGACATGGCTAATCAGAAGAATTATACTACATTTCTAATTGAAGGTATTTGCTAATATTATTACACTTACTGCATATTGGGATAGGATCTTGGACATGGGATTACCCCTCTAAGCATGTGTGGGATCAGTCCAATCAAAGTCTACAGGCTGATAGTACAACTGGCTGATAGATACAAGTCTGCCATATATCACCCCGATCCACCACAGCAGTTTTTTTTTTTTTTTCATGGTTCTGTCTCAGTGGTGGGGGAGGCAAGCCATTGTCACGAGACAGCCCGTTTAACAAACGAAATACAAAGTAGAAGTAAAATATATATTTACCCTGATCAACTGTGGTGTGCACAATAAACTATCAGAAATATCTGAAAGAAAAAAAAGCATTAATATGAAACAAGGCGGAAAATAGAGATTTTTGTGTACTCACCGTAAAATCCTTTTTTTCCGAGACGCTCATTGGGGGACACAGACCATGGGTGTTATACTGCTGCCACTAGGAGGCTGACACTAAGTTGAAACAAAAAGAGTTAGCTCCTCCTTTGCAGTATACACCCTCCTGCTGGCTCCAAGTGAACCAGTTCAGTGCAAAAGCAGTAGGAGATAATTAACATCATAGAGTACGATCATTTGCATAATATTAGAAAGCAACACATCGAGTGAGAGAAACAATCAGAAACTGTTAAGCTAAAAGGGTGGGGCGCTGTGTCCCCCAATGAGCGTCTCGGAGAAAAGGATTTTACGGTGAGTACACAAAAATCCCTATTTCTCCTTCGCCTCATTGGGGGACACAGACCATGGGACGTCCCAAAGCAGTCCATGGGTGGGAAACAATGTAACCGATAGAACTTCATGTACTGACTGTGTAAAGATGCACTACCATCTTTTTGCAGAGTACATCTGCTAAGAACCATGCTCGCGTAAGTCAGAGTGTGACTAGTGCTTCGAAGATTGTGTACAGACTAAACTAAAACACGGCCTTGCAGCCCTGTGGACTTGTTTTGTCTGCATACAAAAAAGAAAAGCCCAGTGGACGGAAATCAACTGCGTAGAATATGCACTAATATGCCCTATTTCCCTACTGGGATGGGCACGTTTTGATGTGGTTCCACTCCTGAATAACCAAGCGAATTTCCCTGGTTAATCAAGCCCAAAAGTAGGCTACAGGAGAAAGGCGACCTCAGGACACACATCCTGAGAGCCTTTAGTGCATGCAGGGCGAGTCATGAAGAACATGCCGAAATATGCCCTAAACCCTACAGGGATGGACAGGCCACTGACGTGGACAACTCTTGAATAGCCGAGTGGACGTGGTACCACTCCTGAATAACCAAGCGAATTTCCCTGGTTAATGAGGCCCTGAAGTGGGCTACAGGAGAAAGCCGACCTCAGGACATACATCCTGAGAGCCTTTAGTGCATGCAGGGTGAGTCATGAAGAACGCTACTGACGTGGACAACTCCTGAATAGCCGAGTGGATTTCCTTGGCTATTGAGGCTCAGAAATGGCCTACAAGAGAGAGCAGACTTCAGGACATTCGTCCTGAGAGCCCTCAGTGTATGCAGGGCATGCAGAGCTTATCCACCCGAAGTACGAGTGTCGGGCACAAAGAGAGAAAGACAAATCCATTGTCAAAATAGGAAGACCCAACAGCGTTCTGGGGACCATTGTGTCCTGGTGGAAATGAAAAAACAACCAAATGTGCTCGCCCGATCGGAGCTGTCAGCTCCGACAAGAAGGATGACCTTCTAAGACAGAACTGCCAACTAGATGTCCTGCGACGGCTGGAAAGGCATCTGTTAAGGCGCACCCAGGCCCAATATAACATTAGGGCTTCCAACTGCCTTCTGTTGGGGGATACCCCTGTGAAGAGCTACGAATGAGAGTTCTAACACATCTTGGGAGCAAATTTTGAGCTGGAATAGAGACCGACAGAGTAAAACTCTAGCCTTGAAGGAGCTTAGCGCCAAAAACTAAATTCCAGGCCAAGCTAAGAAAAAAACAAGGACGGGAAAGATACGAAGCAGACGTCTGCGGTCCCTGCACTGTGTGCAAGAAAGTGTTCAGGTGCGGTGATGGATGCGACCTGAATCTTCCGAGCACCAAAATGGTGGAGAAGATCCCAGAGAAGATCTAAGATAGAGCTCAGGTTCCAAGAGATGAACCCGATAAACACCAGGCCCTTGTGTTCTGGTGACAATTCGGAGATCAGTAAAGCATATCTGAACGAGCTTACAAAAGCCCAAGGATGGCGGAGACGACCAGTAGCAACCTTGTCCACCACATCCAGCGTGGTATAAAGGCAAGTAGAATTACTGGACAAAAAACCCTCTTCGTCCTTGTCCTTCTGATGACGAAAGGAAGTGGAGGAAGACAAAAGACGGATTTTGGTAAGAACTTACCTGTAAAATCCTTTTCAGCGAAGGAAGGAAGAGAGACACACTAGTCATTACTAGTGGGTAGGCGGAGCCCAGATAGGATTGACACCTCAGATTAAAAAGAGTGTTGACCGGCCCCTCCAGTTCGGGCTCCTCCTACTCCAGCTTCTCCAGTCGTACACAAGCTAAGGAAGAGCAAATATCACCAGCGGAGCAACATAACCCCTTCTGAAGGACTTCAGAGAAAAGACAAGAATACAGGTTATGCATGCCACAGAAAGAACCACACAGTTCCAGGTACTACTCACTGGACCTGACCACTGCGATGAGCTGGCGATGCTGGAACAGAGCCTTAGCGCGCCGACCTCAGCCCAGATAATCGCTATCAGAGAAGGGTCACGCCGCATCTGAAAACAACAACACACTTCTGCCATGGGAGGGAGCTGTGTCTCTCTTCCTTCCTTCGCTGAAAAGGATTTTACAGGTAAGTTCTTACCAAAATCCGTCTTTCAGCAGCAGATTGGAAGGAAGAGAGACACACTAGTCATTACTAGTGGGACGTCCCAAAGCAGTCCAAAAACTAAGGGTGGGAAAAAAAACAAAAGAGGCAGAATCCCAACAACCTTGATAAATGCGCAACAGTCGCCAAATACAAGTTAACTAGAACTTTAAACTACAGCCGCCTGCAGGACCCTACGTCCTAAGGCCGCATCAGCGGAAGCACTGACGTCCACCTTATAAAACTTTGTAAACGTGTGGACGGAGCGCCAGGTCGCCGCTCGGCAGAGCTGAGCTGCCGAGGCCCCTTGATGAAAAGCCCACGACGAAGCCACAGCCCTCGTGGAGTAAGCTCGAATCTTAATCGGGCAAGATTCGCCTTTAAGTCGGTAAGCCTCCAAAATGGCCGACCGAATCCAACGAGCTATAGAGTCCTTGGAAGCTCGTTGACCACGTCGACGACCTGCTGGAATCACAAACAGAGTCTGACTTCCGAAAACCTTGAGTAATCGACAAATAGAACTTCAAGGCCCGCACTAAATCCAATGTGTGCAAAGCCCGTTCCTTTGCATTCCTCGGGCCCGGGCAAAGCGAGGGCAACACAATATCCTGGTTAACATGAAATTGCGACACCACCTTAGGTAAAAAGTCGCCCCGTGTGCGAAGCACTACTCTATCCGGGTAAAACTCCAGGAAGGGAGGCGAGCAGGAAAGAGCCGCCAACTCAGAAACCCTTCTCAAAGAGGTGACCGCCACTAGGAAGGCAACCTTCCAAGAAAGTAAAGAAAGACTAGCAGAGTCCATAGGCTCAAAAGGCTCATGTTGAAGAGCCTCCAAAACGACATTGAGCAGCCAAGGAGTTACAGGCGCCTTCCGCGGCGGAAACTGACGGGTTACTCCGCGAAAAAAGGCACGCACGTCCCTATGCGAGGCGATAGCCTTCCGAAACAGTAAGGACAGAGCAGAAACCTGACCCTTCAGAGTGCTAACTGCCAAACCCTTGTCCAGCCCGTACTGCAGAAAGGCCAACAAATTGGGAATGGAAAAAATCCTCGGGTTCCTTGAAGAACCCGAACACCACGAAAACAAGGCTTCCCAAGTCTTGTGATAAATCTTAGTAGTAGCCGGACCTCTGGCAGCTCGCAGAGTGGCAATGACTTCGGCTGAAAAACCTCTGCGGGTCAATATTTCGGTCTCAAGAGCCACGCCGTCAAACGCAGAGACTTCAAGTCCGGATGACGAACGGGCCCCTGGGTTAACAGGTCCGGGCGAAGGGGAAGTGGAAATGGAGGTGCCGCCAAAAGCGACACCAGTGTCGAGAACCACGTCCTCCTTGGCCAATCCGGGGCTATCAACATAGCCGGGATTCTCTCCAGTCTGTTCCGACGCAGCACCAGAGGAAGTAAAGATATCGGCGGAAACACATAGATTAGCTCGAATTAGTCCCACGGAGCCACCAGAGCATCCACCGCCACAGCCTTCGGGTCCTTGTACCTGGACATGAAGGTCGGTAACTTGGCATTGAACCTGGATGCCATCAAATCCACTTGGGGAGTTCCCCAACGGGAGCACAGCAGTGTAAAAATTTCCGGATGAAGACTCCATTCTCCGGGATCCATCTTCTCGCGACTGAGGAAGTCCGCCGTGATATTCTGAACCCCTGGAATGTGGATCGCAGAGATGACTAGCACTCTGGTCTCGGCCCAAATCAGGATCCGAGACACCTCCACCATGAGCCTGGAACTCCTCGTCCCGCCTTGGTGGTTGTTATACGCGACCGCCGTCGCGTTGTCTGTCTGCACTCGGACTGGCAGACCGCTCAAAGGGACCGTCCAGTGTTGGAGGCAAAGGAAAATTGCCCTCAATTCCAGGATGTTGATCGGTAGAACAGACTCTTCCGATGACCATACTCCCTGAATCCAGAGATCGTTCCGGACACCCCCCCAGCCCGTCAGACTGGCATCTGTGGTTATGACAGACCACCTCGGAGGGAGGAAAGACTTCCCCAGGGATAACGCTCCTGGACGTAACCACCATCCTAGAGATTCTCGCACCCTGCGAGAGATGATGACACTGCAATCCAACGAAGCCTGCGATCGATCCCAACGACTCAGAATGAGCCTTTGGAGGGCCCTGGAATGGAACTGGGCAAACGGAAGTGCCTCCATGGACGCCACTATCAGACCCAGAAGGCGCATACACTTCCGAAGGGACATTGCTGTCGAAGACTTCATCATCTGTACATGACGAAGGAGACATGCCCGCTTGTCTGGAGGTAGGGACACCACTGCCCGTACCGTGTCGAAATGCATCCCCAAAAACAGGATTGACTGCGACGGTTCCAGAGACGACTTCTCCCAATTGACCAGCCACCCGAAGTCCTCCAGGAGCTGAAGGGATAGATTGCGAGCCGTCACTGCCTCCTCCTTTGAGGACGCCACAATCAAAAGGTCGTCCAGGTAGGGAAGAATGGTAACTCCCTGTCTTCGAAGAATCGCCATGAGAGGCGCCAGAATTTTTGTAAAAACTCTGGGCGCTGAGGCCAAGCCGAATCCAAAAAGTCGTTCTGCGACAGGGCTGCCACAACGGAGCGAAGTGACTCCATGCGGAATTTTTGGGTGTGGACATGCCGATTCAATCTTTTGAGATCCAGAATAGGGCGAAATTTGTCCTCCTTTTTGGGGACCACAAAAAGATTGGAATAAAATCCTCTGCCCCGGTCCTCTGACGGAACCGGTATTACCACACCCTTCTGCAGAAGGAATTCGACCTCTCGCAGCAGAGCGGCAAACAGCTCGGGCTCTGACGGGATGCGAGACTGGCAAAAACTGTCCGGGGGTCGAGAAGAAAACTCTATGAAATAGCCTGCCGACACGACCCGCGTTACCCAGGTGTCCGGAACGCGGGAAATCCAAGTCGCTTTGAATTGGAGCAGATGACCCCCCACTCGAGAGCCCTCGAGCGGGACCCTGGCGTCAGTCCGCCTTGGCGGGCTTCTTGTCAGCTTCTCGCTTGTCTTGGCGGAAACTTTGCTTCCAGGGAGTGCGGGATTTGAGAGGACTTTTTTCCCAAAAAAGAGGGACGACCCGATCCCCAAGAGGACTGACCGAATCGTCCTCTGGACCGAAAGGACCGCCGACCACTACCGGCACTAGGCCTGCCAGACGCAGAAGCCATAGCCCTTCGCTGCGGTAAAGCCGCATCTTTTGCCTTTGCCTTGGCAATCAGCTCTGTGAGGTCAGAACCAAATAGCTGACCACCCTTGTATGCTAAAGACAGCAAACCTTGCTTGGAAACCGCATCCCCGGTCCACTGTCTAAGCCACAGTGCTCTTCTGACTGTGACCGCCGAGGATTGCGCCCTGGACAACAGTGACGCAGTATCCAGACCTGCATCATAGCTATATCGGGCTGCAGTCTCCAACAAATCGAGAAGCCCATTTATCTCAGACAACGGAGATCTATTTTGCAACGCCGTCCGTATACGGACCAACCAGCACAGGGAATCCTTACAAGCACCCATGGATCCTAGCACCGCTCTGAATCCATGACCCGCGGCCTCGTAGGTGAATTTCGCCGCCATCTCCGTTTTTCTGTCCAGCGGTTCCTGCAGACTCGCCTTCCCTTTAACAGGAAGCAATGAGGATTTACTAAGCTGGGATAAAGGAACATCCACTTCAGGAGAAGGAATCCAATTATCCACCAACTCCGTAGAACACGGATATAGTGCCTCAAAGAACCGTGTCCCTTGAAAACGTTTATCTGGACACAGGCGCTCCTTCTCCACTGCTCCATTAAGGTCATCCAGAGCTGGCAATGTCGATCGCGACTTACGGTACTCCTGGTACATTCGAGCCGACTTACCAGGACGTCTAGTTACCTCCTCCGGTAACTGTAACGCCTCCCTCATGGCTTCAATAAAAGCCTCTGTTCGGGCCAAAAAAGAGGCAGAATGCCCCTGCCGATCCTCCTTATCCGAATCGGATAACTCCCCATCTGAGCCTGAAGGGGAACCCTCTCCGTAATCCATATCAGAGACCTCTGATTCGCTATGCGGGAAGGATGGTACCGGCCTGTGTCGCTTCCTGTCATGAGAGGATCTAGCTGACACCCAATGACCTAAAAGGTCAGACAGGCCATCGATAGAACGAGCAATGGCATCCAATTTGGCATCGCTGTAACCTCCGACCGCAGCGCTTGACGCCGTCGAGGTCTGCGTATCAGATACGCGCGACTGATCCTGAAGCGGAACTGGAAAACGGTCCGCACCTTCTGGACCCGGATCCGACATGCCCTCACACAGTATATGGCAGGTCAAAACCTGTCAGTAACTAGAAAAAAGTGTGGTTTCTTAAGTGGACGAAACAAGCACGCTGAAGGGTCAAAGCTCTTAAAGGAGAGAGCTACCCCAGCTGTATCAGCAGAATATGTTAGCGAAGCGATATAATTAACCCTTATATGTTCTTGATCCAAATTGGAATAGAACCTACGGGTAGTTGCTGGATTCTTGCGCTGAAAGGGTTAACCCTCCATAGGGGTTAATGTCGCAGGCTCCCCACAACTCCCTTATTAAAATAAAAGGGGTGTGCGAGTCCCAGATAAAATAAGGTCTCTATATGAGACCGCAGCTGCAGGATAGCGCTATCTGTCACTGTCTACAGAAAGGTCCTGCGCTGTGGGGTGAGGACGTTTCACTCACCCAGCTGGCCGCGGTGATGTATATGTCGGGAGGAGCGGAGCCTGAGGAGCCCGGGAGCCTTGTAATGGCCGCCTCGCTGAGAGAAGCCGGAAGAGAAGCACAGAATTGCGCGCGCAGCAGAAGACCGGGAAGCGTGAAGCCACGCCCCCCGCCGGCTTCAAAAAAAGAGCGCAAACTCCTTCGCTCTCTGCTCTCCCCTGTCCTGCAGGCATCTGCCTGCGGACAAAAGTTACAGTCACCAAACATGTCACACATGTAGCAGCGGCTGCCGCAGCAGCTGCTGAAGCACTCACATATATATAAAAAAATGTGTAGTACTCACCAGCTAAGCGCCACAGGGACCCCCCTGGGATTTGTGGCGCTGTGCCCATCGCTTCCCCCCAGGGCGGGGAACGCAGTGACCCCAGGTGCGCGGTTTGCGTCCCCGCCAGGGAAGCAATCCTCATCCCCCAGGGCCGGCAGGGTTCTGCAGGGACCACCATACAGGGTAATTACAGATCCGCCAAGGGAGAGGTGGGGGTCCAGCAGCGCTGAGACCCCTGAGACCTCAAGACTACTTCTGGTGATCCAAGTCTCTTGTCCGATAAAAATAAAAAATCTTCTGAGGAGCTGCTTCCAGCAGCGACTATCCTCTGAGACCTCAAATTTTAGACTGGAGAAGCTGGAGTAGGAGGAGCCCGAGCTGGAGGGGCCGGTCAACACTCTTTTTAATCTGAGGTGTCAATCCTATCTGGGCTCCGCCTACCCACAAGTAATGACTAGTGTGTCTCTCTTCCTTCCAATCTGCTGCTGAAACTAAAGCCACAGAATAACCAAGTGATCCCTGTCTGCCCATCGGAGAATTGGGGGAGGAGGGGGGGCTACGTCGCGTGAGGCCGTCCGGCTGCAGGTACCCGTTTGAAGCATGTTTTACGCCGTAACCTTGGTGTAATACTCTTGAATTCGGATGGGGAGAACTCGGAAGGAGATAATAGAACCGCTGCCGGGCTAACTGGACTGCTCGGATTACTAGAACATCAACCAGAAGACTCAACTCCCGAGTTGACAAGCATCGCTGAAGAGAATGATGACAAGAGACTGCTGTCCCGCTTGGGAGGCTGGCGTCAGCGGTCAAACTCTTGCCATTGGATCAGGAGAAAGAATTTTCTTTTTTTTTAGTTTGAGAAAAAAGTCTCAGTGACCCTCCCTGAGGGGCTATCAGACCCGCAGGGATAGGCAGCGCCAGCGGCCGAAAGGAATGGGTTTCTGGCTCAGACTGCATGAATAGCCTACTGTAGGGTAGAGATGCATTTAAATGAAGGGGACTGCTTCGATTGCAGGCACAATATATTTATTTATTTTTTTTGCCCCTGTACCCTCAGAGGACTTCGAAAGAAGTAAAAGGAAGAGTGTCAAAATGTGTGGTCACTCCTTGCAGGGATATTCTTTGCTGTAAGTCGAGGGAGACTTCCCCGGCCTTAGGGGAGTCCAGGATCATCAACAAGAAAGATATCTGGTGGACTGGGGAGGATTGCTAAGTGTATCAGACTGCTGAAATGTATCAGTCAGGCCAAAAGGAGAAGAGAGTGGCAAGTGCTACAAGGCACTCCGTGCAGTCCTAGAAAAACTAATCTTTAATTAGAAAGTGGTCCTAGAATGGGAGAACGACCGCAGCCTTAGAGTGAAAAATGGTTATGATGGCCGCCACAGGCTTAGAGAACACTCTGGGAGTGGTAGTGAAAGTTGAAGGGTAAGGCTGTAAGAGTAATGATCGAACAAAGAGACTCCGTTCAGGAACAGCGTACGTTGACCCACTTGTGGAAAGGTGTGAGCTCCAGTTTGGGTCCTACAGATTTGTTTTTGTTTTTTTAGGACCACGAACAGGGCCGAGGACCACCAAATCAATTGTTACGCTTATACAGAACTGGACCAACGACTCAATCTTGACGGGGTGGGTCTATGATTTAGAAAGACTTTGTCCTGGCACCTAAATTTTTTTCTCTGGCCCATACGATGCGAACGGCTGAAGAGCAGGCCTGAGAACCCAGATACGGGCAGCTGTCTACATTGAGGGTGCCGGATGATAATGCTGAGAATCACTGAGTGGGAAATGTCAGAGACCTAGGTCTCACAGATCCAGAACCTTTGGAGTGGATCCTTATATTCTTGATTGGCCTATGGTAAGGAAAAAGTCAGGGACCTTTTTGGGCGCAGACTGCTTTCCATTGTCTGAACTACAATGCTGAACTGATCATGATGGTATAGCTGATTGCCAGCTGTGCTGCACTATTGTTCCGGGGTCTAAAGGACGGAGACTCAGATTTTTCATCTGATGGTCCGAGGACCTTAAATTAATGATCCGGGTTTCTAGATGCCAGTCGAAGTGCTGACGGACTACAACAGGAGGTTCAGCTAAAGAGGGATACTTCACTTCTAGAGGCTTTTGCTGTGGGTTATGTGACCTGTTGCTTCCTGAGCCGGCTGACTATAACTCAAACCTCTGGGAGAATGACAAACTCTCTTTTAGGGCGTATTGTCCACTGAAGGGCGCTGCGTGATCCGGTACAGAACCGGAATCTATGTCAACCATCAGTCTCTGTTTGACCTTCCTGAACTCTGATCCAGAGAAACATCCAATTCATACCCCACATAAGCTGCAAACCTGTGGAGCGAGACAGAACTAACGGACGGACGCCAAGGCACTTAATTGTTCGGGTAAGGTCCTAAGAATCTGATTTCTAGACGTCTGTACGTTTCTAGAATGCTTGCGGCCCCTGCTAGCCGACAGCTCCTGTGTAGGAAAGGATCCATTCTTGCCAGTTCTGCAAATGCTACGATCCGTAGCGACATCACAGAGATGTTCAATCTCTTTGGCCAGAGAAGCCATGGATTGCGACAGTGACAAAGCACACTTTGGGGTGGCTAGGTACGATAGGCTCAGTGGTGGATGAATCACAGGGCCCATGTGAGACTTGACCCCAGGGCCTTAACTGAAGTATTCTATTCCATAAACCAGTAGCTTAACCACTCAGCCAACAGCTGAACTGGCTAGAGGAACGCTGCATGCCATCCTTGTGCAGAGCCATGCGAAACAGTCTGTATCATTCCGATTTTAGTATATGTGCTGCCGAGGCAAGCACTCTCTCTCCCCATGGGCACTATCCATTCTGAATGCCTTAGGGATAGGCCTGTATGCCTGGGGTCAGTAGCGGCGGAGGGTAGTATGCAGCAGAGCCCATGTAGGGAAGGACTATTATATATTTATCTATGGGGGGCCGTCCAGGCCTTACCCCAGTCCAGAGACTGCATGTGAGCGGTTCTCCGCTGGGTTAGTAGCGGCGGAGGGCCCCAGAGTGCGTTGGGGATTGTGCAGAATTAAGAACTCTGTGCCCAATGGCTGTGGGCTTCTGTTTGTGCAGGGACTAAGCTAATGTTCACTATATTGTTACAGTTTCAGAACATGTGCTGCAGAAGAGAGCACTCAATCCCTATGGTAACACAGACTGGCCAGAGGCCATCGTGTCCTGGTATGAGAAAAAAACATACTGTATGTATTTTGATAGCCCTTCTAAGTGCTTTAGGGAGAGACATGTGTCCATGCAGGGAAGGGCTAATATCATACCTATATATACTGTATATTTATATATACTTAAGGTATCATGCCAAACAAACAGTCAATGGGACCAGGGCTACCAAGCCAGTCACCCATGCCGGTTTTTTGCCAAGCCTCAACCTGCTTCTGTTCTCTGACAAGAGCAGGTGAATTCAACCAAGAATGGCCGGTGACTGATACAGCCCGTTATAAGGGTCCGATAAAACCGGTACCGATGCTGTGAAGAGTGCCCTACATGTGACTAGACTGCAGGTGCCAGCAAAAATATGGCTGCTGAGGGTCTCAGAAGTCTCGCCGAGTGGGAGACGTGATAGTGGTGACAGTGCTATTTTCTCTCCTGGAAGCAGCCGTGAGATTTGTCCAGGGGAAGTCTCGCAGGGGGCGAGACGCGCCAATAGGAAGGCGGAGTTGGCGCCAAAACCTTCGGAAAAAAGGGCGGAGCACCTGCCGCAACGTCATGATGGGGGCCCGCTGGGGTGAAGTTTCTCTAGCGTAGGCCCAAGCCGGGGCCTAAATTTTCCCCTGTCGGCTGAAACGCACCCGGAGGACGGGAGAATCCATGGCCCAAGCTCTACGTCTAGTGATGCCGGAGCCTGCCGCCAGAGCCGCTGCGTTCATCACACCACATCCCGGGCCCCACACTTACCGATGGTGTGCGTCCCAGTCTGCAGACCGCCGCAGCGCAGGACCCGGACTGAGAAGCTTCAGGTCAGCTGCATTAAGGAGGTGCAGGGAGCCCTCAATCCACCATCCCTTTGATAGGGAGGTGGAGAGGGACCGTCTGCCCTCCATTCGTCGCCGCTGTTCAGTCAGTGGCGATTCAGTGGGGGCCGCACGGACGCCATAAGAGCCTCTGTAAATCCGAAGGGGTTCAATCCTCTAGGATGGGGACAAGGCTGGAAGTCCGGCATAGGCCTGGCTGCGGCAGAGGATACATGGAGGCGACACTCCATGTGCTCGTCCGTAAGTCGGTGTGGGGAGATCGGTGCCCTTTAAGGGACCCGTCGCCCGTAAGTCAGCTCAGGCATGGCATCCCACGTCGCAGGAGAGGATACGTGGAGGCGACACTCGCACGTGCTCGCCAATTGTTGGTTTGGGGAAATCAGAGTCTTGAAAGGTTCCGTTGCCCTATCATCCAGTTGAAAAATGTAAAATAATAAAGGGTAAAATAATAAAAGGTCTGAAGACCAGACCAGTGTGCCTCCTACGGACACTAAGCAAGAACTGGTTCACTTGGAGCAAGCAGGAGGGTGTATACTGCAGAGGAAGAGCTAAGGCTGCTTTCACACTTGCGTTTGAGCGACCTGCGCCTGTCTGCGCACGGCCGCTGCTAAGCTCCGCCCCGGCCACGCCTCCTCCTGGCGGCTCCGCCTATGGGCGCATGATGCCGCATGCGACCTGCATACCCTATCTTTATCATTGGGTACGCAGGCCGTGCGCAGGTATGCGTTTGGCGGCGCATGCTTCCTTGTGACGGTGCGCCGAGCGCACCAAAATGTTGCATGTTGCTTTTTGGTGCGCTCGCCGCACCAGTCAAAAGGACGCATGCGCCGCCAAATGCATACCTGCGCACAGCCTGCGTACCCAATGCTAAAGATAGGGTACGCAGGTCGCATGCGGCGTCATGCGCCCATAGGCGGAGCCGTTGGGAGGAGGCGCGGCCGGGGGCGGAGCTTAGCGGCGGCCATGCGCAGACAGGCGCAGGTCGCTCAAACGCAAGTGTGAAAGCAGCCTAACTCTTTTTGTTTCAACTTAGTGTCAGCCTCCTAGTGGCAGCAGCATAACACCCATGATCTGTGTCCCCCAATGAGGCGGAGAAAAATATTTTTCTTAATTATGTCAGATGACATGCACCTTAAAAAACAAGTCCTCTGCTAGTAAATATTACAAAATAAGGGTATGTGCACACGTTGTGGATTCCTGTGCGGATTTTTCCACGCGGAATCTGCAGAATTCGTGACCTGCGTTTTACCTGCGGATTCATTGCGGATTTTCTGCGGTTTTTGTGCAGATTTGCCCTGCGGTTTTACACCTGCGGGTTTCTATAATGGAGCAGGTGTAAAACCGCTGCGGATTCCGCAACAATTGACATGCCGCGGATTTAAATCTGCAGCAAATCCACGCGTAAAAATCCGCAGCATGTGCACAGCGGTTTCTTTTTTTGCACAGAGTATAATGGTACTGTATAACGCAGCAGAATCTGCTGCGGATCCGCAGTAGAATCTGCAACGTGTGCACACAACCTAAATCTGGCTATCAACCTCTGCACAATTCTCTTCAATTACATCAGAAAGCTGGCATAATTTGATTTGTAAGAAACCCACAATGTATATTTATGCATTTTTTTTTTTACTTACCAAACTTCCTATCCTGCTGTGGTGTCCCAGGCAGATATTTTCTATCCTCGAAGGGAACCTTGAAAAGCTGTTTCATGATAGCAGGGCTGAAATCACAAGTTACAGAAAGTGTAATATGTATATACGCCCAGCTTATTCTAGTTCTGTTACATAATGTGTAGTAATGACACTGGTATGAAAACCATCATACATTACAATCACCGCCCAGTCTGCAGATCTTACCTTTCTGCTAAATCTCTACTTGAGGCACCAAAGACATCATTAGCCGATGCTGTAATGTCAGGACTCTGCTGTGACTTGTTACCATTTCTATAAAGTTCTGGGGAAAAAACATACATAGTACTGGGCTGGCTTCATTGTCAAGAAAAGACAAGATGGCTGTCAAATAGTGGACAAAAGAAATACAAGCCAGACACAGCACCCAGGACGCAACTTACACGCCAGTCTTGAAGGGTGAGACCCTAATCAGGAGGCAGGTGTGGTCCTCACATTGAATTTGGTGCATCTTTCAGCAGCCGTGCACCACTGCAAGAGACTGGAGCACATTTCTATCCTACCTTCTGCCACTTTTGTGGTGTAAGTTATGACTAATTTGTTGGACTGGTTAGTTATCATCCTTCCGGCTAAATTTTGCCTAAAAAGTTGGCAGAGCTGACCTTTACTATTGTAAATAGTTGCAAAATATTTGGGTAGCTCCAAGTGGAACACAAATTTAGCAACATTACAGTTTTTCTCCCAAATTTGGGCAAAAACAGTTTGATAAATCAGAGGCATGGTATATATCTTGTTCTCTAGACAGGAGATTAATGCATTTTAACTCCTAAGTTGCAAAAGTTCATACCCTATCATGACTTAAAGGGGATATTGAAGCTTAAAGCAGTTATCACCTTTCTACTGGGACATAGAACCCCAGACGAGAAAGAGAATAGGGTGCACACCCTTTGAGTAATATGCATATGAATGTATATAGCAGGGTGCCACACCATGCCTGGAGGTGTGACGTAAACAAAAGAAAGAACAACCACACACATGGATTGGTGTGCACACCTGTTTCAATATTCAGACAATAATAATAATGTAAAATGTATAGCTTTATTAGAACACTAGGACACACAAAACCACAAACACATAAAAACAATTAAAACTTGTATACAACAACCAACGCCCCTCAATATTAAAAGGCGACAAACCTATTAAC
>JARQOD010000002.1:62455753-62483343 GCA_033576555.1 Oophaga sylvatica | reverse complement strand
TTTTCCACTGGTAAGTCTATGAACATGTAGCAAGAAATGCAGCTCACCACATGGCTCCTAGCTTCTTCCATGTTCTTATTGTTCAAGAGATATTCAAGCGGTGAAATATAAGCCAAAACTCTGGTTCCCCTGGTTTACTGATGTCCTCCTTTCAGCTGCAACAGCCAAAATCCAGTGTTCCTTGAGCTCGCGGAGACTCTTCACTTATCCAGAAGGCACTGGGAATATGCAAATTATCTCCTCGGGACTCCTCCCTGGTTTACTGATCTCCTCCTTTCAGCTGCAACAGCCAAAATCCAGTGTTCCTTGAGCTCGCGGAGACTCTTCACTTATCCCAGAAGGCACTGGGAATATGCAAATTATCTCCTCGGGACTCCTCCCCTGGTTTACTGATGTCCTCCTTTCAGCTGCAACAGCCAAAATCCAGTGTTCCTTGAGCTCGCGGAGACTCTTCACTTATCCCAGAAGGCACTGGGAATATGCAAATTATCTCCTCGGGACTCCTCCCCTGGTTTACTGATGTCCTCCTTTCAGCTGCAACAGCCAAAATCCAGTGTTCCTTGAGCTCGCGGAGACTCTTCACTTATCCCAGAAGGCACTGGGAATATGCAAATTATCTCCTCGGGACTCCTCCCCTGGTTTACTGATGTCCTCCTTTCAGCTGCAACAGCCAAAATCCAGTGTTCCTTGAGCTCGCGGAGACTCTTCACTTATCCCAGAAGGCACTGGGAATATGCAAATTATCTCCTCGGGACTCCCTCCTTGATTCTGGAGCAGCTGGGAATCTCGTTTCACAGGCTCTGGTAGAGAAATATCGCATTCCCACCAAACCTCTGCTTGAACCAGTATCTGTTGCTGCTGTAGATGGGGGTCTTCTACCACGTCCCATCCAGCTTATCACCGAGGCTATAACCCTGCAGGTGGGAATGTTACATTCTGAGAGTATCTCATTTCATGTTCTACCTGGACTCTCTCACGCTTTCTTACTAGGTCTGCCTTGGCTCCAAAAGCATGCACCCGTGCTCGACTGGCAGACTGGAGAGATTCTTCGCTGGGGACAGGACTGTCATCAAACGTGTCTGGTGCCTGTTCATCCTGTCCGTCCTTTTCCTACACCTGCTAATCTACCAGGACTCCCGATTCCATATTGGTCTTTCGCTGATGTCTTTAATAAAAAGGAAGCAGAGACATTACCCCCACACAGACCGTATGATTGCCCGATCGACCTGCTACCTGGTACTACGCCTCCCCGTGGGCGTATTTACCCATTGTCCGCTGCTGAGACCAGGTCGATGTCCGAATATATCGAGGAGAACTTGGCCAAAGGATTCATCCGGAAATCTACCTCCCCAGCGGGAGCAGGTTTCTTCTTCGTAAAAAAGAAAGACGGATCTCTCCGTCCCTGTATTGACTACAGAGGCTTAAATTTGATCACGGTGAAGAATAAGTACCCTCTTCCGCTCATTCCAGAATTGTTTGATCGACTTAGAGGGGCGAGAATCTTCACCAAACTGGATCTTCGTGGGGCATACAACCTGGTTCGTATCCGTCGGGGAGATGAATGGAAGACGGCATTCAACACCCGGGACGGCCACTACGAGTATTTGGTGATGCCCTTTGGTCTCTGTAATGCTCCAGCAGTCTTTCAGGAGTTGGTCAATGACATCTTTCGGGACCTCCTCTACTCTTGCGTTGTGGTGTACCTAGACGATATCTTGGTCTTCTCTCCGGACCTCCAGTCTCACCGGAGGGATGTTCGTCAGGTTCTGCTCAGGCTCAGGCAGAATCACCTCTTCGCCAAATATGAGAAGTGCCTCTTTGAGCAGACCTCGCTTCCGTTTTTGGGCTACATCATTTCTCAGACAGGCCTACGAATGGATCCGGAGAAACTGTCTGCCATCGAGAAGTGGCCTCGACCGGAGGGGTTGAAGGCCATTCAGCGGTTCCTGGGATTCGCCAACTATTACCGCCTCTTCATACCGCACTTCTCTTCCAGGACTGCTCCAATCTCCGCGCTCACCCGCAAGGATGCTAACCCCAAACAGTGGACGCCCGAAGCAGAGGAGGCCTTTCTTTCCTTAAAACAGGCCTTCTCTTCCGCTCCAGTGCTGCATCGCCCGGACGGCAACAAGCAGTTCTTCCTGGAGGTGGACGCTTCCTCCTCTGGAGCCGGAGCGGTACTCACTCAAAAATCTTCATCCGGGAGGATGGTATCCTGCGGCTTCTTCTCCAAACTCTTCTCCTCCTCCGAGCGCAACTACTCCATAGGAGACCGAGAGTTATTGGCCATCAAGTTGGCATTGGAGGAGTGGCGTTACCTACTCGAGGGGGCTCTTCATCCGGTAATCATTTACACGGACCACAAGAATCTGGCTTACCTCCAGCATGCTCAGAGACTTAACCCTCGCCAAGCCCGGTGGTCCTTGTTTTTTGCCCGCTTCGATTTTCTCTTGCATTTTCGCCCGGCTGACAAGAACGTCAAGGCTGATGCCTTGTCCCGGTCTTTCCTGGTGTCAGATCTCGAGGAAGAACCTAAACATATCATCGATCCCGCCAGAGTGATGCGGGTGGCTCCCGTGAGTCTAAATCGTCTCCCTCCTGGTAAGACGTTCGTATCAGTAACCGACCGGAAGAGAATCCTACACTGGGGTCATTCGTCTAAACTAGCTGGCCACGCTGGTCAGAAAAAGACCCTCCAACTCATAACCCGGCATTATTGGTGGCCTACCCTGCACAAGGACGTAATAGACTTTGTATCTGCCTGTGTCTCCTGTGCCCGCAACAAAGTTCCGAGACACCTGCCTGCCGGCCGTCTTCTTCCGCTTCCTGTACCCGCTGCCCCCTGGCAGCATATAGCCATGGACTTCATAACAGATCTGCCCGTTTCTGCCGGTTGTACGGTCATTTGGGTGGTCGCTGACCGCTTTTCCAAGATGGCTCACTTCATTCCTCTGCCAGGTCTTCCGTCTGCACCCGAGTTGGCTAAAGACTTTATCCGCCACATCTTCCGTCTCCATGGTCTGCCTCGTCACATTGTGTCGGATCGTGGGGTACAGTTCACCTCACGTTTCTGGAGAGCCACTTGTAAGTTGCTAGACGTCACCTTGGATTTCTCCTCCGCTTACCACCCGCAGTCCAATGGACAAGTTGAGCGAATCAATCAGAATCTGACCAGTTATTCTCCGGCACTTCGTTAATGCCCACCATTCTGACTGGGTGGAGCTCCTGCCTTGGGCCGAATTCTCTTACAATAATCACGAGAGCAAATCTTCCTCCAAGTCTCCGTTTTTTGTAGTCTTCGGTCAGCACCCTCGGATCCCTGTTCCTGTCACCATCTCTGTGGACAATCCAGCTGCGGAATCTCTGGTTAGAGAATTTTCCTCCATATGGGAGAGTACCCGATCCGCACTCATTCAGTCATCCGAGCGTATGAAGAGACATGCTGACAAAAGACGTCTGGATCCTCCTCAATTCCGTCCTGGGGATAAGGTCTGGCTTTCGTCCAAGTATGTCCGGCTCAAGATTCCTTCCTACAAGTTAGGTCCTCGGTTCATCGGTCCCTTTGAGATCATCAGTCAGATCAACCCGGTGTCCTATAAATTGAAACTCCCGGCCAATTTGCGCATTCCTAACTCTTTCCATGTATCTCTCCTCAAACCGGTGGTACTTAACTCTTTTTTCAAGTCTACAGGTACACCTCCTGCTCCAGTGTCTGCTGACGATGAATTTGAGGTAGAGAACATTCTGGCCACCAAAAGGGTAGGAAGAAAGACTTATTTTTTGGTGGATTGGAAGGGGTTTGGTCCTGAGGAGAGAACGTGGGAGCCTCGGGAGAACATCCATGCCCCTCTCATCCTAGCTAAATTTCTTTCTGGCCTAAAGAGGGGGGGGCCTAGAGGGGGGGGTACTGTAGCGTCGGCGTCCCTGCCTTCTGCCAGGCAGGGACGCTGTTCCCCTGCAGCAGCGTCCTCTGCCAGGCAGGGACGTCGCCCCCCTTACCCTTCCTCAGCGTCCTCCTTCCGCCCTGCTGGGGCCGCGCGCTCCTTCCCTGCTGCTGGACTTAGGGCGCGCGCCCGCGCCCTCCCCCGCTCTTAAAGGAGCCGCGCGCATTTTTCAAATAAGTCCCCGGCCAATGCCGGAGGACTCCACCCTATATTAAGGGCTTCCTCCTTAATGGAGGTGCCTGAGCAATGTTGTTGTTGCACTGTTTCACTCTGCTTCAGCTCTCAGGTCCCGTTACCAGTTACCTGCCTGTTTCCTGCCCGTTTGCTGTATGCTACCTGTCCGCAAGTCTACCCGGAGGTTCGGACGTCACAAGTGGTGATCCACGGCTATTCCAGAGACTCTTGCCTGCTCACTTGGGAGCGATCATCTGCCATCTGACTGCAGCCCTACCCGGAGGTTCGGACGTCACAAGCGGTGATCCCCGGCTATTCCAGAGACTCTTGCCTGCTCACTTGGGAGCGATCATCTGCCATCTGACTGCAGCCCTACCCGGAGGTTCGGACGTCACAAGCGGTGATCCCCGGCTGTTCCAGAGACTCTCGCCTGCTCACTTGGGAGTGTCCATCCGCCATCTGCCTGCTAGCCTACCGGGAGGCTTCACCATCTCAGGTCGTATATACCTGTCCATCTAGAGACTGCCCCGGTTACTTGCTGTGACAACCTGCCTGTCAATCCAGAGACTGCCCGGTCACTTGCCGTGACAACCTGCCTGTCTATCCAGAGACTACCCCGGTCACTTGCCGTGACAACCTGCCTGTCAATCCAGAGACTGCCCCGGTCACTTGCCGTGACAACCTGCCTGTCTATCCAGAGACTGCCCCGATCACTTGCCGTGACAACCTGCCTGTCAATCCAGAGACTGCCCCGGTCACTTGCCGTGATCCTTTCCCGTATAACCAGAGACTGCCCCGTCACTTGCCGTGACTTCCTGTCCGTCTCCCTGGGCGCACCCGTTCTCTTACAAGTATAACCTTCTTGTATAAATAAAGCTCAGAGGTTCCACCTACCTGACCCGTTACACACATCAGTATTTGTAAGCCAAAACCAGGAGTGTTGATAATACAGAAGTGGTGTCTTGTTTCTATTATATTTTCCTCTGATTATTCCTCTCCTGGTTTTGGCTTACAAATACTGATGTAAAATACTGACCAAATACTGAACTTGTGAACGTGACCTTATAATAACTTTTATTCCAATTTTAATTAATGTTTTACTGGTTACCGTTGGCTCAAGCTGGCTACTATTATCCCAAATGAAGGTTTCCTAACTAGAGGGTTGGGGGCCACGTACGACTATTTGATCCCCTGCTTGTGTCTCCTTAACTGGTGGCAGCTGTAAATACTATCCGGGAAAGTCATACTATTACTGAAACTTGGTACTGAGCGAGTGTGCTTGCATAAGGTGTTATCCGAGCAAGCCTGAGTGCTAACGGAGTGTCTTCGGCGTGCTCTAATACTATGTTCGAGTCCCCGCTGCTGCATGTCTCGTTGCTGTTCGACAGCCGCAAAACATGCAGGGATTGCCTAACAAACAGGAAATCCTTACATATGTTGTGGCTGTCGAACAGCCACGAGACATGCAGCCACAGGGACTCTAACATATTTTTCAAGCACACCGAAGACACTTGGTTAGCTCATGAGCATGCCGGATAACACCTTATCAGAGCACGTTCACTCATCACTGCTTATCTGTTGTATACTTCCTGTTCATTATGAGGCAGGATTGCGACGTCTAAAACTTCACATTAGACAATATGAAAATTACAAGATTTATAATGATTTTTTTTTTAATACAGATCGTTATATACAAAAAAATCCCAAAATTTTAAAATTACATTGTACACAAAAATGTTTTACACTGGGGTATTTTTTTACATTTTGGGGCCCTTTTGGAGTTTGTTACAGAACATACAATGTATATACCTAGGTCTTAAATACTTCAGAGGGTCATGTAGAAGAAAGCTCAGACAGAGAGGTTGCTCTACGGTACTAATAATGGGAGGGGTTATCCCAAAACCAACGTTTTTCAAATACCACAGGATAGATGATAAATGGAGTTGAGCCAAAAGATTTGCAGGACCTTGGTCCATGTCACGCTGTCTCTGCATAAAGGAGGACCGGGGTCTATGCTGACCCTAAGCTGGGGTCCTGACTAATCCCTCTACCTGGAGGTACTGTTGATGGTACAGAGGTCCAGGCCGCCAGCGTAACCCTATCTCCTGTGAATCCCTGACCACTGTAATCTAGTCCTGAGAAGGACCCTGATTACCACCACAGGGAACGGAAGGTAACTGCCTACACACAGTATAAGACGAACGAGACAGTACAAGGGGTAAAATAAAAGACACCTTGCATACAAAACTATCACTACAGAGGGAACACCAACGGGTAAGGAGATAAATAATAAAGCGAGGAGAGGAGAAAACCACAACAGGTTATCTTAGCTTTAGACTTCTTAATATGATCCGCTCTGCTGGTCTGCATGAATGCTTTCACCGACACTTCCCTAGCAGACAGGCAGGTATTTAAAGGAATCCAATTATCGCAACATTAATTGCAGCTGAGCGAGGCTAGTCTTGTCCAGCACAGAGAGAGGGAGAATTTAACTCTCTCACTGCCGAAAAACACTCAGCAGCAGAAACTCAGCTGTGAGAAGTCAGGGTGTGCAATCGCGACGAACTTCGCAGCGACACACCCGTGACAGTACCCCCCCTTCTACGAGGGGCCTCCGGACCCTCAGGGCCAGGTTTATCTGGGTGAGTAGTGTGGAAGGCCCGAATTAATCGGTCTGCGTTAATATCCGACGCAGGAACCCACGTCCTCTCCTCAGGACCATACCCCCTCCAATGAACAAGGTACTGAAGGGACCGGCGATTCAGACGTGAATCGATGACTCTCGACACCTGGAACTCCAAGTTACTATTGACCACCACAGGAGGAGGAGGTAAAGGTGAAGGTATCACCGGCGCCACATACCTCTTAAGCAACGATCTGTGGAACACATTATGAATCTTAAATGTAGGAGGGAGGTCAAGACGGAATGCAACCGGATTAATTATAGCACTGATCTTGTATGGCCCGATGAACCTGGGACCCAGTTTCCAGGAGGGAACCTTAAGTTTTATATTTTTGGTAGACAACCATACCAGATCGTTCACACTTAGGTCCGGACCAGACACTCTCCTCCTATCAGCCATACGTTTGTATCGGTTCCCCATAGTACTCAGATTATTCAGCACTCCTCTCCACACTGAAGCAAGTGACGACGAAAATCGTTCCTCCTCAGGAACCCCAGAAGAGCCCCCCTATTGAAAGTACAAAACTGGGGGTGAAAACCATATGCCCCAAAAAACGGGGACTTACCAGTGGACTCGCTCCGCCTATTATTTAGAGCAAATTCCGCCAGAGGCAAGAAAGAAGCCCAGTCCTCCTGGTTCTCTGACACAAAACACCGGAGATATGTCTCCAAGCTCTGGTTCAGACGCTCTGTCTGACCATTGGTCTGCGGGTGAAAAGCCGATGAAAATGACAACTGCATCCCCCGCCGTGTACAAAATGCTTTCCAGAATTTGGACACAAACTGAGACCCCCGATCCGACACCACATCGGAGGGTACCCCGTGAAGCCTTACAATCTCCCCAATAAACACCTGCGCAAGAGTTTTAGCATTAGGAAGAGCAGGAAGAGCGATAAAATGTGCCATCTTGCTGAACCTGTCCACTACAACGAGTATGACTGTTTTACCCGAAGATGGCGGGAGGTCCGTAATGAAGTCCATAGACAGATGAGTCCACGGACGCTCCGGGATCTTCAAAGGTAAGAGGGTCCCCGATGGATGGGTATGTGGGGTCTTAGAGCGCGCACAAACCTCGCAGGACGCGAAAAAAGTTACCACCTCCCTATGTAAGTTAGGCCACCAAAACCGGCGCGAGAGGAGATCCTCAGTTGCTTTACTCCCTGGGTGTCCTGCCAAAGCTGAATTATGGTGTGCCTCAATCACCTTTTGTCGCAACTGATTTGGAACAAACAGTCTCCCTGGAGGTCCTACAGGGGCGTCCCCCTGAGCCTCCAATACCTCCTCCTCAAGCTCAGAGCATACTGCCGAGACCACCACCCCCTCCTGAAGGACCGGAACCGGGTCCTCCGTATTCCCAGCCCCTGGGAAACAGCGAGATAAGGCATCCGCCTTAACATTTTTTGAGCCAGGACGATATGTGACGACAAAATTAAACCTGGTAAAAAACAACGACCACCTAGCTTGTCTGGGATTCAGACGTTTAGCGGACTCTAAATATAGCAGGTTTTTGTGATCGGTAATGACGGTGACCGGGTGGACTGCCCCCTCCAAAAAATGACGCCACTCCTCAAAAGCCAACTTAATGGCCAAGAGTTCCCTATTGCCGACATCATAATTCCTCTCAGCGGACGACAATTTTTTAGAGAAGAAGGCGCACGGATGCCATTTACCAGGGGAGGAATCTTGTGACAATACTGCTCCCACCCCTACCTCGGAAGCGTCCACCTCAACAATGAACGGCTGTGACGCATCCGGTTGAATAAGTATGGGTGCTGAAGCAAAACATTTTTTCAAAGAGGAAAACGCTTGACAAGCCTTGTCAGACCACTTTGAAAAATCCGTCCCTTTTTTAGTCATGTCTGTGAGAGGTTTAACTATGGACGAAAAATTACGAATGAACTTCCGGTAGTAGTTAGCAAACCCCAGGAAACGTTGTAATGCCTTAAGATCCTCTGGCAGATCCCACTCAAGAACTGTCCGCACTTTCCCAGGGTCCATACGAAAACCGGATGCTGACACCAGGAACCCTAAAAACTGAAGTTCCTGTACGGCGAACACACACTTCTCCCATTTGGCGTACAGTTTATTATCCCGCAAGATCTGTAACACCTGCCTAACATGCTCCTGATGAGACACAAGATCCGGCGAGTAAATTAAGATATCATCCAGATATATGACCACAAACTGTCCCATTAGGTGGCGAAAGATGTCATTTACAAAGTGTTGAAACACCGCCGGGGCAATACTCAGACCAAATGGCATGACAAGGTTCTCATAATGCCCTTCCGGAGTGTTAAACGCCGTCTTCCACTCATCCCCCTCCTTCATCCTAATCAGATTGTACGCCCCCCTGAGATCCAACTTAGAGAACCATTTGGCACCCACGATCTGATTGAAGAGATTGGGAATAAGTGGGAGCGGATATGGATCTCGGACAGTAATCCGATTAAGCTCACGGAAATCCAGGCAAGGGCGTAGGCCTCCATCTTTTTTCTTCACAAAGAAGAACCCCGCGGCCACCGGGGAAGATGAAGGTCTAATATGCCCCTTAGCCAGACTCTCTGAAATATAATCCTTCATGGCCTGTCTCTCAGGACCAGAAAGGTTATACAACCTAGATTTCGGTAATTTGGCCCCAGGGAGCAAGTTAACAGCACAGTCATATTCGCGATGAGGAGGTAGTTCTTGACACCCTTTCTCTGAGAATACATCTTCAAAGTCCACCAGAAATGGAGGTAAGGCCCTAGGAGCGACCGCACCAATGACCGTTTTCATGCAGTTTTTATTACAGAATTCACTCCATTGGCTTATCTCTCTGGATTGCCAATTAATAACCGGGTTATGCTTAGTTAACCAAGGAAGGCCCAGCACTATAGGAGTGGGAAGACCCTCCAACACATAACAAGACAACAGTTCTTTATGTAACGCCCCCACTTGAAGATCTATGTTATGCACTGCTTGCAAAAAACTTCCCTGACCGAGAGGTCTGGCGTCGATCGAGAAGATGGGGACGGGTTTAGCCAACACACTCAATCGCATACCTTGAACCCGGGCAAAGCGAGCATCCACCAGATTAGCCCCGGCCCCACTATCCAGAAGAACAGATATCCTCTCAGTTCTCGCACCCACCACCACCTCCGCCAGTACGAGAAACTGAGACGAATTTAGGGACGAAATACTTACTCCCAGATTGCCGTCCACCACACAATCTGGGATCAATAGTTTTCCGGCGACTTCACACTCTGCAAAGGACGGGATGGACACCCCCCAATAAAATGTCCCTTTTTCCCACAGAAGAAACAACTTCTTGTTTTGTGGCGCCCCACCGATCCCCTCCCCCGGAATGATGTCCCTCCAAATTGCATAGGCTCCTCTGGACTGACCAGGGGAACCTCCGTATAAGGGACCCTTGAGGAAGGTGGAGTCATCACAGGGGCGAAGTTACCCCGCACCTCTCCCGAAGACGTCTGTCAATACGAATAGCAAGGGCCATAGCAGCTTCCAGTGACGTGGGAGGGTCATACTGTGCCAGCACATCCTTTAATTTGTCAGATAACCCTTGACAAAACTGGCTCCTAAGAGCCGGGTCATTCCACTGGGTGTCCGTGGCCCACCTACGGAACTCCGAACAGAATTCCTCCGCCGGACGATCTCCCTGCTGTATCCTACGTAACTTAGATTCAGCAAGGGAGACCCGATCCGGGTCATCATATACAAGACCCAGAGCTGCAAAAAACCTATCCACTGACTGGAGAGCTGGGGAGCCCGGGGGGAGAGCGAACGCCCAGGATTGGGGGTCTCCTTGTAGGAGCGAGATGACAATCCCCACCCTTTGCTCCTCACTCCCAGATGACCGAGGTCGCAGCCGAAAGTACAATTTACATGCCTCCCGGAAAGCAAAAAACTTGTCCCGGCCCCCAGTGAATCTGTCAGGGAGAGCTACTTTAGGTTCAGGTCCGGCCTGCTCCGGGGGGTACAAAACCTTGGACTTAACGTCCGCCAGCTCCATGGACAAACTCTGCAACTGCCGAGCTAGACTGATTACTGGATCCATGGTGACTGGAGAAAATCTTTATTGGTCGGTGAAAATGTCACGCTGTCTCTGCATAAAGGAGGACCGGGGTCTATGCTGACCCTAAGCTGGGGTCCTGACTAATCCCTCTACCTGGAGGTACTGTTGATGGTACAGAGGTCCAGGCCGCCAGCGTAACCCTATCTCCTGTGAATCCTGACCACTGTAATCTAGTCCTGAGAAGGACCCTGATTACCACCACAGGGAACGGAAGGTAACTGCCTACACACAGTATAAGACTAACGAGACAGTACAAGGGGTAAAATAAAAGACACCTTGCATACAAAACTATCACTACAGAGGGAACACCAATGGGTAAGGAGATAAATAATAAAGCGAGGAGAGGAGAAAACCACAACAGGTTATCTTAGCTTTAGACTTCTTAATATGATCCGCTCTGCTGGTCTGCATGAATGCTTTCACCGACACTTCCCTAGCAGACAGGCAGGTATTTAAAGGAATCCAATTATCGCAACATTAATTGCAGCTGAGCGAGGCTGGTCTTGTCCAGCACAGAGAGATGGAGAATTTAACTCTCTCACTGCCGAAAAACACTCAGCAGCAGAAACTCAGCTGTGAGAAGTCAGGGTGTGCAATCGCGACGAACTTCGAAGCGACACACCCGTGACAGTCCAGCCGTCACATCGGTAGTCTGTAGCCAACAAAACACGGCACTGAACTGCTCCTACTTCTTGTGACAACCTCCTGTTTCTCTTCTGATTAGTAGGCCCCGTGACTTCACTACATTCCAATACGACACAGGCACGCCCAACTCTGATGATAAATGTATGATCCCTGGGGGTGCAATTGTTGAAGTCCTCACTGATTTAGAGAACGGGGCCTGAAGGCCACTGTGTGAATGGAGCTGTAATGAGCATTTGCAATCACCACTATAGATAGAGAATGGAGCAGTGGTAGCACATGCTCATTACACATGCTCATTACATATGCTCATTCAAGTCCCCCGTTCTTAAGGGTATGCCACACTAAACAACATCGCTAACGGGATCGCTAAAAAATGTCACTATTTAGCGATCCCCGATGTTGTTGTGTGCGGCAGCTGCCAGCGACGAGCTTCCTGCTGTGATCTCGCTCGTCGCTGGAATCGTTCCGGACCCTATTTTCGTCGCTGGCGCCCCGCTGGGTAAGTATATATCGCTAAGTGTGGCACCTTTTTTAGCGATTTAGCGGTACTTTTGTACCGCTAAAGTCGTTAAGGAGATCGCTAACCGCGATAGCGTCCTAACGACATCGCTAAAATAGGTAGCCACTAGCGATATAGAAACAATCCCGCTAGCGATCGCATTAGTATGCGTCTTTATCGCTAGCGGGATTGTTTAGTGTGGCAGTACCTTTAGGATTTGAAGAGAAGCATTTGGGTAGCTGGATTAAAAAGTCAGCTGGATTAAAAAGTCAGCTCTGCTGATCTGTCTGTTTTGGAAATACAGGCAACATTTCAAGAGAGCTTACTGGTTTTCTTTAGGGGAGTACGTTGATGGGTCGGATACTGCACATTCGTGTTTTTGGTCATTGTGAGATCAGATACATGTTTGTAAATGTCAAAGATTCAGGTTTCCAGTAGTTCACACATCCTACTCGTTAATACTTACCGTAGCGTATTTTCAAGGGCTTGTTCCATGGGGCTACCAGCATTTATAGCTTACCCTAAAAATTAAGAGAGAAAAATCGAAGATTTAGGCTCCATTCCCACTGTCGTTAGGTAATATCACTTGTCTATTTAATTCTAGGAATAGATAATTGGAATTTCCAAAATGGATCCATTAAGTAACTGATGCAAACTGAAGCAGAAGGGCCTTATTGATAAATGGTGGTTGTGGGACAATCCCTCTTACTTTGGGATCTTTCTGGGTTATGTTGTGTTATGTTTTAGAAAGACATTATGCTTTTTTTTTTACACTTTCTTCTTCTGTGCTAAAAACAGACACATGACGGAAGTCAGTCAGATCCCATAATAATCGGTGGTGGCCCTCACCTTCCGTTTGCACCTGTTATGGACTTGGATTCCATTTTTGTGTTCCTAGAAAGGAAAAGACAAATGGACTCCCCTAATGCGGGACTTTTACGATTTGTTAAATCAAAAAGCGGTAACGAAAAATATAATAAGTTGCATGCCTCTTAGATTTGGTGTATCCTGGGAAGTCTATAGCCAGGTCATCAACAGCAGTGATAGTCATTGGGCAAAGGATCATAACACTACCGTTGTTGGGCTACAGTCACACATCCTTTTGCATCTTTCAGATAATGACTGGTTTACATTTTCTTTTTTTCTTATTTGGGTTCTCTGCGTGAACTTTTTTTTTTCCATTGACACTCTACAATGGATCAGTCAGACATATGTAATTTCATCCATTTTTGATGGATGTAAAAAATGAAGATTGCTTTTTCATCCATTTTTGACGGATCCCCATATACTTGACAGACTGTATCTGATCTGCATAAAACCTGCACTGAGTTTAAGAAATTGTCACATCGAATTGTTAAAACAAAAATGGATAAGTTGTAAGTGATTTTATTAAACTCTTGGACAGTACTCGGGTGAAAAAAGCAGAGATGTGCATGCCGCCATAGGTATTACTGGTTTCAACACTGGTACCACGCTACGTGGTTTGGATCTGTGGTCTATGGTGGAGCTGTTTTTGAGATTTTGCATAGGTGAGCCAAAATGGTCTCCTACTATGAGTAGAGAAATTCCTAGGAAAATACTAAGAAATGTGAGTGTAGCTAGAAACTGTAGAACATTTTCAGATGGGAAAGACGCTCCACAGTCACTATTGGATATTGGTGGCTTCTCTTATTCTCATTACGTTGTATGAGACCTTTTAGATTTCGGAGTTTTTTTGTAGAGGAGGAAATGATGTGATGTATTTCTTCTAACATGAGCTTTTCTTTGTTCTTTTGCAGCAATTGGAACTCTGTCAAAGATTGTATAAGCTTCACTTCCAGTTGCTATTGCTTTTTCAGTCTTATTGTAAACTAATTGGACAAGTCCATGAAGTCAGCTCCATGCCCGAGGTATGTCCATGCATTCAATGCAAGTAAAAGCCAAATTCTCACATATTTTGGATTTTTTTTCCAGCAAATGAATTCAAAAACTGAATTTTTCCTTGCATATTTTAATATCAACTATTAATTTATCTGTTTATTAATTTGCATCTGCAGCATGTTAATTTATTTAGCATTTTTGTAGCATAAAAAAGCACAAGTAAAAACGTGACAAAAATGCAAGTAAAAATGCATAAAAAAGTGCGTATTGTACTCTGTTTTTTTCCTGCCAAGTGATGCGTTTTTGGTGCACAGTAATCCAGTGTGTGCACGGACCCTTATAGTTGCACAATAGCTGGAGTGCCGCAGGTTGTCAATTCCCGTTGTAGTGGTTTATGTTCATGTCTTGAGGTTGGATCAGTTATTTATGCTATTAATAATGCTACAAAACATCTATTCATTTATAGTCGTTGAAGTCTCCATATGGTATCTACGTATCTTATCTATGAACTAAAATAAAGAGCCAAGTACCCACACTTCCTCGGATCAGGGACCAAATTGGGACACAGAATATTTTAGGATTTTTGATCAGTACCTGAATATTTTACCTTAACTGTTGTTTATATAACATTTTAAGGCCATTTTATGGGCTCTCGTAATTGTGGATGGTGATTTGACATGAACACAGTGACAAACTTGGTTTTTAAAGAGGAATTTCTACTAATATTGTATTGATGATCTATGAATAACTGAATGTTGGGGGTCTGTCACACGGCACCCTGATATAAACAGTGTAAAGACAGCATTGTTGTGTAGTTGCTGCTCCTGGGTACTGCAGATCACCTTCTATTTATTCATTAGGAACTGATCTGCAGCAGAGACTTTTTGACTCATGATCAATGTCCCACACACCAGAATTGTTGACTTGGAAATTATTTGATATAGAGATATTATAAAATTTGTGATTTCCTCCTTGTCATTGCTTCCCCCTTTAGTTGCTTATAATGTCAAGGAACTGAATGAACTGAAGAAGAACTTAAAGCACAGCTTCGATCACAGTGTAGTTGCTGCTGCTGGTTACTGCAGATCACCTATTTATTCATTAGGAGCTGATCTGCATCAGAGACTTTTTGACTCGTCTTGATCAATGTCCCACACACTGGAATTGTTGACGCAGAAATTATTTAATCTAGCGATATTATAAAATTAGTGATTTTCTCCTTGTCATTGCTTCTTTTTCTTTAGTTGCTTAATATGTCAAGAGAACTGAATGAACTGAAGAAGAACTTAAAGGAGGCAAGTTTATACATTGCCGCAGAGTCTCTGAATATGGATTCTGCACAATACGAGCCAACGTTCAGTTCCACAGAGTTCGCCATACAGTCCATGCTGGAGTGTTTAAAGAACAACGAGCTAGGGAAGGCAATACGTCAGATCCGCAATTGCAGGTAAGTCTGCGTAACCTCCATGCAAAATCAAGAGTTTGTTGGGATCAGTTTAAAAATGGACTTTTAAGTGGCAAATTTTATCACAAATGTATTCTGGTTCCCCACCCTTGGAGTGTTTTTTTTTTTTTCTTTTGTACACCTGAAATTTGAGTGCAAATTTTTCAACATTTTTATTGTAACATGCTACTTTGTTGTACTAAAAAGTTGCAACAAAAATTTAGAAAAAAATAAAGAACAATTTTGATTTTGCTCACAATCCATGAACCACATGGATTGAAGAATTTGGCCAAAAAACATCAGCGGATAAGGAGACACAAAAAGAAAAGTGACTTAAAAAACCTGCAAATGATGAATTGGACCCTTTGTTTTGATATAGAAAAAATATTGGATATTGTATTATTTTATTATTGGGCCTAAAATACAAGAAAGGAAGATTCTGAGTAGGTTATAACTGTATAAGCAGAGGGCCCTCTGAACACCACAGAATGGACAAAGCTTGGAGGTTATAAACCTACAGAAGAAAAAGTGAGCAAAACCCTGCTGTAACTAAGTAAATAAAAAGCAAAAAGTGCATTTAAATAACACATAATTTTTAGTAATACTGTTTTTGCTCAAAAATAGCATAAAAGCCATCCCACCGCGACAAGGTAACTCTGACGGGACAGTCCTACACTGTCTAATATTAAAAACCTTACCATGGGTCAATGTTGACCTCAGTGTGTGAATAAGGGCAGACGAGGTTGTCTCATCAGATTAATCCCTGGTCTCGTGGTCAAGTAAGTGAGGCCATCTCGTGACCTTACCTCTAAACAGCAACAGTGGAGATGGGTTAGAAGCGGCTGTTCTCATTTTCATTAATTTTGATAATGATTGGCGAATGATCAAGTCATGGTAAATTCCACCATAAAAACCATTAATTGCTTTGCGTCAGTTGCTTTAGACTTAGGTTTTAGACTTTTTAGACTTGGGTTACTCTAAGCAACTTAAATCATTATTTCATAAATCAATAGTAAACCTGAAAATACACAACTTTTTGACACCTCTTTTCAGAGAAATCTGCTTCTTTATCCTGATGGATTGATCTTTCACTATCCATTCATAAGTAGAATTACATTACTGAGATAGGAGACGGCAGTTTGTGCTTGTAAAATTCTATGGAGGAAGGAGGAGCTATAGAAAGACAGATGTTCTACTGAAACGACAGTTACAGTGCTCCGTAGAACTTTATCAGAACCAACTGTCATCTCCTATTTCAGTAATGAGAATACTCATGTTTACTGAAGACAGCATAAATGTGAATTAATCATAAAATGATGAGTCCAGGTGCAGAAAGAAGCGGATTTCTCTTGTAACATATATTATAAAGTGTTTTTTTTTTATTTTCACGTCTACTATTGATTTACATAAAACAAAATTTAAACTATGGTTGCTCTCTAAGACCACCAGTTATTGGGAGAACACATGTCCCCTGAATTCCTCTTCCTCCAGGTGAAATAACAGGTGATAGTCTTACCCAGGCGGAGAATTGATGGAGAGCTGCCTGCTTGACCTTCTCCGTTTCAACCAAGGAAGTTTGGGAAATAGCCAGTACTCCCGTGTAGCGCCGGGAACATCTCTTTGACTCCTGTGACCGGCCTTACCCTCCCTATGTTATGTCTTGGAATAATGAAGCACCTTTTGTGTTTTCAGGAAACTGTGGCCTAATGACATATTTGGTAGCAGCGCCGACGATGAAGTGCAAACACTACTGAACATTTACTTCAGACACCAGACTCTTGGGCAGACCGGCACTTATGCCCTCGTAGGCTCCAATCAAAACTTAACGGATATCTGCACCAAGCTCATGGACCTGAACATGGAGATTCGAGATATGATTCGCCGTGCTCAGACCTACCGTGTCGTTTCAACTTACCTCCCTGACTCCAACGTTTCCGGCACTAGTCTCTGACAAGAAGCCAGCGTCTGTCTTCTCTCCTCAACTGGAGGTGCTGCCCTGTTGGACTGAGGTCGCTCAGTATCTACTCCATATTGGGAAGACTCTGTCACACTGTTACCATTCCTGCTAACCTTAGGCCAGTCTATGAAGCAAAGCGGACAGATGACGGCATCAATAGCGTATAAGGATAGAGGGTTCAACAGCCCGGGGGTGGATCTTTTACCTCCAGCCATTTGGAAGCGCTGTTATGCTTTATCTCACTACTAAGGAAGTGACTTCCGTTGTGTACCAAAGCCTATTATACTGAATCATACTTCCTTTCTATAAACCTTAGGATGGCAAAAGTGCAATGTTTCACAGAATAATATATATAAATATATATAGTCTATTTTTTGTTGCTCTTACTATACTTTTCAGATACTTTTTAATTTGTCAATGAACAGTCAACAGGCAGAATGAGGCTGGCCGTAGAGGAATACTGATGACTGGTCAATAGCTGAGAGCCTGTAGATATGGAGGCGGATTGAGAGCAGACTACAATTATGTTGTACACTGTAATTTGGAGGATTACTGTATTTCACGCTGCTATGACAGACATTTCCTAGAATCGCTAGGCTGCTGCGACAAATGTACTTGATCATAGTCGAGAACTGTTTCAGATCACCCCCATTGATTTAGGCTATTTTAACTTTTTTGAAGATTTTGGCTGCCTTTTATTAAACAGATGTGCTTTTTTTTTTTCCTGACTATTTATATAATGAAAAAGAAGGCTGATATGACTTATCTACCATATTGAAAGTGGAAGTTTGAAGAACGACAACATCTTTTTCATCCGTCACGCATGCATTTTTCTCTTTTATTTAATGTATATTTGGACGATAAGTTGTTGCAATGAAGAGTTCTTGTTTTGTTTTGTTTTTTCGTTTTTTAATTGGAAAAGTTTTTTGTTTTCTTTTTCATTTATGATATGCATATTATATTAATATATATATATATTGGTATATATGTATGACATTTTCCTTCTTGGAATTTCTGCTGTCGAGTGTGAATTGAATCGCATGAAATTCTTTTGCACATTTTGAGTCATTTCCATTCACGCCTAATCTATGTAACTTATTCACCCTGTACATAATACTGACAGTTTTGTGAAGTAATCAAGATTATTTTTGTTGAGTACATTCACTGAAATATATGATAAAGTTGTTCAGTCACTAAACAATTGCTGAAGTAATTTAATGACCTTCCGAAGAACAATTGCCATCTTCCCCAACTGGTCCACGTACAGGAATATCTGTACAAAACAAAAGGATCGGCTATTGAAATTGGGTGGAGAGAAGGATCCGGCCATTGAAATTGGGTGGAGAGAAGGATCCGACCATTGAAATTGGGTGGAGAGAAGGATCCGGCCATTGAAATTGGGTGGAGAGAAGGATCCGGCCATTGAAATTGAGTGGAGAGAAGGATCCGGCCATTGAAATTGGGTGGGGAGAAGGATCCGGCCATTGCAAAGTCATCTGTTGGAGAACAGTCGTGAGGCTCCCATGCATATTACATTATTGGCCAATATTGGTGGATTTGGACAACCTTAGTATAATGTGTTTTGGGACAAAGGATAAGTTCTTTAGTCCTACCTATTGGTAGTAATAATCGTATAAATCAATATCAACCTTTTAAAGAGCTATCACTCGTGACATGGGTTATAGCCAACTAGTGTCTCACTTTGCACTGATGGAGGGCAAAAAGCCTGAAACCGCTGTTGACAGATGGAGACACTGGTTTGACTTAATACCCCAAGTCATGTAGAAAGGTTATTGACTCGAGGAGAAATTTAAAGAGTTTATCTGGGACTTTTATTATTTTTGCTAAGAATTTACAGGCAGGTAGTTGCTAACTGTTCTGACCTGCGCCGAACTCTGCTGGCTCAAACCATTCACGGACCTCTGCTGCTTGCGATTCCACAGCTGCCGTCACGTCGACAGAGCAGCGTTGTTTTTTCCACCGTGCTCTGTTGACGGGGCATCAATGTTATGCTGATTGACAGTCTACTAATGACTTCTGCTGTGACGCCCCATTGACAGAGCAAACCGAAAGTGGATGAGCAGCTCTGTTGCCAAGAGGTAAAATAAAGCTGAGGAATCGCTGGCTGAGACGACAGAGATTGTGCAGAACAGACAGGTAGTTAAGGTTGTTGGCAACTACCTACCTGTTCGTTCGTAGTTCCATATGCAAAAATAATAAGTCCTGAGTAACTCCTTTAAGGAAACTAATGATCTGTAGCTGCAGTTTGTTTTGGAGATAAAAAGTATGCACATTACTCACCGTTTCCAGGTCCAGAGTTGAATCTTTGGCGCTGCTTCCAGTGTCCAGTATTGGAAGTGGAGCTGACATCACATAGACCGCTGCAGTCAATCAAGGATCTCCGCGGTACTGAGGGAGTGTTCGGTCTTTATGGGCAGAGCCGCTGAGCTTACTGCAACGCTGTCAATGTGACTTCAGTGCACAGCCAATACCAGACACTGAGAGAAGTGCCAGAGACTCAGTGCTTGTTTTTTTTTTTTTTTTTTTAAAGACAAACTCCAGCCAGGGACCAAGATTTTCTAAAAAGGGACAACTCTCTTAAACCCATGTCTTTAATCTATCATCTCGCAATCCAGAAGCATTCATTGATAATGTTGAATTTATGTTGATAATGTTTAGCAGAAAGAAAGCCTCCACAAGAGCAGCTTACCAGGCAAGATCTACAACTCAACCCATCTCCTGTCAGATGCAATTTGTTTCAATACTGGTGTCTTTCCCGTGAAGTAGAGGAATTCTGGTTCCCCTCCAGTACCAGGAATGGAAGTGATTGCAAACCCCCCTATAGCTATGCCCCTTTCCGTGGCAGTGAGACCGTCCCAAAATCCTAGTACTGTTCTTGAATGCCATTAACTCTCAATAAATCTAAAAATTTGCTTTCGCCCCATGGACTTCATTAGAAATTTATATCATAAGGGAACTTTGGTTGATAACTATTATAATGGTAAAAAAAAAAAACTATAAATCAAGGTAAGCGCTGGTGTTCCTTGAAAAATAAAAGTTAAACAAAGAAAGGTAATGTTACATATGGAAGGAAGAAGAGTGAAAAAAATCATTCTCCTACTCCTGGTCTAGTCAAAATTTTTGAAATTCTTAAGCAGTGCCTGTGCTGCCACCATGTTCTTGACAAAATTTAAATGTACTGTAATTATAATTTTTCTTAAATGCCCATGCACAATAATTGAGATTCAGCTAACGCTGGCACTGGCCATCTAATGTCATGACTGACCCGAAAATAGATTTTGTGGGTTGGTGCCTCAATGGATTTTCCGATGCAGTTGCCATAATTGTCTGGGACCTTCTTATTTTACTCTCAATTGAAAACATGTGAATTGGAATGAAACGGTTAATTATGCGACACCGGTAGATCAAGGATGGAAGATGAAAGTGGTGTCCAGGTATGTGGTTAATTAGTCAACGCGTTTCAAAGTTACAAACAGCTTCATCAGGACAAACCATATTGTGCCAATTGAAAACACATATACAGTGGGTACGGAAAGTATTCAGGCAACTTTAAATTTTTCACTCTTTGTTTCATTGCAGCCATTTGGTAAATTCAAAAAAGTTCATTTTTTTTTCCTCATTAATGTACACTCTGCACCCATCTTGACTGAAAATAAAACCGAAATGTAGACATTTTTGGAAATTTATTAAAAATGAAAAACTGAAATATCACATGGTCATAAGTATTCAGACCCTTTCCTTAGTATTGAGTAGAAGCACCCTTTTGAGCTAGTACAGCCATGAGTCTTCTTGGGAATGATGCAACAAGTTTGTCACACCTGGATTTGGAGATTCTCTGCCATTCTTCCTTGCAGATCCTCTCCTGTTCCATCAGGTTGGATGGTGAATGTTGGTGGACAGCCATTTTCAGGTCTCTCCAGAGATGCTCTTTTGGGTTTAGTTCAGGGCTCTGGCTGGGCCAGTCAAGAATGGTCACAGAGTTGTTCTGAAGCCACTCCTTTGTTATTTTAGCTGTGTGCTTAGGGTCGTTGTCTTGTTGGAAGGTGAGCCTTCAGCCAAATGTGAGGTCCAGAGCACTCTGGAAGAGGTTTTCATCCAGGATATCTCTGTACTTGGCTGCATCCAGTCGTCCTGTCCCTGCAGCTGAAAAAACACCCCCATAGCATGATGCTGCCACCACCATGTTTCACTGTTGGGATTTTATTGGGCAGGTGATGAGCAGTGCCTGGTTTTCTCCACACATACCGCTTAGAATTATCACCAAAAAGTTCTTTGTCTCATCAGACCAGAGAATCTTATTTCTCATAGTCTGGGAGTCCTTCATGTTTATTTTTTAGCTAACTCTATGCTGGCTTTCATATGTCTGGCACTGAGGAGAGGCTTCAGTCGTGCCACTCTGCCATAAAGGCCTGACTGGTGGAGGGCTGCAGTGATAGTTGACTTTGTGGAACTTTCTCCCATCTCCCTACTGCATCTGTGGAGCTCAGCCACAGTGATCTTGGGGTTCTTCTTTACCTCTCTCACCAAGGCTCTTCTCACACGATTGCTCAGTTTAGCTGGTGGTCACAAACTTCCATTTAATAATAATCTTTATTTATATAGCGCCATCATATTCCACAGCGCTTTACAGTTTAACAGTTTCAAAACACAAGTCATAAGTAACAACGTTAACAATACAATACATTTACAATTCCATTTAAGGATGATGGAGGCCACCATGCTCTTAGGAACCTTGAGTACTGCAGAAATTCTTTTGTAACCTTGGCCAGATGTGTGCCTTGCCACAATTCTGTCTCTGAGCTCCTTGGCTAGTTCCTTTGACCTCATGATTCTCATTTGGTCTGACATGCACTGTGAGGTCTTATATAGACAGGTGTGTGCCTTTAAAATCAAGTCCTATCAGTTTAAACACAGCTGGACTCCAATGAAGGAGTAGAACCATCTCAAGGAGGATCACAAGGAAATGGACAACATGTGACGTAAATATGAGTGTCTGAGCAAAGGGTCTGAATACTTAAGACCATGTGATAGTTCAGTTTCTTAATAAATTTGCAAAAATTTTTACATTTCTTTCAGTCAAGATGGGGTGCAGAGTGTACATTAATGAGAGAAAAAAAAGAACTTTTTTGAATTTACCAAATGGCTATAATGAAACAGTGAAAACTTTAAAGGGGTCTGAATACTTTCCTTACCCAATGTCAGTTAGCTGCAAAGATAAGACATTTGACTTCACATTTCCAGTGACATTTTCATCTATTCCCAAGCTCCTGATAACCTAATACTGAGCTGCTGCTATACATGTCCCTATTACTGACCCTCTTAGTACCCACATAATGCCCTCTGCTGTGCCTCTTAACCCCTTCACCCTCAAGCCTATTTTCATCTTCATAACCAGGCCAAGCTTTACAATTCTGACCAGTCACTTTTGTGGTAGTAACTCTAGAACGCTTTAACGGATCCCACTGATTGAGATTTTTTTCTAGCAACATTGTACTTCAGGATCGTGGTAAAATGTGCTCGATATGACTTGCGTTTAAATATGAAAATATCAGATATGACAAAAATGTAGCAATTTTCATACTTAAGTTCAGTGCCTTTAAACCAGAGTTGCACAAAAGTTTATTAGTAACATTAACCACGTCTACTTTACATCAGCATCATTTGCTTGAAGGATTAAAAGTTAATTTCTAATTTTTCCAACAAAGTCATTTTTTGGGGAGACCCACATCACAATTAAAGTGTCAGAAAACACCCCAAAATACCACCATTCCAAAAACGCTCAAAGTCCTCAAACCCACATTAAAATTCATTAGCCCTTCAGGTACTTCAAAGGAATTAAAGCAACGTGGAAGAGAAAAAAAATATATATAGTACAAAATTAAGACTGTTTACTTGTTCCCACAAAGTAGACCCCAAAATTTGTTGTGCAATTTCTAATTACCCAGATCTCATGTGGTTGAAAACTACTTTGTGGCATAGTGCAGAAGCTCAGATAGGAAGAAAGGCCATATTTGAGTTTAGATTCTGCTGGAATGGTTTGAGAGTGCCATGTCATATTGGCCAAGGCCCAGAGGTGCCAGAACAGCAGCTTATGGGTGCATGTCTCCAGAAGTGCAAGTAAGGCAGGCACTCATCACTATAGAAATGCCAAACATGTGGAACTAAATGTTTAGGCACACTGTGGGGGCATTTGGAAGTGAAGAAGTTGCTAGATTTCTTTTGGGGGTGTGAGAAGCCCTAGCACTTTTCTGGAGTCTTTATACTACCAGTTGTGTGAAACAGGGCATGGCCTTGCGCCATACACTTGTATGTAGCCATGACCACACCTTATCTAGTGACGCTGCCAGTCACAGCAGGAGTCTGAGTAGAGGGCACAGCCTCACTTTTATACAAGTGTATGGAGAGAAAGGCCACAACCACTGGCCGGGAAATGTCTAACGCAAACTTACCCTCTGCTCCCAGGCCTGAAACTGGTGCATTCCTACAGTGTACAGTGTCACAAAATTCATCCTCACCCACAATTACTTTGAATTTGATGACAAGATCTATCTTCAGGAGACTGGCACAGCTATGGGAAGTAAAATGGCTCCACAGTATGCAAATCTTTTCATGGGCAAGCTTGAAAGCGACTTTTTGTCCTCATGTCTTCATCAGGCCTACTACCACTACATTGATGATATCTAATCATCTGGACAGAGTCTGAGCAACAGCTAAAGACGTTCCACGAACAGTTTAATCAATTTCATCCCACCATCAACTTAAGGCTGGAGTCACACACAACGTCTAAAAAATCGGTCCGTTTTTGTCGGTCAATAATCGGATAAAAATTTCATGAACATTGATGCGACTGGCATCCGATTTTTTGTAGTTGATGCGATTTTGTAGCATGTACGCTTACGTTTCACATCCGATTACCCACCGACTACCGATTTTTAGTGGCATCATAGCAAAATGGACATTTAACGTTTTTGAGGCCTGCAAATAATTTGAATAATGAGCCAGACCCATATTTAAGCGTGGTTTGACTGTTATTACCCTCCCACCGTTGCCGTGGAGTGTTTTGCTTCTTAGTGGTTCCTGTTGTGTTGCTGCTAAGTTAAAAATATGAGTGACAGACTAAGTTTTAATACAACTGAGCGTGTGCTGTACTATTGGCTGCTATCCAGAACTTTGGGGAACCATACCCTGTAGTTGTTTCTCCAAGAATCCGCAGAAGAATGTGGGTGCATCCCCTTGTGAAGCGAAGGATCAGCAAAGGCCATTTTGAGCGCCTGTATTCGACACTGCGTAGGAATCCTGACAAGTTTTTTGCCTACTGTCGCATGAGTGTTGTCACCTTTGATATTTTGCTGGACATATTGCGCCCTGGAATCACCTTTCAGAACACCAGGATGCGTCCTTCAATTTGTGCTGAGGAAAGGCTTCTTCTAACATTAAGGTATGTGTGTCAACGATATGTTGATTATGTTTTTCATAATTTACCATCTTTCACATTCTACTTACTTTGTTCATCTTAACATACTGAACCTCATGGCATTATGAAATTGTATTATTTTCCTATATGCTTGTGTGTAGCAGTCTTAATGGTTATGAACTCCTAACATTAAGAGAATGTGTGAGTATACAAATGTCCACTGTTTACATTTGTTTAATGTTTTTTGAATATTTTGTTTGTCTGATGTGTACATGTTTGTTGTTGTTTCTGTATTGCAGGTTCCTTTCCACTGGGCTCTCATATGCTGCTCTGCATTTAGAGTTTTTAATTGGAAAATTCCACCATTTCCGGAATAGTCAGCTCTACTTGTGGACAAATTTGGTCCAGACTAAATAAGAAGTGATGCCAGAGCCCAAAATGGAAGATTGGTTGAGGATTTCACATGGATTTCAAAAAACAGTCATTTTCCACACTGTATTGGAGCCCTGGACGGGAAGCACATACGTGTGCGTAAGCCGCCGAACTCAGGGACCCAATTCTAAGCAATATTTTTCTATAGTTTTGTTGGGCTTGGTCGACAGTAACTACCGCTTCATAATTGTAGACATTGGGGCTATGGAAGGACTGGAGACTCCAGAGTCTTCAATTCTTCCATTATGGGTCGGCGGCTACGCAATAACCAATTGGACTTACCACCACCATGTCAACTTCCACACTCCAATATGGATGCAGTGCCATATGTTGTAGTAGCGGATGAGGCCTTCCAATTAAGTTGTAATGTTATGAGGCCATATCCTCGTCGCAATCTGAACCATCAGAGAGACGCATCTTTAATTATTGCCTTTCTCGTGCACGACGCCTGGTGGAGTGCACATTTGGTATTCTTACAGCCAAATGGCGAGTCCTACAATCAGCCATTCAGCTAAGTGAATCAAATGTAAATCTTGTAGTGCAAGCATGTGTGGTACTACATAATTTTACCAGAATGCATGAATGCTCATCAGCTGATATGCCTGACCTTCAGTCTGATAATATGACGAGGCCTATGAGACCAGTCATCCATCCTCGTCGTCCCCCTTCTGGTCTGAAAGTGCATGAATTATTGACAAATTATTTTGTTTCCCCTGGTGGTTCTATTCCTTGGCAAGATGAGGCCATAGGTATGTAGTGTGTTTTATGTGATATCATAACATAAAGTTCCTTTTGATTATTCAATTCATGGTTGACTCTCTTTTTTTGGATAATACTTTCCCATACTTAAGACACTACATAACATATAACAATAAACACAGACAACCAATGTAACTTCACTAATTTTACTCATTAGTGTTTTCTTTTGAAGCCTTTTAAAGGCTGATATATTTTTTGGTAAACAGGACCAACATGTCCAAACAGAACAAAAAAAATATGTATAACATTATTAATCTGAAACTAGAAAAATATATAACTTAAAAAATAAAAACAATTGTTACAGCTACAATTGATGGTAGCTTGGTGGTGGTGTTGGTGAGGATGGAGGGGCAGGTTGTGTATTCAGCCTTCCACAATCTGCAACCTGTGTTTGAGAAACAGCTGCTGCAGATCCTACAGTAGCAGCTGGTTACTGGCTGCATCATGAAGGCCTTGTGGGTAGGGGTACATAGGGAATTGATGCTCATAGTCATATTGATATGACTGAGCACTAGCAGAGTGACCCCCAATATGCCCATGGCTAACATATCCATGTTGTGGCCAGCCAACAACATTGGGTATGTTAGATTGGGCATATTGTGCATGGCCACTCTGTCCCATGGTTTGGAGCTGGGAAGCTCCATAGAAAGAATGAGCTGCAGTAGGATGAGGAGGAGGAGTTGGGTTTTGTTGGACACAAGGAGGAGGTGGAGGAGGAGGATCAGAGGCTGAAGCAGATTGTGCTGGATTTGGTGCTAACAACCTCACTAAATTTTCAGGACCAACCACCCATCTATGAAGATAATCTAGTAGGTTGGTGGGATCATTAGGAGCTGTTCCAGCTTCCAACACAATCTGCAGTCCACTTCTGATCCTCAGTCTGTGCTGTATTTGAGTAGCCCGGAGGTAAGGGCCAGACTGCGGCAAAATCTCTCCTCACCATCATCTTTAGCTACACTGGACAAATAGTCCAGAACTCCTCGGTCCACCTGCCTCCTTGACACAGAACCCACTCCTTCTCGTCGCCGCCTACCTCGCCTTCTGAGTTGGGAAGGAGGAGGAGATATTTCTTGAGCCCTATTAGGGCTGCTGCTCAGAGGTAGGTCCTCATTTTCATGATGCTGTGATTGGGAATCCTCAGCTCCTGCAGCTGTTGTTGGTGCTGCTTGGGTGGACCCACATGCTGCTGAGGAAGGGCCTGCCTCCTGTGCTCCATCACCAACAGGGGCAATAAGCACTTCTGAGTCACACCCCGTCTCCCTCTCAGTTAGGTTTGACTCAGTTCTAGGAATGAAAAAAATTATACAAATTAAAATCAATACAAATTGAAATTTTGCCATGAAAGTGCTTCAACACACATGCACTTACGGTCGCAGATCCAACACTGGCTCAAGGATGTTCAGTCTATCAAAATAGAGGTACTTCCTCTTCTTAGATGCTGAAGCCCCACTCCGATCCCTAATCTGCCTCTCCCTCCGGTAGCAGTCCCGACAACTGCGCCATCGCCTTGTCACATCAGTCACTACAAATTTAAGAAGAGCATAACGGTTATTAGGACTGATATCTATTTATTAATCCAAAAATAAAAAATATGCAACACTGAACATTTAAATACTGGTCATGTGTGATGTGATTTACAATATTAAAAGACATCAACATACAACCAGAAGTATCCATGTTATAAGC
>JARQOD010000002.1:62419891-62455653 GCA_033576555.1 Oophaga sylvatica | reverse complement strand
TTTTAACAATTCGATGTGCAATTTCTTAAACTCAGTGCAGGTTTTTATGCAGATCAGATACAGTTGTCAAGTATATGGGGATCGTCAAAAATGGATGAAAAAGCAATCTTCATTTTTTACATCCATCAAAATGGATGAATTACATATGTCTGACTGATCCATTGTTAGAGTGTCAATGGAAAAAAAAAAGTTCATGCAGAGAACCCAAATAAGAAAAAAAGAAAATGTAAACCAGTCATTATCTGAAAGATGCAAAAGGATGTGTGACTGTAGCCCAACAACGGTAGTGTTATGATCCTTTCCCAATGACTTATCACTGCTGTTGATGACCTGGCTATAGACTTCCCAGGATACACCAAATCTAAGAGGCATGCAACTTATTATATTTTTCGTTACCGCTTTTTGATTTAACAAATCGTAAAAGTCCCGCATTAGGGGAGTCCATTTGTCTTTTCCTTTTAGGAACACAAAAATGGAATCCAAGTCCTAACAGGTGCAACGGAAGGTGAGGGCCACCACCGATTATTATGGGATCTGACTGACTTCCGTCTTGTGTCTGTTTTTAGCACAGAAGAGAAAGTGTAAAAAAAAAATGCATAATGTCTTTCTAAACATAACACAACATAAGCCAGAAAGATCCCAAAGTAAGAGGGATTGTCCCACAACCACCATTTATCAATAAGGCCCTTCTGCTTCAGTTTGCATCAGTTACTTAATGGATTCCATTTTGGAAATTCCAATTATCTATTCCTAGAATTAAATAGACAAGTGATATTACCTAACGACAGTGGGAATGGAGCCTAATCTTCGATTTTTCTCTCTTAATTTTTAGGGTAAGCTATATTAAATGCTGGTAGCCCCATGGAACAAGCCTTGAAAATACGCTACGGTAAGTATTAACGAGTAGGATGTGTGAACTACGGAAACCTGAATCTTTGACATTTACAAACATGTATCTGATCTCACAATGACCAAAAACACATGGGCAGTATCCGACCCATCAACGTACTCCCCTAAAGAAAACCAGTAGCTCTCTTGAAATGTTGCCTGTATTTCCAAAACAGACAGATCAGCAGAGCTGACTTTTTAATCCAGCTGATTTTTAATTCCAGCTACCCAAATGCTTCTCTTCAAATCCTAAAGGTACTGCCACACTAAACAATCCGCTAGCGATAAAGACGCATTACTAATGCGATCGCTAGCGGGATTGTTTCTATATCGCTAGTGGCTACCTATTTTAGCGATGTCGTTAGGACGCTATCGCGGTTAGCGATCTTTAAACGACTTTAGCGGTACAAAAGTACCGCAAAATCGCTAAAAAGGTTGCCACACTTAGCGATATATACTTACCCAGCGGGGCGCCAGCGACGAAAATAGGGTCGGAACGATTCCAGCGACGAGCGAGATCAAGCAGGAAGCTCGTCGCTGGCAGCTGCCGCACACAACAACATCGGGGATCGCTAAATAGTGACGTTTTTTTAGCGATCCCGTTAGCGATGTTGTTTAGTGTGGCAACACCTTAAGAACGGGGGACTTGAATGAGCATATGTAATGAGCATGTGTAATGAGCATGTGCTACCACTGCTCCATTCTCTATCTATAGTGGTGATTGCAAATGCTCATTACAGCTCATTCACACAGTGGCCTTCAGGCCCCGTTCTCTAAATCAGTGAGGACTTCAAACAATTGCACCCCAGGGATCATACATTTATCATCAGAGTTGGGCGTGCCTGTGTCGTATTGGAATGTAGTGAAGTCACGGGGCTACTAATCAGAAGAGAAACAGGAGGTTGTCACAAGAAGTAGGAGCAGTTCAGTGCCATGTTTTGTTGGCTACAGACTACCGATGTGACGGCTGGACTGTCACGGGTGTGTCGCTTCGAAGTTCGTCGCGATTGCACACCCTGACTTCTCACAGCTGAGTTTCTGCTGCTGAGTGTTTTTTCGGCAGTGAGAGAGTTAAATTCTCCATCTCTCTGTGCTGGACAAGACCAGCCTCGCCTCAGCTGCAATTAATGTTGCGATAATTGGATTCCTTTAAATACCTGCCTGTCTGCTAGGGAAGTGTCGGTGAAAGCATTCATGCAGACCAGCAGAGCGGATCATATTAAGAAGTCTAAATGCTAAGATAACCTGTTGTGGTTTTTCTCCTCTCCTCGCTTTATTATTTATCTCCTTACCCGTTGGTGTTCCCTCTGTAGTGATAGTTTTGTATGCAAGGTGTCTTTTATTTTACCCTTGTACTGTCTCGTTAGTCTTATACTGTGTGTAGGCAGTTACCTTCCGTTCCCTGTGGTGGTAATCAGGGTCCTTCTCAGGACTAGATTACAGTGGTCAGGGATTCACAGGAGATAGGGTTACGCTGGCGGCCTGGACCTCTGTACCATCAACAGTACCTCCAGGTAGAGGGATTAGTCAGGGACCCAGCTTAGGGTCAGCATAGACCCGGTCCTCCTTTATGCAGAGACAGCGTGACATTTTCACGACCAATAAAGATTTTCTCCAGTCACCATGGATCCAGTAATCAGTCTAGCTCGGCAGTTGCAGAGTTTGTCCATGGAGCTGGCGGACGTTAAGTCCAAGGTTTTGTACCCCCCGGAGCAGGCCGGACCTGAACCTAAAGTAGCTCTCCTGACAGATTCACTGGGGGCCGGGACAAGTTTTTTGCTTTCCGGGAGGCATGTAAATTGCACTTTCGGCTGCGACCTCGGTCATATGGAGTGAGGAGCAAAGGGTGGGGATTGTCATCTCGCTCCTACAAGGAGACCCCAATCCTGGGCGTTCGCTCTCCCCCCGGGCTCCCCAGCTCTTCCAGTCAGTGGATAGGTTTTTTGCAGCTCTGGGTCTTGTATATGATGACCCGGATCGGGTCTCCTTGCTGAATCTAAGTTACGTAGGTACAGCAGGGAGATCGTCCGGCGGAGGAATTCTGTTCGGAGTTCCGTAGGTGGGCCACGGACACCCAGTGGGAATGACCCGGCTCTTAGGAGCCAGTTTTGTCAAGGGTTATCTGACAAATTAAAGGATGTGCTGGCACAGTATGACCCTCCCACGTCACTGGAAGCTGCTATGGCCCTTGCTATTCGTATTGACAGACGTCTTCGGGAGAGGTGCGGGGTAACTTCGCCCCCTGTGATGACTCCACCTTCCTCAAGGGTCCCTTATACGGAGGTTCCCCTGGTCAGTCCAGAGGAGCTATGCAATTTGGAGGGACATCATTCCGGGGGGGGGATCGGTGGGGCGCCACAAAACAAGAAGTTGTTTCTTCTGTGGGAAAAAGGGACATTTTATTGGGGGGTGTCCATCCCGTCCTTTGCAGAGTGTGAAGTCGCCGGAAAACTATTGATCCCAGATTGTGTTGGTGGACGGCAATCTGGGAGTAAGTATTTCGTCCCTAAATTCGTCTCAGTTTCTCGTACTGGCGGAGGTGGTGGTGGGTGCGAGAACTGAGAGGATATCTGTTCTTCTGGATAGTGGGGCCGGGGCTAATTGGTGGATGCTCGCTTTGCCCGGGTTCAAGGTATGCGATTGAGTGTGTTGGCTAAACCCGTCCCCATCTTCTCGATCGACGCCAGACCTCTCGGTCAGGGAAGTTTTTTGCAAGCAGTGCTAACATAGATCTTCAGTGGGGGCGTTACATAAAGAACTGTTGTCTTGTTATGTGTTGGAGGGTCTTCCCACTCCTATAGTGCTGGGCCTTCCTTGGTTAACTAAGCATAACCCGGTTATTAATTTGGCAATCCAGAGAGATAAGCCAATGGAGTGATTCTGTAATAAAAACTGCATGAAAACGGTCATTGGTGCGGTCGCTCCTAGGGCCTTACCTCCATTTCTGGTGGACTTTGAAGATGTATTCTCAGAGAAAGGGTGTCAAGAACTACCTCCTCATCGCGAATATGACTGTGCTGTTAACTTGCTCCCTGGGCCAAATTACCGAAATCTAGGTTGTATAACCTTTCTGGTCCTGAAGAGACAGGCCATGAAGGATTATATTTCAGAGAGTCTGGCTAAGGGGCATATTAGACCTTCATCTTCCCCGGTGGCCGCGGGGGTTCTTCTTTGTGAAGAAAAAGATGGAGGCCTACGCCTTGCCTGGATTTCCGTGAGCTTAATCGGATTACTGTCCGAGATCCATATCGCTCCCACTTATTCCCAATCTCTTCAATCAGATCGTGGATGCCAAATGGTTCTCTAAGTTGGATCTCAGGGGGGCGTACAATCTGATTAGGATGAAGGAGGGGGATGAGTGGAAGACGGCGTTTTAACACTCCGGAAGGGCATTATGAGAACCTTGTCATGCCATTTGGTCTGAGTATTGCCCCGGCGGTGTTTCAACACTTTGTAAATGACATCTTTCGCCACCTAATGGGACAGTTTGTGGTCATATATTGGATGATATCTTAATTTACTCGCGGATCTTGTGTCTCATCAGGAGCATGTTAGGCAGGTGTTACAGATCTTGCGGGATAATAAACTGTACGCCAAATGGGAGAAGTGTGTGTTCGCCGTACAGGAACTTCAGTTTTTAGGGTTCCTGGTGTCAGCATCCGGTTTTCGTTATGGACCCTGGGAAAGTGCGGACAGTTCTTGAGTGGGATCTGCCAGAGGATCTTAAGGCATTACAACGTTTCCTGGGGTTTGCTAACTACTACCGGAAGTTCATTCGTAATTTTTCGTCCATAGTTAAACCTCTCACAGACATGACTAAAAAGGGACGGATTTTTAAAGTGGTCTGACAAGGCTTGTCAAGCGTTTTCCTCTTTGAAAAAATGTTTTGCTTCAGCACCCATACTTATTCAACCGGATGCGTCACAGCCGTTCATTGTTGAGGTGGACGCTTCCGAGGTAGGGGTGGGGCAGTATTGTCACAAGATTCCTCCCTGGTAAATGGCATCCGTGCGCCTTCTTCTCTAAAAAATTGTCGTCCGCTGAGAGGAATTATGATGTCGGCAATAGGGAACTCTTGGCCATTAAGTTGGCTTTTGAGGAGTGGCGTCATTTTTTGGAGGGGGCAGTCCACCCGGTCACCGTCATTACCGATCACAAAAACCTGCTATATTTAGAGTCCGCTAAAACGTCTGAATCCAGACAAGCTAGGTGGTCGTTGTTTTTTACCAGGTTTATTTTGTCGTCACATATCGTCCTGGCTCAAAAAATGTTAAGGCGGATGCCTTATCTCGCTGTTTCCCAGGGGCTGGAATACGGAGGACCCGGTTCCGGTCCTTCAGGAGGGGGTGGTGGTCTCGGCAGTATGCTCTGAGCTTGAGGAGGAGGTATTGGAGGCTCAGGGGGACGCCCCTGTAGGACCTCCAGGGAGACTGTTTGTTCCAAATCAGTTGCGACAAAAGGTGATTGAGGCACACCATAATTCAGCTTTGGCAGGACACCAGGGAGTAAAGCAACTGAGGATCTCCTCTCGCGCGGTTTTTGGTGGCCTAACTTACATAGGGAGGTGGTAACTTTTTTCGCGTCCTGCGAGGTTTGTGCGCGCTCTAAGACCCCACATACCCATCCGTCGGGGACCCTCTTACCTTTGAAGATCCCGGAGCGTCCGTGGACTCATCTGTCTATGGACTTCATTACGGACCTCCCGCCATTTTCGGGTAAAACAGTCATACTCGTTGTAGTGGACAGGTTCAGCAAGATGGCACATTTTATCGCTCTTCCTGCTCTTCCTAATGCTAAAACTCTTGCGCAGGTGTTTATTGGGGAGATTGTAAGGCTTCACGGGGTACCCTCCGATGTGGTGTCGGATCGGGGGTCTCAGTTTGTGTCCAAATTCTGGAAAGCATTTTGTACACGGCGGGGGATGCAGTTGTCATTTTCATCGGCTTTTCACCCGCAGACCAATGGTCAGACAGAGCGTCTGAACCAGAGCTTGGAGACATATCTCCGGTGTTTTTGTGTCAGAGAACCAGGAGGACTGGGCTTCTTTCTTGCCTCTGGCGGAATTTGCTCTAAATAATAGGCGGAGCGAGTCCACTGGTAAGTTCCCGTTTTTTGGGGCATATGGTTTTCACCCCAGTTTTGTACTTTCAATAGGGGGGCTCTTCTGGGGTTCCTGAGGAGGAACGATTTTCGTCGTCACTTGCTTCAGTGTGGAGAGGAGTGCTGAATAATCTGAGTACTATGGGGAACCGATACAAACGTATGGCTGATAGGAGGAGAGTGTCTGGTCCGGACCTAAGTGTGAACGATCTGGTATGGTTGTCTACCAAAAATATAAAACTTAAGGTTCCCTCCTGGAAACTGGGTCCCAGGTTCATCGGGCCATACAAGATCAGTGCTATAATTAATCCGGTTGCATTCCGTCTTGACCTCCCTCCTACATTTAAGATTCATAATGTGTTCCACAGATCGTTGCTTAAGAGGTATGTGGCGCCGGTGATACCTTCACCTTTACCTCCTCCTCCTGTGGTGGTCAATAGTAACTTGGAGTTCCAGGTGTCGAGAGTCATCGATTCACGTCTGAATCGCCGGTCCCTTCAGTACCTTGTTCATTGGAGGGGGAATGGTCCTGAGGAGAGGACGTGGGTTCCTGCGTCGGATATTAACGCAGACCGATTAATTCGGGCCTTCCACACTACTCACCCAGATAAACCTGGCCCTGAGGGTCCGGAGGCCCCTCGTAGAAGGGGGGGTACTGTCACGGGTGTGTCGCTGCGAAGTTCGTCGCGATTGCACACCCTGACTTCTCACAGCTGAGTTTCTGCTGCTGAGTGTTTTTCGGCAGTGAGAGAGTTAAATTCTCCCTCTCTCTGTGCTGGACAAGACCAGCCTCGCTCAGCTGCAATTAATGTTGCGATAATTGGATTCCTTTAAATACCTGCCTGTCTGCTAGGGAAGTGTCGGTGAAAGCATTCATGCAGACCAGCAGAGCGGATCATATTAAGAAGTCTAAAGCTAAGATAACCTGTTGTGGTTTTCTCCTCTCCTCGCTTTATTATTTATCTCCTTACCCGTTGGTGTTCCCTCTGTAGTGATAGTTTTGTATGCAAGGTGTCTTTTATTTTACCCCTTGTACTGTCTCGTTCGTCTTATACTGTGTGTAGGCAGTTACCTTCCGTTCCCTGTGGTGGTAATCAGGGTCCTTCTCAGGACTAGATTACAGTGGTCAGGGATTCACAGGAGATAGGGTTACGCTGGCGGCCTGGACCTCTGTACCATCAACAGTACCTCCAGGTAGAGGGATTAGTCAGGACCCCAGCTTAGGGTCAGCATAGACCCCGGTCCTCCTTTATGCAGAGACAGCGTGACATGGACCAAGGTCCTGCAAATCTTTTGGCTCAACTCCATTTATCATCTATCCTGTGGTATTTGAAAAACGTTGGTTTTGGGATAACCCCTCCCATTATTAGTACCGTAGAGCAACCTCTCTGTCTGAGCTTTCTTCTACATGACCCTCTGAAGTATTTAAGACCTAGGTATATACATTGTATGTTCTGTAACAAATCCAAAAGGGCCCCAAAATGTAAAAAAATACCCCAGTGTAAAACATTTTTGTGTACAATGTAATTTTAAAATTTTGGGATTTTTTTTTGTATATAACGATCTGTATTAAAAAAAATCATTATAAATCTTGTAATTTTCATATTGTCTAATGTGAAGTTTTAGACGTCGCAATCCTGCCTCATAATGAACAGGAAGTATACAACAGATAAGCAGTGATGAGTGAACGTGCTCTGATAAGGTGTTATCCGGCATGCTCATGAGCTAACCAAGTGTCTTCGGTGTGCTTGAAAAATATGTTAGAGTCCCTGTGGCTGCATGTCTCGTGGCTGTTCGACAGCCACAACATATGTAAGGATTTCCTGTTTGTTAGGCAATCCCTGCATGTTTTGCGGCTGTCGAACAGCAACGAGACATGCAGCAGCGGGGACTCGAACATAGTATTAGAGCACGCCGAAGACACTCCGTTAGCACTCAGGCTTGCTCGGATAACACCTTATGCAAGCACACTCGCTCAGTACCAAGTTTCAGTAATAGTATGACTTTCCCGGATAGTATTTACAGCTGCCACCAGTTAAGGAGACACAAGCAGGGGATCAAATAGTCGTACGTGGCCCCCAACCCTCTAGTTAGGAAACCTTCATTTGGGATAATAGTAGCCAGCTTGAGCCAACGGTAACCAGTAAAACATTAATTAAAATTGGAATAAAAGTTATTATAAGGTCACGTTCACAAGTTCAGTATTTGGTCAGTATTTTACATCAGTATTTGTAAGCCAAAACCAGGAGAGGAATAATCAGAGGAAAATATAATAGAAACAAGACACCACTTCTGTATTATCACCACTCCTGGTTTTGGCTTACAAATACTGATGTGTGTAACGGGTCAGGTAGGTGGAACCTCTGAGCTTTATTTATACAAGAAGGTTATACTTGTAAGAGAACGGGTGGCGCCCAGGGAGACGGACAGGAAGTCACGGCAAGTGACGGGGCAGTCTCTGGTTATACGGGAAAGGATCACGGCAAGTGACCGGGGCAGTCTCTGGATTGACAGGCAGGTTGTCACGGCAAGTGATCGGGGCAGTCTCTGGATAGACAGGCAGGTTGTCATGGCAAGTGACCGGGGCAGTCTCTGGATTGACAGGCAGGTTGTCACGGCAAGTGACCGGGGTAGTCTCTGGATAGACAGCAGGTTGTCACGGCAAGTGACCGGGCAGTCTTGGATTGACAGGCAGGTTGTCACAGCAAGTAACGGGGCAGTCTCTAGATGGACAGGTATATACGACCTGAGATGTGAAGCCTCCCGGTAGCTAGCAGGCAGATGGCGGAGGACACTCCCAAGTGAGCAGGCGAGAGTCTTGGAACAGCCGGGGATCACCGCTTGTGACGCTCCCGAACCTCCGGGTAGGGCTGCAGTCAGATGGCAGATGATCGCTCCCAAGTGAGCAGGCAAGAGTCTCTGGAATAGCCGGGGATCACCGCTTGTGACGTCCGAACCTCCGGGTAGGGCTGCAGTCAGATGGCAGATGATCGCTCCCAAGTGAGCAGGCAAGAGTCTCTGGAATAGCCGTGGATCACCACTTGTGACGTCCGAACCTCCGGGTAGACTTGCGGACAGGTAGCATGCAGCAAACGGGCAGGAAACAGGCAGGTAACTGGTAACGGGACCTGAGGGCTGAAGCAGAGTGAAACAGTGCAACAACAACATTGCTCGGGCACCTCCATTAAGGAGGAAGCCCTTAATATAGGGTGGAGTCCTCCGGCATTGGCCGGGGACTTATTTGAAAAATGCGCGCGGCTCCTTTAAGAGCGGGGGAGGGCGCGGGCGCGCGCCCTAAGTCCAGCAGCAGGGAAGGAGCGCGCGGCCCCAGCAGGGCGGAAGGAGGACGCTGAGGAAGGGTAAGGGGGGCGACGTCCCTGCCTGGCAGAGGACGCTGCTGCAGGGGAACAGCGTCCCTGCCTGGCAGAAGGCAGGGACGCCGACGCTACAATGTGAAATACTGACCAAATACTGAATGTGTGAACGTGGCCTTAAAGTGATAAAAAGTACTGTAATGTCCACAAATCCATACATTCCTGGAGCCATGTAAATATCTTGGATGTTCCCTGGGAGAAGAACACCCCAAGACATCATCATCATGATTCGTCCATTTATCAATTCTAAACAAATAATGCAATCTCCTTTCTGGATCTCATGTGGAAACATTTTGTCATACAGATATCTGTGTTATACTCAAGTAGTAAAAGACTCAGAGACCCCCTCGAGATCCTGGTGGGCTCCATAATGTGCAAGAGTTTGTGGGGTAGGAAACACTGAATAGTCAGGTTACATTTCCAGTTAGCTGCATTAGTACAGGATTTGTGCAAACATGAAATCATGACATTGAAGAGAAAATAGTAAAGAAAAGAGACTTACGGCAAGAGATTCCATTTGCTGGTGAGACAGCATGGTGTGAGAAAAGAGGAGAAGAGAGGACAGTGTCACGTCAGTGCATGCAATATAAAGACCCCAGATCTGCACAGCTTCACATAAAGCAGCGCTAGCAGTCATTTTTCAACCACTGGAGGGGTTGAAAAACACAATATTATTCCTAAAGCATGCAGGGCAGTCACACAAGCTAGTAAAAAAAAAAAGTATAGTGAGAACAACATTGGAAATGGGAAGTGAGAAGAGGTCTCTGTAGTCGAAACCAATTGAAGAAAAAAACAAAACAAAAAAAACCTCAAAAACAATAAACCGTAAAGAGTTCTCCAATTTGGACAAGCCCTACTTGCTAGTTGGGTACTTTTGACAAAATTTCCTCGTGCTGCAACGTCCAGCTATCACCTGGATAAACCTTGCAAGAAAAAAAGTGTTGACTTTCACTGCAGCACCCCCGCAGGAGAGATGAAACATTACACAATAACCATTTACATCAATCGGTTGTCTATGTAAGGCCGGGCTCAGATGAACGTATGCAAAATTGTCCGTCTTTCATCCTAGAAATATAGACCGACTGTCTTTAGTCTTTAATCCATATGCCATCCGTATGTCTGCTTTGTACATCCATTATGGCACATGGTATAGTTTTAGAAATCATAGAAATTAAAATAAATTTTCCTATGTTAATAATGGTAATGGATCCATGAAAAAAGCACGACATATGGAAGGTAACCCATGAGTGATTGTTTTTTGTGCACTCATTGACTTCTTATTGAGTCCGATTTGAAATACGGATTAAAGTAGTGCATGTTGCGATTCTTTACATGCGGACCATCGGTCCGAGTGTAAAAACGTTCACATGAAGCATCGAGTTGGTCAGTGTGTCATCTGTATGCATACAGAACAGAACACAGACTGATTATATGCTTGTCTGAACGAGTCCTAACGCACGACAGGACAGGTCCTCCACAGCCGGTGATGCTCTATGCATCTACTTTCCACTCTGGCCAAAAGATGACGATCCTGAACGTAGGATCCCCTTATTAACTCAGAATTGACTAATAGCACACGGGAACATGGATTTTCAAAAAAATGGATAACCCCTTTAATACCCAGGTGAATGATACCCTCAGAAACTACTATAAAACCAAAGAAACTCCCAATTAATAAATTGGGTTTGTACAAAAAAAAAAGTTGTTGGGAGGTCGGTAGAACGAGCTTGCATTTGTTCGAAACACATCTAACTAGATTGATTCATAGTGAATAGAAGTTCCAAAAGAGACTTGGGTTTCTGGAATAGCGATGAGCGAACGTGCTTGGATAAGGCGTTAGCCAAGAATGCTCGGGTGCTAACCGAGTGTCTTCGTCGTGCTTGAAAAATATGTTCGAGTACCTGCGGCTGAAGGTCGAGCAGCTGTTCGACAGCCGTATCACATGCAACAGCAAGACATGCAGAAGCAGGGACTTGAACATATTATTCGAGCACGTCGAAGCCACTCGTTTAGCACTGGAGCATGCTCGGATAACACCCATCACTCATTAGTAATAATACACACAGCCATATAACAGCTTAGTGTATGGCCATACTTTATAATGGCACTAAATGTATGGGTCATGAATGGAGTCTAACAGCAGCTTATTAAAGGACACGCTAAAATACAATGTAATTGAATCTGCTGTTCTGTAGACAAAGCACCGACAGTCAAACCGGGCATCACTGGGGCGCTGGGTCTACTGCAGCATGTGCCCTTAGTGCCAAATTCCTAACAAGCCACTATTTTTTTTACATTAACCTTTGGTTAGAACAGTGAATTACTAAAGCCTACACACAAACTTACATATATAATTAATAATCTAGAGAGTCCAGTAACTTTGTGAATAAATGAGAACTATGGAGTCAGTGAGCTAAACTTCCGGCTCCTCCATTTCTAAATGAAACGACTCTAGCTCTGACCTCGACTCCTTCAGAAATGGCTCTTTATTATAGTTAGAAATTAAAAAAATACTGTAGTAAAATGGGGCTTTTCATCGTGAAAATGCGAAAAAAAAAAATCAGTCTACTTGTATCATCAAAAATATTTCATATTTTTATTTTGAAGCCAGAGTTGTGGCCAGTTCATTTCTTCTACCTCCACTGAAAAATAACTCTGACTTCAACTCCCAGCTCTGAAATAAATTGCATTTCATTTATTCTACTGGTTCTGGATTACAGCCCACATTCTAAACAAGAGCTGCATTCACAATTCTGCTTGGTGTATTTGAAAACACTCAAGCAATTCAGTTTTTTAGAAGAACTCTCCAATTAGAACAGATTAGGTTTTCGATGTTTCGATCTTTAGGGTATATCGACCTCTTCTTTTGAGAGGACCACCCCCTTGAAAATCATTTTTTACATTTTGCATGGTTGTCTCCAAGGTTTCATTATATCAAAATGTTGTTTGACCTGTATAAACCTCAATGATTCATTTCATGTATAGGAGTCTTCAGCTAATATAAATAACACTGTTTTCTGGGACATTCCTGTAGAAATGGCCAAATGAGTCAGAATTCCTTCCTTCCGTGAGATTATCCCTTTGCTGGCGGCCTAAGAACAATGTGAATACCTGATGCAGTTTACATCTACTGTAAACTTTCTCGTTAGTCCATTTTTGTGCAAGGGTTCCTCAAAAGTGGATATAAACAAAAAATTTAAAAATTGGTCAAAAACTTCTCATTTACATCAAATTTTAAAAAGAGACACACAGAAGTAAACAAATATATAGTGGAAGAATCTTATACTGTATGCTTACGCCATACTTGCTAACTCTCCCAGAATGTATGTGAGGCTCCTGAAAAAAGGGGATTATCCCAGACTCCTGGAAGGTGTCCTGACTGCAATTCCCGCGAGCTGCCGCAGACATCATGATGCCGGGGCCCGGAAGTGAAGATGACTATAATATGCAGGAATGAGGAAGGGTGAGTATCTTCAGAATTCCATCTAGAATCCATATTTTCTTAGGCGGTCTGAGGCCTGTCTCCATTTTAGGGTTTGATCATGGGGTTCAAATGCACGACTTGTGCGATTGGGTGGGTATAGGGCTTTGCGCATAGGTTAGTCTTAGAGGCCAGGTAATGCTCCTAGAAAATAGGCATGCAAGTTAGCGGCCTCGGAAAGGAGAAACAGTATAACAATACCCCTGAAGACACAAACAAGGAGCAAGAACCCTGAAACAGTCGCCTGCAGATGGGCGTCTCTTTTAGAGAGGAGCGAATTTGTTCAAATTGAGTTCCGAATCTGATCGGCAACGAATATTGTTTTTGCAATATTCGTCAAACACAGCCGAACGTCATTAGAGTCAACGGGAGAAGAAATTACCAAATATGTTCGGAACCAATCATCAAACATACATTCGGCACGAATTGGGGACCCATATGGCACGAATATGGCAAATTCAGATTTGGCAACCGAATCCGAACAAATTTGCTTAACTCAAATCTCTTTCTTTTGGAGATTACTCTGATTTGGCTTATTTTTATCCTTAGCCATGTTGCAAGGCCAATTAAAGGATTAGACATTGACTTATAGGGCAGATACCCAAGATTTTGCTAATAATCATACAACCAAGTATGGAACACAAGGAAAACATGGAAATTGTATTGGATTTCTCCATTTATAGAAGTGGAAATCAGTATATTTAAAGAGGACTCATCAGCAGGTCATAAATAGCCAGTTTTGACCTTATTATTCCCGCTGCTTCCAAGCAATTCATTTTATGTTGTTTTTTTTTTAATCTGACAGGTGTGGGCCTTTATTTTTAGTGCTAATTTATATGGTGTTTACAAAGGGGGCGTGGCTCACAGGATAATTATACAAAACAGTCTAAGGACACGCCCCTCAGAATCATGCGAACCACACCCCTTGATTAAAAAAATACAAAAATAATCACTAAATATAAAGGCCAATATCTATGGAAACAGATAGCATATTTTAATAAAACAAAAAAATGGTAACAGTGGGAATATAAGAAGATCAAAAATGGCATTTTTGACACCGTAATAGGTGCTCTTTAAGAAAGAAAATCAAGTTTTTAAGGGTTCGGGCAAATATATCGCAGCACTTTATAGTCACAGGTTTTGTCCAACATTTTTGAAGTGATGCAACATAAAGTACCGGTCAAAAGTTTGTTACAGTATATTGTCAAATACAATCATACACTGGATGAAATTAATATTCAGCTAGAGGCCAGAAGATAAGAATTACAGAGAAGAGTAGAATTAGAAAATGAGATTTTATGCAGGGCTCAGAATATACCAACTGATTCCTAGGGTGTGGATTTACTGCTGGTACAACACACACAGAGGCCCATTTACAGCACGGGGGGGGGGTGAAGATACAGAAACCATTACCATTCTCCAGATGAGCACTAAATTAAGCTCTGACAGAAGCGTCTCAGTAGCACATGTGGGTATGTGAAGCTCTTCAATACACAACAGGAATTTAGAAATTTCTTCTATATCTAAGAGTCCAATTCTGCCATGTTAGCTTAATCTTCACATTAAAAAAATATATAAAAATAATGGGTTTATAGAAGCGGTGGGGTAGGGGCAGGTGGGAAACATATTGCAAGCAGAGGCTGCTGTTGCCATGCCAGGATTACCGGAAGGTGTGACATACGTACAATTCTGCCGGAACCTGATGCAACGTGTTGTGTCAAGCACATCCTGACTTTTGCATAAACAGAATTAGGTAAAACTAATTTTATTAAAATATACATGAATGAATGGGTTCAATATAACAAGCTATGGCGTTGGTACAGATTCACTATTCACTGTATTCACTTAAAGCTTCATAGAAAACACCGCGAGAGTCTCCTGCATCAAAAATGACGCGTGGACGCCACGCGCCATGTGTCAATAATCTCAGGCTAGTAATATGTCTTAGGCCGGCGTCACACTAGCGAGTTTGATGCGAGTTAGTCGCACGACTAACTCGCATCAACACCCGGCACAGCCGCCCGCTCTCGGACTGCATGTATTTCTATGCCGCCGCGCACTCTGGTCCTTGAGCGGGCGGCCGTGCCGGGTGTTGATGCGAGTTAGTCGTGCGACTAACTCGCATCAAACTCGCTAGTGTGACGCCGGCCTTAGTGCTCATTCAGACCTCCGATTGGTTTGCAGTAGAACTCATATCTGTGATAGTCTATGGGGCCATTTACATGTCCTTGATCTTTCACGGACCAAGAGATTAGTGGAAAATTGTGGAGACATATTCGATTTTGATTGGAAGGTCGGATCAAAATCAGCAATACAAGTGTATAGGTCCTGAAAAAAAAAAAAAATCGGAAAAAACACTCTAATGACATCTGAGTGTGGTCCGATTTTCACTGAGAAACTTTTTTTTCGCCACGTACAAGAAAAACAGATCACACTCTGAGCAAACGCAGATCAACTTTTTATCAAAGCCTGTTCAGAATAATTGGCCCGCTTTTCTCGGACATGGAAGGAGCCCTTAGTGTGTGTCAAAGGAGAGACGTCTTCTCGTGTATTACCAGCTAAAGGATCAGTACATTGTAAAACGTGTGTGGAGTGTTAGATACGCCATTGTGAAAATGGTGTTGAATGTAGAGAATGAACAGATATATTATTCTATATTCCTTGTTTAACGAAGATAACTCCATTTTATATGACTTGCTACATCAGATGTGACAAATGATGCACCCCGCCTTGTTACATCAGCCTGTCCACACAATACATGGTTAGCCATTTATACTCAGGCAAGTCGTAACTTTTCCTGGCAATAACAGCTGATCAATGGGTTTATAACGCTGGACCTCCGGCAATCAGTTAATCGCTGGGACAACTTCAGTTCAGGTTCTTTCACCAAGATTTACGGTATTTCTGAAGTAATTCCGTACTGTTTCACTCCACAGGACTCTATGATACACATTCATCATGATTCATTAGTTTCTGCTACATCATTATTATATCTATTTTCTTACTGTTTGGTAAAGTTATATTGTCAGTGACAACAGCTTGTAAGTGACTACATTCATGTAGCCGATGACAAGTAAAGTAGTGAGATTTCTTACTTTTTCTTCTGAATCTCCGGCTGACATGTGATAACTCCGTCTTTTGAACCCCCCACAAATGTGGATTTACAGTTTTTTAGCCACTGATTGGGATAAAATTAGAAATGATTACAAAATTACTTTTATTATGCAAGCAAAGTGAAGAAATAAAAATCAATGAAATCTAGATATCAAGTAAATACATAAAAAAATCAAATAAGGCAAACAAGACTTGTCAGGATACATGTTGGCTTTTGTTCTTACTATATATATTATATATACACTGCTCAAAAAATAAAGGAACACTTAAACAGAATATAACTCCAAGTAAATCAAACTTCTGTGAAATCAAACTGTTCACTTAGGCCTCTTTCACACATCCGGTGTGCGCCTGACGGCGCCCCCGGCATTTAGCCGCAGCGCCGCATCAGAAAACCAGATGCGCCGCTTGCGTTTTTTTGCCGGATGGTTTCTGATGCCCGGAGACATCAGGCGACTCCGGCAAAAAAAAAAAAAACGTTACATGCTGCGTTTTGTCCGGCCGCCGGAATGTACATTTCCGCCGTATCCGGACAAAACCGCATACAACGCACTGACATGCGGCGCCATACGGCGCTAATGCAAGTCAATGCAAAAAAAAACGCATCCGGCATTACATTTCGCCGGATGCGGTTGGACAAAAAAATGCCGGAGTGCGCCGTCAGGCGCACACCGGATGTGTGAAAGAGGCCTTAGGAAGCAACACTGATTGATAATCAATTTCACATGCTGTTGTGCAAATGGAATAGACAACAGATGGAAATTGTTGGCAATTATCAAGACACACTCAATAAAGGAGTGGTTCAGCAGGTGGGGACCACAGATCACATCTCAGTTCCAATGCTTTCTAGCTTTCAGGAGACAGGCCAGTACACCAGGAGACGTGGCGGGGGCCGTAGGAGGGCAACAACCCAACAGCAGCTAACTCTGCCTTTGTGCAAGGAGGAACAGGAGGAGCACTGCCAGAGCCCTGCAAAATGACCTCCAGCAGGCCACAAATGTGCATGTGTCTGCATAAATGGTTAGAAACTGACTCTATGAGGATGTTCTGCGTGCCCGACGTCCACAGATGGGGGTTGTGCTCACAGCCCAACACCGTGCAGGACGCTTGGCATTTGCCACAGAACACCAAGATTGGCAAATTCGCCACTGGCACCCTGTGCTCTTTACAGATGAAAGCAGGTTCACACTGAGCACATGTGACAGAGTCTGGAGACGTCGTGGAGAGCAATCTGCTGCCTGCAACATCCTTCAGCATGACCGGTTTGGCAGTGGGTCAGTAATGGTGTGGGGTGGCATTTCTTTGGAGGGCCGCACAGCCCTCCATGTGTTCGCCAGAGGTAGCCTGACTGCCATTAGGTACCGAGATGAGATCCTCAGACCCCTTGTGAGACCATATGCTGGTGCAGTTGGCCCTGGGTTCCTCCTAATGCAGGACAATGCCAGACCTCATGTGGCTGGAGTGTGTCAGCAGTTCCTGCAAGATGAAGGCATTGAAGCTATGGGCTGGCCTGCCCGTTCCCCAGACCTGAATCCGATTGAGCACATCTAGGACATTATGTCTCGCTCCATCCACCACAGACTGCATCACAGACTGTCCAGGAGTTGCCAGATGCTTTAGTTCAGGTCTGGAATGAGATCGCTCAGGAGACCATCCGCCGCCTTATCCGGAGCATGCCTAGGCGATGTAGGGAGGTCATACAGGTACGTGGAGGCCACACACACTACTGAGCATCATTTTGACTTGTTTTAAGGACATTACATTCCATTTTAATTTTGTGGGTGACTCCAACTCAAGGCCTCCATTGGTTAATACATTTTATTTCCATTGATGATTTTTGTTTGATTTTGTTGTCAGCACATTCAACTTTGTACAGAGCATTCAATGAGAATATTTCATTCATTCAGATCTAGGATGTGTTATTTGAGTGTTCCCTTTATTTTTTTTCAGCAGTTTTTTTTCATACACATACAGTACATACCAAAAGTTTGGGCACACCTTCTCACTCAACGATTTTTCTGTATTTTCATGACTATGAAAATTGTAGAATCACACTGAAGGCATCAAAACTATGAATTAACACATGTGGAATTATACATTACACTTTACAAAAAAGTGTGAAACAACTGAAAATATGTTTTATATTCTAGGTTCTTCAAAGTAGCCACCTTTTGCTTTGATTACTGCTTTGCACGCAGAAAAGGTGAACGGATGGATTCTACATGCCTGGTTCCCACCGTGAAGCATGGAGGAGGTGGTGTGATGTGTGGGGGTGCTTTGCTGGTGACACTGTTGGGGATATATAAAATATAAGACATATTTTCAGTTGTTTCACACTTTTTTGTAAAGTGTAATGTATAATTCCACATGTGTTAATTCATAGTTTTGATGCCTTCAGTGTGAATGTACAATTTTCATAGCCATGAAATTACAGAAGAATCTTTGAATGAGAAGGTGTGTCCAAACTTTTGGTCTGTACTGTATACATATACACACACAGTATTTTATGTATTCTATTTCCAAGCAGTAGCCCTAAAGGGAGCGGAGATATTCTTACAATGATATCTGGATAGACTTAGAAATGTAAACATATTTTGTCCTTAAAGTTATGGTGCCCATACCATACGCACTGGATAAACCTGTAATTAAATTGCCGATTTGACAATAAAGAATAGTCATCAGCTGAATCAATAAAACAAATAATAAAATTCCGGTCGGATGTGTTCGATTTTATTCGGCCCATGATCAGCACCGACTGCATCATTGGTGGAAAAAAATCCAATATTGGCTGATTTAGTCCAAGGTGTTTGGTGCCATTAAAGTTTGTTCGTCACTCCATTTTCATCTAATGTGTATGAGGACCTTAAATAAAAAAAATATATATATACTCACAGACACTGTAGCTTCTTTCCTATTGTTGTACGTGTCCAGATATTCTTGCAGTTCTAAAACACTGAACTTTAACTTTTCGAGGAGCCCACATGATAGCAGCTGAAAGACAAACATATATTTGGTAACCATCTTCAGTTCATACTTTGAACTTCCCAGAGATCTTATCAATCTTGTTGCCTCCTCTGATCACTGCTCATTTTACAGTTAGTCAGGTTTGGACCTCCATCTATGGACAGCAATTTTTGGAGGAAGCCCAACAGCCGAGATTTTGGAAGTGAAGACTCCAACATGCCAGATCCTCAAAACATCTCTTTTTTTTTGCAAAGGTCATGAGAGATAGCGTTCAGCCATATGAATGTTAGGGAATTTGATAGGCAAATTAAAATTGTGCTCACAAAAATTCAATCAACCATCTAAAAGGATTCCTTTATCTTCAATGGTTGAGATCTATCATACCTGCTAACGCCTGCCCAGGAGTAGATTTGTGGAATGCAGAAAAGTCTACCTTGTGACTAGGCCCCCCTCAAGACACTTTTAGGTCCCTGCCCTCTTTACACTTCTACCATGACCATTGAATATGCTTTCACCGCTGCAAAAAGAACACCTGTAAACTGTGGCGCCACCTGGTAAATGTGTCAGGGAGGTCTCACTTTTCCCAGGTGAGTTGGCAAGTATGAGATTCACATTAAAGGGGTATTCCTATTTCCAAAATCCTATCCCAATATGTGGTAGGTGTAATAATAATAATATTAGCAAATACCACTAATTAATAATGTAGCATAGTTCTTCTGATTCACTCAGTATTGCAGCAGCTTACGTATCCATGGCTACGACCACTCATATAGTGGCAGTTAGTTGTTAGTGGTCATAACCATGGATACCTGAGCTACTACAATACCCTGCACATGGGGTAAGCGACATAGCAAATCAGAAGAACTATATTACATTTCTAAATGGAGGCAATTGCTAATATTACTATTATTTATTATTACACCTACTACATACTGGGATAGGATTTTGGAGATGGGAATACCCCTGTAAACTAAAAGAAATGGGTATTACTACACTACAAATATTCAAAACTGCCCAAATATTTCTCATAAAGATCAATCCTTTACAAAACTCACAGTCTCGGCATCCACAAAGAGAGTGGGACATTCGGAGCACATTGTCAGTAGCTGGGATGTGCTCACAAACTTGGACCCAATCCCTCGAAGGCTTTCTCCAAGATAGCAGGCCGCGTCACAGGTCAGGAAGCAGAACCTCTTCTGGATACTCTGCAAGAAGTATCAACATAAGAAAAATAAAAAATCAGCCCCAGAAATGTATACATTTTATTAAAACAATAGGCTAAACCTCAACTCTAGGAACAGGTCCCTCATTATGTTGTAACACTTTGACCATGGCATAAAAAAAAAATAAAATGCCCTGGATCTTTTAACACCACACCCTGAGCCCGATCCTAGCAGAACCCACCTTGAACAAGGAGGAAAACACGTGAAAGGTGTAAACTGCACACGACCCATCAGAATCAGACATGAGCTGATTGATGTGGCTACGCCACGCTTCTTCTGCATCATCGCAGGCTGCCGGCTGAAATGCAGCCAGTATGGCGGAGAAGAAAGGTGAAGGAGGTGGTGGTGTTATTCGGTCTCCATCCCCAAAGCTTTGAAGAAAGGAAAAAAAAAAAACAGCAGTTATAATGTGTGTATTGTGTAACCTACAGGAACTATAGAGGAGTCCATCGATAAAACTTCACAAGTGATAAGAGATTGTGTTTTAAACATATTTTTTACCCATCGCTCCCCCATCAGTCATAGCACCAGAACACATTCTACAAATCCAGTTCTGTAGTCCTGAAATGCTGCATCAATAAAATACAACCATTAACGATAAATGTGAAAGCTCGCTGTCCAGCTAAATAAGACCGAGTTCACACTGTGCTTACAGTGTCTGAATGTGTTAGTAAAATGCGCCAGTAAAGCTGCTGCGCAGGTTAAATGCATCATTGCCGCAACGTTTTAATTGGATGCCACCAATCAGATCAACTTTTATTATATTTTTTAAAATAAAAAAAAAACAAAAAAAAACACCTCTGATGCTTTGGTCAGGGGAAAGCCTGTAACAAGTAACGAAAATATATGAAATAAAAACAAAAAAAAACAAAACATAACATACTGCGCCAGTGCATACTGCTCCATCATCCGATCATCCTTCTCTTCCTCGGCCATCTCCAGGCTATAGCTATCGTTACATTCAAACACTACTGGCATTTCACTCATTGACCCCGACAGGTCGTCTTCTTGTACAGTTGCATCGTCTTCATCAAGAGCAGCATCCGCCTAAAATTTGAGAATTTGATTAAAAAAACTAACATAGTAATCAACTTTAAATTATTAAACAAAAGCCTTGAGGTCAGATGGCTGTGCCTAGTTATGTTACACATCCGTGTGTATGTGTATGTGTGTATATATATATATATATATATATTATATATGTGTGTATATATATGTGTGTAGCATATATATGTGTGTGTGTATAGATGTGTGTGTGTGTATATACAGTGGGGGAAATAAGTATTTGATCCCTTGCTGATTTTGTAAGTTTGCCACTGACAAAGACATGAACAGTCTATAATTTTAAGGGAATGTTAATTTTAACATTGAGAGAGAGAATATCAAAAATAAAATCCAGAAAATCACATTGTATAAATTATATACATTTATTTGCATTTTGCAGTGAGAAATAAGTATTTGATCCCCTACCAACCATTAAGAGTTCTGGCTCCTACAGACCAGTTAGACACTACTAATTAACTCATTATTTGCATTAAAGACAGCTGTCTTACACAGTCACCTTTATAAAAGACTCCTGTCCACAGACTCAGTCAGTCAAACTCCAGCCTTTACAACATGGGCAAGACCAAAGATCTTTGTAAGGATGTCAAGGACAAGATCATAGACCTGCACAAAGCAGGAATGTGCTACAAAACCATAAGTAAGACGCTGGATGAGGAGAGAACTGTTGGTGCAATATTAAGAAAATGAAAGAAATACAAAATTATTGTCAATCGACATTGATTAGGGGCACCATGCAAAATCTCACCTCGTCGGGTATCCTTGATAATGAGGAAGGTGAGAGAACAGCCTAAAACTTGTTAATGATCTCAAGGTGGCTGGGACCACAGTCACCAAGAAAACCATGGGTAACACATTACGCCATAAAGGTTTAAAATCCTGCAGGTCCCCGTGCTCAAGAAGGCACATGTGCAGGCCCATCTGAAATTTGTCATTGAACACCTGGATGATTCTGTAAGTGACTGGGAGAAGGTTCTGTGGTCAGATGAGACAAAAATTGACGTCTTTGGCATTAACTCAACTCGCCATGTTTGGAGGAAGAGAAATGCAGCCTATGACCCAAAGAACACCATCCCAACTGTCAAGCATGAAGGTGGAAACATTATGTTTTGGGGGTGTTTCTCTGCTAAGGGCACAGGACAACTTCACTGCATCATTGGGAGAATGCATGGAACCATGTACCGTAATATCCTGAGTGACAATCTCTTTCCTCAGAGGAAGCAAAGACAATGACCCAAAACATACAGCCAAGGCAACAAAGGAGTGGCTTAAAAAGAAGCACATTACGGTCATGGAGTGGCCTAGCCAGTCTCCAGACATTAATCCCATAGAAAACTTATGGAGGGAGATGAAGCTCCGAGTTGCCAAGCGACAGCATCAAAATCTTAATGATTTAGAGATGATCTGCAAAGAGGAGTGGACCAAAATACCTCCTGACATGTGCGCAAACCTCATCATCAACTACAAAAAGGTCTGACTACTGTGCTTGCCAACAAGGGTTTTGCCACCAAGTATTAAGTCTTGTTTGCCAGAGGGATCAAATACTTATTTCCCACTGCAAAATGCAAATAAATTTATATAATTTATACAATGTGATTTTCTGGATTTTATTTTTGATATTCTATCTCTCAATGTTAAAATTAACCTACCCTTAAATTATAGACTGTTCATGTCTTTGTCAGTGGACAAACTTATAAAATCAGCAAGGGATCAAATACTTATTTCCCCCAGTGTGTGTGTGTTTATATATACAGGTCTGGCAAAAATTAAGAGACCACCGCACAATTTTCAGTTTGTCTGATTTTTCTCTTTATAGGTATATTTTTGAGTAAAATGTAAATTGCTCTTATATTCTATAAACTACTGACACCATGTCTCCGAATTTCCAAGCAATAAATTTTGTATTTGTATTTCAGAAAATGACAAATGGTCAAAATAACAAAAAAATTTAGTGCTTGCAGAGCTCAAATAATGCTAAGAAAACAAGTTCATAATCATTTAGAAACAACAATACTAATGTTTTAACTCAGAAAGAGTTCAGAAATCAATATTTTGTGGAATAACCATGATTTTTAAATCACAGCTTTCATGTGTCTTTGTATGCTTTCACACTGCTTTTGAGTGACCTTATGCCACTCCGGGTACAAAAATTTAAGCCGTTTATCTTTGTTTGATGGCTTGTGACTATACATCTTCCTCTTGATTACATTCCAGAGGTTTTCAATGGAGTTCAGGTCTGGAGATTGGGCTGGCTATGACAGGGATTTGATGTGGTGGTCCTTCATCCACACATTGATTGACCTAGCTGAGTGGCATGGTGCATTGTCCTGCTGAAAAAAACAGTCCTCAGAGTTGGGGAACATTGCCTGAGCAGAAGGAATCAACTGTTTTTCCAAGATAAACTTGTATGCGGCTTGATTCATACGTCCTTCGCAAAGATTAAAATGTCCAATTCCAGCCTTGCTGAAGCATCCCCAGATCATCACCGATCCTGCACCAGATGTCTTCCTGCGGTTGCTGAGTGACATTCGAATAAGATGATGGTCATCCCGTTCAGTGAAGAGTCGTTTTCGCCCTCTGCCGGTCTGTAGCTTTGTTATCCCCAATGTCTGCTGCTTGACCTTGCTGTAATGGACTGCCGTCTTAGAAATTTTAAGGATGGAGGAAACATGACGCTCACTGTATCCCTCTGCTAGTAAAGCCAGTATTGAGCCCTTCTTTTCCTCACTCAAGACTTTTCTTTTCAACTCCTTTGGCATGGTTAAAAGTTATTTTTTCATTCCTATTACTTTTGGGATATTACTAGCACTTGTTTTGCCATCCAGCTTGTCCTATTGCAAGAGGATTGTGAACACCACAGCAGTGGTTTTTTATACTTTCCTTCGTTAAATAAGATTTGGTTCAGGTGATCACCTAATCAGAAGCACATTAAGTAGAATGAAGTGCACTCTGGTGGGAATTCAACTGACACTGGAATGGAATGGCTGCCAGACATGTAGAGAAGCTGATTTTTATAAAACTGTGCAATGGTCTCTTAATTTTTGCCAGAGCTGTATATATATATGTGTATGTATATGTGTGTGTGTGTGTAATATGGATAAAAGAAAATAAGTTTGTTATGGTCGCATACCAAAGAAAATCTTACATAATTGGCACTTTCCGATGCTGAACTCTATGGAGCTTTTACAGCCTTAGGTGACGTTCACACGTTCAGTATTTGGTCAAAATATTACATCAGTATTTATAAGCCAAAACCAGGAGTGGGAGTGTCTACTTGTAAGAAAAGTTTAATAGAAACACATCACCACTTCTGTATTTTTCACCCACTCCTGAATTTGGCTTACAAAGTGAACGTGACCTAACAGTCCTTTAGATCATGGCCTCTGAACAGTCTATTCATAAAGAAATATTTCCATAACTGAATACAGAAACCTTCCCCTGAGTTCCCCCCCAGAAGGGGCATCTCTAGATACAAATCTTATATTGGCTCTTGATGATGACTCACTTGAGGCTTTATCCTCTGCGGTATCCAGGAGAGCCTTCATGATATGAGCACCATTAAGTAAGATTTTAAAAGGTTGGGGAGGACAATTAACTTTTTTTTTGGGGATGTTACATTTGTAAATGGATGTCATTTAGAAAAATTTTCAGTAAAAGCCAAAATTAATTTTTAAAACATAATATATAGAAAATCTTTGTCCAAACCACCCAATCTACCTGCCGAAATGGCGTTGATGGACTTTAGAACTCGTAATCGTAAAGAATTGATTCAAAGTTCACATGTCGCGCATTTGCTGTGGATTTTTCCACATTATATCTGCAGCAGTGTCCATGCGAGTTAAATGGAGATTTTGCTGTGAATTTGCTTCAGAGGTGGTGCGGATATCCTCCTATCCATTGGAAAGAGTTAAACCCGCACCATCTCTGCACAAACAATGGACATGATGTGCAGCACCCGGTAGTGGTCACGACATAGTTGCCGAAGCTGTGCAGCTCTGTAACTTCATCAGCACCTGGAGCAGCTGATCGGTGGGGGTCCCGGGTGTCTCACCCTCACCAATCTGATACTGATCGCCTATCCTGAGGATAGGCCATAAATATGGTGATGGTGATGTAAATTGCTGCGGAAATTCAGTACGGAAAATCCACACCAAATGTGCACCATGTGAACAAAGCCTCAGGGGGTCTCCATGATTAAGAGACAATGGGACAAGAAAGGGAGAATTGCACTGAAATAAAAAAAAAAAACCTTTCCAATCCTGCCAATCCTGGGCCACTGCTTAGGCATACTTGCCTGTCCTTTTTGTTACTAGCCTGCAGCAATGACGTCCAGTCAGCGACTGGCTGTAGCAGTCATGTGTTGATGGGATGTCAAAAGCAAATTTGACAAAAAACAGCAGAGGTCATGCCACTGAATCAAGTGACTGACTACAGCGCCGCCGGTAGCACCGGAGCAGCAGGGATGGACAGGCAAGGGATTAAATTGGTAAATTCTTCATCTACCTAGAGGCTTGTACTAGGACTGAATTAGAAAATAATGCAATAACCATTTTATATCTGCACATATGTCAAATATTGCAGAATAAATTTGAGAAAAAAAGAGAACATTACGAGGGTAACAGGAAGCGGATACCTGAAATGACAAAGGTTGCAAATCTATGGAATCTGTATGTTTAGCCTCCCCCAATTCAAGCCAAATACAGAATGCCAGAACATGAACACAGCCCGTATTATGCGACCGCAGCCAAAGAGATGAACGATCCCTTGTCTCTGGGTTTGAAATGTGTTGGTGTGTATGCAGCTTATATACAGGAAGGAAAACATTGATCAACTTTCACCAACCTTTTAAAATGAAAGAATCGAGTCTTCAGTGCACCAAATGCCTTCAAAACAGCAGCATAGAGCAGTTTTTTTTATGTGCAAATCTAGCAAAAATACTGTGGTCAGAATGTTATATTCTGATATTGTGCTAAAACGGCACGAATTCCTTCAGATGTGCGCTGTGCACAACAGGCTCCCACATAGGAAAAGAAATCACGTAGAGGACATGCAACCCACATCATAAAAATAAATAAATAAAAGCATTTTGTGCCCGATGCCGGCTAACTTTGTGTATCTCATAGTCCGACATGCAAAATTATAAAAAAAAAAAAAAATCAATTCAGGTCTATGTGAGAAGTGCTCAGTTAGCCGGATCAGCGTCATGCGTTAAGCAGCGTGAAGGCAGAGAAGTGTGAACAAGCAGAACGCAGACGTGGATTCATCATGGCGCATTCATATTTCACATGTAATATATTTATAAAAGCATCACGCTGTATTTTAATTCCACAAAAACAATTTTTGAGGATTTTACACTGACTTATTGTAGATAGATCAGAGACAAAAGAGTCCAGCCCCCAATCTACCATTATAAAATAACGAGAGGGGGTCTGTGGACTGTCAGGACACTGGTGCAACAGCTACCGCTGTCCCCCCTGATGCCAACAACGTTATTACTTTGGGGCACTTGGTACCTGGGGTTGTCATTTACCAAGGCTCCTGTTTCGCGTTCAAAAATTAAAATTTTTAAAATAAAACAAAAAAAAATTTGATTGGATTCCTAAAAATTTGGGAACGTTTTCATGCTACATACCTACATAATAAATTACTCAAGTCAATTAATCTCCATCACTAACAAAAGAATTCTTTTTAGTAATCAACATTTCAAGGAACGCGTTCCCATTCATTAACGTTAATTACTTGTCTTTCATGTAGAGTCACATGTGAACTTGATCTGTGACCAACGGAAGCCCGGGGCTTCCAACATCATTAATGCTACAGATATGGGTTTGATCCATAATATATATACAAATGGAATTGTAAAAAAAATGTCGATATTCATTATTTCCGCTTACGTTTAAGTGGAATTTCACAGAGTCCATAGCGAGAAACCATGGAGGACCTGTTCTCACACAGGTTCGTGAAGACCAACATGCATCACCAGACACTATTTAGCATCTTCTGCATTACTGTGGTCCCTTCATAACCCACACCCCAAAAAAGTATATACATGTGAAATATTATGCTACAAAGCACAGATCCTAGCACAGGACAAGATCAATATTATTAGCCACCAGGGTTAGTCTAATTTTTTTTTTTTTATCAAACTTTCTATTGCTAGAAAGGACCAGAACCATCTTCCTGGTCTCTCCAGTAAAGAACGGCTTAACAATATGGCCTTCAATCAGTAGATTAGTCTCCTGATATAATTTTAGATTGGAAAAGCAGTCAGTCATTCAGCCATGGCCAACATTCGAGTTCTACCAAAACTCCATCACCTTAGGATCCTCAGATAAGAGTGGATTAGTGATTTCAGGCAAAGACGCATCAAAACTAGAGGTTCTTGTGTTAAGGGAATGGGGGTCGGCAGAGGTTGTGTCGCATGATGTGGAAGGAGACTCCATGTGATTTGTCTCTTCGGAAGGAGAAAGGCTTATGATCTACAACAAGAAAATAAAGACATTGTGGGTTATACGCTACAAATTTGTATATGGCACCAACATATTCCGCCGCTCTTCACAGGTACAAACAATTCAGACGTTACAGAGTAATAAAAGCAAACCAGGGGAGCGAAGGCCGTAGTAGGGCTTAGAATTTAGGTGGAGAGAAGTGTGAAAGGACAGGTTAAAAGGGCTTAAGGCCATATTTGCTTAGGAAAAACACAAATCTAAAACTTATTAGTATATGAAACTGTATAAGCCAGTGCTCCAGCCACAACGCACAGGAACATGGAGTGTGTGGGTTACTGTTACGTAGGAGTCATGCTAACGAAGAAGGGGGTTAAATGGAGACGTTACATTGAGTATGAAAGACCTGCCTAAAAAAATAAAGTTACATGTAAAAACTGTGCACGTCGTCAGGAGTAGCGCATTCCAGAGAGCGGCTGCAGCACGGAAAACCTATAGTAGATAATAGAGGTCACTAAGCCCCACATACACATTAGATGAAAGTTGACCGAACTGCCCATATCGGAGGGATCTGATGTGCATAAGGGCCTCCCTACTCTCTCCAGACAGATCATGTCAGAGAAAAGAAGGATCGGCAGATGGGATTTCAATACCCTTTTGCTTTAAAAGAACAGATATAATCAGACATTAGCTTATCGCATACACACGTGAATAGTCGAGAGAGTCTGAAGAACAAATGGCCGATAGCCATCTCACGTGTGCGGCTAGCCTTAAGGGACACTGTTATGATTTGGTAGCCGAGGAGAACAGCAGCAAAAATAGACCAGGCAACCAGACACCCAGAGAAGTTGGTAACTAGCGGATTGCAGACCCCTAAACTGACAGCACAACAAGGAGCAGCCGTGGGACGTGCCTACGGTGCCCTGGACGCCTCGACACAGCCGGAGAGTTAACTAAGCCTAAAGAGAGAAAGGGGAAAGCTAACTGCCCCGGAGTAGAGCCCCCAAAGGAATAGGCAGCCCCCAAACATATATTGGCAGTGAGACAAGATGAAATACAAACACAGGCAGAAAATAGAGCAAGCAAATGCTGGGGCCCAAACTGTCTAGATAGAACAGGACAGGAAAGAATACTGTCTGTAATTCAGCAAAAACTCTAAGAAAAACTCCAAGACGTCTGATGAGCAAAAATACTGAGACCGTACGATCTCTCCTCCGCTAGATCACAACTCTGGTGTGTACTGGTAGCAAATCAGCAGATCCTGAAAGAACAGGAAACTGAAAATACATAAACTGTCTCTGGTGTGAACTGGTAGCAAATCAGCAGATATTGAAATAACAGGGAACTGAAAATACATAAACAGAGGCAAATGAGAAAGAGTCCAGCGCAGGCCCCCACAGGGGAACCTGGCTGTACAAACTCCAGAAGGGCCGAAAACTGAGATAGACAAAAACAAATGCCACAGAAATAAACTGCAAATAACTAATCTGAAAGTTGCAGGACAAAGCAGGAAGCAAGCTGACTTCCAAAAGGGACCAAGAAGAAACAAATCACCGGCAAAGATCATGGGAAGGTTGCTCACTTATATCTCCCCAGTCAGAAACACCCAATTGACAATCATCGCCCCCAGCTGATAGACTTGTGTTAGCCAAAGCAGCTTCATTACTATCAGCAGCCACCAGGGGGAGCTCAAACTCAGAAGTCAGATCCAGAGCGTTCGCAACAGGACACCAACACTGCGCGATATACAGCAATAAAAAACCACCTACCGCCAAGATATTAGCTGCTCAGCAGTCATTTACTAGCCCGTTCCCATATTACCAGTATAATGTCAAAATGGCCGTCTCTTACTATACGCCGTGCACGCTCCTTTGAGAAATTAAATATGCAAATTACATCTTTAGAGAGTAAGCGGACAAGAACTCCAGTGCCAGCTATTGGAAGTGGCGATCCTAAAAGTCAATATCGACCTTTTAGCAAGCCCTGCCATATGACTTTCGAAGTAGCGATCCTAAAAGTCAATAGCGACCTTTTAACAAGCTTTGCCATATGAGTTTGGAAGCAGCGATCCTAAAAGTCAATATCGACCTTTTAACAAGCCTTGCCATATGACTTTGGTAGTAGCGATCCTAAAAGTCAATATCGACCTTTTAACAAGCTTTGCCATGTGAGTTTGGAAGCAGTGATCCTAAAAGTCAATATTGACCTTTTAACAAGCCTTGCCATATGACTTTGGTAGTAGCGATCCTAAAAGTCAATATCGACCTTTTAACAAGCCTTGCCATATGACTTAGGATATCCTTTTAGGATTGCTACATCCTATAGGTGGCACTAGTGTTCATGTCCTCTTCCTCTCTGAAGAGTTGCTTCGTATATATGGTGGGAGCCACCTTTTTCTAATGCGCCACTATTAATCAGCGGCATTCAAAAACTATAGCATTAATAGAAAATGATATGTGTGTGCAGTTGCTGCGATGCAGAGCTTAGTACATACGGATTTATACAACTCCCATTATCCCTAGTGAGCGGCACTATGTAGGGAACGAGTATTCCAGCCTTACAAAAATGAATATGATCTACTAGACAGTTTCCATCATTAACCCCTCAACCCCTCATAGCTTAAGAGCATGTCCTGCTTTCTAAAATAAGTGAAGGTCGGTATTTCCCTACAAATTAATTTAAGGATGAAGTAATGAGATGAAACCCAATAAAGTTATATGGTATTTTATACGATGCCGGATGATAATTTTCCTATTGCCAATTAAGCCAAGCCAGTCACAAGAACAGAATCTAAAAAGACGCGGACTGTGCAAAGCTGGTTTATCCATTTATTGAAGGTAAAGGGAATCTTTCACCAGGTTTTTGAGGCCCCATCTGAGAGCAGCATGATATAGGGGCAGAGCACCTGTATCTAGCGATGTATCACTTACTGGGCTGCTTGCTGCAGTTTTGATAAAAAATTCTGTTTTCTCTGCTGCAGATCTAGCAGTTCTCTGAATGCTGAGCTCTGTATAGCTCCGCCCACATCACGGATTAGCAGCTTTCTGAATATTCTGTGCATAGGCAGAAATATGGTGGGGGCTGGGTTTTACAGAGCTCATGAATATGGGGCAGATTTAAGAACCCTGTAGTGATAATTTCTTGCTGTTAAAACAGTGATTTTATCAAAATTAGAGCAGCAGCCCTGTAAGTGCTACATCTGGAATCAGGGTCTCCACATTATGCTGCTCTCAGATTTCGTGGCAAAAATCTGGTGACAGATTCTGTTTAACAAACATCCTATGGATAGATCTTACATTTTTAAAGTTGGAATACCCCTTTAAGTGTATAAAACAGAAAGCAGCAGAATTCTCAATATCTACCAATTCTACCGACTGCTAGCCGGAAGGGTCGCAAGTAGGGTTAAGAGTATGTGGACAACTAGTTTTGTCCCTTACCTACAGCAGATAGTTTGGTAATTAGATTTTTTTTTTTGTCAGTCGTAGTTTACAGGAGACAAATTAGTAAATAAATATGTACATTTACTGCTCTATGTAATAAAAGTGACTATAAGATTAACACAAAATCTGCTATTATTGAATTATTCCCAGTAGTGAAATATAAAATATCACTTTTAGGCTGCGTTCACACATCAGTGAGAAATGTACGTGTGATGACTTTTTTTTTTTAATTTTTCAATCAGAAAGCACACTCACCCATTAAGTGAAATGTAACGTTTCAGACATCCGTTGAAGAGAATCTGTCAGCAGCTTTTTGCTATGTAATCTAAGGACAGCATGAGGTAGGAGTTAAAAAAGCAGATTTCAAGGATGTGTCTCTTATCAGGCTGTGTGCTGTTTACTTACAATGAAGATTTTATCACTAGGACATTATCATTGGTATGTATAGCTGGTGAATGCACTCATCTGAATCCGCCCCCTTCTGTGATAAGCAGCACACTGTCCATAGACAATGTGCACAGAGAGCCTGGTGTGGGCGGGGCTATTTTTTTCAGGTCTGTTCCATCCTAAATCTAAGAACTCTTATTTTGTCAGATCGGCTGCACCCAGTAATCTATGTGATACATCATTGGATTCAGAGTCCCTTTGCCTACATCATGCTGCTCTCAGATGAGAAAACCTGCTGACAGAATCCCATCAATCAGATTTATAAAACTCAAATTCTGAGGATGAGAATAGGACATAATCCAAGGGTCTGTATGCTGCCTGTTAAACAAAAAAGAATAAAAAATTGGACATCACACGGATATGTGAATGCAGCCTTATACACAATGACTCTATAGAGAGGGGGAAAAGTACAGGCACAAGTATGAAAACCGTTCTCTCTAGTCTGTCCAGTCGCTGAGCTCCGAGCGATGGGGTCCTGGGTTCAAATCCCACCAAGGACAACATCTGCAAGGAGTTTGTGTGTGTTCTGCCCATGTTTGCGTGGGTTTCCTCCGGGATCTCTGGTTTCCTCCCACATACTGATAGGGGTTGTAGATTGTGAGCGCCAATGGGGACAGTGATGATAATGTCTGTAAAGCGCTGCAGAATATGATGGCACTATCTAAGCATTGCATAATAAATAAATTCTCCCATAGCCTCCTCCTTGGACTTACCAGGTCAGAGGATTCCAGGATTTGGCTGGTGGTGAGGTCTTCTTCCGAGGATTCATCTGAATCATCCTGGTTCATTTTGCTCAGGCTGTGTGTGCTTCCCGACAGCTGGCTTTCCTCCAGGAGCTGCATATCGCACTTATCCAGGCTGTCAAGAGAACGTCTGCGAACTCCCCAGTTGAAATTATCCATGCTTTCGCCCTGAAATCATACAGATCAGCGGCTGGTGACAAAGCTGTGGAAACATACGTTCACAAAAAGCCTACACTACGTAAAAAACCTTCCGGTACGATAATGTCCTTCAGTAAAGTGTTTTTCTAGTGTAGGACGTCAGTGTCCCCTTCCAGACGGCTGTGCTTCTATCTGCACGTTCCATTCCTTGCTTTAAAGGGCAGCCATACGGACCCACCCAACAGCTAAGTGTTTAATTAGAAGTCATACGAATAGTATGTTTCCTTGGCTAATCTTCAAAGCTCCTGTATTTTCACCAGATCATCAGATACATGGGCAGGGTATTCCATCATCTTGGAGTGGGCCAATAAGATATTCGCCATGAGACAAATGACAATCTGCAGAGATTTTGGGAAACCTATAGGTCCCGTCAACTTTTAAGGGTCATAGAACCTGGGTGCAGAATCAGGACGAGTGGGTAGAAAACATAGCGGGTGGGGACCTTACTACGGGGACACGGCTTCCTGTGCCTCACAATACACTAATTGCTTATTGTGCGGAGAAGGAAATTTATACAAAGCCATACAAATGCAGGAAACAGAACGGCGTCCATCCACACAAGACCGGCTGCTACTGGGGGATGGACGTCGTACAGTTAGTATAGGGATTAGAGAATTGATTATAAAGGTACTTCATGTGTGGAGGCGGCATGTGTCCTTATCCCAAAATTAGCAAATTGTGTAAAAACCTGAATATCTAAAGGAAAACCCATAACTAAAGCTGTAACTGAAAGATGGTACAACTAAAGAAATCACAATGGGCCCAATTTATCAAAGCTATCTAATAATGAGAACATCTTTGTTGCCCGTAGCAACCAAATAGAACTCAGTTTTTATTTATTTCCAGAATAGTTTGAGAGTTGAACTTTGGTTGCTATGGCCAATACAGACTGTTAACTTTCTTATCTTCATGACCTTGTGATTTTCCGTTTCTGCTATGTGTAGCAAAAATCATGATCTCCTATGAAGGCCGGCCACGCTTCAGAGTTCATAGGAAATTCACAATGACAGGCACGGAGGTCTTCTGAAGACCACTGGTGTCACAGGTTTACCATCACAGAGAGAAGCAAAAAGAGAGCAGCGTCTGATTTCTCCTACTCCTGCACTGATTAGAAGCACTTAGAAACGGTGTAAGTTTCTTTTAGCGGTGCAGGGGTTAATCGGCTCAGTTGAGAGCTCCTGGAAGCTTTCCTGCATTAAGGCTCAGCTGCTCACTCCCATCTCCTAATCTGGGTCCTGGCTAGCACCCATTGTCAGATAGCTTTTGCTGCATGGCTGGAGATTTTTGGTGGTTGTTATTAGAGAAGGCTTTTGGTGGATTTATCTGTGACTGTTGCTAGGTTTTGAGTGTGTGATAATCGCCTTTCTTCTCCTACTTTGATTTAACCCCATTCTCATCCGCCACTGTTTACCTCTGTTGTTTATGTGTGTATATTTGTATGATTGGCATTTTCCTTTATCCCTGTTCGTATTACGGTTCACTACTACTGCCCTCTTCCCTAGCTAGGGGAAGGGTACAGACTAAGGCAGATTCTGGAGCTAAGGCAAGGTACGTGGCCCCGGCGTCTTCACCATCGGAAGTAATCCGGGGAACAGGGCGAGCAAGGGCACCCCTACGGACAAGCCCCTAGTTTTGGGACTCTCAACAACAGAGTCATGATAACCAGCTGTCATGACAAGAGATCGGCACCACGTGATCACGTGACAGGGGCGCCGATGGGTGGGACTTGTGACGCGCTTTCGGCTGGCATGTGTTAAATGCCACTGTTCGTAATTGATAGCGGGGTTTGAATAGTTAACAGCTGCGGGTGGATCTTGGATCCACCCGCAGCTGTTAGAGGCACATGACAGCTGATCAAATTAGCTGTCATGTTTAGGGAAAGATATGGACTCAGTGCCAGACTCTGCATCAAAGGCAGGGACACGACCTTGGACGTATCTATACGTCCAAGGTCGTGAAGGGATTAAGCTTCTTTGGAAAAATGAAGGATGAGCTCTGATTGGTTACTATGGGCAACAAAAATGGTCTTATTACTAGACACTTAATAAATGAGGCCCATTGTGATTTTTGTAGGTGTACCATCTTTCTCAGTTATGGGTTGCCTTTTTACCTGGAGTTATTCAGATTTTTATGCAATTTACTAAAGGAGCATTTAGAAAAGCCAATAAATGATGAATGGGCATTTGTAGGAACACTTGTTCCCAACTATTAGCCTGTCTAAATAGGTCAGCAGTCACCCAACAAACGAGCAAAATGCTTGTTCATCAGGTGCAATGATTTATGAAGACAAAAATCATTGTTCTCGGTAGCACAAGGTCCTGTGTAGTGATGAGCGCAAGTGCTCGTTACTCGGGTATGCCTAGGGTGCTCAGGTATGCACCGAGTATAGCGGGTGCTCAAGTGACATGTTCACGTCTCCACATGACATGCGGGGACTGCTTCAACAAAACATGCATTTAAGTGAACATGTCACTTGAGAACCTGCTATACTTGAGTAACGAGCACTTGCGCTCATCACTAGTTCTGTGTAAACAGGAGGTGTGCTGCCGATAATGATATATTCTACGCGCACAGAACAATGTGGCCCTGTGTACATAGAATTATGGACATCCTATCTAAACATGCCATTAAATGGCCGATTGGTGGTTGTTTAACGGTCTAGAAGATCGGCTTCTGTAATAGGGTCTTAATTGCATCGTAGACCCCTATCACGTCTCTAATAATATGGATTCCCTAACATAGGGCAGAGGGAATCGGAGGAAGGTGCAATCACCGCACTCGTTTTTACTTATTGTTTTGCCGGCTGCGTGTTAAAAGCGGTAGAAATTCTAGTGTATTTTTGGCGTTGGTGCTATCCTTTGTTTCAGAAAAATGTAGGATGAAACTGTATTTTAAGTGTAAAGCGTATGCTGATCATTGAACAAAGTATAAATATTAGTATTATCAGGTCTGAATTACGTTTGGTTGAGGCCCTATTCCACCTGTCTCCGTTAGGCTTTGTTCACACGTTGCATTTTTGCAGCGGTTTTTGTTGTGTTTTTATAATGCAAAATAAAAGCTGCTTTTTACATTACCAGCAAAAGCTGTGAGATTCCAGAAATCTCATGGCCACAATTGTTTTTTTTTCCCTGACTGAATTGTTAAACTGCAGCATGTCACTTCTTGAAGCGTTTTATCTCCATATCTGCATTTTTGTTGATTTTTTGGTCAATGAAACTAACTTTACTAAACACGTAGGGTAGACAAATGACACATGTAATAATGATAAATTTGCCACTGAAA
>JARQOD010000002.1:62240996-62419791 GCA_033576555.1 Oophaga sylvatica | reverse complement strand
GCCGCCCGCTCCCCGGACTGCATGTATTTCTATGCCGCCGCACACCTCTGGTCCTTGAGCGGGCGGCCGTGCCGGGTGTTGATGCGAGTTAGTCGTGCGACTAACTCGCATCAAACTCGCTAGTGTGACGCCGGCCTTAGTGCTCATTCAGACCTCCGATTGGTTTGCAGTAGAACTCATATCTGTGATAGTCTATGGGGCCATTTACATGTCCTTGATCTTTCACGACCAAGAGATTAGTGGAAAATTGTGGAGACATATTCGATTTTGATTGGAAGGTCGATCAAAATCAGCAATACAAGTGTATAGGTCCTGAAAAAAAAAAAAAAAATCGGAAAAAACACTCGAATGACATCTGAGTGTGGTCCGATTTTCACTGAGAAACTTTTTTTTCGCCACGTACAAGAAAAACAGATCACACTCTGAGCAAAACGCAGATCAACTTTTTATTCAAAGCCTGTTCAAAATAATTGGCCCGCTTTTCTCGTACATGGAAGGAGCCCTTAGTGTGTGTCAAAGGAGAGACGTCTTCTCGTGTATTACCAGCTAAAGGATCAGTACATTGTAAAACGTGTGTGGAGTGTTAGATACGCCATTGTGAAAATGGTGTTGAATGTAGAGAATGAACAGATATATTATTCTATATTCCTTGTTTAACGAAGATAACTCCATTTTATATGACTTGCTACATCAGATGTGACAAATGATGCACCCCGCCTTGTTACATCAGCCTGTCCACACAATACATGGTTAGCCATTTATACTCAGGCAAGCCGTAACTTTTCCTGCAATAACAGCTGATCAATGGGTTTATAACGCTGGGACCTCCGGCAATCAGTTAATCGCTGGACAACTTCAGTTCAGGTTCTTTCACCAAGATTTACGGTATTTCTGAAGTAATTCCGTACTGTTTTCACTCCACAGGACTCTATGATACACATTCATCATGATTCATTAGTTTCTGCTACATCATTATTATATCTATTTTCTTACTGTTTGGTAAAGTTATATTGTCAGTGACAACAGCTTGTAAGTGACTACATTCATGTAGCCGATGACAAGTAAAGTAGTGAGATTTCTTACTTTTTCTTCTGAATCTCCTGGCTGACATGTGATAACTCCGTCTTTTGAACCCCCCACAAATGGATTTACAGTTTTTTTAGCCACTGATTGGGATAAAATTAGAAATGATTACAAAATTACTTTTATTATGCACGCAAAGTGAAGAAATAAAAATCAATGAAATCTAGATATCAAGTAAATACATAAAAAAATCAAATAAGGCAAACAAAGACTTGTCAGGATACATGTTGGTTTTGTTCCTTACTATATATATTATATATACACGCTCAAAAAATAAAGGAACACTTAAACAAATATAACTCCAAGTAAATCAAACTTCTGTGAAATCAAACTGTTCACTTAGGCCTCTTTCACACATCCGGTGTGCGCCTGACGGCGCCCCCGGCATTTAGCCGCAGCGCCGCATCAGAAAACCAGATGCGCCGCTTGCGTTTTTTGCCGGATGGTTTTCTGATGCCCGGAGACATCAGGCGACTCCGGCAAAAAAAAAAAAAAACGTTACATGCTGCGTTTTGTCCGGCCGCCGGAATGTACATTTCCGCCGTATCCGGACAAAACCGCATACAACGCACTGACATGCGGCGCCATAACGGCGCTAATGCAAGTCAATGCAAAAAAAAACGCATCCGGCATTACATTTCGCCGGATGCGGTTGGACAAAAAATGCCGGAGTGCGCCGTCAGGCGCACACCGGATGTGTGAAAGAGGCCTTAGGAAGCAACACTGATTGATAATCAATTTCACATGCTGTTGTGCAAATGGAATAGACAACAGATGGAAATTGTTGGCAATTATCAAGACACACTCAATAAAGGAGGGGTTCAGCAGGTGGGGACCACAGATCACATCTCAGTTCCAATGCTTTCTAGCTTTCAGGAGACAGGCCAGTACACCAGGAGACGTGGCGGGGGCCGTAGGAGGGCAACAACCCAGCAGCAGCTAACTCTGCCTTTGTGCAAGGAGGAACAGGAGGAGCACTGCCAGAGCCCTGCAAAATTACCTCCAGCAGGCCACAAAGTGCATGTGTCTGCATAAATGGTTAGAAACCGACTCTATGAGGATGTTCTGCGTGCCCGACGTCCCACAGATGGGGGTTGTGCTCACAGCCCAACACCGTGCAGGACGCTTGGCATTTGCCACAGAACACCAAGATTGGCAAATTCGCCACTGGCACCCTGTGCTCTTTACAGATGAAAGCAGGTTCACACTGAGCACATGTGACAGAGTCTGGAGACGTCGTGGAGAGCAATCTGCTGCCTGCAACATCCTTCAGCATGACCGGTTTGGCAGTGGGTCAGTAATGGTGTGGGGTGGCATTTCTTTGGAGGGCCGCACAGCCCTCCATGTGTTCGCCAGAGGTAGCCTGACTGCCATTAGGTACCGAGATGAGATCCTCAGACCCCTTGTGAGACCATATGCTGGTGCAGTTGGCCCTGGGTTCCTCCTAATGCAGGACAATGCCAGACCTCATGTGGCTGGAGTGTGTCAGCAGTTCCTGCAAGATGAAGGCATTGAAGCTATGGGCTGGCCTGCCCGTTCCCCAGACCTGAATCCGATTGAGCACATCTAGGACATTATGTCTCGCTCCATCCACCACAGACTGCATCACAGACTGTCCAGGAGTTGCCAGATGCTTTAGTTCAGGTCTGGAATGAGATCGCTCAGGAGACCATCCGCCGCCTTATCCGGAGCATGCCTAGGCGATGTAGGGAGGTCATACAGGTACGTGGAGGCCACACACACTACTGAGCATCATTTGACTTGTTTTAAGGACATTACATTCCATTTTAATTTTGTGGTGACTCCAACTCAAGGCCTCCATTGGTTAATAAATTTTATTTCCATTGATGATTTTTGTTTGATTTTGTTGTCAGCACATTCAACTTTGTACAGAGCATTCAATGAGAATATTTCATTCATTCAGATCTAGGATGTGTTATTTGAGTGTTCCCTTTATTTTTTTTCAGCAGTTTTTTTTCATACACATACAGTACATACCAAAAGTTTGGGCACACCTTCTCACTCAACGATTTTTCTGTATTTTCATGACTATGAAAATTGTAGAATCACACTGAAGGCATCAAAACTATGAATTAACACATGTGGAATTATACATTACACTTTACAAAAAAGTGTGAAACAACTGAAATATGTTTTATATTCTAGGTTCTTCAAAGTAGCCACCTTTTGCTTTGATTACTGCTTTGCACGCAGAAAAGGTGAACGGATGGATTCTACATGCCTGGTTCCCACCGTGAAGCATGGAGGAGGTGGTGTGATGTGTGGGGGTGCTTTGCTGGTGACACTGTTGGGGATATATAAAATATAAGACATATTTTCAGTTGTTTCACACTTTTTGTAAAGTGTAATGTATAATTCCACATGTGTTAATTCATAGTTTTGATGCCTTCAGTGTGAATGTACAATTTTCATAGCCATGAAATTACAGAAGAATCTTTGAATGAGAAGGTGTGTCCAAACTTTTGGTCTGTACTGTATACATATACACACACAGTATTTTATGTATTCTATTTCCAAGCAGTAGCCCTAAAGGGAGCGGAGATATTCTTACAATGATATCTGGATAGACTTAGAAATGTAAACATATTTTGTCCTTAAAGTTATGGTGCCCATACCATACGCACTGGATAAACCTGTAATTAAATTGCCGATTTGACAATAAAGAATAGTCATCAGCTGAATCAATAAAACAAATAATAAAATTCCGGTCGGATGTGTTCGATTTTATTCGGCCCATGATCAGCACCGACTGCATCATTGGTGGAAAAAAATCCAATATTGGCTGATTTAGTCCAAGGTGTTTGGTGCCATTAAAGTTTGTTCGTCACTCCATTTTCATCTAATGTGTATGAGGACCTTAAATAAAAAAATATATATATACTCACAGACACTGTAGCTTCTTTCCTATTGTTGTACGTGTCCAGATATTCTTGCAGTTCTAAAACACTGAACTTTAACTTTTCGAGGAGCCCACATGATAGCAGCTGAAAGACAAACATATATTTGGTAACCATCTTCAGTTCATACTTTGAACTTCCCAGAGATCTTATCAATCTTGTTGCCTCCTCTGATCACTGCTCATTTTACAGTTAGTCAGGTTTGGACCTCCATCTATGGACAGCAATTTTTGGAGGAAGCCCAACAGCCGAGATTTTGGAAGTGAAGACTCCAACATGCCAGATCCTCAAAACATCTCTTTTTTTTGCAAAGGTCATGAGAGATAGCGTTCAGCCATATGAATGTTAGGGAATTTGATAGGCAAATTAAAATTGTGCTCACAAAAATTCAATCAACCATCTAAAAGGATTCCTTTATCTTCAATGGTTGAGATCTATCATACCTGCTAACGCCTGCCCAGGAGTAGATTTGTGGAATGCAGAAAAGTCTACCTTGTGACTAGGCCCCCCTCAAGACACTTTTAGGTCCCTGCCCTCTTTACACTTCTACCATGACCATTGAATATGCTTTCACCGCTGCAAAAAGAACACCTGTAAACTGTGGCGCCACCTGGTAAATGTGTCAGGGAGGTCTCACTTTTCCCAGGTGAGTTGGCAAGTATGAGATTCACATTAAAGGGGTATTCCTATTTCCAAAATCCTATCCCAATATGTGGTAGGTGTAATAATAATAATATTAGCAAATACCACTAATTAATAATGTAGCATAGTTCTTCTGATTCACTCAGTATTGCAGCAGCTTACGTATCCATGGCTACGACCACTCATATAGTGGCAGTTAGTTGTTAGTGGTCATAACCATGGATACCTGAGCTACTACAATACCCTGCACATGGGGTAAGCGACATAGCAAATCAGAAGAACTATATTACATTTCTAAATGGAGGCAATTGCTAATATTACTATTATTTATTATTACACCTACTACATACTGGGATAGGATTTTGGAGATGGGAATACCCTGTAAACTAAAAGAAATGGGTATTACTACACTACAAATATTCAAAACTGCCCAAATATTTCTCATAAAGATCAATCCTTTACAAAACTCACAGTCTCGGCATCCACAAAGAGAGTGGGACATTCGGAGCACATTGTCAGTAGCTGGGATGTGCTCACAAACTTGGACCCAATCCCTCGAAGGCTTTCTCCAAGATAGCAGGCCGCGTCACAGGTCAGGAAGCAGAACCTCTTCTGGATACTCTGCAAGAAGTATCAACATAAGAAAAATAAAAAATCAGCCCCAGAAATGTATACATTTTATTAAAACAATAGGCTAAACCTCAACTCTAGGAACAGGTCCCTCATTATGTTGTAACACTTTGACCATGGCATAAAAAAAAAATAAAATGCCCTGGATCTTTTAACACCACACCCTGAGCCCGATCCTAGCAGAACCCACCTTGAACAAGGAGGAAAACACGTGAAAGGTGTAAACTGCACACGACCCATCAGAATCAGACATGAGCTGATTGATGTGGCTACGCCACGCTTCTTCTGCATCATCGCAGGCTGCCGGCTGAAATGCAGCCAGTATGGCGGAGAAGAAAGGTGAAGGAGGTGGTGGTGTTATTCGGTCTCCATCCCCAAAGCTTTGAAGAAAGGAAAAATAAAAAAACAGCAGTTAATGTGTGTATTGTGTAACCTACAGGAACTATAGAGGAGTCCATCGATAAAACTTCACAAGTGATAAGAGATTGTGTTTTAAACATATTTTTTACCCATCGCTCCCCCATCAGTCATAGCACCAGAACACATTCTACAAATCCAGTTCTGTAGTCCTGAAATGCTGCATCAATAAAATACAACCATTAACGATAAATGTGAAAGCTCGCTGTCCAGCTAAATAAGACCGAGTTCACACTGTGCTTACAGTGTCTGAATGTGTTAGTAAAATGCGCCAGTAAAGCTGCTGCGCAGGTTAAATGCATCATTGCCGCAACGTTTTAATTGGATGCCACCAATCAGATCAACTTTTATTATATTTTTTAAAATAAAAAAAAAACAAAAAAAAACACCCCTGATGCTTTGGTCAGGGGAAAGCCTGTAACAAGTAACGAAAATATATGAAATAAAAACAAAAAAAAACAAAACATAACATACTGCGCCAGTGCATACTGCTCCATCATCCGATCATCCTTCTCTTCCTCGGCCATCTCCAGGCTATAGCTATCGTTACATTCAAACACTACTGGCATTTCACTCATTGACCCCGACAGGTCGTCTTCTTGTACAGTTGCATCGTCTTCATCAAGAGCAGCATCCGCCTAAAATTTGAGAATTTGATTAAAAAAACTAACATAGTAATCAACTTTAAATTATTAAACAAAAGCCTTGAGGTCAGATGGCTGTGCCTAGTTATGTTACACATCCGTGTGTATGTGTATGTGTGTATATATATATATATATATATATATATATATATATATGTGTGTATATATATGTGTGTAGCATATATATGTGTGTGTGTATAGATGTGTGTGTGTGTATATACAGTGGGGGAAATAAGTATTTGATCCCTTGCTGATTTTGTAAGTTTGCCACTGACAAAGACATGAACAGTCTATAATTTTAAGGGAATGTTAATTTTAACATTGAGAGAGAGAATATCAAAAATAAAATCCAGAAAATCACATTGTATAAATTATATACATTTATTTGCATTTTGCAGTGAGAAATAAGTATCTGATCCCCTACCAACCATTAAGAGTTCTGGCTCCTACAGACCAGTTAGACACTACTAATTAACTCATTATTTGCATTAAAGACAGCTGTCTTACACAGTCACCTTTATAAAAGACTCCTGTCCACAGACTCAGTCAGTCAAACTCCAGCCTTTACAACATGGGCAAGACCAAAGATCTTTGTAAGGATGTCAAGGACAAGATCATAGACCTGCACAAAGCAGGAATGTGCTACAAAACCATAAGTAAGACGCTGGATGAGGAGAGAACTGTTGGTGCAATATTAAGAAAATGAAAGAAATACAAAATTATTGTCAATCGACATTGATTAGGGGCACCATGCAAAATCTCACCTCGTCGGGTATCCTTGATAATGAGGAAGGTGAGAGAACAGCCTAAAACTTGTTAATGATCTCAAGGTGGCTGGGACCACAGTCACCAAGAAAACCATGGGTAACACATTACGCCATAAAGGTTTAAAATCCTGCAGGTCCCCGTGCTCAAGAAGGCACATGTGCAGGCCCATCTGAAATTTGTCATTGAACACCTGGATGATTCTGTAAGTGACTGGGAGAAGGTGCTGTGGTCAGATGAGACAAAAATTGACGTCTTTGGCATTAACTCAACTCGCCATGTTTGGAGGAAGAGAAATGCAGCCTATGACCCAAAGAACACCATCCCAACTGTCAAGCATGAAGGTGGAAACATTATGTTTTGGGGGTGTTTCTCTGCTAAGGGCACAGGACAACTTCACTGCATCATTGGGAGAATGCATGGAACCATGTACCGTAATATCCTGAGTGACAATCTCTTTCCTCAGAGGAAGCAAAGACAATGACCCAAAACATACAGCCAAGGCAACAAAGGAGTGGCTTAAAAAGAAGCACATTACGGTCATGGAGTGGCCTAGCCAGTCTCCAGACATTAATCCCATAGAAAACTTATGGAGGGAGATGAAGCTCCGAGTTGCCAAGCGACAGCATCAAAATCTTAATGATTTAAAGATGATCTGCAAAGAGGAGTGGACCAAAATACCTCCTGACATGTGCGCAAACCTCATCATCAACTACAAAAAGGTCTGACTACTGTGCTTGCCAACAAGGGTTTTGCCACCAAGTATTAAGTCTTGTTTGCCAGAGGGATCAAATACTTATTTCCCACTGCAAAATGCAAATAAATTTATATAATTTATACAATGTGATTTTCTGGATTTTATTTTTGATATTCTATCTCTCAATGTTAAAATTAACCTACCCTTAAATTATAGACTGTTCATGTCTTTGTCAGTGGACAAACTTATAAAATCAGCAAGGGATCAAATACTTATTTCCCCAGTGTGTGTGTGTGTTTATATATACAGGTCTGGCAAAAATTAAGAGACCACCGCACAATTTTCAGTTTGTCTGATTTTTCTCTTTATAGGTATATTTTTGAGTAAAATGTAAATTGCTCTTATATTCTATAAACTACTGACACCATGTCTCCGAATTTCCAAGCAATAAATTTTGTATTTGTATTTCAGAAAATGACAAATGGTCAAAATAACAAAAAAATTTAGTGCTTGCAGAGCTCAAATAATGCTAAGAAAACAAGTTCATAATCATTTAGAAACAACAATACTAATGTTTTAACTCAGAAAGAGTTCAGAAATCAATATTTTGTGGAATAACCATGATTTTTAAATCACAGCTTTCATGTGTCTTTGTATGCTTTCACACTGCTTTTGAGTGACCTTATGCCACTCCGGGTACAAAAATTTAAGCCGTTTATCTTTGTTTGATGGCTTGTGACTATACATCTTCCTCTTGATTACATTCCAGAGGTTTTCAATGGAGTTCAGGTCTGGAGATTGGGCTGGCTATGACAGGGATTTGATGTGGTGGTCCTTCATCCACACATTGATTGACCTAGCTGAGTGGCATGGTGCATTGTCCTGCTGAAAAAAACAGTCCTCAGAGTTGGGGAACATTGCCTGAGCAGAAGGAATCAACTGTTTTTCCAAGATAAACTTGTATGCGGCTTGATTCATACGTCCTTCGCAAAGATTAAAATGTCCAATTCCAGCCTTGCTGAAGCATCCCCAGATCATCACCGATCCTGCACCAGATGTCTTCCTGCGGTTGCTGAGTGACATTCGAATAAGATGATGGTCATCCCGTTCAGTGAAGAGTCGTTTTCGCCCTCTGCCGGTCTGTAGCTTTGTTATCCCCAATGTCTGCTGCTTGACCTTGTTGTAATGGACTGCCGTCTTAGAAATTTTAAGGATGGAGGAAACATGACGCTCACTGTATCCCTCTGCTAGTAAAGCCAGAATTGAGCCTTTCTTTTCCTCACTCAAGACTTTTCTTTTCAACTCCTTTGGCATGGTTAAAAGTTATTTTTTCATTCCTATTACTTTTGGGATATTGCTAGCACTTGTTTTGCCATCCAGCTTGTCCTATTGCAAGAGGATTGTGAACACCAAAGCAGTGTTTTTTTATACTTTCCTTCGTTAATAAGATTTGGTTCAGGTGATCACCTAATCAGAAGCACATTAAGTAGAATGAGGTGTACTCTGGTGGGAATTCAACTGACACTGGAATGGAATGGCTGTCAGACATGTAGAGAAGCTGATTTTTATAAAACTGTGCAATGGTCTCTTAATTTTTGCCAGAGCTGTATATATATATGTGTATGTATATGTGTGTGTGTGTGTAATATGGATAAAAGAAAATAAGTTTGTTATGGTCGCATACCAAAGAAAATCTTACATAATTGGCACTTTCCGATGCTGAACTCTATGGAGCTTTTACAGCCTTAGGTGACGTTCACACGTTCAGTATTTGGTCAAAATATTACATCAGTATTTATAAGCCAAAACCAGGAGTGGGAGTGTCTACTTGTAAGAAAAGTTTAATAGAAACACATCACCACTTCTGTATTTTTCACCCACTCCTGAATTTGGCTTACAAAGTGAACGTGACCTAACAGTCCTTTAGATCATGGCCTCTGAACAGTCTATTCATAAAGAAATATTTCCATAACTGAATACAGAAACCTTCCCCTGAGTTCCCCCCCAGAAGGGGCATCTCTAGATACAAATCTTATATTGGCTCTTGATGATGACTCACTTGAGGCTTTATCCTCTGCGGTATCCAGGAGAGCCTTCATGATATGAGCACCATTAAGTAAGATTTTAAAAGGTTGGGGAGGACAATTAACTTTTTTTTTGGGGATGTTACATTTGTAAATGGATGTCATTTAGAAAAATTTTCAGTAAAAGCCAAAATTAATTTTTAAAACATAATATATAGAAAATCTTTGTCCAAACCACCCAATCTACCTGCCGAAATGGCGTTGATGGACTTTAGAACTCGTAATCGTAAAGAATTGATTCAAAGTTCACATGTCGCGCATTTGCTGTGGATTTTTCCACATTATATCTGCAGCAGTGTCCATGCGAGTTAAATGGAGATTTTGCTGTGAATTTGCTTCAGAGGTGGTGCGGATATCCTCCTATCCATTGGAAAGAGTTAAACCCGCACCATCTCTGCACAAACAATGGACATGATGTGCAGCACCCGGTAGTGGTCACGACATAGTTGCCGAAGCTGTGCAGCTCTGTAACTTCATCAGCACCTGGAGCAGCTGATCGGTGGGGGTCCCGGGTGTCTCACCCTCACCAATCTGATACTGATCGCCTATCCTGAGGATAGGCCATAAATATGGTGATGGTGATGTAAATTGCTGCGGAAATTCAGTACGGAAAATCCACACCAAATGTGCACCATGTGAACAAAGCCTCAGGGGGTCTCCATGATTAAGAGACAATGGGACAAGAAAGGGAGAATTGCACTGAAATAAAAAAAAAAACCTTTCCAATCCTGCCAATCCTGGGCCACTGCTTAGGCATACTTGCCTGTCCTTTTTGTTACTAGCCTGCAGCAATGACGTCCAGTCAGCGACTGGCTGTAGCAGTCATGTGTTGATGGGATGTCAAAAGCAAATTTGACAAAAAACAGCAGAGGTCATGCCACTGAATCAAGTGACTGACTACAGCGCCGCCGGTAGCACCGGAGCAGCAGGGATGGACAGGCAAGGGATTAAATTGGTAAATTCTTCATCTACCTAGAGGCTTGTACTAGGACTGAATTAGAAAATAATGCAATAACCATTTTATATCTGCACATATGTCAAATATTGCAGAATAAATTTGAGAAAAAAAGAGAACATTACGAGGGTAACAGGAAGCGGATACCTGAAATGACAAAGGTTGCAAATCTATGGAATCTGTATGTTTAGCCTCCCCCAATTCAAGCCAAATACAGAATGCCAGAACATGAACACAGCCCGTATTATGCGACCGCAGCCAAAGAGATGAACGATCCCTTGTCTCTGGGTTTGAAATGTGTTGGTGTGTATGCAGCTTATATACAGGAAGGAAAACATTGATCAACTTTCACCAACCTTTTAAAATGAAAGAATCGAGTCTTCAGTGCACCAAATGCCTTCAAAACAGCAGCATAGAGCAGTTTTTTTTATAGTGCAAATCTAGCAAAAATACTGTGGTCAGAATGTTATATTCTGATATTGTGCTAAAACGGCACGAATTCCTTCAGATGTGCGCTGTGCACAACAGGCTCCCACATAGGAAAAGAAATCACGTAGAGGACATGCAACCCACATCATAAAAATAAATAAATAAAAGCATTTTGTGCCCGATGCCGGCTAACTTTGTGTATCTCATAGTCCGACATGCAAAATTATAAAAAAAAAAAAAAAATCAATTCAGGTCTATGTGAGAAGTGCTCAGTTAGCCGGATCAGCGTCATGCGTTAAGCAGCGGGAAGGCAGAGAAGTGTGAACAAGCAGAACGCAGACGTGGATTCATCATGGCGCATTCATATTTCACATGTAATATATTTATAAAAGCATCACGCTGTATTTTAATTCCACAAAAACAATTTTTGAGGATTTTACACTGACTTATTGTAGATAGATCAGAGACAAAAGAGTCCAGCCCCCAATCTACCATTATAAAATAACGAGAGGGGGTCTGTGGACTGTCAGGACACTGGTGCAACAGCTACCGCTGTCCCCCCTGATGCCAACAACGTTATTACTTTGGGGCACTTGGTACCTGGGGTTGTCATTTACCAAGGCTCCTGTTTCGCGTTCAAAAATTAAAATTTTTAAAATAAAACAAAAAAAAATTTGATTGGATTCCTAAAAATTTGGGAACGTTTTCATGCTACATACCTACATAATAAATTACTCAAGTCAATTAATCTCCATCACTAACAAAAGAATTCTTTTTAGTAATCAACATTTCAAGGAACGCGTTCCCATTCATTAACGTTAATTACTTGTCTTTCATGTAGAGTCACATGTGAACTTGATCTGTGACCAACGGAAGCCCGGGGCTTCCAACATCATTAATGCTACAGATATGGGTTTGATCCATAATATATATACAAATGGAATTGTAAAAAAAATGTCGATATTCATTATTTCCGCTTACGTTTAAGTGGAATTTCACAGAGTCCATAGCGAGAAACCATGGAGGACCTGTTCTCACACAGGTTCGTGAAGACCAACATGCATCACCAGACACTATTTAGCATCTTCTGCATTACTGTGGTCCCTTCATAACCCACACCCCCAAAAAAGTATATACATGTGAAATATTATGCTACAAAGCACAGATCCTAGCACAGGACAAGATCAATATTATTAGCCCCAGGGTTAGTCTAATTTTTTTTTTTTTATCAAACTTTCTATTGCTAGAAAGGACCAGAACCATCTTCCTGGTCTCTCCAGTAAAGAACGGCTTAACAATATGGCCTTCAATCAGTAGATTAGTCTCCTGATATAATTTTAGATTGGAAAAGCAGTCAGTCATTCAGCCATGGCCAACATTCGAGTTCTACCAAAACTCCATCACCTTAGGATCCTCAGATAAGAGTGGATTAGTGATTTCAGGCAAAGACGCATCAAAACTAGAGGTTCTTGTGTTAAGGGAATGGGGGTCGGCAGAGGTTGTGTCGCATGATGTGGAAGGAGACTCCATGTGATTTGTCTCTTCGGAAGGAGAAAGGCTTATGATCTACAACAAGAAAATAAAGACATTGTGGGTTATACGCTACAAATTTGTATATGGCACCAACATATTCCGCCGCTCTTCACAGGTACAAACAATTCAGACGTTACAGAGTAATAAAAGCAAACCAGGGGAGCGAAGGCCGTAGTAGGGCTTAGAATTTAGGTGGAGAGAAGTGTGAAAGGACAGGTTAAAAGGGCTTAAGGCCATATTTGCTTAGGAAAAACACAAATCTAAAACTTATTAGTATATGAAACTGTATAAGCCAGTGCTCCAGCCACAACGCACAGGAACATGGAGTGTGTGGGTTACTGTTACGTAGGAGTCATGCTAACGAAGAAGGGGGTTAAATGGAGACGTTACATTGAGTATGAAAGACCTGCCTAAAAAAATAAAGTTACATGTAAAAACTGTGCACGTCGTCAGGAGTAGCGCATTCCAGAGAGCGGCTGCAGCACGGAAAACCTATAGTAGATAATAGAGGTCACTAAGCCCCACATACACATTAGATGAAAGTTGACCGAACTGCCCATATCGGAGGGATCTGATGTGCATAAGGGCCTCCCTACTCTCTCCAGACAGATCATGTCAGAGAAAAGAAGGATCGGCAGATGGGATTTCAATACCCTTTTGCTTTAAAAGAACAGATATAATCAGACATTAGCTTATCGCATACACACGTGAATAGTCGAGAGAGTCTGAAGAACAAATGGCCGATAGCCATCTCACGTGTGCGGCTAGCCTTAAGGGACACTGTTATGATTTGGTAGCCGAGGAGAACAGCAGCAAAAATAGACCAGGCAACCAGACACCCAGAGAAGTTGGTAACTAGCGGATTGCAGACCCCTAAACTGACAGCACAACAAGGAGCAGCCGTGGGACGTGCCTACGGTGCCCTGGACGCCTCGACACAGCCGGAGAGTTAACTAAGCCTAAAGAGAGAAAGGGGAAAGCTAACTGCCCCGGAGTAGAGCCCCCAAAGGAATAGGCAGCCCCCAAACATATATTGGCAGTGAGACAAGATGAAATACAAACACAGGCAGAAAATAGAGCAAGCAAATGCTGGGGCCCAAACTGTCTAGATAGAACAGGACAGGAAAGAATACTGTCTGTAATTCAGCAAAAACTCTAAGAAAAACTCCAAGACGTCTGATGAGCAAAAATACTGAGACCGTACGATCTCTCCTCCGCTAGATCACAACTCTGGTGTGTACTGGTAGCAAATCAGCAGATCCTGAAAGAACAGGAAACTGAAAATACATAAACTGTCTCTGGTGTGAACTGGTAGCAAATCAGCAGATATTGAAATAACAGGGAACTGAAAATACATAAACAGAGGCAAATGAGAAAGAGTCCAGCGCAGGCCCCCACAGGGGAACCTGGCTGTACAAACTCCAGAAGGGCCGAAAACTGAGATAGACAAAAACAAATGCCACAGAAATAAACTGCAAATAACTAATCTGAAAGTTGCAGGACAAAGCAGGAAGCAAGCTGACTTCCAAAAGGGACCAAGAAGAAACAAATCACCGGCAAAGATCATGGGAAGGTTGCTCACTTATATCTCCCCAGTCAGAAACACCCAATTGACAATCATCGCCCCAGCTGATAGACTTGTGTTAGCCAAAGCAGCTTCATTACTATCAGCAGCCACCAGGGGGAGCTCAAACTCAGAAGTCAGATCCAGAGCGTTCGCAACAGGACACCAACACTGCGCGATATACAGCAATAAAAAACCACCTACCGCCAAGATATTAGCTGCTCAGCAGTCATTTACTAGCCCGTTCCCATATTACCAGTATAATGTCAAAATGGCCGTCTCTTACTATACGCCGTGCACGCTCCTTTGAGAAATTAAATATGCAAATTACATCTTTAGAGAGTAAGCGGACAAGAACTCCAGTGCCAGCTATTGGAAGTGGCGATCCTAAAAGTCAATATCGACCTTTTAGCAAGCCCTGCCATATGACTTTCGAAGTAGCGATCCTAAAAGTCAATAGCGACCTTTTAACAAGCTTTGCCATATGAGTTTGGAAGCAGCGATCCTAAAAGTCAATATCGACCTTTTAACAAGCCTTGCCATATGACTTTGGTAGTAGCGATCCTAAAAGTCAATATCGACCTTTTAACAAGCTTTGCCATGTGAGTTTGGAAGCAGTGATCCTAAAAGTCAATATTGACCTTTTAACAAGCCTTGCCATATGACTTTGGTAGTAGCGATCCTAAAAGTCAATATCGACCTTTTAACAAGCCTTGCCATATGACTTAGGATATCCTTTTAGGATTGCTACATCCTATAGGTGGCACTAGTGTTCATGTCCTCTTCCTCTCTGAAGAGTTGCTTCGTATATATGGTGGGAGCCACCTTTTTCTAATGCACCACTATTAATCAGCGGCATTCAAAAACTATAGCATTAATAGAAAATGATATGTGTGTGCAGTTGCTGCGATGCAGAGCTTAGTACATACGGATTTATACAACTCCCATTATCCCTAGTGAGCGGCACTATGTAGGGAACGAGTATTCCAGCCTTACAAAAATGAATATGATCTACTAGACAGTTTCCATCATTAACCCCTCAACCCCTCATAGCTTAAGAGCATGTCCTGCTTTCTAAAATAAGTGAAGGTCGGTATTTCCCTACAAATTAATTTAAGGATGAAGTAATGAGATGAAACCCAATAAAGTTATATGGTATTTTATACGATGCCGGATGATAATTTTCCTATTGCCAATTAAGCCAAGCCAGTCACAAGAACAGAATCTAAAAAGACGCGGACTGTGCAAAGCTGGTTTATCCATTTATTGAAGGTAAAGGGAATCTTTCACCAGGTTTTTGAGGCCCCATCTGAGAGCAGCATGATATAGGGGCAGAGCACCTGTATCTAGCGATGTATCACTTACTGGGCTGCTTGCTGCAGTTTTGATAAAAACACGGATTTTGGTAAGAACTTACCTGTAAAATCCTTTTCAGCGAAGGAAGGAAGAGAGACACAGTATTCATTACTGATGGGTAGGCGGAGCCCCAGATCAGGATGTCACCTCAGATCAAAAGAGTGCTGACTGGCTGGCCCCTCCAGCTCGGGCTCCTCCTACTCAGCTCCAGTCGTACCAAAGCTTTTAGGAAAAGAGCCAAGATCACCAGCGGAGCAACATAACCCCTTCTGAAGGAACTTCAGAGAAAAAACACAAGGATACAGGTTATGCATGCAAAGAAAGCCAAAAACCACAGAGTTCCAGGTACTACTCACGGAACCTGACTACTGCGATGAGCTGGCGATGCTGGAACAGAGCCTTAGCGCGCTGACCTCAGCCCAGATAATCGCTATCAGATAAGGCATCTGAAAACATCAACACACTTCTGCCTTGGGAGGGTGCTGTGTCTCTCTTCCTTCCTTCGCTGAAAAGGATTTTACAGGTAAGTTCTTACCAAAATCCGTGTTTCAGCTGCAGATGGAAGGAAGAGAGCCACAGTATTCATTACTGATGGGACGTCCCAAAGCAGTTCAAAAATAAGGGTGGGAAAAAACCAACAAGAGGCAGAAACCCAACAACCTTAACAACAAAGCGCAACCAGCGCTAAACACAAGTTCATCCAGAACTTTAAACTACAGCTGCCTGCAGGACCCTACGTCCGAGGGCTGCATCAGCGGAAGCACTGACGTCCACTTTATAAAACTTCGTAAACGTGTGGACAGAGCGCCAAGTCGCCGCCCGGCAGAGCTGCACTGCTGAAGCACCTTGGTGAAAAGCCCACGATGAAGCCACAGCCCTCGTGGAATGGGCTTGAATCTTAATCGGGCAAGATTCACCCTGAAGACGGTAAGCTTCCAATATAGCTGACCGAATCCAACGAGCTATAGAATCCTTGGAAGCTCGTTGACCACGCCGACGACCGACTGGAACCACAAATAGGGAGTCCGTCTTACGAAAACCTTGAGTAATAGATAGATAAAACTTCAAGGCCCGCACTAAATCCAATGTGTGTAAATCTCGCTCTTTCACATTCTTCGGATCCGGGCAGAATGAAGGCAACACAATATCCTGGTTGACATGAAATTGTGACACCACTTTAGGCAAAAAATCACCCCGAGTGCGAAGCACTACACGATCCGGAAAAAACTCCAGAAAAGGAGGCGAACAAGAAAGAGCTGCCAACTCAGAAACTCTCCTCAAGGAAGTGACTGCAACAAGGAAAGCCACCTTCCAAGAAAGTAAAGAAAGGCTAGCAGAAACCATAGGCTCAAAAGGTTTATGCTGAAGAGCCTCCAAAACAAGGTTGAGCCGCCAAGGAGACACGGGTGCCTTCCGCGGCGGGAACTTACGAGATATACCTCGGAAAAAGGAGAGCACGTCTCTATTTGAAGCAATGGTTCTCCGGAACAATAAGGACAGAGCAGAAATCTGACCTTTCAGGGTGCTGACTGCCAAACCCTTGTCTAGCCCATGCTGCAGAAAAGCCAACAGGTTGGGAATGGAAAATTTTCTCGGGTTCCGAGAGGACCCCAAACACCACGAAAAGAAGGTTTCCCAAATTTTGTGGTAAATCCTAGTAGTAGCCGGACTTCTTGCAGCACGAAGGGTAGCAATGACCTCGGCTGAGAAACCTCTACGGGTCAAGATTTCGGTCTCAAGAGCCACGCCGTCAAACGCAGGGACATCAAGTCCGGATGACAAACGGGCCCCTGAGTCAACAAGTCCGGTTGAAGAGGGAGTGGAAAATGAGGTGCCGTCAACAGCGACATTATTGTCGAGAACCACACTCTTCTTGACCAGTCTGGAGCTATCAAAATAGCTGGAATTCTCTCTAGTCTGATCCGACGCAGTACTAGAGGAAGTAAGGATATCGGCGGGAATACATAGATCAGCTCGAACTGATCCCACTGAGCCACTAGAGCATCCACCGCCACAGCCTTCGGGTCCTTGTACCTGGACATGAACGTCGGTAACTTGGCATTGGACCTGTATGCCATCAAATCCACTTGGGGGGTTCCCCAGCGAGAGCACAGTAGTGCAAAAAACTTCCGGGTGGAGGCTCCATTCCCCGGGATCCATCCTTCTGCGACTGAGAAAGTCCGCTGTAATATTCTGAACCCCTGGAATGTGAATCACCGAAATGGCTGGCACACTGGCCTCTGCCCAAATCAGAATTCGGGACACCTCTACCATGAGTCTGGAACTCCTTGTCCCACCTCGGTGATTGATATACGCGACAGCCGTCGCGTTGTCTGTCTGCACTCGGACTGGCAGACCGCTCAAAGGGACCGTCCAATGTTGGAGGCAAAGGAAAATCGCCCTCAATTCCAGGATGTTGATCGGAAGAACAGACTCTTCCGATGACCATACTCCCTGAATCCAGAGATTGTTCCAAACACCCCCCCCAGCCCGTCAGGCTGGCATCGGTGGTTATGACCGACCACTTCGGAGGGAGGAAAAGCTTTCCCAGGGATAACGCTCCTGGACATAAACACCATCCTAGAGATTCTCGCACCCTGTGAGAGATGATGACGCTGCAATCCAGCGAACCTTGCAATTGATCCCAACGACTCAGAATGAGCCTATGGAGAGCTCTGGAATGAAATTGGACAAACGGAAAAAAACCTCATGGACGCCACCGTCAGACCCAGAAGGCGCATACCTTCCGAAGGGACACTGCTGTCGCAGACTTCATAGTCTGTACATGCTGGAGCAGACATGCCTGCTTGTCTGGAGGTAGGGACAACCCCTCCCGTACCATGTCGAAATGCATCCTCAAAAACAGGATTGCCTGCGACGATTCCAGAGACGACTTCTCCTTTGAAGCCACAACCGAAAAGGCCGTCCAAATAGGGACGAATCGTAAATCCCCGTCTTTGAAGGATTGCCATGAGATTCTGGCGTCAGAATCGTTGTAAAAATTCTGGGCGTTAAAGCCAAACCGAATGGTCGAGCCACAACCTGGGTGAGGTCTTCCGATGGGAACATGCCAAAAAGCGTTGCGAATGTCGATTGATCGTTCTGCGACAGGGCTGCCATAACTGAGCGAAGCGACTTCATGCTCGGCTCTAATGGAATGTCAGAAGTCAGTCCGCCTTAGCGAATTTTTTTTTTTTTTTTTTTTTGCCAGCTTCTGCCTTAACAGAAGTTCTGTTTCCAGGGTATGCGGAATTTCTGAGAATTCCCCCCTTTTTTTTTTTTTTTTTTTTTAAAAAGAGAGAGACGACACAAACCCCCAGAGGGTTGGTCAGATCATCCCTTGAACCGAAAAGGACTGCCGATAACTATCGGCACTAGTCCTGCCAAACGCAGAAGTCACAGCTCTGCGCTGCGGTAAAGCTGCTTCTTTTGCCTTTGCCTTGGCATCAGCTCCGTGAGGTCAGTCAAATAGCTGACCACTTTCTAAGCTAAAGATAGCAAACCCTGTTGGAAAACTGCGTTCCATCCAAGTCACAGTGCTCTTCTGACTGTAACTGCCGAGGATTGCGCCCTGGATAGCAGTGACGCATTATCCTTCAACTAGAAAAGCCCATCTACCTTGATAGAGGGAAACTTGCCACGCCGTCCTTAGACGGTCCAACCGGCTCAGGGAAACTTAACAAGTACACCTAGATCCTTAATACCGAATCTATGATCCATGGCTACCAGATGGAAATTGTTGCCATCTCCGTTCTTCTGTCCAGCGTGTCCTGCAGATTCGTCTTCCCTTTTACTAGGAAGATTTGCTAAGCTGGAATAAAGGGACATTCACTTCAGGAGAAGGGGTCCAATTAACAAATAACTCCGTAGAAAAACGGATAGTTTGTAAGGTCGTCGCGACCCATGCGACCCTTGCAACATCCGGGCCGACTTACCAGGACGACTAGTTACCTCCTCCGGTAACTGTAACGTCCACATGGCTTCCACAGAAATTTTAGTACGGCCCCTGAGAGAGAGGCAGGGTGTCCCTGCCGATCCTCCTTGACCGAATCGGACTTCTTCGCTAAGCGAGGAGGAAAGCACCGATTTGTGTCGCTTCCTTGAGAGGATCTAGTTGACACTCCATAACCTAAAAGGTCATCAATAGAAACCAGTGAAGGCCTTCATTTTGACACCATTGGAACCTCTGACCGTGTATGAGTCGAGGTCTGCGTGTCAGATACGCGAGGCTGATCCGTAACGGATCTGGGAGAGGGTCTCTGACATACCCTTGCATAGTATATGGCAGGATAAACCTGTCAGTAACCAGAGCAGTACTTAAATAAAAAACAAACGCTGAAGGGTTAAAGCTCTAAAGCGAGAGCTACCCCAGCTGTCTCCCATTAAGAGTTAACCGCCTAAGAAGGGGTTAAAGTAGCTGACTCCCCACAACCTTGATAATGAAAAAAGGGTGTGCGAATCTCAGGCGCCTCTTATAAGGTCGCAGCTGCAGGACAGCCATGCCACACTAACAGAAAAACGTTCCACAAGATCGCTAAAAAATTGCGCTGTTTTTTATAACGCAATGACCGCCAAAGTTGTCAAGGAGATCGCTAATCGCCTATGCGATGCTAAAGAGATCGCCCAGATTGGCAGCTAATAGCAACATTAAAAATGACACACAAACGATCGCAATATTATGCGACGCCATCAGGATCGTCAGCGGAAACGTATAGTGGCAGCATTAATGTCGCAGACTCCCCACAGCCTCTTTATTAATATTAAAAGAGTGTGCGAGCCCCTTATGCGAGAACAGCCGCAGGACAGCTCAATCTGTCACTCAGTAGTGCCCCAGACGGCGCCCGCGCTGTGGAGGTGAAGGAGTTAAGCTTCTGCCCGGCGGGCTAGAAGCGACTCACCAAGCTGGTCACGTATTCTTGCCGGGAGGGGAGGATACGATCCGGGAGCTTTCAGCTTGCAGCGCTTTATCAGCAATGGCCGCCGCGCTCTGCCTCCATGTGCTCCATGTAGAGGAGCCGAAAATGGAGGCTGCAGTAAAGCGCGCGCTCAGAAGCGGCGCGAAATTCAAAAAATAAAAAGAGCGCGTACTCCCCTCTCCCTCGTCCTGCAGGCATCCTCCTGCGGACATAGAAAAAACTAGTCACCGGCATATATATGTACAGCGGCTGCCGCAGCAGTCGCTAAAACACTCACACACATTTACCAAAATGTGGAGTACTCACCAGCCGAAACGCCACAGGGACCCCCAGGGGTTTCTGGCGCTATGCCCATGCTTCCCCCCAGGGCGGGAAGCGCAGTGACCCCAGCGTGTGGTTTGCGCCCCCGCCAGGGAAACTCTCCTCATCCCCCAGGGCCGGCAAGATTCTGCAGGGACGATTATGTAGTTACAGATCCGCCAAGGGAGAGGCTGGTGAAATACACTGATAAACATGTAATAGCACTGTCACCGCAGCGCTGAAGCATACTGATATACATGTAATAGCGCTGCCATCAGACGCTAAAGCACTCACACATTAATAATAAAATTTTGTGTGGAGTACTCACCAGCCAAAGCGCCACAGGGACCCTCAGGGGTTTCTGGCGCTATGCCCATGCTTCCCCCCAGGGCGAGGAACGCAGTGACCGCACGTGTGGTTTGCGTCCCGCCAGGGAAGCTCTCCTCATCCCCCAGGGCCGGCAAGGATTCTGCAGGGACTATTTATGTAAAATACAGATCCGCCAGGGGAGAGGTGGGGTCCAGCAGCGCTGAGACCCCTGAGACCTTTCAGACTCATGTCCAAGTCTCTTGTCCGATAAAAATAATAAAATCTTCTGAGGAGCTGCTTCCAGCAGCGACCATCCTCTGGACCTCAAATCTTAGACTGGAGCTGAGTAGGAGGAGCCCGAGCTGGAGGGGCCAGCCAGTCAGCACTCTTTTGATCTGAGGTGACATCCTGATCTGGGGCTCCGCCTACCCATCAGTAATGAATACTGTGGCTCTCTTCCTTCCATCTGCAGCTGAAAATTCTGTTTTCTCTGCTGCAGATCTAGCAGTTCTCTGAATGCTGAGCTCTGTATAGCTCCGCCCACATCACGGATTAGCAGCTTTCTGAATATTCTGTGCATAGGCAGAAATATGGTGGGGGCTGGGTTTTACAGAGCTCATGAATATGGGGCAGATTTAAGAACCCTGTAGTGATAATTTCTTGCTGTTAAAACAGTGATTTTATCAAAATTAGAGCAGCAGCCCTGTAAGTGCTACATCTGGAATCAGGGTCTCCACATTATGCTGCTCTCAGATTTCGTGGCAAAAATCTGGTGACAGATTCTGTTTAACAAACATCCTATGGATAGATCTTACATTTTTAAAGTTGGAATACCCCTTTAAGTGTATAAAACAGAAAGCAGCAGAATTCTCAATATCTACCAATTCTACCGACTGCTAGCCGGAAGGGTCGCAAGTAGGGTTAAGAGTATGTGGACAACTAGTTTTGTCCCTTACCTACAGCAGATAGTTTGGTAATTAGATTTTTTTTTTTGTCAGTCGTAGTTTACAGGAGACAAATTAGTAAATAAATATGTACATTTACTGCTCTATGTAATAAAAGTGACTATAAGATTAACACAAAATCTGCTATTATTGAATTATTCCCAGTAGTGAAATATAAAATATCACTTTTAGGCTGCGTTCACACATCAGTGAGAAATGTACGTGTGATGACTTTTTTTTTTTTAATTTTTCAATCAGAAAGCACACTCACCCATTAAGTGAAATGTAACGTTTCAGACATCCGTTGAAGAGAATCTGTCAGCAGCTTTTTGCTATGTAATCTAAGGACAGCATGAGGTAGGAGTTAAAAAAGCAGATTTCAAGGATGTGTCTCTTATCAGGCTGTGTGCTGTTTACTTACAATGAAGATTTTATCACTAGGACATTATCATTGGTATGTATAGCTGGTGAATGCACTCATCTGAATCCGCCCCCTTCTGTGATAAGCAGCACACTGTCCATAGACAATGTGCACAGAGAGCCTGGTGTGGGCGGGGCTATTTTTTTCAGGTCTGTTCCATCCTAAATCTAAGAACTCTTATTTTGTCAGATCGGCTGCACCCAGTAATCTATGTGATACATCATTGGATTCAGAGTCCCTTTGCCTACATCATGCTGCTCTCAGATGAGAAAACCTGCTGACAGAATCCCATCAATCAGATTTATAAAACTCAAATTCTGAGGATGAGAATAGGACATAATCCAAGGGTCTGTATGCTGCCTGTTAAACAAAAAAGAATAAAAAATTGGACATCACACGGATATGTGAATGCAGCCTTATACACAATGACTCTATAGAGAGGGAGAAAAGTACAGGCACAAGTATGAAAACCGTTCTCTCTAGTCTGTCCAGTCGCTGAGCTCCGAGCGATGGGGTCCTGGGTTCAAATCCCACCAAGGACAACATCTGCAAGGAGTTTGTGTGTGTTCTGCCCATGTTTGCGTGGGTTTCCTCCGGGATCTCTGGTTTCCTCCCACATACTGATAGGGGTTGTAGATTGTGAGCGCCAATGGGGACAGTGATGATAATGTCTGTAAAGCGCTGCAGAATATGATGGCACTATCTAAGCATTGCATAATAAATAAATTCTCCCATAGCCTCCTCCTTGGACTTACCAGGTCAGAGGATTCCAGGATTTGGCTGGTGGTGAGGTCTTCTTCCGAGGATTCATCTGAATCATCCTGGTTCATTTTGCTCAGGCTGTGTGTGCTTCCCGACAGCTGGCTTTCCTCCAGGAGCTGCATATCGCACTTATCCAGGCTGTCAAGAGAACGTCTGCGAACTCCCCAGTTGAAATTATCCATGCTTTCGCCCTGAAATCATACAGATCAGCGGCTGGTGACAAAGCTGTGGAAACATACGTTCACAAAAAGCCTACACTACGTAAAAAACCTTCCGGTACGATAATGTCCTTCAGTAAAGTGTTTTTCTAGTGTAGGACGTCAGTGTCCCCTTCCAGACGGCTGTGCTTCTATCTGCACGTTCCATTCCTTGCTTTAAAGGGCAGCCATACGGACCCACCCAACAGCTAAGTGTTTAATTAGAAGTCATACGAATAGTATGTTTCCTTGGCTAATCTTCAAAGCTCCTGTATTTTCACCAGATCATCAGATACATGGGCAGGGTATTCCATCATCTTGGAGTGGGCCAATAAGATATTCGCCATGAGACAAATGACAATCTGCAGAGATTTTGGGAAACCTATAGGTCCCGTCAACTTTTAAGGGTCATAGAACCTGGGTGCAGAATCAGGACGAGTGGGTAGAAAACATAGCGGGTGGGGACCTTACTACGGGGACACGGCTTCCTGTGCCTCACAATACACTAATTGCTTATTGTGCGGAGAAGGAAATTTATACAAAGCCATACAAATGCAGGAAACAGAACGGCGTCCATCCACACAAGACCGGCTGCTACTGGGGGATGGACGTCGTACAGTTAGTATAGGGATTAGAGAATTGATTATAAAGGTACTTCATGTGTGGAGGCGGCATGTGTCCTTATCCCAAAATTAGCAAATTGTGTAAAAACCTGAATATCTAAAGGAAAACCCATAACTAAAGCTGTAACTGAAAGATGGTACAACTAAAGAAATCACAATGGGCCCAATTTATCAAAGCTATCTAATAATGAGAACATCTTTGTTGCCCGTAGCAACCAAATAGAACTGTTTTTATTTATTTCCAGAATAGTTTGAGAGTTGAACTTTGGTTGCTATGGCCAATACAGACTGTTAACTTTCTTATCTTCATGACCTTGTGATTTTCCGTTTCTGCTATGTGTAGCAAAAATCATGATCTCCTATGAAGGCCGGCCACGCTTCAGAGTTCATAGGAAATTCACAATGACAGGCACGGAGGTCTTCTGAAGACCACTGGTGTCACAGGTTTACCATCACAGAGAGAAGCAAAAAGAGAGCAGCGTCTGATTTCTCCTACTCCTGCACTGATTAGAAGCACTTAGAAACGGTGTAAGTTTCTTTTAGCGGTGCAGGGGTTAATCGGCTCAGTTGAGAGCTCCTGGAAGCTTTCCTGCATTAAGGCTCAGCTGCTCACTCCCATCTCCTAATCTGGGTCCTGGCTAGCACCCATTGTCAGATAGCTTTTGCTGCATGGCTGGAGATTTTTGGTGGTTGTTATTAGAGAAGGCTTTTGGTGGATTTATCTGTGACTGTTGCTAGGTTTTGAGTGTGTGATAATCGCCTTTCTTCTCCTACTTTGATTTAACCCCATTCTCATCCGCCACTGTTTACCTCTGTTGTTTATGTGTGTATATTTGTATGATTGGCATTTTCCTTTATCCCTGTTCGTATTACGGTTCACTACTACTGCCCTCTTCCCTAGCTAGGGGAAGGGTACAGACTAAGGCAGATTCTGGAGCTAAGGCAAGGTACGTGGCCCCGGCGTCTTCACCATCGGAAGTAATCCGGGGAACAGGGCGAGCAAGGGCACCCCTACGGACAAGCCCCTAGTTTTGGGACTCTCAACAACAGAGTCATGATAACCAGCTGTCATGACAAGAGATCGGCACCACGTGATCACGTGACAGGGGCGCCGATGGGTGGGACTTGTGACGCGCTTTCGGCTGGCATGTGTTAAATGCCACTGTTCGTAATTGATAGCGGGGTTTGAATAGTTAACAGCTGCGGGTGGATCTTGGATCCACCCGCAGCTGTTAGAGGCACATGACAGCTGATCAAATTAGCTGTCATGTTTAGGGAAAGATATGGACTCAGTGCCAGACTCTGCATCAAAGGCAGGGACACGACCTTGGACGTATCTATACGTCCAAGGTCGTGAAGGGATTAAGCTTCTTTGGAAAAATGAAGGATGAGCTCTGATTGGTTACTATGGGCAACAAAAATGGTCTTATTACTAGACACTTAATAAATGAGGCCCATTGTGATTTTTGTAGGTGTACCATCTTTCTCAGTTATGGGTTGCCTTTTTTACCTGGAGTTATTCAGATTTTTATGCAATTTACTAAAGGAGCATTTAGAAAAGCCAATAAATGATGAATGGGCATTTGTAGGAACACTTGTTCCCAACTATTAGCCTGTCTAAATAGGTCAGCAGTCACCCAACAAACGAGCAAAATGCTTGTTCATCAGGTGCAATGATTTATGAAGACAAAAATCATTGTTCTCGGTAGCACAAGGTCCTGTGTAGTGATGAGCGCAAGTGCTCGTTACTCGGGTATGCCTAGGGTGCTCAGGTATGCACCGAGTATAGCGGGTGCTCAAGTGACATGTTCACGTCTCCACATGACATGCGGGGACTGCTTCAACAAAACATGCATTTAAGTGAACATGTCACTTGAGAACCTGCTATACTTGAGTAACGAGCACTTGCGCTCATCACTAGTTCTGTGTAAACAGGAGGTGTGCTGCCGATAATGATATATTCTACGCGCACAGAACAATGTGGCCCTGTGTACATAGAATTATGGACATCCTATCTAAACATGCCATTAAATGGCCGATTGGTGGTTGTTTAACGGTCTAGAAGATCGGCTTCTGTAATAGGGTCTTAATTGCATCGTAGACCCCTATCACGTCTCTAATAATATGGATTCCCTAACATAGGGCAGAGGGAATCGGAGGAAGGTGCAATCACCGCACTCGTTTTTACTTATTGTTTTGCCGGCTGCGTGTTAAAAGCGGTAGAAATTCTAGTGTATTTTTGGCGTTGGTGCTATCCTTTGTTTCAGAAAAATGTAGGATGAAACTGTATTTTAAGTGTAAAGCGTATGCTGATCATTGAACAAAGTATAAATATTAGTATTATCAGGTCTGAATTACGTTTGGTTGAGGCCCCTATTCCACCTGTCTCCGTTAGGCTTTGTTCACACGTTGCATTTTTGCAGCGGTTTTTGTTGTGTTTTTATAATGCAAAATAAAAGCTGCTTTTTACATTACCAGCAAAAGCTGTGAGATTCCAGAAATCTCATGGCCACAATTGTTTTTTTTTCCCTGACTGAATTGTTAAACTGCAGCATGTCACTTCTTGAAGCGTTTTATCTCCATATCTGCATTTTTGTTGATTTTTTGGTCAATGAAACTAACTTTACTAAACACGTAGGGTAGACAAATGACACATGTAATAATGATAAATTTGCCACTGAAACTTTTTAAGCAGGACAGTACAGTTGCTGATAATTGGAAAAGCGCTGGAGACCAATATCACATGTGTTAAGTGTCACAAGCAAATGCAAAATTTCTCCCAAACTGCAATTTTTTAAATGCATTAATGCATGTTAACTGGTACACTTACCCATGTAAAAAAAAATAAATAAAAAGTGCAAGAGACCGATCTGTCAAATGTAGAGTTTTGTACATATTGCTCCTTTTATAATGCATGTTAAAAATAGTTACGACAAATTAATTTGCGCCGCTCTTTTTTTTTTAAGAGAGCTATGACTTGTTTAGAATGTGCAACTTTTTTTTATAAATAACTGTGATCATAAATATGTCATACGCCACGCCAAATGGTTAACTACGCCCTTTTCTAATTTTTAAACGTTTTGCATAGGTACTGAAAAAAATGGTGTAATAAATGGAGTAAGCTGATACATTAGGTATTTATGACACTGAAATCGGCGTTAAATTCTGGCCTAAATTCAAGGACAAATGTCCCAGTAAAATAAAACCCTTTTGTCGTTTATTAGGGCTCATCTGCCATTTTTCCATGCGGAATCTGTGCAAATAATGAAATTGATGCAGACTTTAAAATCCACAATATGGCCATTATTCCATATGGATTTTTATCCTGCATTTAAATGTGGCATAAAATTCCCCGTACGCTTCTACTATATGTAAAATTTTCCACCCAAAGTACATCGTGTCCTCATAAGACTTTTTTTCCCGTTCCCACCTCTTCTTATGGCCTCGTCCGTGTATTCCTGCAGCCACCACCTCTGTTCTCTTTCCGCAGCGGCCAGGAATGTGCCGCCCTCCCTCTCCAAATATAATCTCTGAATCATTAGCCACAACCACAGCAAATATTTTCATGCGGCCGCTATCATATTTTAGGTGCGCTTGTTCATGCATTCCCCCCCCCCTAAAACATGGCCCCCCGGGAACATGGCCAAGACCTCCATGTGCTCTGTGAAGGAAACTCGCATACAGTGGCTGGATGTTAGGAAACACTTTCATGGTGACGATGACTTTATCTTACCTGAAGCTCCTGGTTAGCAGATACAACAAATAAGAACAAAACAAAAAATGAGAAGAAAAACCATTTTCAGTCTCCATGGAATATGTTCACCATAGTAAAACACAGAAATAGTAAAGCTGCAACATTGAGACATATCTTATACAAAAATAAACTAATATACAGAGGTAGCAGCGCAGAGTTTGTTCCATGCAGCGGAGCCAATATGCACAGTATAGTAGGATCATGTGTTATATGTGGGTTTACATAGGACTGCTAACGTCATTGGCCAATGTAAAAAGGGCTGCGATCAATTTAACTTCTCGTTCGTCGGTTGATTGGATTTTTCAGGGCTTGATAGTTTTCCGCAGGAAATCGCTCCGTATAAATGAGACGACATGCATGCTGTATGGGGACTGAAAGATCATTAGTGATCACTCGATCCCCTTACCGCTTGCGCAGGCCTTAAAGTAGTGCAGATCTACAGACATCTGTCGAAAAGAGAGTTAACGCGGAAATCAGTATGAAAAAACGCTTCAGATACTCTTTCGGCAAGTTCACAGTTTTTTACGAGGATCTGCTTCAAAATCCACATCAAAAAGAGAATTCATAGTGTATCTGAAGTAGTTTTTGGTGTGGATTTTGGAGCAAATCGGTTTCAAAATCCACGTAAAAAAACTCCATGTGAAAGTACGTTCACACTATTTTGTTTCTGAGAATTTCGGACCAGATCCTATTTCAAAATTAACATGGAAAACCTACAAAATTACTCCTTGAATAAGCTTTGTTTTGATAGAAAAATGCAGATAGTCCACATAGTATTTTTTTTCCACTTGGAAAAGCAGAAACCTATTAATTATTGAAGATGTTTCTGCTTGAAGAAAATGATCCAAGTTTGACCACTGAATCAATAGAATCAGGAAAAAAAAGCGATATGCACAAAGTAAGCGCCAAAATCCAAACCGTATTCAATAACTCTGGCATTTTTCACACCAATCTTAATCGAGGGAGAGCTGGAGCGAGATGCACCAAAATCATTATGAGGTGTGTGATTTCTTAAAGAATTTGGCATTAGTGATGAACAAGTATACTCGTTACTCGAGATTTACAAGCATGCTCGGGTGTTCTCCGAGGATTTTGGCGTGCTCGGAGATTTAGTTTCTGTCACCGCAGCTGCATGATTTGCTGCTACTAGACAGCATGAATACATGTGAGGATTGCCTGTTTGTTAGGGAATCCCCACATGTATTCAGGATGTCTAGCAGCCGCAAATCATGCAGCTGCAGCAACAGAAACTAAATCTCCGAGCACGTCAAAATACTCGGAAAACACCCAAGCATGCTTGTAAATCTCGAGTAACGAGTATACTCGTTCATCACTAGTTGGCATGTTTTTTAATTGCTATGTGCCATCAGCAGAAAAAGCGAAAAGCAAGCTAGGAAGAGACTGGAGGACATTTCTGTTGTAACATCGGCCACTTTTATGGCATAAATTATTATGAGTTTGTTGGGCGTGCCTGGCCGCACCTAGCCTCAGTCTTTTCTAAAGGTTGGCAGAGTTGGCGAGGACTGGTGTAAAAACTTCAGGGTTCTCCAGAATTCCAGCAAAATCTGCTTGATGAATTTGTTCCCCTACTTTTGTGCATTTTTTGAAACAGATTTTTTTTAGGTATAAAAATTCCAATTTGAATACAGATTTCAATTGCTACAATTGAATAGAGTGAGTTTTTCGGGAGTTTTTATCTGGCAAGGTTTGAAAAATTTTCTGACATGTTATTCCTGGCAGAATCCACTTCAAAGTAAACAAAAAGGCTGCAAAAATGCATAAAAAAATATAAAAAACCTCTTCAAATCCGGGTCACAGATTCCGTTCAAAACCATTGCCTGATCTGAAAACTACATGGATTCCTGATGTGGATTTTTCATGAACCTGTACCCTCTACAATACAGAACAGAATTTTTTTCACAAATGGTTCAAAAAGGATCAGAAAGTACAAATGGGAATTGGACAAATTCAGCTCTGCTACTTCTGCATATAATTGTGCAATCTTAGTTTTTTTTGTTTAAATCACAGTATAACATGAATTCATAAAGCAAATTAAAAACTTTGTTTAAGACCAGACGGTGCCATGTGAGATATCAGCGACTCACCGGCGGCCCACCTTCTTGTGAAAGAAGATCACACAGTAATTGGCGGTCGCAGTGGGTGAAGCTTCAGCCATTGCACAGTCTGGTCCTACCCTTTGTGTAAGGCCGGCGTCACACTGCCGAGTTTGATGCGAGTTAGTCGCACGACTTTCTCGCATCAACACCCGGCACGGCCGCCCGCTCTCGGACCCGAGTGTGCGGCTGCATGTATTTCTATGCCGCCGCGCACTCGGGTCCGAGAGCGGGCGGCCGTGCCGGGTGTTGATGCGAGAAAGTCGTGTGACTAACTCGCATCAAACTCGGCAGTGTGACGCCGGCCTAAGTGTTTCAGTGTCAGCGATTCCCAGCTGTATGAACTAATTATTGGCTGGATGAAGATTCCATTCCTGGGAAACTCCAAAGCTGTGTTCACACATTGCAATTTTCTTTAAGTAACAGAACCAGATCTTTTTGTCACGATTTTCAGCAAACAGATGCAATGTGATGGTAACGTGTGAACACAACTTTAGGGTGCGTCCACACATCCATGATTCATGGTCTGGGTAAGGACTGCAATTTCTGGATTGGCCGCGGGGCTCTTGCCCCAAATTCAGCAATCTCATATATGCCTAGGAGGCTGCAGAGTTCAGTTCAGGAGGCCCGTGGCGGCTGGTCCAGAAATCATATCCTGTACACAGACTGTTAGACAGGGACGTGCGACCCCAGCCTTGTGCCCAATTTCTACTACGGTGTAGGGGTGTGATGGGGGGAAGCATTACTTTTTCTAGCCAAGGTGTGATAACCATCTATGAAGCTGAAGTTATATTTTTAAATTTCGAGTTGGGAAAGTAGTTAAAGAGTAACTAGATTTTTAGGAAACTCTTGATATGTTGTAGCCATCGCTTATTAGGTTTGTGTTGTGAGGGTGCAGTTCCTGAGACTCCCTGGGAAGGGGCCCAATAGCGCAAACAGCTGTCTACAGGCTTTATGGAAAGTCAGTACACTGCTCGGCTTCCCCTATAGGATACACTGAGCGTTTCTTCTCCTTCCTTTTTGATCTCAAGAACTGGATCCCCACTGATTAAAATTAAAAAAATAGTTGGCTAGGTCATATCAATTAAAAAAAAAAAAAAAGTTTAGCTAGGCTTTAAATATTCGAGTGGCCACAAAGAGCACCTGAATGCCTACTGTGTAATACTACATTCAGCCTGCAGTAGCACTGCAGGGAAATTGTACACTTCTTGCCAGGTTAATGGATGATCGCTGGTGATCGCTCTGTGATTACATTATTGTCCTGGAACCTTTCTAACAATAAAAGTATTTTCCAAAGTGGCCAAACCCGTTAAGGACTGCCAAATGCCTGTATGTGGCTGCACATGACTAGGAACGAAACAAGCCCTAAGCATACCAACCCATGACAAGCACTGGTGCATGCATGTACCTACACATCTATCATACACGTATGTGTGATGTGTTTTGGTTCTAGAACAATGTAATTGTAAGTCCCTGAGGAACGCTATGACATAGCAATAATGTTTAACTCTTACCTCTCCATCCTCGAGTTCTACATCCAGGAAGTCAAAATCTCTGAAGACCCGGAACTGCTGTTCGCTGTTGGTATCATCCATGATCTCCTGCTCCCTTATGGTATCCTCAGAAGACACCAGGCTCGTCTGGTGATCGATTAAGTCCAATTCACCACATGATGAAAAAATAACCTGCAGACGGTGACATAAAAAAAAAAACACGGTGGTAATGGCAGCTGGCTCGCCTCTATAGCTTCTGGAGCGAATACTGGCGTGGAGCATCCAGCTGGAAGGGTTTCCAGTCCACACCTAATTCCTTTGCCTGTTATTTTTAGATTGCACTTTGGCTATTTATGTTGGACAGGTGCCTTCAAATTGAATTTGGATAAAGTGACGACTTCAGACTGAAGGAACCTGGCCAAGGGGAACGAGACCGCTCGGCTTCCTCGGAGCGTCGTACTCGGTATTGTGTAAATGTTTACACGAGATGCTAAGAACTGCTGAAAGCTGAAGCCACGATACGGGCTGTGGGAAAAGGACGGGGCCATCAAACTAGGAACTCTAGAAGAACACGCTCCAAGGGGTTGTATTCACAAAGCAGGAATGGCCTCAAGTACAAATTAATATTGTCTCATCTCTGTGTTTTCATGTTTTTAGGAAAACTCTGGATTATTTTAATAGATTGTAACTTAATTCATATTGTGCTGAATTCTAGGCACTATGCAAAGCAAATCAGCTGATATTACCAGAGTAGGATCTGTGTGGGCAAATATTTCCCCTGCGGCAGCTGCTACAGGGCAGTGTTACACGGCAGAGATGGCACACAGTCCGCCGTAGGGCTTAGGCCGGCGTCACACTGGCGACAGAATCGGACGACTGCAATGCGATGAAAAATCGCATTGCAGTCTGCCCTATGTTGATCTATGGAGCAGCTCCCAGTATCAGATTTTTTGTGGTCCGTTTTAAACGTCCGTGTACAATCGCAGCATGCTGCGATTGTCACCGATTGTCGGTCGACAATCGCCAATGCAAGTCTATGGGAGCGATGAAAAATCGGATTACAAACGGACCACACTGTGTGACTTGCGATGAAATCGCATCGGTGTCCTTTAGAAAAGCCGGCAATTCATCCCCGGCTATACTGTAAAATCACACTGACAGCTTTAATAAAGAATAGAAAGAATAGATATACACACATAGAATACATTATATATATATATATATATATATAATTGTGACATGTATATATATATATATTTATATTTCCTAGACTTCTACATACTGTAATAGCTGCAAATTCAATTGCCGGCTTCTGTGAAATCACAGAAGCCGACATGAAATGATACATTGTTTCCACACAGTTAACCATGTCATTTCCTGTATTTTGATATTTGTTTAGAACTTACAATTACATGAGTGTATTTGTGCAAAATTTCAGACATGTAGGGGTTAATTAAAGGTGTAATTTCGTTGAAAAAAAATGCGTGGGCTCCCGCTGTATTTTCTCCACCAGACAGACAAAGCAAAGCGAGTGGGGGCAGATAATAACAGCCTAGGGAGGGTACATTTTTTGTGCCCCCCCTGGCTACTAACATCTGCTCCCAGACACCCCAGAAAGGGCAAATCTATAATTAGATTCGCCCTTTCTGGCACTTTGCCCGTCTATTCTATTGCCCTGTAGCGGTGGCGAATGGGTTAATAATCTCACCTTACTGTCACCTTAGTATTGAAAGGTGACATTAAGGCAGGTTAATAATTGAGAGCTGTCAATTAGACAACTATCAATTATTAATCCTATTGTATGAAAGAAAAATCAAACACACAGTTTAATAAAAAATAAGTTTAATTAAATAATCACACAGTTTTTTACCATATTTTATTTTCCTGCTAAAACCATTTCCTGTCATAAAAATAAATAAAAAAAGCAAAATTATACTTACCAATCCGATGTACAGTCAGGTCCCACGCTGTAATCCATCAGAAAGGGTTAAGAGGTGAGGTTACAGTTAGCAGGGAGATAATTCTGTCTACTAGCTCTAACCCCATGAATGAATAAGTTCCTCTCCCAGCGAAAGTAGAGGAATAGATTCATGAATGGAGCTTAATTGATTTATTGGCAATTTAACTTTAGTGACCTGACCTAAAGGGAAAGTGGACACAATCAATTAAGCTTCATTCATGAAACACATCCTCTCCTGTCGCCAGGAGAGGAACTTATTCATTCAGGAGCTTTGAGCTGAGCATGCAGGATTACTTGCACTGCTTGGCTCAAAGCTAGTTAACCCTTTGTGAAGGATTACAGCGTGGGACGTGACAGATCAGCGGAATAGGTAAGAATAATGTTGTTTTATTTTTTTATCTTTATTTTAGGAGATCAATGGCTTCGCACGGATTAAGTGTAAAATAAAATATGGTCAAAAAAATGTGTTTTTATTTCATTAAAATTAATTTTTATTAATGTGTCTGTGTTTTTTTAATTTACTTCAATAGGATTAATAATTGATAGTTGTCTAATTGACAGCTCTCAATTATTAACCTGCCTTAAGGTCACCTTTCAATACTAAGGTGACAGTAAGGTGAGATTATTAACCCATTCGCCACCGCTACAGGGCAATGGGAATAGACGGGCAAAGTGCCAGAAAGGGCGAATCTAATTATAGATTTGCCCTTTCTGGGGTGTCTGGGGGCAGATGTTAGTAGCCAGGGGGGGCACAAAAAATGTACCCTCCCTAGGCTGTTATTATCTGCCCCCACTCGCTTTGCTTTGTCTGTCTGGTGGAGAAAATACAGCGGGAGCCCACGCATTTTTTTTCAACGAAATTACACCTTTAATTAACCCCTACATGTCTGAAATTTTGCACAAATACACTCATGTAATTGTAAGTTCTAAACAAATATCAAAATACAGGAAATGACATGGTTAACTGTGTGGAAACAATGTATCATTTCATGTCGGCTTCTGTGATTTCACAGAAGCCAGCAATTGAATTAGCGGCTATAACAGTATGTAGAAGTCTAGGAACTATAAATATATGTATATATACATGTCACAATGACATGTATATATATATATATATATATATATATGTGTTCTATGTGTATATATCTATTATTTTTTTTGTGATTGAAATACTATTCTTTTGGATCCATTATATGTCAGTTTTGCAAGCCTGCGAGAAAATCTCGCAAGTCGGATGAAAATCGGATGTTACAAGGTACACACACATGCGACTAAATCGCATCTTTGAAGGAAAATCGGATGACAGAAGCATGTGTGATGTTTGCATTTTGATCCGACAATCGACCGTCTAAAACGGACCGATTTTTTGTCGTTGTGTGTGACGCCGGCCTTATAGTAAATCACTGTCCAGATGACACCACTTAAGACATGTTGGAAATGGTATCTGATCTGCAGGCAGGATGTTAAAGGGCAGGAGGAGCTGATCAGACATACTTTTCGGTGGGAAAAGTTTAAATAAACCTTGATTTTATTAATTAAAATCCCTGGTTGTATGCATGAGTCCAGTGGGCGGTCCTACTCAGTGATTGACAGTCTTCCCCATCTGACGGTGTATGCATAGATTGCTGTCAATCACTAGTAGGACCGCCCACTGGACTCGTATGCATACAAACACCAGAGATTTCTATTAATAAAATACAAGTTATAATGATTTGCGCTCAACAAACCGATATTCTGTTCATATTTTCCTTTTGTATACGAAAGATCAGACTGCAAATACAATGCAACAGATTCCCTTTAAGAAAACACACAACTTTTTCCTTCAAGGGAATCTGTCAGCAGGATCAACCCTCCTAAGCCATCTATATGGGAATGTAGGTCATAAGAAGCTGAATAAAATGATACCTTGATATATGCAATCAAATATTTTATTCAAGAGAAATCCATGTTTTTATTATATGTAAATGAGATGTTAAGATCTCTAGGTGGGACATAGATCTCCCTGAGAATCTGCCGTCAATGAAAATTATAAATGAAAGCTGGCATTACCAGTGTGATGTGTAGTGGCCGCTCTCTGCTCTCCTGATCTCACTGCAGAGCTCTGTGTGATTATACCTGACACATCTGCAGGTTCCTCTCAGCTTCAGCTTTCATCTCACAAGCAAACAGGGCTGCAAGACAGCAGAGCTGTGAGAGCTGCAGCAAACATTTTGTAAGAAGACAACGTTCAGTTCTACTGTTCTTTGTTACTTGTCTCACACTGGTGCATCCCCCTTTATTTACAATAATCTCTGGAGGCAAATTCTCAGGTAGATCTCTACCTCTGGCCCATAGATCTTAACAGCTCATTTACATCTAACAAAAACGTGGATTTCTCTGGATTAAGACATTAGATGGCTTATAAAAAGGTATCATTTTATCCAGTTTTCTATGACCTACAAGCCCATATGGACGGCTTAGGAGGGTTGATCCTAATGATAGATTCCCTTTAAATGGTTTACCATCATTTATCACCAATCCACAGGATGGTAAACAAGTGTATGAACGGTGGAGATTCAACCTCTGAGAATCCCATTGATCCCTAGAACATGGGTCCCGTGTGAATGGAACAATAGTATGAACAGGTTAACACCAACACGCATAGACCGTGAATAGATATGTGGTAACGCCTGCACATCAATGTCATGAACTTAAATGCAGGAGCACAGCACATTCACAACAGTTTTCAGTGGTTACCATACAACTTGCTTATCCCAGAATATCCCTTTAAAGGGGACCCGTCCGCATGTTGTTTACAAATGAAAGTAGTGGCATGGCTGTGTACGTAGTTGTATCCCAATACACAATACCTTTTTTTGTAGAGATCCATTACACCAGTCATGAGAAATGTAGCGTAGAAGCCATATGCAAATCAGGCTGGCGGTGCACTAGAACCCGATCAAGTCCCAGTGCACTGACACGCCCCCTGTGCACTTCCAGACTGATTTGAATATGACTTTTACAGTCGATTTCTCATTACTGACACATTAGATCTCATTAAAAAAAAAAATCGAGGAGGGGGAAACGCCTACAGCCATACCACTACTTCCATATGTAAAAACGTGTCAACAGGTTCTCTAACTGTAAAAACAGTAACATGCCTTCCCATAGATGTTCTTATATGAGATTATATATTGACGGATATTTTCTGTTGTCAGAGGCCTCAGTCCTAAATTAAAGTTTGTAACAGGGCCCCAACATATGTGGCAGTAGGGTCTTTGGACTTCCACCGGCACCACGGTCCAGGTAGACCGCCACCTCTGCAGCACTCGTATTTACAGCTGGCACCGGTTATGTATCAGGACCCGCCTTATTCCGTACTACAGCAAATGGCGACATATTACAGTGCACAGCACAGCATGTCATGAGAAGGAGAGACTTACAGAAGGGTTTTTGCTCAGCCCCACTTCTTGACCACAGAGAGTGAGAACGTTCACCAGCTTCTCCCGAGTTTTCTTCTACAGAAAAACATAAACGTAAATACGAAACATAAAGAACCCCATAAAAACAATCTAATAAAAAAGAGAAACTGATGCATACACACGAAGACAAGATGTTAAACTCCCGCACATCTCACAGGATTAACAGATCGCGGTCAGACATAGAGCAGTAACGGTCTATGGACTAGGTCACAGATAATGCCCAGTTTGGGAGAAAAAAGAAGTCAGCGCTGACCACAGAACATCAGGGGACGCTCTTCTGTCATGGTGGAGAAGGAGCGAGGATCCTCGTCAGACAACACAAGAAATGTTTGTTCAGGTCGAATGCTCTTTGGAAAGCAGTAGAGGAAAAAAAAGCTCCGACTGACAGTAAAAGGCTCATATTTCAAGGATCTCCATGAGCCGCCGTGGGAGGGAGGAGGGAATTTCTGCCTGTTTAATCTATCCGCCGCTTCGCTGCTCACATTCCTTACATTTCAATGCACCAGATCGTCATTTAACCACAAAACACTGGAGGAGAAACCGAGAGAGAGGAATAATGGCCGTTACCTGAGATGACTGAGGCCGTTTCCAGCTAACGGGGACTAAAGCATTGGAATTGGATCCAGACGAGGTGGACGAAGTGCTCCGTGTCACCGCCATAGCCCTGGACTTGCCGTCTCGTCCAGCAGAGCTTTGAAGGTCATCAAACCTCCTGCCTATAATTGGAGTCTAAGAAGAGAAAAGGACATATTTTATGCATGCATAGGCTTCCATTTGCTGTAAAGATGACTGGTCTGAAGACCACTAACATTTTTTTTGCTTTTTACATTGGGAATTAAGGTGTGGTTCTAGGATAAAAATCTAAACTTGTGACAAAGGTATTAAAAAAAAAAAAAAAAAAAAAAAGCAACACATGACGTATCACAATCACATTCTCTGCTCACTAATTATAACCGGAGTAAAGAATAGATCGATAATAATTACAAATTATAATTTCTTTAATAGATAATAAATAAAACAAGAATATTAAAATATAGAAACAGAGTGCCCAGTAGGGGGACACCACCACAATGAACATCACCAAGGGAAAGTCAAGGTGAATAGAACTCCCAACCGTGACAGTATATACTGACACCTAATGTTAGCTCCAAATATAACGCATGCAACGTTGCTACAGATATGACATGCAGTAACACAGTCTCATTGCTAGAGGGCAAAGAAAGCTTCTAAGGTAGGTACAAAAAGTTCTAAAAAGAGCTATGGTATGTACTATGCATTAAACCAATATATAAGTACAAGTGCAAGTAAAGCTGAGATGTCAATAAATCAATAAGGAGATTACCTTCAAGAGAGATCTGTGAGGAGCAGGAAAGTAGAAGAATGCAAGTGGCGCAACCCCGACGCGTGTTTCGCCTCTAGTTTCTTCCAGGCACCCCTACCTACCTTAGGAGCATTCTTTGCCCTCTAGCAACGAGACTGTGTTACTTCATGTCATATCCGTAGCAACTTTGCATGTATTTTATTTGGTGCTAACATTAGGTATCAGTATATACTGTCACGATTGGAAGTTCTATTCACCTCGATTTTCCCTTTGTGATTTTCATGTGGTGGTGTCCCCCTACTGGGCACTGTGTTTCTATACGTTATATTTTATTTTTGTTTTATTTATTATCTATTAGAGAAATTATAATTTTTAATTAATATGGATCTCTACTTTACTTTGGTTATAATTAGTGAGCAGAATATGTGATTGTGATGTTGTTTGAAGGTACAAATTTTGGACAATTTTTTGATATTAGAAGACAAGTATGGTCAAGAATGGTGCCATGCTTGGAAAAAACAATAGTTTTAGCCATGTACGGCCATTCCGGATCTGTCGAATCGTAAAATTATACTGTCCAATATTAACAGTGGATACATGGGCAATAGTTTATTTTTTTTTGTTTTATGACAAAACTGTTAGGATGGGAAAACCCTATAGGGCTTATAAGTAGAGCAAAACACCAGAAATCTCTGGAGGCTTTTCCAGGGGAGAACAATTATTTCCAGGGCCGATAGTCAAATCACTGCAGAGACAAGGGAAGCAGCTGCCTGGGGCCAAGCGTAGCTGAAAAGCACTTGGCTTAAGACATCTTGGGTCAGATGGGACTTATGTCAGCACTTAGGAGCGGACGGACGGTTTCCTGCATGTATCAGCAGAGAAGCGTCGGCCTGTCCATGAGAGAATTATATTGATTTTTCTTTTACAGAACCCCATCCTCCAAATAGAAAAGAATGGGGGACCATTTACAGATTTCAGTAGTCAGAGGTGACAAAAAGGAGACTGTAATTGAATGGAATTAATGTGCATTTATGGTAGTAGCCACCAATCAATTCACTACCAACTGCTAAAAAAATTGAAAAAAAAAACCACATGGAGCAGTGCACACTTTTTTTTCCTTTTACAATGGGACAATATGGGTGACAAACTCCACTGTTTGCAGTCGGAGGTTTATATACTGAGAACTTTTTGTAATATGCACTCAATGGAGGGCCAGAACGTGATGTGAACAAGTCATCATACTAATAAACTCCCCATATGAAACAGAGGGATTCACACGGGTATGAGAGGCACCTATCTGGACACTTGGTTTTCCGAGGAGAGCTGAGCAGAGATGACCAGAAAGAAAAGCTTCAGCTCCTTCGTCTTAGTGACTGGTGGGAGTCTCAGCACATGGACTTCCTACTAGATAATCTGAGATGTTACAGAAGATTTTTTTTGTTTTTTTTCTCATTAAAATATAGTTACCAATGATGTGATGTGACCTTCCCCAATAGTCATGCCCGGTCTGTAGACCTGAGACTGAGATGAAATATGTGTAGGCTTGTCACATTAAGGTGCTTATTTTAGCTATCTCATTTTATCAACTTTTAGTACATATGTTAAGTTTTTGTCCACATTTTTTTCTGTGTTTTCATTATATTGTTGTGACTACCTACTACCATTTTATAGAAACAAAGTGATCAAATATGAACACCATGCAAACGTAAGATCTGGATCTGAATTTTCAGGCTTCATTGGTTTCTATGCAGTGAATACAGCCATAAAATGTACTGGGCAGCACGGTGGCTCAGTGGTTAGTGGTTAGGGGGCCTGGGTTCAAATCCCTCCATGGACAATATCTGCAAGGAGTTTGTATGTTCTCCCTGAGTTTGCGTCGATTTCCTCCGGGTTCTCCGGTTTCCTCCCACTCTCCAAAGACATAGTGATAGGGAATCTAGATTGTGAGCCCCACCGGGAACAGTGATGATAATCAATGTAAAGCTCTGTGGAATTATTGAGGCTATATAAGTCAGTAAAATAAATAAATATTGGGGTCCCCTTGGCTCGAACAATTAAATAGGGAGCTTTTAAGCTCAAGACTCAGATTAGATTCTTATGTTAACCTCCCTGTGTACAGCGCTACTGAATATGTTGGCGCTAACCTGAAAATATTAGGAAATCATTTCAAGATTCAAATATAAAACTAAAGTGTGTAAGGTGGAGGAGTAGCATGGGTTACAAGCGCCCGGGTAAAGTCAAATATTCTACACACCGCTAACCCACGAATCATTAACAATCCCCGAGTGCCTTCCACCAAACCAGTATTGAATCTTTTCTCCTCCAAACAAACGTATAGTATTTTAAGAAATTACCGATGTAATTATAGTTTGTTCTTCAACCCTCAAGATTTTTATCTCCTAAGATAATATTTTATTGCCCTAACCCCATCTCCAACCATTAACCCAAACCCCCATAAGGGCCAATGTCCCTATTCCCCCCACTATGCCACTGGTGGAAGGTTGGCAGACTTACACACCATCTGTCAGGACAAAAATGTTACATATGAAGACTTCTACTTTACCCCTTTAAGTAACATTCTTCATATCGCGTTAGTTTCAATTCACAAACGTTGGATCAGAAAATGAGGTTATACCTGAGAGACATCAAAGTGGAAATCGAGCGTCTTCCCGGGAAGTTCCTTAGAGGAGCTCGTCCACAGTCGACTGATTTCAAGCTTTGTCAAATCCCCATGTTGATAAGCGGGTAACACCAGGCTCGCAGACCGCGATACCACCAACTTCAAGATATTCAGAGCTTCTTTCCAGTGAACACTCTGAATGGGAAAAACCCAGAAAACAAGACTGTTAAAAGTGATATTTACGTCCACTTTCTGATATCCATATTTTGGAGTTGTGCATCGTGATTGATGGAAAACTCAAATTTATTTATTTTTGGTCCATGGAGGCATTTTTGTTCCCCTAAACCATAATTTGAAGTGGTGTTGACGACGTTCTTTGCAGCCCTCATGAAATCGACATCTCCTTTTTTTTTTCCTATGGTGAGGTTTTCAGAACCTTGTCAGAAAAAAATGCTACAAGAACTCGTATGAAATGCAAAGTGGCTTTTCCATTGGAATCACAATGCAGGAAATTCAGCGAGTATTTATAAAAGTGGTTGTTGATGTGAATTTTGGTGCAGACCTGCATCGAAATCCTCATAACAAAAACGCTGTAGACCACTGAAGGTCAGGAAAGCGAAGACCGCCTGACAAGGAATACCACGATCCTATATCCAATAATGCATTCCAATACATCTTCCACCACAAGTATTAATTCATTCGAGAGCCCAAAGACAATGTCACGGGATCGGTCTGTTTTAATAGGGTCTCCATGATAGTCAATTGATGGTGTATTATTAAGACAGGTCACCATGGGGGTCAGACCTACAAGACCCCATCGATCAGCAGAACCTTCACTCAAATAGGTAGAAACCACAGTACCAGGCCACACACGTATCCAAGGCGCAGTGTCAGGATAAACAATGATCATGGAACTGATCAACTAGGGGGTCAAATCCAACAAACGTTACACCTGTCTGAAGATTAGTAAAATGCTGTTAATCAGGGCTGTGAAGTCGGAGTTTATTTTGGTGGAGTCGGTGTCATGGAAATTGAGGAGTCAGAGTCAGAGATTTGGCTTACTGACTCCACATCCCTGCTGTTAATTAATACTCCTGAAACTTATATTCATTATATTCAAGTCTTCAGCTTATATTCTGCCATCACATCAGATTTATGATTTTGGCTAAGTTGCATTACATCATTGTCTGTACTGTCCAGAAGTGCACTAGAGAAGAAGCTGGGCAAGTCAAATGCAGTTTCTACAGAGCCAGAATCAAAGTGTTAATGTATTAAAAATTAGGATTTTTAGTTTTTTTGACATTGTCTTTCATACCTGAACATATTTTTCAATTGTCTTCAGCACTTCCATGTTGAATTGTTTTCCAGGAATCATCGACATATCCATGTGGCTGAGAAGACTGTATATGATTTGCAGGAGAGACTGCTGCATGCTAGGGAGGCCTTTTTCTAGTAACTGGGGGAAGAACGTACAGGTAAGAAATTTTATATACCTTTGTTTTTTTTAATCATTTTCATAGATATGCCCCTGGGATATGATCCATGAATTACCTCCGCCAAGTAGGTCACCATGTTGATGGTGATATCGGTAAATGCTTCATGGAGGTATCTGCACACCACGTTCACCCAGGTGGACACGTCTCTGGTGTAGCTGTGCGTTTTGTATAGGGTCATGACGTGGGCCAGGTTGGACAGCTTGGGATTCTTCTCTTCTAGGCATACCTAGCAGGGAGGACAAGGTGACTGCATTTTACGCCTGTGGGACGATTTACAAGGTACAAATCGGACAAAGATCTGTTAATATCAAACCTGTGCAATTCTCTCTGCGGCTTCTTTACAGAAGTTGTTCGGGCTCTCAAAATGCTGAATTAAATGAGGCAGCAGACATAGGATATTCAACGGAAAACCTGGAGACGACCAAACGTGAGATTCCTTACAATCAACATCATTTAGTTTTAGAGATAATTACTGAAATATTAATAGATTATATATATATAAATAAATTGTGAATCCAATGGGTCTCTCTACACAGTAATAATCAACTCACAGGACATTATATCAAACTTGCAGTGGGTTCGGAAAGTATTCAGACCCCTTTAAATTTTTCACTGCAGTCTCATCATGCCTAAATCTTTGTTCTCAGGACAGGCGATGCTTAGCCCGGCAGCCATGTGTATTTAGAAGGGAATCATGATGGAGATCAATTATTGATGTTGTATTGGCACCTTGAAACTTACCTATGACTTGTGTGCAGTCCACCATGGAGACCCGTGAAACAGGCGTGAGCAAACTGAAGAGCTGAAGCGTCAAGTCCGTCGTAGTGAGAGACGTGAACCCTTTCAGGAGTAGCTGCTGCAGCCCAGAGAAGTCTGACCACTTCAGCTGTCCTTGTAGCTTCTCCAGCTTCTCTCGGTTCTCAGACTTGTCCAGCGGCAAATGAGACAAAAGTTTATTCAACAGTCTCAGCGCCATCAAATACTCAAATTCAAAGTCTGACTCCATGAGGGCTATAGCGACCCAGAATATGGTGGCCAACAGGTTAGTGGGGTTGTTTATGTGGGAGGGATCGGCCACGTTGTCTTTCAGTGAGGATGAACTCCTAGTTTTAGGAGAGAATCCCTGTTGAGTACAAGCCTGAATCCTGTCCAGAGTGGCACTGCGAGGAGGATCCGAAGACTTGTCCACAACACCAAACTTCTTGGGAACAGAGAAGCTCCTCTGGTGGCGGCTACGTTCAGCCGTGGCCGTGCTGCCACCCACCATCCCAGGATTAACGTTCAGCTGACCGGTACTCTTCCTGTTTGCAGTTAGCTTTGTATTGGAAGTCAGATCAGGAGACGACGACCTGTAAATAAGAACACGGCATTCATTAACTACTTCTTTCAATCGGTGATGATCTAACCTTAAATTTAATTTTACAAAACCTTTCTAAACATTAAAGGGATTTTTTTTGGTTTCAGAAAACCCCTGTGCCTAGCTGTAGCACAGAGTGTGCTTTACTCACCCCCCTCAGGTCCACTGCTGAATATTTTTGGCTGCAGGGGAGGGCGATAAAAGCACTTTTTTTTTCTTTATTTTTTTTTTAACAAACCTTGAGACAGGGTTTTTCTGAAACTGGAAAACCCCATTACTACTTTTCCAAATCCTTTGCAAAGCAGTTCCCCTCCAGAGGACACTGTCTAGTGCCACCTAAAGATGCCCATTTTGTAAGTCAATGTTCGACCCGTAAAAATGTCTTGAAATACGAAGAAGGATACTGACCATACCAGACACAAATCTGTAGACACCTTGCCTCTTCTAAGGGGTACTGATCTGACCGAATTGTACCCTACTTTGTACTAAAGAGGAGCAAGAACCCTGAAACAGCTGGGCCTCTACTTTTGGCTAATATCCCGAGATGTGCTTCAAGTCTCTTTCACGGCTGCGGCATTGACTTACAGGGTATCTCCTACAGATAGAAGTAGGGAGAGCATTTCTTCTGGAAAAGAGCTACTTTGCATACTTTTTTTTTTTCATTAAAGGTGTATTCCCATCTCCAAGATCCTATCCCGATATGTGTAATAATAATAATATTAGCAAATGCCTACAATTAGAAATGTAGTCTAGTTCTTCAGATTCGCTGTGTCACTTACCCCATGTGCAGGGCATTGCAGTAAACTAGGTATCCATGGTTACGACCAATCATATAGTTACAGTTAGTTAGTGGTTGTAACCATGGATACTTAAGCTCATGCAATGCCCTGCACATGGGGGAAGTGACATAGCGAATCAGAAGAACTACACTACATTTCTATTTGGAGGTATTTGCCAATATTATTATTATTACACCTAGAAACCATAATGCCTACCAAGTTCAGGTCACTTGCTCTGGAAATTGCATTATATATATGGATCGTAACACTGAAGTGAGAAATCAGCCTAAGACTGGATCCCTCATACCCCCATATACTTATGCTCTGATCAGCTTACTTGTATGTGACTATTAGTATTATTAAAAATTATGGATAGATTTTACCACTGTCCTCCCTTCTGGAAACCTAAACTATGCAGTGACAAGTGACATAGATCGTATAATGAGCGCCATTGCTACACCAAGAGGAAGCAGAGTAGCACCAGATGGCACTCGCTACATCGATTTGACATCCATACTGAGTTTGTTGCATGAATTATTTTTTTTTTTACCAAATGGGAGTCTATGAGCCATCTATGTAACTATTTGCCATGGGGCTGTATGTTCAGTGCATACATACAGCGCCACTCCTTTCCACAGGTTGTGCCCAGCATTGCAACTCCGCTCCATTGACATGAATAAGACTGAGCTGCAATATCACGTAACTTGTGAAAAAGTGTAACACTTTTTTTGGAGAAAAAAACTATGCTTTTCTAATCCTGGACAAACCCTTTGATGCAATCAATAATGATGAGCGAATGTGCTAGGATAAGGTGTTATCTGAGCATGCTCAGGTGCTAACTGAGTGACTTCGGTGTGCTCTAAAAATATGTTCGTGTCCCGCAGCTGCATGCCTCGCGGTGTTTGACATCAGCAACACAAGCAGGGATTGTCTAACATACAGGCAATTCCTACATGTGTTGCAGGTGTCGAACAGCCGTGAGACATGCAGCCGCAGGGACTTGAACATATTATTCGAGCACGTCGAAGACACTCTGTTAGCACAGAAGCATGCTCAGATAACACCTTATCCCAGCATGTGCGCTCATCACTAGTAATAAAAAAAACCTTCTTCTGAGAAAGATGTAGAAGGAGCTTTAGATTTGCCAAAATAAGAAAAACATCATTAAGTAATGCAATACTCCCCAGCTTATGCATTAGGTAAGTGCAGCTTTAGCATTAGCCATTTGCTGGCTGAATCCTGACAAGTGGGTTGAAAACATGAATTATAAAGCACTGGGATAGCACATAAGACACTATCCATATACAAGATAAGAGGGTCGGGGGCAGCCGTGTTATAATGTATGAAAGCCCCTTCATGTACTCATTTTGTTGTCACATTTTACATTTTATTATTCCTCCAAGAATAGAAAATAGTCCAATAATCAATAGTCACCTCCAAAGGAAGTTATAGGGGATATGTAGAATTTAAATGAATGGTAATCCATGAAAAATACATGGATGTGCTGGGTCTGCAAGAGCGAAAGACGATTTTTGAGGGAGAATAGAAGTTATCCCTTTAAAGGCGTCATCGTGGTCAAAAAGCTTAAGCCATGTTCTTATTTTGAGATGGTTGGTGGTCGGACCTCTAGAAACCCCACTGATTTGTGAATGGAGCTGGGTGCAGTTCTCTGGGTCACCAAACAGTGAGGGTCCGCAGAACGGAACCGCAGAGGTCAGGCCCCCACTGATTGATCCTAAAGTAATCTCATATCCTAGTAATAGTCAGAACATTTGTGAACGGCTAGACCCTAACCGGATACCTGGAAAGCACAGCCAGCAGATCGCTGTTCTTCAGACAGTCAGCTAAGTTATCAACAGCAGCTTCCAAAGTAAGGAGGACCTCCATGACATAGCCCTGCCAGGAAAATAAAGGAGAAGTCGATTCTGAGTAAGTGACGATGTGCTAAAAAGACAAGTAATTAAAAATATTAATACAACCAGCCACAATCTCAGATTTCTCTGTAATAGAATAGAGGTGTAAGGATAATGTTTCTCCATGTGCAGAGACAAGCCAGGCCTGCCACGTCAGAGTGAGGAGACTTTTAAGCCATGCAATGCTCCTCCGGAGAAATTAAATACACAAAATGTCTCTTCAGAGAAGAAGAGGATTAGAACTAAACACTGGGTCTGCAAACTGAGATTCTGGTTTGGCTTTTATCTTAAGTCACATGGCAAGGCTTGCTAAAGAGTCGATATTGACTTTTAAGGACGCTGCTTCTATAGGTGGCGCTAGAGTTCTAGTACTCCTCCTCTCTGAAGAGACAATTTGCATATGTAATAGAATAGAAGATATTGAGGGAAATTATGTAAATCTAGTAGAAAGGTAAAACTAGGGGGAAGAGTGTGTCGGAAAATAAGAAATGGCATGTGCCCAATATTAGTTCCGCCTTGCCATCAGATCTCTAGATCATGACAGGTTCCACTCAGAGAATGTCCACATGCGGCACTCCAGCTCTTCTGATTTCCCAGCATGCACCGACAGCCTGGAGCTGTAGCTTTATATAGGCTGGAGGGCAGCAGGGAGCGGACCCCTGGAATACCATGGACGCAGCCAAGATCACTGCTAAGCAGCAGCACTTACATGATGGAATCACCCCTCTAAGAAATCACTTGCAATATATTCAGCAAGCTACATTATCATGTGTTTTATTCCTTAGAAAATCGATATTAAAGCACCACTCCGGCATTTTTGTTCACTTCAGCACTGGAGTGGTGCTATTAATCTAGTGTAATCTTAATATTATACCCTTCAGCTGTTGATGGCGCCACTCTGGTCACGCGCCGCCATTTTGTAACTGTAACTTGTAACTGATCAGAAAAAGCAGAGGTAACGGTCACAAGCTCTCAGTATAGGTCTATGTGACCCTCGTTCTGGCCTCGTAGAACTACATTGAGTAGTGACTTCCAGATCGCCCAACACATACTGGAACAATCCAGTAGGTCACAACCTGCAGAAGACGACCGGAGCGACGCCGGAACAGAAAAAGACGGCGGCAGGCAAGTATGAGATTACAGGGAACTTGGATTAGTTGCACCACTCCAGCGCTGTAATAAAAAAAATTAAAACCGCTGGAGTGGTGCTTTGGAGGAAAAATGTAAGGTGGACAAACCTGTATTTCATCTCCATATTCTCCTATGACCTCGACCAACCTAGAAAGAAGGTCAGATAATGCATGGGCTGAGAGCGGCTGCTTCAAAGCTCGCAGAATCTGGAAAGAGCGCCCGGCGTAATGTCTAGAAGAGCTGGCGAGGGCAGTCTGTAGCGCCACTTCGCTTAGGTGCTGCTCCAAGTGGAAGCCTAAGGATCAGCACGAAACAATACATTTATTAAAAAAAAATAATGGTAAAAGGAAGAAAAAGAGCCAAAAAAAGTCACATTGCAAAAATAGTTTTTCTAAAATATGACCTTTAGAGTTTCAGAATTTGAAGGTCAGCCCTAGTGGTTATTCAAAGTCTTAATTTATAAAAGGTAAGGTAAAAGACAAATTATTCTACATTGTGCTGAAGCATTAGCGACTACCAGAAAAGTTCACTCTCTTTAAAAGCCAAACGGATGTTTTGGTTTCTATTAGTTGTACTTGAGAATTAGTGGTTTCTGAATGGCCGTGAAATGATCATGGGGCCCAGCAGGGGGCAGCGTAGCACCACTTCTAATAAAGTAATGACCGCTCTGAGATCATACAAAATAAATACTAAAGGAGGACGCCATATTCTTCACACACACACGGATCAGGACATTACCAGATTTTGTGTCCTTAAATACAGACACTACGTGACGTAAGAAGTTGGTGAGCTGATCTGCACTTCTGGAATTCTGGTTCTTGGGTGTGATGTCCTCATGGCACCAGAGTGGCCCAAATGCTCTGCAACAATAGAAGACAATATGATAGTATATAATTAACCCTTTCATGGCGTGGCAATTTAAAAAATAAAAATAAAAAATTTTCCTTCCCTTTCTTTCAGGAGCCGTAATCTCAATCGTCAGCAGGGGCCACCATCTGCAATGCCTCTCTTACAGCAGTCTAGCTGCATATAAGTCCCCAACCCCCTCTGCATATCCCCAAAAATATCTTTTCTAACCCCTCCATACGGCGCGGTCCGGCCTGATTCCTCATCTATCCTCACAATCACCATCCTCCAGCCCTGCTTCATGTCCGTCACCCACACAGCGCCCCCCATTTAGCTCCTGTGCCGTGCATGTCACCCTGCTGAGGGCAGAGCACAGTACTGTAATGGCCCCGCACTGGCTTTACTTCCGGGTCACCGCCCTCTCCTGGCATAGTGCGCCCGTTCACACGTCCAGTAGTCATCCGCTTGAGACTGATCCAGCAGCAATCAGTTTTCTTAGCAGGACAAAAATGTTGCAATGACAAAAAGAAAAAAAAAAAAAGACATACTGCAACTGGGCACATTGTTTTGATCAGTAGTCATCAGTTTTCTTCCATTTGAAATGAATCCATTTTTTTTTCCTCACCGATCTGTTTCAAAACGGATGATTATTGGACATGTGACCTAAGGCTGCATTTACACTGCAAGATAATCATGGACGAGTGTCACGATTATCTTACAGTGTAAACAGGCTGCCGATGAAATGATCTTTAGTGCGTCACAAAAAAAAAAAAAAAACATTCTCAGCAAATGCATTGTCCTGTGTAATCAAGACTTGCACTGCCGAGAACTACGGCAGCTTATGCCCAGTGAGCTATCTACTATAGTAGTTATGCATTGTGTAGTTTGGTCTGACTGTTTAAACAGGACTCACATTATACACGGATTTTGGTAAGAACTTACCTGTAAAATCCTTTTCAGCGAAGAAGGAAGGGAGACACACTAGTCATTACTAGTGAGTAGGCGGAGCCCACATAGGATAGAAACACCTCAGATTAAAAAAGTGTTGACCGGCCCCTCCAGCTTATAGGGCTCCTCCTACTCCAGCTCTCCAGTCGTACCCAAGCTAAGGAAGAGTAAATATCACCAGCGGAGCAACATAACCCCTTCTGAAGGATTTCAGAGAGAAAAACAAGGAGACAGGTTATGCATATAACAGAAAAAACCACACAGTCTCAGGTACTACTCACTGAACCTGACCACTGCGATGAGCTGGCAATGCTGGAACAGAGCCTTAGCGCGCCGACCTCAGCCCAGATAATCGCTATCAGAGAAGGGTCACGCCGCATCTGAAAACACAACACACTTCTGCCATGGGAGGGATGTGTGTCTCCCTTCCTTCTTCGCTGAAAAGGATTTTACAGGTAAGTTCTTACCAAAATCTGTGTTTCAGCAGCAGATGAAGGAAGGGAGACACACTAGTCATTACTAGTGGGACGTCCCAAAGCAGTCCAAAAATAAGGGTGGGCAAAAAAACCAAGAGGCAGATACCCAACAACCTAAATAAATGCGCAACTAGCGCTAACTACAAGTTCACAAGAACTTTAAACTACAGCCGCCTGCAGGACCCTACGTCCTAAGGCCGCATCAGCGGAAGCACTGACATCCACCTTATAACATTTTGTAAATGTGTGGACGGAGCGCCAGGTCGCCGCCCGGCAGAGCTGAGCTGCCGAGGCTCCTTGATGAAAAGCCCACGATGAACCCACAGCCCTTGTGGAGTGAGCTCGAATCTTAATCGGGCAAGGTTCGCCCTTAAGTCGGTAAGCCTCTAAAATGGCCGACCGAATCCAACGAGCTATAGAATCCTTGGAAGCTCGTTGCCCACGTCGACGACCTGCTGGAATCACAAACAGAGAATCCGACTTCCGAAAACTTTGAGTAATAGACAAATAGAACTTCAAAGCCCGCACCAAATCCAATGTGTGCAAGGCCCGTTCCTTCGCATTCCTTGGCTCCGGACAAAGCGAGGGCAACACAATATCCTGGTTAACATGAAACTGTGACACCACTTTAGGTAGAAAGTCGCCCCGTGTGCGAAGCACTACGCGATCTGGGTGAAACTCCAGAAAAGGAGGCGAGCAAGAAAGAGCCGCCAACTCAGAAACCATTCTCAAAGAAGTGACCGCCACTAGGAAGACAACCTTCCAAGAGAGAAAGGAAAGATTAACAGAGTCCATAGGCTCAAAAGGCCCATGTTGAAGAGCCTCCAAGACAAGATTGAGCCGCCAAGGAGACACAGGCGCCTTCCGCGGCGGAAATTGACGGGTTACCCCGCAAAAAAAGGAACGTACGTCCCTACGCGAGGCGATAGTCTTCCGAAACAGCAAGGACAGAGCAGAAACCTGTCCTTTCAGAGTGCTAACTGCCAAACCCTTGTCCAGCCCGTACTGCAAAAAGGCCAACAAATTGGGAATGGAAAAGTCTTAGTTACTTACCGTTAACGGTATTTTTCGAAGTCCATGACAGCACTACAGAGAGAGGGGATCCGCCCCCTTAGGAACAGGAAACCTACAGATACAAAAGGGCGGCACCTCTCCCACGCCTCAGTTGGATTACAGAGCATAAGAGGACTATCAAGGTTAAATCGTATACAGCAAAAAATTTATGCATCACACAGTAACAATAATCAATTGTTTATTACATGTGGACTATATAAGAGAAAGAAGTGCACATAGAACATGGGTGGGAATGTAAGGGTGCTGTCATGGACTTCGAAAATACTGTTAACGGTAAGTAACTAAGACTTTATTCGAACGTCCATGACAGCACTACAGAGAGAATTACAGAGAGTAATAACCACTCAGGGAGGGACTACAGCCTGCAGCACCCTTAATCCGAAAGAAAGGTCTGAGGAAGCACCCAAATCTAACCTATAATGAGTGTAAAACGTGTGTGGAGAAGACCACGTAGCTGCCTTACATATCTGGTCATTGGAGACTTCTGCCCTCTCTGCCCATGAAGTCGCCACAGCTCGGGTGGAATGCGCCCTTAGCCTCTCAGGTGCCGGCTTGCCCTTCGAGGTGTATGCCAGAGAAATTGCTTCCCTAATCCATCTGGCCAATGAGCTTTTTGTTATTCTACAGCCTTTGTTAATTCCCTGAAAAGAGACAAACAATGCATTGTCCCTTTTCCAGGGATCAGTGACTGCCAAATATTGCAGGAGACATCTTCTAACATCTAGAGTATGGAGTTTTATCTCTTTTTGATTAGATGGATTAGGGATGAATGAAGGGAGAACAATCTCCTGTGTTCTGTGGAAAACGGAAGACACCTTAGGTAGGTATGCCGGATCAGGTCTAAGTATTATTCTATCATTCAGGACCCGAGTGTAAGGAGACAGTCTGGATAGTGCCTGGATGTCACTTACCCTCCTAGCCGAAGTTAATGCTATCAGGAATGCGGTTTTAAGGGAAAGAATTTTTATTGTTGCTGCTGATATAGGTTCAAAAGGGGGCTCTGTTAAAGCAGTGAGAACAAGGTTCAAATCCCATGGCATGATTCTGTTCCTTACTATGGGTCTCGACCTACCCGCAGCTTTAATGAATCTACTGACCCAGTAATTATTGGCGATGTTGCAACTGAAGAGTGCCCCCAAAGCTGAAACTTGCACCTTAATGGTGCTTGTGGAGAGACCCAAGTCCAGACCCTTTTGTAGGAATTCTAGAATCTGGGTTATCGGTGTTGGGTCCCCTGCTATCACCCCCGAGCTCTGGAGAAATTTTTTCCAAGTCCTAGTGTAGATTCTAGTTGTAACCTCTTTTCTGCTCTTAAGAAGAGTATTAATTACATTAGCAGAAAAACCCTTATCCCTCAGCAGCGACCATTCAAAATCCACGCCGTCAGGTGGAGGCCTGCTACTCGAGGATGGTAGACTGGACCCTGGGAGAGCAGATCGGGAATATCTGGCAGGACCCACGGGTCGGCTATCGACATGTTTCTGAGACATGAAAACCATGCCCTCCTGGGCCAGAAGGGAGCGACTACTATTACTCTCGCTCTGTCTTTCCTGACCTTCCTCAATACTAGGGGGAGTAAGGACAAGGGAGGGAAGGCGTATGCTAGATTGAAATCCCACTTTAATAAAAGAGCGTCCACTGCCAGAGGGTGTTCTTTGGGATTTAGAGAGCAGAACCGTCTCACTTTCCTGTTGCTTTTGGTAGCAAAGAGATCTATGTCCGGTTGACCCCATTTCTGTACAATCAGGTCGAAGATGGAAGTCTTTAACGACCACTCTCCTTGACTTAGGAGATTGCGGCTTAAGAAGTCCGCCTTGGTATTTTCTTCTCCCCTTATATGTAGAGCCGTTAGAGAAAGAAAGTGTCGTTCTGCTATCTGGAGTAGGCGCCTTGCCACTTCCATGAGAGGACCGGAACGAGTACCACCCTGGTGGTTGATGTAAGCGACTGTGACACGATTGTCGGAGAGCACTCGAATGTGGTGACCCTGTAGATAGACAAGGAGCTTTTTAATCGCTAGCTCTACCGCCGTTAACTCCTTCATATTAGAAGACATTTGAATCTGATCCAGCTCCCATAAGCCCTGAACCATAATGTCCCCCATATGAGCCCCCCACCCAGAGGGGCTTGCATCTGTCGTGACTATTCGGGATATTTCATATTCCCAGGGAACCCCCTTAGACAGGTTCGTCTCCTCCTTCCACCAATCCAGGGATCTTATAGTAGTCTGGGACAAGGATAGCTGGCCTTCTAGGTAACCACCTAGAAAATTTTGATACAACAAGACCTCAGCTTGCAGCGTCCTTGTGTGAAATTGAGCCCACTGAACCGCGGAGATACAGGACGAGAGGGAGCCCAAAAGAGACATGGCCTTCCTAAGAGACATGGAGGGGTTATTGGAAGCGTTTAGGACCTGGTACCGTAAGCGAATCAACTTGTCTGACGGTAAACTACAGATCTGATTCCGTGAATCCAGAATTAGCCCTAGAAACTGCTGGACCCCCATCGGAATCAAACGAGACTTTTTAGTATTTATTAGCCATCCCAGCAGCTCTAAGGTAGATATTGCTCTTTGCAGTTGCTCTAGGCAATGCTCTGCCGTCTTTCCAATGGTAAGAAAGTCGTCGAGGTAGGGGACTATAAGCATATTGGATTCACGTAAGTGGGCCATGACCTCCAACATAACTTTAGTGAACACTTGTGGGGCAACCGCCAAGCCAAAAGGAAGGGCACTATATTGAAAATGTCGCAGCGATTCCCCCATCTGGATTGCTACTCTGAGGAAACGCTGATGCTCCACATGGATCGGTACGTGGTAATAAGCGTCTTTCAGATCTAACACCACCATAAAGCAATTTTCAAACAGAAGCTTTATTGCTGAGCTGACCGTTTCCATTTTAAATGGGTGAATAACCAGGAATTTATTGAGGGCTTTCAAATTAATAATTGTTCTAAAAGAACCGTCCGGTTTACGGATCAAAAACAGAGGGGAGTAAAACCCTTTACCCCGTTCTGCTTCCGGCACCTCCACTAAGACTTTCTTAGCGCAAAGCTCCTGAACTTCCAACTCCAGAGCGGCCTGCTCCGATGGGGAAGTCCTGAGGGGGGTAATTTTAAAGTTATCCCGAGGTACCGAGGAGAATTCTAATCGCAGCCCTGTAGCTATGAGGTTAAGGATCCAGCTACTGCTTGAGATTTCCGACCAGGCCGGGAAGAAGGCCCTCAATCTGCCTCCTACCGGCATCGCTAGTCATTGCGAGGGTTTTTTTGTTTCTCTAGGTGGACCCCTAAACATAAACCCTGTACCTCTTCGCCTCTTTTCATCCCATTTGGCTCGCTCCCTGGACGACCTTCTGCGGCTGAACCTCCTTCTGCTGAAAGGTCTTTTATAGAAAGGGGTTGATAGACTGGGAAACTTTTTCTTGTCGTCCCCTGCCTTTTCCAAAAGTTTGTCCAGGACCGGGCCAAAAAGATATTCGCCGTCACACGGAATGGAGCAGAGGCGAGATCTGGCTTGAATATCGCCCGGCCAACATTTCAGCCATAACGCCCTTCGTGCTGCATTAGACAGCCCTGCCGCTCTGGCAGCCATTCTTACTGAGTCCGCTGAGGAATCAGCCAGGAAAGCCGCCGCGTTCTGAATTACCGGCAAGGTCTTCCGAATTGACCCCCTAGAGGTTCCATCTGCTAACTGGGATGCTAACTGGTCTAGCCAGACCATCATTGATCTGGCTGCACAAGTGGCTGCAACCGCTGGTCTCAGGGCACCTGCCGACATCTCCCATATCCCTTTCAAGAAGGAGTCTGCTTCTTGTCTAGTGGATCTTTCAAAGACCCCATATCATCGAATGGGATGGAGGATTTTTTAGAAGCCTTCGCCACTGCTGCATCCAGCTTCGGGGCCTTATCCCATCTACCTGTCAAGGGATCTTCAAAGGGATATCTCCGCTTAAACGCTTGGGGTAAGGAGCCTCTTTTTTCAGGCTTCTTCCACTCTCTGTCCAAAAGGCCTTGGATGCTACTGTTTAGAGGAAAGGATCTCCGTTTTTTTGGATCTAGACCACCGAACATCAGATCCTGTACTGAGAGTTCTGGTCTCGCCTCCTCTACCCCCATGGTGGACCTAACTGATTTGACAAATTTGTCCATCTGGTCCAAGGGAAAACAAAATCGGGTAGCGTCTTCCGTAGAAGAAGAGGAAGAAGCCGAAGAGGAAGGCGAGGAGGGTCCTGACACAACTTCACCCTTGTCATGGGCGGCAGGTGAATCTGAATCAGATAAAACTGGTACAGTTCTACGCCTGGAAGATTCTCCGTGTCTTGAGGACGCTTTCATCTCTGCTCTTATTATCTCCTTCAGGCTTTTGGTGAAATCTGGAGTCTCCTCCGCTATCTAAAAAGGGAAGGGGCATAGGGGGGGGTTACTATCTCATCCCAGGCCCCTGCCCTTCCCCCTTAAATGCCCTACCGTCTGTTGCATGCACGGCTGGCATAACCTTTTAGGGCAAGCGTCAGGCAGAGGGCAAGCACAAAAGGCACATTCCCTGTGCTTGCTTTTCACCGAACACTTCTTCCCCTAGTAACGGAACACAGAATGGGGGGAAAACTGCATTACTGGGTATTCTAGGTTTGACGATCTCTTAGCCAGTCCATACAGCAGTAGGTACCGGATCACGGGGAGGGGTCTTTTTCCCAGCTGCGGAACTTCTGCGGCTGGCGCCCCTGGCCATTGAAGAGGAGCGCTCTGTCTGCTGCTGCTGGCTCTCCTGATGCACCGAGGGAGCTTCTGCAGTGTCCATTGTCAGAAAATGGGGCAGAAGCGCTTTACCTCCTTCCCAGGCTCATTATATCCTCCCCCGGATATCCGGGTCAGCAGGTGTGGCCAGGGGTCCACCCCCTCCTGCTCCCCGCCCCACAGCCCCCCTGCACCTCCCCGCCGTCCCCACAGCAGGCGCCGCCTCAGTATGGTGCAGCCGCCAAAATTTTCAAAAATGCCGGCCGGTGTCTCACTTCCGGTTCCGGCGGTGGAGACTCCGCCCCCTTCCTCAGCGCTCCCACCGATCAGCCCGCACCGACGCAGGCAAGTAAAGCCTCCCGCCGCATCGCCCCCCCAGCAGGGATGCGAGCGGGAGATGTCAAAAAGCCCCAGCCACGCCGCCGCAGCAGCGGCGCGTGGCGAAAATTTCAAAAACCCCACCGCGCCGTCCCCCGCAGCGACGAGCGGCGGGAAATTCAAAACACCCGCCGCGCCGTCCATAGCAGCGACGCGCGGCGGAAAATTCAAAAAACCCCCGCCGCGCCGTCCATAGCAGTGACGCGCGGCGGGAAATTCAAAAAAATTTTTTTTTTTTTTACGGCTGCACCACCAGCAGGCCCCCACCATGACAGGACCGCAGGAAGGACAGAAGCAGGCACCGGGACCAGGGAGAGGGGGGAATACTTACCAACCGGCGCTGGCTGGGAGACAGGGATCCTCTGGATACTGCTCCACCTGCTCCGCACACTGTCGTGGAGTCCTACCCGGACCCACCGTGGCGCTTCCAGGAGCTCCGCACCGGTCGAGGTGGGAGATCCCCCCCCGCTACCTGGGTCGACCGGCCGGCCTGGGTCCTCCTGAAGATCTTCATCTGTAGGAAAACCGTCCTTTAGGAACAGGAAACCAACTGAGGCGTGGGAGAGGTGCCGCCCTTTTGTATCTGTAGGTTTCCTGTTCCTAAGGGGGCGGATCCCCTCTCACTCTAGTGCTGTCATGGACGTTCGAATAAAAATTCTCAGGTTCCTAGAAGAACCCGAACACCACGAAAAGAAGGCTTCCCAAGTCTTGTGATAAATCCTAGTAGTAGCCGGACCTCTGGCAGCTCGCAGAGTGGCAATGACTTCGGCTGAAAAACCTTGACGGGTCAAGATTTCGGTCTCAAGAGCCACGCCGTCAAACGCAGAGACTTCAGGTCCGGGTGACGAACGGGCCCTTGGGTTAACAGGTCCGGGCGAAGAGGGAGTGGAAGTGGAGGCGCTGCCAGAAGCGACACCAGTGTCGAGAACCACGTCCTCCTTGGCCAATCTGGGGCTATCAACATAGCCGGGACTCTCTCCAGTCTGATCCGACGCAACACCAGAGGAAGTAAGGATATCGGCGGGAACACATAGATTAGCTCAAATTGGTCCCAAGGAGCCACCAGAGCATCCACCGCCACAGCGTTCGAGTCCTTGTACCTGGACATGAACGTCGGTAACTTGGCATTGAACCTGGATGCCATCAAATCCACTTAGGGAGTTCCCCAACGGGAGCACAGCAGTGCAAAAATTTCCGGATGAAGACTCCATTCTCCGGATCCATCTTTTCGCGACTGAGGAAGTCCGCTGTGATATTCTGAACTCCTGGAATGTGAATCGCAGAGACGGCTGGCACTCTGGCCTCGGCCCATACCAGAATTCGAGACACTTCCATCATGAGCCTGAAGCTCCTCGTCCCACCTTGATGGTTGATATACGCGACCGCCGTCGCGTTGTCTGTCTGCACTCGGACTGGTAGACTGCTTAAAGGGACCGTCCAGTGTTGGAGGCAAAGGAAAACTGCCCTCAATTCCAGGATGTTGATCGGCAGGACAGACTCTTCCAACGACCATACTCTCTGAATCCAGAGATAGTTCCAGACACCCCCCCAGCCCGTCAGGCTGGCATCGGTGGTTATGATCGACCACCTCGGAGGAAGGAAGGACTTCCCCAGGGATAACGCTTCCGGACGTAACCACCATTCTAGAGACTCTCTCACCCTGTGGGAGATGATGACACTGCAATCCAGTGAAAACTGCGATCGATCCCAACGGTTCAAGATGAATATTTGGAGAGCCCTGGAATGAAATTGGGCAAACGGAATTGCTTCCATTGACGCCACCATCAAACCCAGAAGGCGCATACACCTTCGAAGGGACATTGCTGTCGCAGACTTCATAACCTGTACATGACGAAGAAGACTCGCTTGCTTGTCTGGAGGCAGAGACACCACTGCTCGTACCGTGTCGAAATGCATTCCCAAAAACAGGATTGACTGCGACGGTTCCAGAGACGACTTCTCCCAATTGACCAGCCACCCGAAGTCCTCCAGGAGCTGAAGGGATAGATTGCGAGCCGTCACCGCCTCCTCCTTTGAGGACGCCACAATCAAAAGGTCGTCCAGATAGGGAAGAATCGTAACCCCCTGTCTTCGCAGAATCACCATGAGAGGAGCCAGAATTTTTGTAAAAACTCTGGGTGCTGAGGCCAACCCGAATGGCAGGGCCACAAACTGGCAATGGTCCTGGCCTATGGCAAAACGAAGGAAGCGTTGGTGGGCCCTTCCAATGGGGACATGCAAATAAGCGTCGCGAATGTCGATTGACACCAAAAAATCGTTCTGCGACAAGGCCGCCACAACGGAGCGAAGTGACTCCATGCGGAATTTCCGGGAGCGGACATGCCGATTCAATCTTTTGAGATCTAGAACGGGGCGAAATTTGTCCTCCTTTTTGGGGACCACAAAGAGGTCGGAATAAAACCCTCTTCCCCGGTCCTCCGGTGGAACTGGTACCACCACACCCTTCTGTAGAAGGGAATCGACCTCCCGCAGTAGAGCGGCATATAGCTCGGGCTCTGACGGAATGCGGGATTGGCAAAAACTGTCTGGGGATCGAGAAAGAAACTCTATGAAATAGCCTGCCGATACAACCCGCGTCACCCAGGCGTCCGACACGCGGGAAGCCCAAATCGGTTCGAATTGGAGCAGGCGACCTCCCACTCGAGAACCCTCGAGTGAGGCCCTGGCGTCAGTCCGCCTTAGCGGGCTTTTTGTCAGCTTCCCGCTTGTCTTGGCGGAAGCTCTGTTTCCAGGAAGTGCGGGATTTCTGAGCGTTCTTTTTTCCCGAAAAAGAGGGACGCCCCGATCCCCAAGAGGGCTGACCGAACCGTCCCCTGGACCGAAAGGACCGCCGACTAGTACCGGCACTATGCCTGCCAGCCGCATAAGACACAGCTCTTCGCTGCGGTAAAGCCGTTTCTTTTGCCTTTGCCTTGGCAATCAGCTCCGTGAGGTCAGATCCAAATAGCTGACCACCCTTGTAAGCTAAAGAAAGCAAACCTTGCTTGGAAACCGCGTCTCCGGTCCACTGTCTAAGCCACAGAGCTCTCCTGACTGTGATCGCCGAGGATTGTGCCCTGGACAGCAGTGAGGCAGTATCCAAACCTGCATCACTGCCATATCGTGCTGCATCCTCCAATGACTTGAAAAGCCCCACTACCTCGGATAGTGGGGATCCATCTTGCCACGCCGTCCGTAGACGGTCTAACCAGCTCAGGGAAGCTTTACAAGCACACATGGATCCTAGCACTGCTCTGAATCCATGACCTGCGGCCTCGTAGATGGATTTCGCTGCCATCTCCGTTTTTCTGTCCAGCGGATCCTGCAGACTCGCCTTCCCTTTAACAGGAAGCAATGAGGATTTGCTAAGCTGGGATAAAGGGACATCCACTTCAGGAGAAGGAATCCAATTATCAATCAACTCCGCGTACACGGATATAGCGTCTCAAAAAACCGTGTCCCCTGAAAACGTTTATCTGGACACAGGCGTTCCTTCTCCACTGCCTCATTAAGCTCGTCCAGAGATGGTAAGGCTGATCGCGACCTATGCGACTCCTGAAACATCCGGGCCGACTTACCAGGACGTCTAGTTACCTCCTCCGGTAACTGTAACGCCTCCCTCATGGCTCCAATAAAAGCCTCTGTACGGCTCAAAAGAGAGGCAGAGTGTCCTTGCCGATCCTCCTTATCCGAATCGGACACCTCCCCATCCGAGCTTGAAGGGGAACCCTCCATACCAGAGATCTCCGAGTCGCTACGCGGGGAAGAAGGCACCGGCCTGTGTCGCTTCCTACCATGAGAGGATCTAGCTGACACCCAATAACCTAGAAGGTCAGAAAGGCCATTAATAGAACGAGCGAGGGCATCCATTTTGTCATCACTGACACCTCCAACCGCTGCGCTTGATGCCGTCGAGGTCTGCGTGTCAGATACGCGAGACTGATCCTGTAGCGGATCTGGGAGACGGTCCGCACCTCCTGGACCCTGATCCGACATGCCCTCACACAGTATATGGCAGGTCAAAAACCTGTCAGCAACTAGAACAGTGTGGTTTTCAAAGGCAAAACGTACGCTGAAGGGTTAAGCTCTTAAAGAGAGAGCTACCCCAGCTGTCTCCCAATAAAGGGTTAACCGCCAAAGAAGGGTTAATGTCACAGACTCCCCACAACCCTTGTGTAATGAAAAGGGTGTGCGAGCCCCAGGTGCCTCTTATGAGGTAACAGCTGCAGGACAGTGTTTCAAAGGTATGCCACATTAAACAAGAACGCCAACGAGATCGCTAACATATTGCGCTGAATTGTACATCGCAATGACCGCCAAAGTCGCTAAGGAGATCGCTAACCACTTATGCGTCGTCAATGAGATCGCCCACTGTGGCAGCTACTAGCGACATTAAAACGATCACAAAAAAAAAAACGATCGCAAAATTAAGCGTCGCTATTGTGATCGTAGCGGGAGCGTTTGTGTGTGACAGTACCTCCTGCGCTGTGGGTGTGAGGGGGTCAAGCTTCTGCCCTGACAGGTGGAAGCGACTCACCCAGCTGGCCGCGGTGTAGTGTCTTCCTTTCGGTCGGTCGGGGGGAGCGGAGAGTGAGGAGCCCGAGGAGGCCTTCAGTAATGGCCGCCGCGCTAGAGGAGAGAAGCCGGAAGAGAAAAAGGTAGGGAAAAGCGCGCGCTCAGAGCGCTTCCTGCCCGCGAAAAAATGGGAAAGCGCGAAGCCACGCCCCCCGCCGGTTTCAAAAAAAGTGCGCGACTCACTCCGCTCCCATGTCCTGCAGGTATCCACCTGCGGACAAAAGTACACAATCACCACACATGAATACATGTAGCAGCGGCTGCCGCAGCGGCCGCTGAAGCACTCAAAACACATTAAAATGTGGAGTACTCACCCAGCTGAGCGCCACAGGGACCCCTCAGAGATTTGTGGCGCTGTGCCCGTAGCTTCCCCCCAGGGCGGGGAACGCAGTGACCCCAGAAGCGCGGTTTGCGTCCCCGCCAGGGAAGCAATCCTCATCCCCCAGGGCCGGCAGGGTTCTGCAGGGACCACCTTACAGGGTAATACAGATCCGCCAAGGGAGAGGTGGGGGTCCAGCAGCGCTGAGACCCCTGAGACCTCTAGACCACTGGCGGTCCAAGTCTCTGTCCGACTAAAATAAAAAAAATTTCTGAGGAGCTGCTTCCAGCAGCGACTATCCTCTGTGACCTCAAATTTTAGACTGGAGAGCTGGAGTAGGAGGAGCCCTATAAGCTGGAGGGGCCGGTCAACACTTTTTTAATCTGAGGTGTTTCTATCCTATGTGGGCTCCGCCTACCCACTAGTAATGACTAGTGTGTCTCCCTTCCTTCATCTGCTGCTGAAATGGTATATATAGCATTGTTTAGCTTGGTCTGCCTGTGTAAATAGGACTCACACTATACAGTATATATATCATTGCTTAGTTTGTCCTGCCTGTGTAAACAGGACTCACACTATATAGTATATATGGCACTGTTTAGCTTGGTCTGCCTGTGTAAACAGAACTCGTGCTGCACAGTATATATAGCATTGTTTAGTTTGGCCTGCCTGTGTAAACAGGACTTGCGCTGTATAGTATATATAGCATTGTTTAGCTCGGTCTTCCTGTGTAAACAGAACTCGCGCTGCACAGTATATATTAGCATTGTTTAGTCTGCCTGTGTAAACAGTACTCACACTATATAGTATATTAGCATTGTTTAGCTTGGTCTGCCTGTGTAAACAGGTCGTATTGTGCCACCGGTTGGTCCATGTGAACAGACCCTTAGGGTCCCGTTACACATAACGACTCACCAGCAATCCCGACAACGATATGCACTTGTCAGGATCGCTGGTGTGTCGCTACATGATCGCTGCTGAGCTGCCAAACAGGCAGCGATCAGGACAGCGACTATGCGGGTAACATCGCTTAGTTACCGGCAGTGTACCTTAGATACCAGCGCGCTGGTGCAGGGAGCTGGTAACCAAGGTACACATCGGGTTTCTAGGCATCGCTCGGCGCTTAGAAACCCGCTGTGTACCTTGGTTACCAGCTCCCTGCACCAGTACGCTGGTATCTAAGGTACACATCGGGTTTCCAGGCGCCGCCCGGCGCACGGAAACCCGATGTTTACCTTGGTTACCAGCTCCGGCTGGCTGATCGCTGGTCTCCCGCCTGTCACACGCAGCGATGCGCGCTGGCCAGCGGGAGACCAGCGATCAAAAAATGGTCCAGGACATTCAGCGACGATCAGCGACACTCAGCAGGGGGGCTGATCATCGCTGAGTGTCACACTAATCGAGATCGCTGGCTTGGTCGCTGCTACGTCACAAAATCGGTGACATTTCAGCGATCTCGCTTATTGTAAAGGGGCCTTTAGTCATAAAGAGATCAGCAGGGACTTTGTCTGGATCATAAAACTGATTGCTGTAGGATCCGTCTGTTAAACCACTGATGTCAATGTGAATGGATCCGTTTTTCTTAAGTTTGAAACTGATCCAGTTTTTTTTTATCGTTGGATCCATTTCAAGCAAACAATCGCTGGACACGAGAACTCCACCTAGTTACTGAGAACACTGCCGAGTGTTCAGTGAGTGTTGTTCATAGCTACACAAACACTGATAAACCTCATTCCTCAGGAGGCCTGGGTGATAGGTTATCAGCAGCGGATTCAGAGGGTCAGATAAAACAATCTCTCCCTTCCAGACGGCTCACCTGGTGGTCAGAAACTCAATTAACTTGTTGGCTTTTTCATCCATTTCGACTGATGTGTCAACATCCTCGATCTCCTGGCTGATCTGGGGGATGTTCCCACTGCTTCCTCCAAGGCTGATACTGGAGGAGGTAGAGCTAGAACTGAGGCCGGAGTCTGGCACTGGAGAAGACTGGTACTCCCGGAGAAAGTCAAAGCCTCCTGCCAAAGATAATACAGGAATGTAGCATATCTCCCTGCACACAGACACGCACACAGACACGCACACAGACGCGTACACAGACACGCACACAGAAGCATCTGAGAGATATTTTTTATCTTGCAAATTCCACTTTGCTCTTTGCGCCATAACTTACAATGTATAAACGTGTTCCCATACACATCGTCTGATAAACACTAGTGAGGGCATGGCCATGTCTATGGCACGTGAAGTGATACACAATGGGCATTTGGCATCCTTTGATCCAACAATACTAATTGGATGAAATTGTTTTTTTTGGGGGGGGGGGGGGGTTATTTCATTTAAAGCACCATTCCAGCACTTTTCTTTATTGCACTGCTGGAGTGGTGCTTTAAATGTAATTCCCTGCCCCCTGTCTCATACTCGTCTGCCACCACCTTTGTTGTTTTCCAGCGTTGCCCCCGTCACTCTCCGTAGTGAAGTGACCTGCGAGAAGCTCCAGTGTTTCATGAAGCGGCGCGGAGGTCACTTTTCAATACAAGTCTATGAAAGCCTTGTTTTGTTGCATTGAGAGCCTGTGGCATAGCTTCTGACTTCCAGCCAATCAGAAGCTATGCTTACAAGATGGCATTGGGGGACCGGAGCGGCACCAAAAAAATGGTGAAGACGCCTGAGGGCGAGAATATGATCGGGGGCAGGCGACTTACATTTGAAGCGCCACTGTAGCGCTGAAACACAAAAATGCTGGAGTGGTGCTTTAAACCTGCTGGATTTGATGGCATTGCATCAGGATAGGCCAACACTTATTGATCAGTTGGGGTCTCAAAATAAGATCCCCCAAATTCTCAAAATGAGGAAGTAGTAGCATAAATTAATGGCCACCATACACATTAGAAGATTTCTGTGCAGGGAATAAGCTAAAGGGTCCTTGGTCCAATGATTAGCAGAGGTTACCTGACTTCCATCTATCACAGGGTTAAGGAAATGTTATGTAATCCTTTGTTGGTCTTTTTTTAATTCGCCATATGGTTCCAGAGATACAGGCCTTTTTATTTTGCACAAACTTTTATGGTCATTACCAAATGGGTGTGGCTCGCAGGATTCTTGGGGTGGTGGGGTATCTTTAGGCTGCTCTGTGTTATTACCCTGGGAGCACCGCCCCCTTGTAAAGACCATAAAGATTAGCACTAACTAAAAAGGCCCATATCTCATGAATCATATATAGGATGAAAAAAAACAACAAAAAAGCAATAAAAAATGAAATACTCAGGGGAGCAGTGGTAATAAACTGGGAGCAAACACTGTCCACTTTTGGCCTGGTGACAGGTCTTCTTTAAATTGTACCTGTCACTTCAGGTAACTTTTGAGAATAATGTGTGCACATGAGGAACAACGCTATTTCTGACCATTATATAAATTGTTTCCTGGATTTTTCCCCTTTGCGGGCTTTCCCTATCATTTTCAGCTGTCTCGGATTGGTAGCAGTAGCAGCTATGTCGTCTCTCATACACAACACGCTGCATAGATGGATTCACTTCTTTCTCTGTAGCACACAGGCAGAAGCAGCAGCAAGATGTAAGGTATTGTACATCAGTACTGAGCTGTGTGGCTGTGATTCCAGCACGGTAATGAAATATAAATGCTGAAAGCTGTAGCACGATCTTTTTGTGTCTAGTAGTCTCATGCTGAGTGCTCCATAGAATTTAATAGGCTTTGTAAGCTGACTTCTTTCTGTGCTGACCAGTCCATTTTGCATATTCATAACATTGAAGACTTTACATCGATTTCTGCCCTTTTGATCAACATTCACCCTCATTCATCTTTAAGTCTGAAGATAATTGTGATTACCTGTGTATGGGTATTCGGAATGGCAGGAAGACTGCACAGTCAATGTTTTGGCCTCATTAATCTCTCGAGCATGTAGAAGGACAGAAGCAATGCTTGAGAAATTGCTATTGCAGGACAGCGCAATCAAAAGATGGAGTAGGAGCTTCCTGCTGTGTACAAAGACCTCAGGGCGGTAATGGTCCAGACCTATGAAATACAGGAGAGCATATTAACTTTCACAAGAATCAAACTATCAGATTTTGAGTTTTACATAGAGCTGAGAGTTCAGAGAATTAATTTTTAATGGGCTTGTGCTGCAGGGAATTTTTTTTTTTTACAAAGGCCTAAGAATGGTTTCGAAAAATTAATAAGAGGTACTCAGCAGACAGGCTACCCCACTCCCGTTCTGCTGCTCACAGTTCTCCCCCGCCGGTCTCTACTTCATGCTTCCATCTCTACACACAGAAATTGATGCTCATCCAATTACTGACAGATTCCCAATGCATCCAGTGATTATTACAGGCAGCAAGTGTCATGTTCAAAGGTGTAATGTGAAGCACGTAGGCCCCACTGCAAATCTGTAACCAGGTCCTCAGCTATTACCATTTATAACATTTGGGTTTTCATAAGTGGCAGAGGTGTCTTTGGGATGAAACGGCTACTGCTACAGTGGCATGTAAAAGTTTGGGCACCCTGGTCAAAATTACTGTAATTGTGAACAGTTTAGCAAGTTGAAGATGAAATGATCACTAAAAGGCCTAAAGTTAAAGATGACACATTTCCTTCGTATTTTAGGCAAAAAAAAATATTTTCATCTTTTACATTTTAAAAATTACAAAAAGGAAAATGGGCCGATGCAAAGGTTTGGGCACCCTGCATGGTTAGTATCTAGTAGCACCCCCTCTAGAAAGGATCACAGCTTGTAATGCTTTTTGTAGCCAGTCAAAATTCTTTCATTTCTTGCTTGAGGGATTTTCATCCATTCTTCCTTGGATAATTCTTTCAGTTCTGTGAGATTCCCGGGTCGTCTTGCATGCACTGCTATTTTGAGGTCTAGCCATAATTTTCAATGATATTCAAGATCAGGGGACAGTGAGGGCCATTGTAAAACCTTCAGCTTGCGCCTTTTGAGGTAGCCTATTGTCGATTTTGACGTGTGTTTAGGATCATTTCTATTTGTAGAAGCCATTCTCTTTCAAACTTCAGTTTTTTTACATATGGTGTTTTGTTTGCATCATGAATTTTCTGAAATTTCTTTGATTCCATTCTCCCCTCTACCCATTAAATGTTCCCTGTGTGATTGGCTGCAACACAACCTTAAAGAGTGATTGAACCACCCTCATGCTTAATGGTTGGCGAGATGTTCTTTTCCTAAAATTCTGTGCCCTTTTTTCTTCACACATACCTTTGATCATTGTAGCCAAACAGTTCTATTTTAGGACTTGTGCATCAGACTTATTTAAATGCTCTTTTGCATACTTTTGATGCTGAATTTTATGGTGAGGATGCAGTAGAGGTTTTCTTCTGCTGAATCTTCCATGAGGGCCACATTTGTGCAGGTGTCTCTGAACAGTAGAACAATGTACCACAACTCCAGAGTCTGCTAAATCTTTCTGAAGGTCTTTTGCTGTCAAGCGGGGGTCCCAATTTGCCTCTCTATCAATCCTACAAGCGGATCTCACTGAAGTTTTGCTTGGTCTTCCAGACCTTATCTTGACCTCCACTGTTCCTGTTAACTGACATTTCTTAATTACATTTTAAACTGAGGAAAGGCCAACTTGAATACACTTTGCTATCTTCTTATAACTTTCTCCTGCTTTGTGGACTTCCACCATTTTCATTTTCAGAGTGCTAGGCAGCTGCTTAAAAGAATCCATGGCTGCTGTGTTTTGGCGCAAGCTTAGAGGAGGCTGGGTTTTTATAAAGCTGGGAAGTTTGCATCACCTGGCTTTTCCTAATGATGATAGGGTTATGTCTCGTTTACTAAGAGGCTAATTAAGGTCTGAAACCTTGGTCAAAGTTATTTTCATTATTGTAAATTTTTGAAATGAGAAAAATTACAATATATATTTTTTTGCCTAAAATACAAAGGAAATGTGTCATCTTTAACTTTAGGCCTGTTAGAGATCATTTAATCATCAACTCGCTTAACTGCTTACAATGACTAATTTTGACCAGGGGTGCCCCAACTTTTACATACCACTGTGTAGTCTAGAATCACTCTCCATCAAAACCTGCATGAAGTTAACTCCTGCATAATTAGCAAGTAATTTCCTATGTACAAATGTACTTATTTGGACCAATTAATCAGCTCAGATGTTCTAGATTTTCATTAATTTCAAAGATTAATTCAAGAACTTAAGAACGCTCAAGTGGAAAATCCATGAGAAAGATTTATAGTTTTACCTTACAGTCCAAATTAATGAATTTTTCCCTTGTTCAGTGAGGCCTAAAATAGTTTGTCAAATTGAATTAAAATTGTATTATTGTAAAAAGTTACGCTTACAATTTAAATAGAAGGAGACACCTAATAAATGCCCCAAAACCGTGAGCAGCATGTATCAGGCACGGGCTGTATGATCTCAGCCTTAAACATTGCGGCGTTTCAAAGAAAAACTTACTTTAATAGTCGCTGAGCCCGGACTATAGACTAGTCGGACAGGTGGGTCCCAGGCGGCTTTTTCCCTGACAGGTCTCTGCATATAGGAGCACATAGGCACAGAGCTGTCCATCAAGGTCAGTGGGCGGGGAGAAGCCGCCAGGGACCCGCCTATCTGACTAGTCGACAGAACGCCTCAATCCCCCACGAGTAAAGAAAAAAAGTATATTTTTCTATGTAACGCCGCAGTGTTTCAGAGTCAAGAATACCTGGCTGAGATCGTGCAGCCAGTGCCCGATATATGCTGCCCACGGATTACGGTACGACCATTTAATGTATGAGCTGATGTTTAAACTCTTCCCTGAAGGTTGATGGCAGGAAAATGGAGGGTCAGGCATATTGTATTTCAACATGTCTGATCCATTTGCTCTCAAAGGAGATAAACCAGTGCCAGATGTGTCTGTTACCAATTTATTCCCATCTCTCTATTGAGAACTCATGCATACTTGACGGAGGGGAGCATGCCTGCGTATTAAGGGGGTGGGGGAGGCCTGGAAAGAAGAGCTTTTAGCCAATCAAATGTACAGGCCCTTTACGTTTCAGTGAACTCCAGTAATGTTACTAGACGAAAACATAAATGACAGCCTGTGGGTGCATGGGAATGGTAGGGTAGTTGATCAACCAAAGGTCATCAGATCTGTAGGTCACAAGGATTATTAAACAGACTATTATACTGTTCATTAAAGGGATTGCACAGGATCAGACGAGGCGGTGATATTTTTCTTATATTCTAAAACTACATCCTTCCCACTGCCGTCTAAGAATAAGCAATGTCCTCATAAATTGCAGGTTACCTTGTAAGTGGTGGCACATTGCTAGCCTATGCCATCACTTACTGATTGCTGTAGGTTTGATCTAGGAGACCCCCACCAATCCTAAGGATGCAGCAGTCATTGCCATTCACAGTTTTCCCTCTCCAGAGAGGTGTTGTGGCCAGTGATTGGCAGTAGCGGCCATACGTGTGGATGGCCAGTAAAGGATGGGCAGCATGGTGGCTCACTGGTTAGCAGTGTTGCTTTGTAGCGCTGAGGTTCTGGGTTAAAATCCCATCAAGGACAACATCTGCAAGGAGTTTGTATGTTCTCCTGTGTTTGTGTGGGTTTCCTCCGGGTTCTCTGGTTTCTTCCCACCCTCCAAAGACATAATGATGGGGAATTCAGATTGTGATCCCCAATGGGGACAGCAATAAGAATAATGTATGTAAAGCTGTGGAATATGATGGCGCTATATAAGCAAAGCATAATAATAATCTCTATGTATTTTGTTCTGGGATGTATTACAAGAGGTGCAGGCGGGATTAGTATAGTAGTAAGTAGAGTATGTTTTTTTCATTTCTGTTTTTTTTTTTTTTAAATCAGATGTAAAACCCCTATAAATAATGACATTCTATTAACATGTCTTCAGTTCATGAAATAAAGAAGTGAATACCCCTTTAACTCTTAAAAGGAACCAGTCAGGAGACTGCAGCCAGGTATATTATTCTCCAAAATGCTGCGGTGTTTACGGATGATTGACAGGTTGGATGTACATATGGAGAGACCTGTCATTCACCAGTAGCAGCACTGGGAAAAGCCGGATGGACTAGTCTCATCTCCGGCTATGGTCCTCAGCCGGAATATGAAGGTATACTTCCTCTAGAACGCCGGAGTGATTCAGAGAATAATATACTAGGCTGCAATCCTGCATTTATGATGACCACAGTTTGGGCAGCGTAAATCTCCTGACAGGTGCCTTTTAAAAATTTTGGCCTGAATTTAATAAATATCTACATAAACAGGTCACCCCAGAAGATAGCCGGCTGCATCATGAAGGCCCAAGGCAACGACGCCCTTAGAAAGCATCTCAACACCAAGACATGGTACTTGCCTAAGAAGAGAGCGTGGAGCAGCAGAGGAAGGTGAAGGGCCCAGTCTTCTCTCACACTGTGATCCACCACCATTTCTGTCATGAAGATCACCGCAATATTACACCTGTGCAAAAAGAAAAAGAAATTTAACGCAATATATCTCTTTTAATAACAACGTTTAATAGGTTTCTCTACAAGACAGATCTTCAAAAATAAAATCTTTAATAATACGATTTCTTAGAAGATGTGAAGTTTGCTTGTGGCTTTCATGTAGAACAGACGGTACATGTCTGCATTTTGTCTCTTTCAACACGAATGGGGAAAGTAATGCAAAAAAAATGTCAGTACTGATAAGAGCGAGCTCACGTGGGCCGTCTGTGCTCAAAGCCAAGAACTACCAAGACCGGCTTATCACGGCGCTACCATCAGACGTTTCCTGTGCGTTGTTACTTGGGGTCTGAGATCTGGATTCCTGACGTTGGGTCTATTGCAAAACCGGCTGCAGATAAGAGCGAGACCACAACTCACTTCTACTGTCAGCACAAGACCACATGTCCTCTACCAGCGGGCCAACGTCAGGAGAATAACATGATAAGAAAAGCGTTAGGTGGTAAATGGGCTTTTTTTTTTACCTTTAATCTTGCCTAATTTGGTATCCCATAAACCCCTATCAGACTATACCTTATGACCTATCATCTCCAGGAATACTTCATGAAGTAAAAGGAGTCCAATACATAAAGCCTCTGTCAAATATACAGTACTGGGCCAAATGTTTAGGCAGGGGTCACAAAAATGGTGCAAGGTGTGAGGCAGTGACCGGGATCGTTTACGAGGGACGTTATATTTCCCCCAGAATGTGTACAGAGACCTATTAAAGCCATTGGAGTGCATTGCAGTCACACACACAGCTGCGGCTGCAATGCAGGAATGAAGGTGAGCAATGACCTAGTCAGACTACCTGGCTAAGGCAGATTAAGTAAAATCCGGCAGGGCCTTCATTTCTTGGAGGAGGTCACAGGAGGAAGTGGGCGGCCTCCTCCCTCCAACCCGGGTTTTCCAGTGGCTGTTGCCACAGGTCTTTAAAACTCCTGCACTAAGGAGTAGTGTTGTTCTATGTTGGGGTCCTGCAAGGAGCATAGCAGGAAAGCTCCACAGGACTGTGTGTAGCTGAACCCAGGCCTGGGACGGCTCTGCACCAGTCAGGCTCTGTTCGGCCCGGCGCGGCCGTTGTCCCCGGCAACCAGTGTTTATGGACTGATGTTAACCCGGCTGCGTACCGGAGGACTTTTCCTGTTTTACCCGTGAGTTGCTGAATAAAAGCTGTTTACTTTGGACTTGCTTGGGTCACTGCCTCAGTTACTGCACGGTGTGAACACCGCCAACTTACAATTGGTTGGAGAATGCGGGTAGTGTGACTGAGGCATACCCACCGGCAGCGTCATGACCACAATCCGGCCGGCCACTTTTCAGCCGCAACCCGTGGACAAAATGGAGGAGCTGTTAAAGCAGCTGGTAATTTCACAACAGCAGCAGCTGCAGTCTCAGCAGCAACAGCAGCTATTGTACCAGCAGCAACAAAAAAACAAACGAACTGCTGCTGCAACAGATTTCTGCCCTGCGGGAGACCTCGATGGCACCAGCCCCTGAACGTCGCGAGGCCCGAGACAGGGTTCGCTCAGCGTTGAGGAAGATGGGACCGGAGGATGACATAGAAGCTTTCCTGACAGTTTATGAACGCACAGCGGAGCGGGAAAACCTACCAACCGGCCAGTGGGCAGAAGTAGTGGCTCCGTTTCTGGTCAGTGATGCACAAAAGGCCTACTTCGATCTCAGTCGGGAGGACGCCCAGGACTACCAGAGGCTCAAAGGTGAGATCCTTGCCCGACTAGGGGTTAATACCTACGTGAGGGCTCAGCGTGTATTTTCATGGGCCTATGTGGAGACCCGACCCGCTCGGTCTCAGGCTTATGACCTCCTGCAGCTGGTAAAGAAGTGGCTCCAGCCAGAGACTTTGTCTCCAGCCCAGATGGTGGAGAGGGTGGTGACTGACCGGCTGGTAAGGACTCTGCCGGCTGCTATACAACGTTGGGTGGGGCAAGGCGACCCCGGCACGCTCGACCAGGTAGTCAGTTTGATCGAGCGTTACTCGGCCACTCAGGACTTCATTCGAGACTCTGCCCCCTCTCGGTTGTCACGCCGATCCCTGCCAACCCAGGAATCGGGAAAGGGGTCGCGTCCCTCTGCTGGGGACAGTCAGCACCGTGCCCGTGCTGAAGGGGAACCCCGGAGTGAGAGTGGCAGGAGACCGGTTCCCTCCCAAACTGTCATAAGACCTAACAGTACCTCCACCCTTAGGTGCTGGAGGTGTCAGGGACCGGGACATGTGATGGCTAATTGTCCCCTGACTACGGAACCCATAGACTGCGGATATAGCCGCCGGGTCTCAATGTATGCCCAGACCGTCTGCACAGCAACCCTCGACCCCCAGGACAGTGAACTCCAACTATGCCAGGTACTGGTTAATGGGTACCCTACGGAGGCTCTCCTGGACTCAGGGAGCCTCGTGACTCTGGTACATGGGTCACTGGTGGCAGGAGACAACCCCAGCGGACGGCAGGTCGGGGTTGTATGTATCCATGGGGACCTCAGAGACTATCCAACTACGGAGGTAGTTTTGTCCACGCCATGTGGAGACATAAAACATGTGGTGGGAGTGGTAAAAAATCTTCCCTATGGGACTGTGTTGGGAAGAGACTTGCCCCTGTTCTGGACTCTGTGGAAAAACAACATCCATTCTCCCCTGGTAAGATGTATTACAGATGCTGTACCCGACGAACCTGCCGTAGGGGTGTCCCATATAGGGATAGAGTGTGACCCCGATAGGTTTCCCTTAGAGGTGCTGGCAGGAGAAGTGGAGGAGACCGCATCGATTCCCGAGCTGGAAGTGTCCAGGGCCACGTTTGGGACAGCTCAGCTACAAGATCCCACCCTGACTCAGGCGCGGGAAAGGGTGCTAGAGGTAAACGGCGTAGCCCAACAGCCCAATGCAGATATGGTATTTCCACGCATGGTAGTCAGTGGTGAGTTGCTTTATAGGGTAGATAAAATCAGGGGCGAGGTTGTGGAACAGTTGGTAGCACCTCAGTCGTATCGTAGGGTGATTCTAGATTTGGCACACTCACACTTGCTGGGGGGCCACTTAGGGGAAAAAAAACCTCTAGAACGTATATTGCAGCGGTTCTTTTGGCCGGGAGTTTACGCGGAGGTCAAAAGGTACTGCGAATCCTGCCCCGAATGTCAGTTGACCTCACCCACTGCAAGTTTCCGTAGTCCATTGGTACCCCTGCCAATAATAGAGGTACCTTTTGAACGGATTGCAATGGATTTGGTAGGGCCCATTGTAAAATCCGCCCGTGGCCACCAACACATACTGGTGGTCGTCGACTATGCCACCCGATACCCGGAGGCTATACCACTACGCCACACCTCGGCAAAACTTATTGCCCGAGAACTGTTTGCCATGTTCTGTCGCCTGGGACTACCTAAGGAGATCCTGACGGATCAGGGGTCCCCCTTTATGTCCAAGGTGACAAGAGAACTGTGCAAACTGCTAAAAATTAAACAATTGCGCACCTCGGTGTACCACCCTCAAACCGACGGGTTAGTAGAACGGTTCAATAGAACCCTCAAGTCCATGTTAAAAAAGGTGATTTCTAAGGATGGAAGGGATTGGGACATGTTGCTACCCTATTTGATGTTCGCTATCCGTGAGGTACCCAGGCTTCCACCGGATTCTCTCCCTTTGAGCTATTGTACGGCAGACACCCTAGGGGTCTGTTGGACGTAGCCAAAGAGACATGGGAACGAGAGCCGACTCCACATAAGAGTATAATTGAACATGTGGCTAGTATGCAGGACCGGATCGCGGCGGTCATGCCCATCGTGAAAGAACATCTGTTCGATGCCCAGGCAACCCAGAGGCGCACCTATAATAAAAGAGCCAGAGTCAGGTCTTTTAACAAAGGCGATCGGCTATTAGTACTGGTACCCACAGCCGAGAGTAAGCTCATGGCCAAGTGGCAAGGGCCATATGAGATTCGAGAAAAGGTGGGGGAGGTAAATTACCGGGTGTATCAGCCCGGAAGGAGGAAACCTGAGCAGATTTACCATATAAACCTGCTAAAGCCTTGGAAAGATCGAGAGTGTTTAGTTACAGACATCACCCCGGGTCTATCACCAGAGAGTTCTATACCTTCAGCCAGGGAAGCATCCAAGGGGGAGGTCAGGATAAGTGATGCCCTCACTAAACAGCAGCGACGGGAGGCTCGCTCCCTGGTGCAAAACAATACCGATGTGTTCTCAGAGCTACCAGGTAGGACTACGGTTATCCAACATGACATCGTCACCGAACCTGGGGTAAGGGTGCGAATAAGACCGTACCGGGTGCCCGAAGCCCGGAGGCAAGCCATTTCGGCTGAGGTAAAACAAATGCTTCAGTTAGGCGTCATAGAGGAGTCACGGAGTGAGTGGGCTAGCCCCATTGTACTGATTCCAAAGCCAGACGGATCATTACGCTTCTGTAATGATTTCCGAAAATTGAATGAAGTGTCAAAGTTCGACCTTTATCCAATGCCCCGGGTGGACGAGCTGATTGAGAGACTGGGGCAGGCCCAGTACTTTACCACGCTCGATCTCACCAAGGGTTATTGGCAGGTACCTCTCACAGATTTGGCGAAGGAAAAGACCGCCTTCGTAACTCCAGAGTGTCTATTTCACTATGTGGTCTTACCTTTTGGGTTACATGGGGCCCCGGCTACATTTCAGAGATTGATGGACATAGTGCTCAAGCCTCATCAGGAATACGCGTCCGCGTATCTAGATGATATCATCATATTTAGCACCGACTGGCAAACGCATCTAACACACGTACAAGTGGTGCTGGATTCTCTCAGAGCCGCGGGGTTAACGGCAAACCCAAAAAAATGTGCGATAGGGCTGGAGGAAGCTCGATATTTGGGGTATGTGATAGGCCGAGGAGCTATCAAGCCCCAAATCAGTAAAATTGAGGCCATAAAAAACTGGCCTAAACCATCGAGTACAAAACAGGTGAGGGCGTTCCTTGGCATCCTTGGGTATTACCGCCGGTTTATACCTAATTTTGCCGGGCGAACCGCGGCCCTAACCGATCTCTTGAAAGGAAAGAAAACGGTAATGGTTCGGTGGAACCCTCAGGCAGAAGAAGCCTTTCAGTCCATGAAGTTGGCCCTGTGTGGACAGCCGGTCCTCATCAGCCCCAACTTCAATGAAACCTTCATTGTACAGACAGATGCCTCGGAGGTAGGACTAGGGGCGGTGTTGTCACAAAAAGTGAATGGTGAAGAGCACCCGGTCACCTACTTGAGTAGAAAACTTGTCCCGGCAGAGAAAAACTATAGCGTAGTAGAGAAGGAGTGTTTGGCTATTAAGTGGGCCTTGGAATCACTACGTTATTATTTACTCGGGCGTCAGTTCCGCTTGGTGACGGACCACTCACCCTTGGTATGGATGAGGAATGCAAAAGAGAGGAATGCGCGAGTCACCAGGTGGTTCCTGTCACTGCAAAATTTCAGTTTCTCTGTAGAACATCGCCCTGGGAAGTTGCAAGCAAACGCGGATGCCCTGTCCGGGCACCCTGTATGGTGGCAAATGTTCAACCCCACAAGTTTGAACAGAGGGGGGGAATATGTGAGGCAGTGACCGGGATCGTTTATGAGGGACGTTATATTTCCCCAGAATGTGTACAGAGACCTATTAAAGCCATTGGAGTGCATTGCAGTCACACACACAGCTGCGGCTGCAATGCAGGAATGAAGGTGAGCAATGACCTAGTCAGACTACCTGGCTAAGGCAGATTAAGTAAAATCTGGCAGGGCCTTCATTTCTTGGAGGAGGTCACAGGAGGAAGTGGGGCGGCCTCCTCCCTCCAACCCGAGTTTTCCAGTGGCTGTTGCCACAGGTCTTTAAAACTCCTGCACTAAGGAGTAGTGTTGTTCTATGTTGGGATCATGCAAGGAGCATAGCAGGAAAGCTCCACAGGACTGTGTGTAGCTGAACCCAGGCCTGGGACGGCTCTGCACCAGTCAGGCTCTGTTCGGCCCGGCGCGGCCGTTGTCCCGGCAACCAGTGTTTACGGACTGATGTTAACCCGGCTGCGTACCGGAGGACTTTTCCTGTTTTACCCGTGAGTTGCTGAATAAAAGCTGTTTACTTTGGACTTGCTTGGGTCACTGCCTCAGTTACTGCACGGTGTGAACACCGCCGTCTTACAAAGGTAAGAAGGTTTTCAAAACGAGAAGTGTCTGTAGTTCATTATTGTCAATTTATAAAATGCAAGGTAAATGAACAAAAGAGAAATCGAAATCAAATCTTTATTTGGTGTGACCGCCCTTTACCTTCAAAGCAGCATCAATTCTTCTAGGTACACTTGGCGTTTTGTAGGATTATAGTCAGGTGTATGAGTAACCAATTAGATCAAACAAATGATAATGATCATCATTTTCATATCTAGGCTGAAACACAGTCATTGACATGAAGAGCTGTGTAGGAGGCTTAAAACTGGGTGAGGAGCAGAAAAACTCTGCTACAAAAAGGTGAGGTTGTGGAAGACTGTTTCATGTCACAGGTCATAAACCATGACAAGACTGAGCACAGCAAGAAGACACAAGGTAGTTATACTGCATTAGCAAAGCCTCTCCCAGCAGTCTGGGGTTTCAGTATAAGCTGTTCAAGCTCTTGAGTAAGCATTAAGAAATAGGCAACGTTGAAGACCATAGACACAGTGGTCAGCCGAAGAAACTTAGTACAACAGATGAAAGATGACATTCTTACTTCCCAATGAAACTGAAGATTTCCAGCAGTGCCATCAGGAAAGAACTGGCAACAACCAGTGGAACACCCACCTACTGTTCAGAGAAGTCTGGCTTGAAGTGGTCCTCATGGAAGAATGGTGGCCAAAAAGCCATACTTTTGACATGGAAACAAGGCCAAGAGACTCAACTATGCATGAAAACATAAGGTGTAGAAAAATGGAGGCAGGTGTTCTGGACTGATGAGTCAAAATGTGAAATAGTTGGCTGTAACAGAAGGCAGTTTGTTTCCAAAGGGATAGATAACGATATAGTAATGTGTCTGGAGGCAACAGTGAAGCTTGGTGGAGATTACATTTCAAAAAATGGAGTTGTGGACTTGTTCAAGATTAATGGTGTCCTCAATGCTGAGAAATACAGGTAGATACTTGTCCATCATGTAATACCAACAGGCTCTGTGGTGCTCGGATAGGATCCTACCCCGTAAATACAAGTGTTGAAAGAATCTGGCACTCTTTAATGGAGGATAAAGATGATATTTGTGTCGTCCAATGCACAGTGTAATGATGTGACTCATTAAACATATACTAAGTAGACAGGGGTAATGTTGAAAAGTAGATTGAAACAGTGCTGTGAGTATTGCGCCTAAACAGTACTTGGGTTTTCACAAAGTGGATGAGGACACTATTAGGGTCCAAAATATTTTTGTAACAAAAATAAAAAATACCGCCCTGCATTATATTTACACATACAGAAGAACGTTTTAGTGTTAATAAGGGCAAACATATAGGAGAATGAATCATACAATACTAAATTAACATCCCTTAGAGATAAACATTGCACTTTTTACACATTTTTTCCATCATTTGACACATTAGCTGACAACAACTAATCTGCTCCTCACCTATGCAGAGGTCCACGTGGGGTAATAGTTTCAGGGAGATAGTCTACGAGTGGCGCCCAACATCCACCATTGCAGGGCATGGGCAGCGGCTGCGGCTGGTTACTCTCCACTATATTTAACATCCAGCTGATATAAGGAGACACTGGGTCATCTAGAAAAGTTACAACAGTCGGGATATAGCTAGATGATTTTGCAGTTAAATAAAACACAATGTAGACAGTAAGGCTATGTTCACATGAAGCATTTTTGCAGCCAAAACGCTGAGTTCAAGATGTCCGTTTTTCAGCGTTTCTGACGCGTTTTTGGGTGTGGATTACATTTGTGATTTGTCTACAGTACATGTTTAATATATTTTTTTTATAAAAAAAAACAGCGCTTTTTCACTTTCTCATTAGTTTCTATGGGTGAAGAAATGCTGCAAAAACACAGAGTTGTGTGCAGGAGATTTCTGAAATCCTGTAGAAAGCAGCTTTTAATTTACATTAAAAAAAAGCACAAAAAAAAAAAAAACACAATGTGTGAATATAGCCTAACGGTAGCTTTACCAACAGTATAGAATCTGCTAGCATGAGAAGACAAGACTAACTGAACAATCAGTATAACTGGTACGGGGACTGCAATGCAATGCTCGGACTGGCCAGCGGCTCTTGACTTGAGAGTGCAAACATGTATTTTTATGCAGCTGTCACGCTTGGGTTGGGATAGACGGTGGCCAGTCCGAGCATTGCGTTGCGCGCACCGTCCCAGTTATACGGCCGTATGATTCTGACTATCATAATAATGTAATGAAGGTCAAAACCCAAGTGTGCTGCGCATGTGCGGCCACCTCGATGACAGTGGAGCAAGATTGGCGTCTTGTTCTCTAGAGTGATCCAAATGTCATACATTTATGGTATATTAAAAAAAAAAAGTGCTTACTTTTATCATCGTCGTAGGATCCCCCGAGCTGTTGCTGTACCTGGACTCCAGCCTTGTATGAGCTCGGATCACATTCCCAAACCTAAAGAAAACAAAATGTTGAGCAATTGTTTCTAATGCAAGATGAAGTTTTGCCTTCCACTCAAAAAGTTTGGAAAATTTCCATTGGTTATATTCTTTTCTCAATGTATAGGCACAGTCCCTTACCATTGTAATCAATGGGAGTTACAGAAATCACCAATACTATTATAAGTTTCTTGCCCGAAGAGCGGAAATGGCCATAGGGGGAACCAGTTCCATATTAATGACTGTGGATTTATAACAGGAGGTCATGGAAGCTCCGGTGTAGTGTAAAGGGCAGGTGTCCCAATACCTTTATCTACAGCGCATATATACAGATCAGCCATCCGTTACCGAACGCCAGCAGACCTCATTACCATTCAGTGCCAGATGAGATCTGTTTATATGAATCATCGGCCGTTCGGCTTTTTCAATGTGATAAGAAACTATAATATTTATACAGAAATATTTCTGAGCAAAAATGTATTCTGAGAACCTTAGTGATTGCTACCATTTATGGTCCGGATGAGAAACACGAACGCTAAAGATCCCATTATATAAACCGTTTCCAGGATGTAATTTGTAATTATAATTACAAACACAAACATTGGTAGGAAAAACATATATATACACACCGCTAATTTTCCTGAGATTAGTCAGTGTTTATGCAATAGAATATATCTACAAAACCGCTCAAGAGGACGTCCATGAGCTAAATGTCAATGGTCTTTCCACAAAATAGTCTATCGATGCTTAGCTGACTGCAGTCCGACTCACAAGATGAAGGAACCATGGTGATCATCGTCTTCTTCATGGTTTCCAGGGACACAGCGCCATAAGCCAGGGTGTGAGCCTGCCTGGTACTGCAGCTTAGTCTCCACTAAGGTACCAGGCACTGCTGCCCATATAGATCAGACAATGTTCAAGTCTAAAAAAATGGTCGGCGGAGCTTACAAGACCGCCATCCCTATCTCCAACATCCTGTGGGTGAATGTGCCAATAATGGTTATGTGGTTTCTCAAATTTGCGAAATACGTGGGGCATCTGGAGGAAGAGGATGGGGCAGAACTGGAATTATTTTGGAATAGGTGTATACACATATTGAGGGGTTGTTTTGGAGGTGATCAAAAATGACGAGCTTTCTAGTGGAAACCACTTCAGGAAACTCTCCTTCTCTGGGGAGTTTTTAGCTTCCTGAAGAATTTTTGGAATATTTTTTTTGCAGTTTTTTCAGAGCAGAACCTCCAAGATATAAGGAGTTGGGTTTTTAAAGTAGAATTTGAAAACTGTCATCTCAGTTTCTGCCCCAAAAACTCTGTGTGCACCAGCACTTTTGAAGGCTTTTTTCCGGAAGCGTTCTTTGCAGCCATTTGATTGAACAGTGCCTAGTTTGGAGCCTATCCCATGAGGAGCCACTTCAAAGAAATCACATGCAATCTTTATAGTTCCCTCTAGACTTTTTTTTTCAAAACTTGAAATGCTCAAAACACTGAACTAGTTTTTACAATTGGAATGAATAGGAAGACTCTTTCAGTAGTTTTTTGTGCATTTTTTTATTATAATTGCTAGGACCCAACTCGGTTTGAAGGTTTTTCAGGCACATTTTGAAGCAGATTTGCTCAAAAAAACTCAGTCTTCATGCATCTTTGTACTATTTGTATGTAGATTTCTTCTTTCCATAATGACAGAGCACATTTTTGATGGGAGGTTGAGGTCAGCACTCTGTGTTTTTGTAACATAAAATGATTCTTGCCATAAAAGCAAATACCGTAATAATAATAAAAAAATTTTATCAAACGACCCTTAACGTTTAGGTCCTGGAAAATCCCTTGAAAAAATGGCAACCACAAAAACCACCGTCACCCAGAGAGGGATTTATAGAACTGAAACTGATGGAGTAATAGGAAGCACCGGACAAGCACTGATAAGGTTTTGCATCACAAAAATCATTATTCACTTCCTTACTTCTATTTTAAATTAACCGTATTAATAAAACATCTGGACATGAAATAATTTATAATGTACAGGAAGCAAGATGGCTTGAGCAAGGGTTTGAGGCAGTGCAATCATTGCATGCCAAGAAATACTGAATAATTCATGTTAAGAAACAAAGTCTGAAGAGCTGGGGACACTCAGGGAAGAAAGGGCAATAATAGCGGATTAACGTCTAAATAATAATACTAATACGGCAAATATAATTTACGTTCTCCACCTGTCATCTGAGTCTTTAGCTCCCCTGCTGTCGTCTAGATCAGGGAATCCATCTTGTCCTGCGACAACAGTGTTACTACTGGAGGTGGTCCCTGTAAATCAACAAAAACAACCATTAGTAGTAGATATGGGAAAACCGATTTATAGGACTCTGGCCTACCGGTTAGATAAGTAATCTGTGATCGCTTGGTGAAAAGCCTCTGACTCGCCTTACCTCCCGACATTCCCGACCCTTGTTTTGATAAGCTGGGCTGGTGAGACGTTGTGTGTGTCATGCAGCAATGATGGTGCCGCGGCAGCCTGGCTAATCAAAAGAAGAGCGTGGAATTCTGCAGCTTCCGCGGGCATGACATCGACAGAACAGTGGCTACTCTTCCTCTCTGCTCTGTTGAAGGGGCATAACTGCAGGAAGCCGACAGTCAATCAGCATGACGTTCGCGGTCACACCCCCTCGACAGAGCAGTCAATCAGCATGACGTTCTCAGTCACACCCCACTGACCCAGGAGAAGAAGAAAGCTGCTGTGTTGACGGGCAGGTAATTAGCAAATAGCTGCCTGTTAGTTTTTTGGGTCATAGTAAAAAAAATTTCGTCCTGAATAACCCCTTTAACATGACCTGGACGCATTTTCATCCTCTGGAAATTGACACTAAAGCTTGACTGCAAGCAGACATATTAAAACGTGTAGGCGAAACATAGGAAACATCCAGCACTTTTTCGTTTGTAGACGATACAAATGGATGATTAAAAGAAACACAAAAAAAAACAAGTGGAAATCAGATTATTTTTAGCGGCTGTACAAAAAAAAAAATTATTGATGTGTGACTAAGGTTTGACCCTAATGCTCCAAATGTTCACATTCAGTTTTCTATACATATTCTTTCCAAATAGCAAGCGACAAAACGTTCTTTGTATTCTTAGCGGTGATATTTTATTCCCGGTGCTCAGAAATCAGGAAGCAATTTGGGCTTAGAAGTGCACAGATCTGCTGTAGTAATATCATGTTTAATCAGTAGAAAAGGCCTTCACTTCTTATCTTCCATTGATCTTCGAGGAGAAACGTGGTTTATACAGCCAAGTTTTTAAAAAAATGGTGTCAAACTACTAATCTTCTTTGTAGAATTTCTATTAAACTGCTTGCATGTGTTGGAAAAGAGAAAGAGTTGAATTTCCCAGAGCAAATATGCCAAACGATATCTCAACAAGGCTAAAATCCTTCAAAGCAGGAGACTTTCTTCTGCTTCTTAGATCAGACTATCCCTTGTGCTACAGAGTACTTTATAGTTAAAAGCGCGTGAAGGAGCTGAAAAAAAAAATTCTGACTTAAAAATCCCAGATCAAAACATATTCATTTCTTACCAGAAGGAGCGGCGGAGGCCTTGTTGCTGGTGGTAAAGCGGTAGAAGGGGGGGTTATCACAATGTTGAACTATGGGGTTAACAGGATCGGTCTGCTGAAGCTCAAAGAGAAGCTCCTCCATCGTCTGGATGGTATTATTTCTACACAAGTAGATTGCCACTTTTTGATCTGGAGAGTGAGAAATAAAATATTTCTATAGAGAACAATTTATATTCTTTTTGTAATTAAAAAATAAATAATATAATGAGAATTAAAGGAGTTGTCCAGGATTTTAACAGGTAATGTCAAAATAATCACAACTCACCAATCCACCCTGCCCATAGTCCTCCTCTGCTTCTCATGTAATCCATGCCAGTACGGCAGATGGTCAGGTGCTCCACATCATTCACCGGACCCGCGCAGCCAATCTATGGCTTTAGCAGTTAAGCTGACATATACAGCCCATGACCAGTGATTGGCTGCAGCGGTCATGTGAATGATTTATGGCATGTGACTAGCTGCAGGAATTGCAGGTACTTAAGGAATAAAGTGCATAAAGAGCAAAAGAAAAAATGCTGGCATTAACACCACACCCATTTGCAAGGAAAAACAGGAGCAAACAAATAATATCCTGATCATAATAGCCATATCTTGCGGTGTACAGCTTGATACTGATCAAGAAAAGATCATGAAAATTCAGAGGAAAGGAAAAGATGGCATTTCCCACTGGCAATTTAAGTAAAATGTACTTTATTTCAGTCACAGGATACAGACATCAGTAAAATGAGCAACAGCTGTTTCGCATGAGTACACGCTTCTTCAGGCTCACTACTGGAATAAAGGTCTGGAATGGCAGGACATTGAGCAGTGTGTTATGGTTACGGTATTTTATTATGTTATCACATTGCTCGCTGTTAGGCAACTTTTATACTATCCTGGACAGCCTCTTTCAAATAATGTCCATAGTCAAGACAACTTTAGCCGACAAATTGTTCCTATCCTTCCATTCCTTTTTGTTCTGAGAAAACATTGCAAGCTTCATACACCATCTTAAATGTAATAATCACTTTCAGAAGAGCACAGCTCTGATGGTCCCATATTGTCTTCAAGAGGCAGTTATAGGACATCAGACGCTATAGTTAAATAGATTACTCTAAATTGTGAGCAAAATACAAGCAAGACCCATATGCAGGTCTAAGGCACACAGGAAGTAGCAGACTGCACCCGATGCTGCAGCATGCACGTCACAGGCAGTATGCCTGGAGTTTCCCTTTAAAGTTCTAATTCATAGCAAATGTAGTTTACTATTTTCTAATCTAAAATATGCCAAAATTCAGATTCACAGGAGTTGAATCTCACTGTAAAGTTATGTAAGCTTGTCCAACTTGGCTGCTATATGGACGCAGAGGCTCCTACATAAATGAGCTTTATACTAATCTGAGTTGACTTAACTTTTTAAAGCTATGATTTGAACAAGGACCTAAAACTTTAATGGACTTTCCACATTGCTGCCACATCATGCGAAGATAAAGTGAGCGGGGGAGCTACCAACCACTATTGCCAGGATATATGACTCGCACCACACGTGTGGATACCAGGGCTATGGGGTACTCGGAGCCGAGCCCATGGAAGTCTATGGGAGTTGTCACTGGCAGCGGAGCTCGGTCCGTGGCCCTGGCGGTCATGCAATGGGGGATATTTACAGGGGATTTGTAGGTAGTTCGTGACGCCACCTGTGGTATCTGATCAATTGGACCAGCGCTGCTATAAGGATCTTCGCAGGGGATGTTAGGGGGCAGCTGGGTGGTAAGTCTCCCACAGGTGAGACGGGTCCCTGGAAGTCTATGGTGATGATGCAGGGTGTAATTAAGAATTCAGTCACACACAATGCAGCTTCTTTTCATACCTTTACTGGTAGATGGTTCAAGCAGATCCCGGGGAGCTGGTCGGGGTGGAGAATGCACATTCGGGTAACCGCTGAGCAGGTTAGAGGCCTCCTTAACTTCAATATGTATCTGAGTCCAAACTTGCGTGAAGCGAAGTTAACTCTTTCAATAGCAACTACGCCCGGCCGACATAGTGGTAGAGCCTTTTCAGTGGTAGAACTAAGTCTATTTCTGCAGCGTCCCGCTAGACTCCTGTTCTCCTGACTCCAGTTACGTATCGACACATTGAGCTGCCTTCTGCGACCTGTAGTCCAGAAAGCCTCCGGTTTTCTTATCACTAAGCATGAAGCTCTAGTAATGCTTCGGACTCCGGTGTCCGGTAAATTAGTGCAGGTAATCTGGTACCTGAAGCACTTCTCTGTCCTTCTCCACTGCGCCCTTCGCCCTGCTTTCGCTCTTAGCATAAGCACTGGTAGCTTTTGATGGAAATGTCAGCTTTCTCCAGAGCTCGCTGATCAGCTCTCAGTATCCTCCAAGTCCAGACTGGACTTGGACTGAACTGCACTGTCCTGAGACAGGAAACAGAATCACTGAACTCCTCTGTCCGAAGACAGGAAACAGACTGAACACCGATTGCTAAGTGTCACTTCCTCTTATACCCTGATGGGTGTGTCCAAAAGTGTGAGTGAAGTGAATAGATAACAAGCTTTTGCGGTTACCTTCCTGTGCATTCTCCTGGATTTATGTGTGCCTTACATAGCTGGGCCACACATATACATGCCAAGATGGACCCTCAGGTAGAGTCCTAATACCCATATGGCCAGATAAGGACAGATGTGGAACAGGGACCAAGTTTTGATCTTGAGATAATAACAGGTCAGGGCTTTTTAGTGTCACCAGAAAGACAAGAAGCTTATTGCCACCTTTATCCATCAATGTTGCAGGTTTGAAGAAGTGAATGTGGTTTTAGTCAACACGTCACCACCAAGAAAAATGTATCCAATGGTTATTTTTGGTCCAATTTCAGAATTAATGACCCTACAGTTAATTAGCTAAAATTAATGACCCTACAGTTAATTAGCTAGAATTAATGACCCTACAGTTAATTAGCTAGACCTAGGATTCAGGAAAAGCGCACTTATTTATACATATATATCTTACATGTAGGTAGATAGAAAATGTTTATCATCTTACATAAGGCAGTAGGGTGGTATCACTGCTGACCCCGCACAGGCTAATTAGGAACTGTAGCGTTATCCGGAGGTTGTTGCTCCACTTCTCATTATTGGCCAAGGCATTCCAAGCATTTTCCACCTCCTGGCCAGGCACCTCATCTGCATACTGCCCAAAACACAGCACAAACAGAGTTGCATTAAGATTCAATGTTTACAGCACTCAATAGACTTGTTCAGAATGTGTTTTTAGGGCACAAATCGCAGGATATACAAGTTACACAGGTGGGTCCCGCACTTGGGACGCAGCAGCCATTACTTTGGCAGATGGTGGTTTCCAATGTGATAGATGGCTACCTTCGTCCATGTGCATCGTGACTGTTTTCTGGAGGGTTTTAGGAGCCAGGTTGCTCCCATATTAAACCTCTTCTCCAAAAACAGTTTTCACATATTGAAGGGGTTGTCTAATCATGTGTTCAGGATGATTTGTAGACATTAACATAGTAAAACACGTTTTCATGTCTTACTACAGGGACGAGATATGGTCAATTTGAAGGTACAGGCCCAAAGCCTGAAAAACACGTCAACAAAGTTCTGTCAGGTGCATTGATGTCATGAAGACCTTACCACAGAAAAACATAACACCGCCCTAACACCTGGCTCACCGAATATCTGTTATGTCTGGTCATTCTGGGATAAGGTGTTATCCGAGCACACTAGAGTACTAATAGACCATCTTCGGTGTGCTTGAAAAATATGTTTGAGTCCCGCACCTGCATGTCGCCGCAACACATGCAGGGATTTCCGGTTTATCAAGCAATGCCTGCAAGTGTTGCGGCTGTCAAACAGGAACATCACATGTCGTCATGAATTACACAAGCCCTGGGGTTACGTCCTCGTTCCACCCATTATGGTTGAGCTGTGCAAAATTGGGGTGCAAAGACCAAAATTCTGCATTGCGTCGATCTTTTGGCGACTTCTCAAAAACAATCGAGGCCGGAGTATTTTTGCTTAGTTTTTGGAGCAAAAACCAAACAAACTCAAATTTTTGAGGAGTTTTGAGTTTTCCTCAGTCTATGCTCCAAAACCTCCTCAAAAAAACTCATTGTGCACATAACCTTAGCGGGCTGACTGAAGGATTCTCATTAAACTTATTTGCAGCCAAGAATAGATAGTGAAAGTCAGCAGCTAGAGAAGGGAAACGGTGCAAAATTGTCAATAACATCAAATGGAAAAAATTACACTTAGCCGTTACAAACAATTCCCATTTCATATACAGGTCTCCTAAAAAGGCACTTCTACAACTTATTATGCCTAGTGTCAGGGGAAAAAAGAAAAGGGTGACATAGGGTGCACCGCTCTAATAGGATGTTATGTATAAGTGTCAGGCTCCGTGGGAGCCAATTATTACCTTTGCCGTCATGTACATGAGGTTATTAAGAACTAGGGAGGTGGCCTCTGGAGAGCCCCATCCATTTCCTTTGAGTCCAGAGGTGCTAATTGGTTCTCCATCTCTGTCGGTGACTTCTTCTTCTGGGGTGCTGGGGCTGGAGTCTGGAAGAAGAAGTCTACTGTCCACCAGCTCAATGTTATGTAGCCAAGGCAGTAAGTAGGTGAGCATGATCTGGCGTCCATTAGGATGAGTGGTTGGGAATCGCTGGCTTATTTCTGTTGGTATTAACAAGTAATAGGGTATTAGGGCGACATACCTTTGGCATCATGAAGTGACATTTTCTCTATATATCCAAATTTGAAATATAACCAAACATTAAAACTATTTTTCATATGTTATATCCCCTTAAAAGCCTTGTTGATCATGATGGTTTGGGTGAGACCCCTACCAGGAGAAGCTCTCAGCTCATCCATGAGCGCAGACGCAGTGGGGTGAGAGTGAACACTGCTTCGTGCACAGAGAACCACTACTTGATTAAGCCTTTAAGCAGCCATAACATATCAAATGTTGTGTTATGTTATCTCTCAAGACCCCGCCATACAAAGAAATGTTCGGTCCTGTCCAGTGTCATTTTGGTTTCTACGACAGAGACACTGCGAGGCTCTACTGGTAATGGCATATCTCCCAGAGAACAAAAGCATCGACTGTTGGAAATCCATCATCATCTGTATGGGGGAGAGTCGGGAAGCCTCATACACATTAGACCGTCAGCTAATCTCGCAGATATCAATGGGGTCGGACAACTTTAAAGTCTTTGGGGCCCTTTATTGGCTTCTCAGCAATTCCAGCTCACTCATCACTCCCTCATGCTTTACACTGCAGCTATGTGTATAAACCTAGCAGGAAGTCATAGCAGGATGTAGTGATTTAGCCTACATCAAAAATATATAATAAAGTATAAATATAAGCATGAAAGTGATACAAAGAGGACTAATAAGTAACAGGTTCATTGAGTAAAATATAGGGGCGGCCTGAAGATCCTACAGAATCCCCATTTACAAAACATAAAACACTTTTCTAGGAAACAATTTGCATCACGGCTATACTTTTTCAGACTCTACTTCAGAGGAATATGGATGTGTGCAATGGATGCTAGCTTCTGAAAGCGGAGCTCTTATCCACTGTGCCAACATCTAGGCAGCCCATATCATTTGGCTCCTTTACAATCCCCTCATTATGAGGCAATGAACGCCGCCGTTACTGGAAGACATTATAAGAATGTACATGAAAAGTTATTTCCTGAAAAGTACACAATCAATAAAGTGGTGATAAGATGTGTGGTGCTGTCCGGGGGTGATGGTCGCAGATGTAAGTAGCACCCAGACCCCCAGTGAATACCCATCTAATATTTATCCTGGGGATAGGTTTTTGGGACTACCCAAAACTACACATACCAATTTCATAAGAGAAATGCACAAGGAAAACTGGTATGTATTGTACGTGACAAATATATGCATATATATACACCCTTATTGTGTGGAAGAATATAATATTAAAATCATGCACCTATGAGTGACTAACAAAATGCTACCAATGTTCCAAGAAGCGTAGGATGGTAGACCATCCGAAAAAGAAGAAACCTTATATAAGAGACATGGATATAGACCAGTGGATACCAAGTTAACCAGGACAATAAAAGTGTGTACACTAAATAATGAAGAATCAAATATTGATGATGTTCTCAAAAATACGAATACAACATATCACAAAAGAATGTGTAATCTTTATTTAGGCAATGTTGTACATGCAACAATAATTACTAAAAACATATAACAGATAAAAAATGAAAAATGCAAAATGCATAGGCTGACAGCAGATGTAATAACCCAAATAATATAAATCAAATAATATAAACAGATAAAAAATAGGTCCCAGGGGTTGTGAAATAGATAAATCCTCACAAAAAATGTGGAATGACACACTAAAAGTGCTCAAAATATATAGTCTCACTGCACTGCACAAAAACCACTGAACATGTGCGTGTGTGCTAGGTGCAAAAAAACAAACTGAACCCACCACTGAATGAGCATAATGCACTAAGTGCAGTGCAGCCTAAGAACATAAAGAAAGTGCAAAAAGCGTGAATCCACCAAATAAGGACAAAATAATAGTTAACCGCTACCTGCGAACCTGTGTGGGGATACTGCCAGCCAGAGAAGAACGCGCCCTGACGCGCGTTTCAGTATTGATAACCTTCGTCAACTCCCTGACGAAGGTTATCAATACCGAAACGCACGTCGGGGCGCGTTCTTCTCTGGCTGGCAGTATCCCCACACAGGTTCGCAGGTAGCGGTTAACTATTATTTTGTCCTTATTTGGTGGATTCACGCTTTTTGCACTTTCTTTATGTTCTTAGGCTGCACTGCACTTAGTGCATTATGCTCATTCAGTGGTGGGTTCAGTTTGTTTTTTTGCACCTAGCACACACGCACATGTTCAGTGGTTTTTGTGCAGTGCAGTGAGACTATATATTTTGAGCACTTTTAGTGTGTCATTCCACATTTTTTGTGAGGATTTATCTATTTCACAACCCCTGGGACCTATTTTTTATCTGTTTATATTATTTGATTTATATTATTTGGGTTATTACATCTGCTGTCAGCCTATGCATTTTGCATTTTTCATTTTTTATCTGTTATATGTTTTTAGTAATTATTGTTGCATGTACAACATTGCCTAAATAAAGATTACACATTCTTTTGTGATATGTTGTATTCGTATTTTTGAGAACATCATCAATATTTGATTCTTCATTATTTAGTGTACGCACTTTTATTGTCCTGGTTAACTTGGTATCCACTGGTCTATATCCATGTCTCTTATATAAGGTTACAAACCAATTTCAGAGGAAGTCCACTAACTTATTAGGGCTTGTTCACAATTTGCTTTTATGCCACATTTTTTTCCCGCAGAAACAAAACGATGCGTTTTACAGTCCCAGCGAAGTGAATGAGATTTCTGACATCCCAAGCACACGCGGCGTAGTGTTTCCTTGCAGATTTGAACCTTCAAAGGATTTTTGAAATCTGCAGCTGTCAATTGTTTTAGAAGTTTTTTATCAGCGTTTTTCACCCAAACGATTGGGAAAAAATGCACATAACAACGTACACAAAAACGCACATATTTCATTCAGGGGTTTTTCCGCTAACACTCTGGCTTTTGTGGAAGAAAAGTATGGTGCAAATACTAAACATGTGCATATCACCCTCCTATATTGGAAGGAAATTAACATGAATTTCCATGTAGATATTGTCCTTGATTGGATTGGAACCCAGGATTTTGGTGTTGCTATTGTTCCTGCAGGGGTTACAGTCCGACCCTACACTAAAATTGCCCAAATGAGAAGACTGCTATTAAAAACCTGTGAAAATTGGAGGTCATGACTGAGATTTTCCATTTGAGCCCTCAAGCGTCAAATTAGACCCAAAACCATGACGTGGCAACAATGCTAATCTGAAAAACACAGTGTATTTTTACTACAGAGAATGTGTCAAGATCCCGTCTGGGTTGGAGCCGATGTTACTGCAAACACTAGGGGAAGCAGAGGCAGGTAGCGTAGTCAGATGGCAGCCGGAGGTCGGTACACAGGAAAGCAGTGTTGGTAGCAATGGATCAGGCGGATAACGTAGTCAGGTGGCAGCCGGAGGTCGGTACACAGGAAAGGCAGTTCGGTAACAGAGGAGCAGGCAGATAACGTAGTCAGGTGGCAGCCGGAGGTCGGTACACAGGAGAGCAGTGTTTGTAGCAATGGATCAGGCGGAGAGCGTAGTCAGAAGGCAGGCCGAGGTCGGTTCACAGGAGAGCAGTGTTTGTAGCAATGGATCAGCAGGAAACGCTTGACTAAAGGCTTGGAGCTCAATAATCTCGCAATGACACACCCACAGGGCCAGGTTTATATAGGGTGTGTAATTGGCAATCAGAGGCCCAATCAAGAGAGCACTAGGTGTAGCCAATCAGGAAGAACAGTCAATGGTATCTGGGTTCAGCAAGGAACTTTGCAGCCAGCAGAATAGCTCAGATGGTAGAGCTGCTGGCCAGTAGACAAGAGGTACTGGGTTCGACTCCTGACAGTACTCCCCTCCTTCCAGGATGGCCTCTGGACATCTCAGGAGCTGGCTTATCCTGGTACCTCTGATGAAAGGCTCTTGTTAGTCTAGGAGCATGGACGTTGTCCCTTGGTTCCCATGAATTTTCCTCTGGTCCGTAACCCTTCCACTGCACCAGATACTGCAGTTTACCTCTGAATTTTCGGGAGTCCAGAATCTTATCCACAATGTATTCTTCTTCACCACGGATCCTTTCTGGTGGAGGAGGTGGCTGAATTCTTCCTGGAAACGGGTTTTCACAGAAGGGTTTGAGCAAGGATATGTGAAACACTGGATGAATCTTTAGATTGTTGGGAAGTTTTAAACGAAAAGCAACCTGGTTAATTTTTGCAGAAATTTGAAAAGGTCCAATGAATTTCTGACCCAATTTGGAGGATGGCACATGTGTCTTAAGGTTTTTAGTGGACAGCCAAACTTTGTCTCCAACCTGAAGAGCAGGGGGCACTCTCCGATGTTTATCTGCTGCTTCCTTATATACTTCCTGGGTCTTGAGTAATATTCTGATAATTCCTTCTGGGATTCCTGTAATTTTGCAAGCCTGTCATTTACAGCAGGAATGGGAGTGTTCACTGGCAGATTAGGGATAAATACTGGATGTACTCCATAATTAGCAAAAAATGGGGTTTGAGATGTAGCGCTATGTATGGAGTTGTTGTAGGCAAACTCTGCTGTTGGTAAATAGTCCACCCAGTCATCCTGAAGATAGGAAATGAAGCAACGGAGGTATTGCTCCAAAGTCTGGTTCGTTCTCTCCGTCTGGCCATTGGACTGAGGATGGAAAGCGGTAGAAAGATTCACCGTGACTCCCAAGGCTGTACAGAAACTCTTCCAAAATTTTGACGTAAACTGAACGCCTCTGTCAGACACCACGCTGTCAGGAATTCCATGTAACCTGAATACCTCTTTGATTATCAGTTCTGCAGTTTTTTCAGCAGTAGGAATTCCTTCAGTTGGAATAAAGTGGGCCATTTTTGTGAGTCGGTCCACTATGACAAGGATGACGGTCATCTGTTTGGAAGGGGGTAGTTCCACAATAAAATCCATGGAAATAGATCCCCAAGGCCTGGATGGAACTGGAAGTGGTTGCAAGAGTCCTAGAGGAGACGATCGTGGGGTCTTGTTTCGTGCGCATGTTAAACAGGTTGAAACATATTTCCTCACGTCCTTCCTACAATTAGGCCACCAAAAGAAACGAAGTAGTAAGTCTTGTGTTTTTGCAACTCCAGGATGTCCTGCCAGTTTAGAATCATGGACACTTTTGAGGACTTCAAGGCGAGAAGATTCAGGTACATATATTTTGTGTTTCTGCATCCAAAACCCCTCTTTGAATGAAAGATCGACGTCTTCCGAAGGATGGTTAAGGAAAGAGTCCTCTTGATATCCATCTTTAATTCTATTACATAGTCCTCTAGAGTGCAATATTCCCAAAAAATTTTTAGGGCCTAGAATTGTATCGTCATTACTAGACCTCTCCTGAGGTTCCGAACACATCCTGGACAGGGCGTCAGCCTTGCCATTTCTTGAACCAGGCCGGTAAGAAATTATAAAATTGAATCTTGAGAAAAATAAGGCCCATCGTGCTTGTCTTGCAGACAATCTTTTTGCTGTACGGAGGAATTCAAGATTCTTGTGGTCCGTGAGGACAGTCACAGGGTGATTGGCACCTTCCAAAAGATGTCTCCATTCGGAGAAGGCAACTTTAATGGCTAACAGTTCTTTATTACCGATGTCGTAGTTCTTTTCTGCAGATGACATGGTGTGGGAAAGAAACGCACATGGGTGAAGTTGCATTTTGTCCCCAACTCGCTGAGACAGAATGGCTCCTACTGCAGAGTCCGAGGCGTCCACTTCGACAGTAAATGGCAATTCAGGATTTGGGTGTACTAACAATGGAGCAGACGTAAAGAGAGTTTTCAATTTGTCAAAAGCCTCCTGTGCCTCCGGAGACCAGAAAAATGCTTTGGTCTTTTTTGTTAGTGTAGTAATTGGTAGTATGATCCGTGAAAAGTTCTTTATAAATTTTCGGTAAAAATTTGTAAATCCTATGAAACGCTGGACGTCTTTTAAATTTCTTGGAACAGGCCAGTCCACTACAGCATTGATTTTGCCGGGATCCATGCTCAGACCTTCTGGGGAGATGATATATCCCAGAAATTGGATACTGGTTTGTTCAAACTCACATTTTTCAAGTTTAATGTAAAGATGGTTCTCCTGTAGTCGTTCCAAGACTAACTGGACGTGCCTGCGATGCTCTTCCAAGGTGTCTGAAAATATAAGAATGTCATCGAGATAAGCCACAACGAATTGGTCCAAGAAATCTCGAAATACATCATTAATAAAATGTTGAAAGGTGGCTGGGGCATTGCTAAGACCAAAGGTCATAACCAGAGATTCAAAATGTCCATATCTCGTTCTGAAGGCGGTCTTCCACTCATCTCCTGGGCGAATCCGTATGAGGTTGTAAGCCCCTCTAAGATCCAGCTTCGTAAAGATTTTCGCAGAACGGAGTCTCTCAAATAGTTCAGGAATCAAGGGTAGCGGGTAGCGATTCTTGACAGTGATATTATTCATCTCTCTGTAGTCAATACATGGCCGCAGAGTGGAGTCTTTCTTTTCAACAAAGAACAGGGGTGCCCCAGCTGGAGATGTGGAAGGTCGAATAAAGCCTTTCTCTAAATTTTCATCCAGGAACTTTCTTAATACCTTCAATTCAGGTTCGGAAAGATTGTAAATCCGTCCAAATGGAATGGTTGCTCCTGGCAGCAATTCAATGGGACAGTCGTAAGGACGGTGAGGAGGTAATTGATCTGCTTTCTTCTTACTGCAGACATCAGAGAACTGCTGATATTGAGGTGGTAGTTTCTCTTCCTTCTCATGCGAAATCTCAGAGATTTGGACTTGTTGGAGAACAGGGGGTTCCTTATGACAATTATTCTTACAGTAGTCAGATGGAAAGGTGATGGTCCTTGATGCCCAGTTGATAGAAGGGTTATGGACTGAAAACCAGGGGATCCCTAGAATAACCGGAAATTTCGGAGATGAGATAAGGTGGAAACTGACAGCTTCATGATGATCCGGTTCGATACAAATCTCCAGTTCGATTGTCTCATGCGTGACAGGTCCAGAAGACAAGGGTGATCCATCCACCGTTTCCATTTCAATTGGTGTGGATTTGGTCCTACTGGAAATATTATTATCACGTGTAAATTTTAAGTCCATAAAATTCCCTCCTGCTCCCGAATCCAACAGGGCAGAGCATTGTATTTTTTGGGTGCCCATTACAACCTGAATGGGGATTACAAAATGAGATGATGTAGTATGTATTTTGTCTATTTCTGGCGTTACTGATGAGTAGGTTGAGCATTCCGATACTTCCGATCCCTGAAATCAATGTAAGTCTATTGGGAACAAAATATTCGGAAGTACTTCCGATACTTACTTCCGATATTTGTTCATAGACTTACATTGGTTCAGTATCGGAAGTATCGGAATGCTCAACCTACTGATGAGATAGTCTGCAAGATGGAATCCGACTGCTGAGAAAGGTCCATATTGCTGGCAGACCTGTTGTTGGTAAAGGCTATAGTCCTTTTGTTAGGACAGTTGATGGCATAGTGTCCAGGGTCCCCACAATAGAGGCAGAGATGTTCTGCACGTCGCCTCTCCTTCTCCTGTGCAGAGAGTGGTCTTCGGATGACGTCGATCTGCATCGGTTCAGACACGCCTTGCGTCTTTTCTTGGTGGTCCGATGCTGAAAATGAGAAGCCAGGGCTATTCCCAAGTGCTCGCAGTCTCTCCTTTCTCCTTTCAGTAAGTCTCTGGTCAATCCGGATACATAGTTGAATAAAGTCCTCCAACTGGTCAGGGGTCTCAACCCTGGCAAGCTCGTCTTTCACTGGTTCTGATAACCCTCGTCGAAATTGACTTCTCTGGGCCGCTGGATTCCAGGTGGTGTCGGCCACCCAGCGACGGAACTCCGATGTGTATTCCGCAACAGAGCGACGTCCTTGGCGCAAATTATGTAATTTGGTTTCTGCTGTGGCACAGCGGTTTGGGTCATCAAAAACTTGATTCATAGCTGCGGTGAAGGCTTCCAGGTCATTAAGGAGGTCATAGTCCTTTTCTACATAAGGTGAAGCCCAAGCAAGAGCTTCATCCGTCAGGAGATTTATCATGAAAAAAACTTTCTTCCTCTCACTGGTAAAGGGAGCAGGTTGCATCTGGAAGTATATGCGGCATTGATTGAGGAATCCTCGGTACTGCTTGCGATCCCCACTGAACTTTGCAGGCAGCGGCAGCCGCGCGTTTGATTCGGACCCTGAATTGCGCACGTCCAGAAGTTGTTTTTGTAGCTCAATTACTTCCTGTTGTATCGCCGTGAAATCAGTTTGTAACTTGGCATATTTTCCTTGAGAGTCAGTACAAAAACTTTGAAGCTCCGTAACTTGCCGTCTCAGGGTGTTCACAGCGGACTCCATTTTGGTGCGAGATTATTCTGTCAAGATCCCGTCTGGGTTGGAGCCGATGTTACTGCAAACACTAGGGGAAGCAGAGGCAGGTAGCGTAGTCAGGTGGCAGCCGGAGGTCGGTACACAGGAAAGCAGTGTTTGTAGCAATGGATCAGGCGGAGAGCGTAGTCAGGTGGCAGCCGGAGGTCGGTACACAGGAAAGCAGTGTTGGTAGCAATGGATCAGGCGGATAACGTAGTCAGGTGGCAGCCGGAGGTCGGTACACAGGAAAGGCAGTTCGGTAACAGAGGAGCAGGCAGATAACGTAGTCAGGTGGCAGCCGGAGGTCGGTACACAGGAGAGCAGTGTTTGTAGCAATGGATCAGGCGGAGAGCGTAGTCAGAAGGCAGGCCGAGGTCGGTTCACAGGAGAGCAGTGTTTGTAGCAATGGATCAGCAGGAAACGCTTGACTAAAGGCTTGGAGCTCAATAATCTCGCAATGACACACCCACAGGGCCAGGTTTATATAGGGTGTGTAATTGGCAATCAGAGGCCCAATCAAAAGAGCACTAGGTGTAGCTAATCAGGAAGAACAGTCAATGGTATCAGGGTTCAGCAAGGAACTTTGCAGCCAGCAGAATAGCTCAGATGGTAGAGCTGCTGGCCAGTAGACAAGAGGTACTGGGTTCGACTCCTGACAGAATGCACATATTGATCTGTTTCAAGCCACCATTTCTCACGGGTATGAAGGTAAACCAATTCTCTATACGACACAGAACATTAAAGGGGTTGTCAGACAGTAACATACATACTTTTTAAGCATGGATCGATTACATATAAGAAACAGATGCATACTCCCCTTCCAAAACCGTGTGGATCCAGGGTAGGTCGCTCTGGATGTTTCCACTAGCTCCAGAAGCATTAATGCCCCATTCGGAGTCACAACACCGCTGCAGACCATAACTGGCTGCAGCGGTCAGGTGACTAGAATAGATCATTATTGGTCTCCCATGAAGCGCTCTTCTAGTCACTCGACCGCTGTAGACAACTACAGGCCGCAGTGTTGCTGTGACTTAAGACTGTGGTAGACACTGCTTCCGGAGCCAGTAAAAGCAAAAGAGTGGTCTGTACTGGATCCGTGGGGGTGCAGTAAGGAGAGTATGCCGAAAAATATTTTACAACCTCCTTTAAGCAGTTTTGATTCTCTGCAGAAAGAAAACCTGGACCACACAGATATTAGCAGTCTAGTCGTCTGATGGTTAGGCATTACCTGAAAACAAGGGCAGAGTCAGCTCAGGATACATCCGTGCCAGCTCGTTAGATAACCGGATTAATGAAACACTATACAAAGGAGGCAGAACCCCATGCGTCCCATACAGGATACTTCCCGGCTTCTGCTCCGCCACTTTCTTAGAATAGACAAACAGCTTTCCCTCAAGGACCTTGGTTGAAGAAAGAAAACAAATCAAACATTATCTTGACAGTCCCTTCAAATCTACATACAGATGAAGTAGAGGGGCGTTAGTTTTTTGCCAAGATTATCTTCAATGGAAAACCAAATCTCCCCTGTTGTATAATGAATAGTTGTGGCCAGTGATACACGGTTACATCTGCATACGTTGCGTTATACCCCGGAAATCCGACAGCGCATTGTACTTTACGACAAAGGTTCAATCCAACTTTCCCAATAGTCAGTTTATGTGGTTGGAGGATTAGAACAGTCGGAAAACAGGACTTGGGGTCTTACAAAAGTATTTCCTAAACGTTCAGTAATGATACTTGTATTATCAATGGGACTATTATGCTGCAAGGTGTTTATATGGCCATTTTTAAAGATCCATGATACATCTAAATACTTATTATAGAATCTCCATCACATTTTTGCTCATTTTTTTCCCCCTAGGTTTATACGGTTTATTCAAAGTTGTCTATTCTAAGTAACATGGTGACACCGTAGAGTGCATGGAGTTCAGAATGGTTCAAATAACATTTTATTACCTAACTTCTAATTTTAGGGAGTAATTCTGATATGATGGACTTCCAACAGTGCAGTACATACACCAATCCGCTGGCACTGGGATAACATGAAAAACAATCAAGTGTAAAGATCTGAGCCAGAAGGGTGAAATTGTGATAGCTAGACAACTGGGTCGGAGCATCTCCGAAATGGCAGACCTTATAGCGTGTCCGTGGTATGCAGTGGCTAGTAACTATCAAAAGCGGTCCAAGGAAGTACGACCTGTGCACCAACGACAGGGTCGTGGGCACCTAAAGGATACTTGATCCAATCGCATAGAATATGCCATAAGTTTGTGATCAGTGGAAATCCAATCTTTAGGACCCTCATTGATCCTAGTTTAGCACTGCATCCAATCCTAGTCTCCAAACTTTGCTTGAAATTGTAATACAGTCTTACTCAAGTGAATAGGGGTGGCTGCAGTTCCCTGCATAGTCAGGTGGCCTGGAACAGAGAAAATTTAGTACTGCGTCCCCTAATTTGTTTCCTGAACTACAGTGCTCCAGGTCATCTAGCTGTGGCGGGGAAAAACTACAGCAGCGCTGCTCCCCTTCAGTCTCAGGGGTCCAGATTATAAAAGTGATGACTTTTTCTAGGGATATGCTTTTACTATAGGTGATGTAAAACCCTTTTAATCCTCGCTACTATAAAAAAGTAAAAATACATAACTGCGACCAGACACAAAAGTCCATGTTGACCTCAACCACAAAAAGGCACTTACACTAGGCACACAAGTATCTAATGGAACATGGAGCAGAACTCATCATACGTCTGGGTTTTGCCACCCACGGCAGAAGCATTAGGATTTTTCCCCTCCTCACTCTTGGTCTAATTTTTCACCTCCTCATTTGTAAACAATGCAGTTTTTTTGGAGAAGGAACTTTTCAGAACCAAAACAATGGATCAACCAAATACCCCTTGTTCTTATGGCTTCATAGCAGCCATGTAATCTAACCCAATAATAAGTACACCCTTTTTCCTGTGAAGTGAAAAAGTGCAATATTGCAGAAGGAAATTTCTAACATGCCTGCAAAATCTTTCTGCAATAAACATAAAAAAATAAAGGATGGTGGTCACAGTATTTGAGGACAGAAGTCCTAATGACTGTCGGTATGACACACAGGGCTGTCGTCAGGGCATTACTGCCCTTACTGGTGTATGGAGCCCGATGTGCAGAAACAAGGATTGGGCCCGGTCTAGAAAATACTGTGGTTTGTTCTTATTAAAGTGTCTTAATAAATTTGCTATTGAGCAAACTATCTCTACCTATAACTATCCTTGTCCTCCGGAAGCGCCGAAAAAGGAATTTTTTTTTCTTTACCATTGCATGTGGTATTATTTGGTCACTATGTGGTGGTAATATGTGGTTTGGTCATGATATGGCAGCAATTGTCCATTGTATGGTGTATTTGTGGTCATTTTAAAAAATGTATGTAATACATTACCTTAAAGAAAATTAAATAAAAATATACCTAAGTAAAGTATTGGGTATCTTAAGAAATGTTTAACTGGTTAGAGTTGAGTAGGGCCTGGCCAAAAGAGTCTACCTTGTCGTGGTGGCAGTGGCTTAAAAAAATCTTTTGTCCAAAACAAAAGCTGCTGGCTATGTACAGTACAGACCAAAAGTTTGGACACACCTTCTCATTTAAAGATTTTTCTGTATTTTCATGACTATGAAAATTATACATTCACACTGAAGGCATCAAAACTATGAATTAACACATGTGGAATTATACATTACACTTTACAAAAAAGTGTGAAACAACTGAAAATATGTCTTATATTCTAGGTTCTTCAAAGTAGCCACCTTTTGCTTTGATGACTGCTTTGCACACTCTTGACATTCTCTTGATGAGCTTCAAGAGGTAGTCACCGGGAATGGTTTTCACTTCACAGGTGTGCCCTGTCAGGTTTAATAAGTGTGATTTCTGACCTTATAAATGGGGTTGGGACCATCAATTGTGTTGTGCAGAAGTCTGGAGGATACACAGCTGATAGGCCTACTGAATAGACTGTTAGAATTTGTATTATGGCAAGAAAAAAGCAGCTAAGTAAAGAAAAACGAGTGGCCATCATTACTTTAAGAAATGAAGGTCAATCAGTCTGAAAAATTGGGAAAACTTTGAAAGTGTCCCCAAGTGCAGTTGCAAAAACCATCAAGCGCTACAAAGAAACTGGCTCACATGAGGACCGCTCCAGGAAAGGAAGACCAAGAGTCACCTCTGCTTCTGAGGATAAGTTTATCCGAGTCACCAGCCTCAGAAATTGCAGGTTTACAGCAGCTCAGATTAGAGACCAGGTCAATGCCACAGAGAGTTCTAGCAGCAGACACATCTCTACAACAACTGTTAAGAGGAGACTTTGTGCAGCAGGCCTTCATGGTAAAATAGCTGCTAGGAAACCACTGCTAAGGACAGGCAACAAGCAGAAGAGACTTGTTTGGGCTAAAGAACACAAGGAATGGACATTAGACCAGTGGAAATCTGTGCTTTGGTCTGATGAGTCCAAATTTGAGATATTTGGTTCCAACCACCGTGCCTTTGTGCGACGCAGAAAAGGTGAACGGATGGACTCTACATGCCTGGTTCCCACCGTGAAGCATGGAGGAGGAGGTGTGATGGTGTGGGGGTGCTTTGCTGGTGACACTGTTGGGGATTTATTCAAAATTGAAGGCATAGTGAACCAGCATGGCTACCACAGCATCTTGCAGCGGCATGCTATTCCATCCGGTTTGCGTTTAGTTGGACCATCATTTATTTTACAACAGGACAATGACCCCAAACACACCTCCAGGCTGTGTAAGGGCTATTTGACCAAGAAGTAGAGTGATGGGGTGCTACGCCAGATGACCTGGCCTCCACAGTCACCAGACCTCAACCCAATCGAGATGGTTTGGGGTGAGCTGGACCGCAGAGTGAAGGCAAAAGGGCCAACAAGTGCTAAGCATCTCTGGGAACTCCTTCAAGATTGTTGGAAGACCATTTCCGGTGACTACCTCTTGAAGCTCATCAAGAGAATGGCAAGAGTGTGCAAAGCAGTCATCAAAGCAAAAGGTGGCTACTTTGAAGAAACTAGAATATAAGACATATTTTCAGTTGTTTCACACTTTTTTGTAAAGTGTAATGTATAATTCCACATGTGTTAATTCATAGTTTTGATGCCTTCAGTGTGATTCTACAATTTTCATAGTCATGAAAATACAGAAAAATCGTTAAATGAGAAGGTGTGTCCAAACTTTTGGTCTGTACTGTATGTGATATGGTGTTCGATGGGAACTGCTAATGTGTGATTGGTGAGGACGTGGTGCAGAAGTGGAGTTTTTCCAAGAGCGATGGTGCTGTGGAAGTTTCAATTGGTGGAGGCTCAAGGGGGCCCTGAACATTTTACCAGGATGAGGCTCTGAAATTCCTGGTGGTAGCCCTGATGACATCTGCTTGTGTATGGCAGACTTATGACCATCGAAGAATGAAAGGAGAATGGTATAATAACTTTCTCTACTTACTTGCATTAGCTGCACTGATATTTCATAGATTTCACGGTTAGTGTCAGACGCCTTAAACAGAACCAGGTTCAGCAAGGTCACAATGTCAAATGGATAATTCCTAAAGACAAAAGTAAACAATAGATAAAAAAAAATATATAATACAAATAGTAATTTGAAACAGCTGCCGTGAAATAATAATACCATGAAACTCATTATAAAAAATTACATATGCCTAGTGGCTGAACAGCTTGTCCTTGGAAGAGGCCCATTAATCTTCTGAATTCTAAAAATCTCATAATCTTTATAATTTATTTTTTACTTCCCAGTAATAAAGATGTTTTCACTGTTTTACTCTTGGATAGCGCAGCAACAGACAACAGCAAAAATCAGAAGAATTCTAGAAATTTGGCCTCAACAAAATAAATGAGGCTGGACATCAAGCGGAGGAGAGCTTCCAAACTGAAAACAGTCTTGGCTGCCATTCCTTTTGGAGACTTCCCGAAAAAGGTTAACAGATAAAATTAAAAACAACAAAAACCTCCCATGCATAACACCTGGGCAATATTGACCGAACCTTAGAAAACATGCTATGGAGAGATCTTGTTTTCTTGAATGCTTTAGACTAATTTTGAAAACAGCTTAAAAATAAATATAGAAATATATATATATTTTTTTGTGTTTTTTCTGTTTTTTTTTCACATTAGCGGTTACTTTTAGCTACTAAACTTGCAATAAGTTTCAGTCTGTAATCTTCATTCTTAGTTTGTACCCTGATCCAAGTTTCAGATTTTTCTCCTGTACGAGTGTCTCTCCCGGTAATACAGGCTGGATGTAAGATCGGTGTGCCCAGGGTGCGGCTGTATTCACTTGTTTTCAGCACAGCTCTAATACCGCACTAATCTCCCCTCTTTGCGATTTCCTTCTTGTTTATAGTCTGTTTTCTCAGCTCTCCATAACACTTCACACCTACAGTGTTTCAGTTTTTACCAATAGTGTTTTATCCATTTCTTTAGCATGCAATAAACCACAACTGATGGTAATTTTTCAAGCGTTTCCTAACAGTACATGAAAAAAGGACAGCACTAGGATGCCACCATCCATGGACCCATAGACTTTCCAAATGGGTGCATTTGATCTGTGACTATGAGACTTCCATTTTTTTCTTTTCAGTCCACAACAAAAAACCTGGACATGTGAACATGTTCTATCTGGGAAAAACGCAGATAAATCTCATATGTGAAAGAGGGAGGTCTGAATGAGGTCTAAGGGCTGAGCACAGAATGGCCACAGATCTCCCAATACAAGTGGCAGCTTCATATACATCTATGAGGGTGTATCAAAGGGTCGCGAGAGCCATGGAAGGCATGAGCCCCTACAATAAGAGGGTGGATGGAAGGTAATAGAGAGCAGTCAGGAGATCGGACAGATTTTCTGCAGATCCCTTAGTTTAATATAAGACTAAAGATCTGTTTACATGAAGTGACCGGTGGCACAATACAAGCGCCGATCGGTAACCTTTACCAATTGGCGGTCGTTTAGTAGCTCGTTTACGGAGGCAGACCGCGGTAAGCGACGCTAATCCAGCGATCTATTCTTGATATCTGAGTGCGCATAGGCTGCCATGGTTCTCGAAAGTGTGAGTCCTGTTTACACAAGATGACGCACCGTCGCAATCAATGATCTTTAGTGCTGCACAAAAGATCATTTCCCCTGATAAATGTTTTGCTCATTCACTGGGTAAATTGCAGCCTGATTATCCTGCTAGATAACGAGCGTTTTTAAGAACGTTCGTTCATGATTATCTTTCAGTGTTAATGCAGATTAAAGACGCTCTTCAGAAGCAAAATGACAAACATTTTTAACGAAGAATATTTACAGTAGATGGATTTTTATATTTGCATTTGGGAAGCAAATGATCAAAAAAGAAAATCTGGTTTCTAAACCCGAAATATTCTAAAAGGTTGTGGTATGAGATGTTAAACAATGTCAGCTGTCGACCATAAACTCCCATGTTAAAACTGATTGACTCCGATTCTTCTAAGTGTTTAAGCCAGAAAACGGTTGTAAAACACTCTGCAACTTCCCAAAGGTTTTGCTCAATGCGGAGCTGCGCCAAAAAAATTGTGTCTTTTTAGCATTTTCACATCAGTTTTTGTCATCTTCGCCAGAATGGTCAGATCTGGGGCGGGATGGGGCGTTGATATGTTCGCCCTCCAAATTCAGCAATAGTGCCGGCATTTCTTACGCTAGAGATATCACTTCAGTTCTCAACTGGAGTAACCTTTCCGGCGAGGCGCACGCTACTAATAATTATCAAGTGAAGTGCACCTCTTAAGAAATGTGGCACATCCTATTCCTTTACGCACCCCATTCCTAAATGAATCACCTCCATTGTACTGAATTGGTAAGATGAAAAATTGTAGAATAGAAAAAAGGGACTGACACATCTGTAAGTGCATTCATGGCCATCTGTGCTCATCGCCGTCCGGTCTGAAGTGCTTATCTGGCCTCTTTTCTTATTATTTTTGGCCTCGATTTTGTTTGCCCGTTACCTTGAACACAACTTGGTCACTAGTTTCTTGGGGATTAGAAACACTACGTTTTCTTAGTGTGACCAGGAGGTCTGCCAATAGAATTGTACTAGAAGGCCAAACACCAATAAGGAATGTATGACCCGATTGCCTATAAAACACTTCAGAAGAATTAGGCGTCTGTACACAAGAACACTATATAAAAACAATGCTTTCATGTCTGTTTGTTAATCCTCATCCAAGCGCCCCGCCTTGTTAAGTGGCCATGCGTCATTTTTTATTGTATGACTTTTTTTTTCTTTCACCCAAAAATGACAATAATTGGTTATGACTAGTGATGAGCGAACACCTTATCCAAGCACGCTCAGGTGCTAACAGAGTATCTCCGGCGTGCTTGAATACTACATTTGCGTCGCCGCGGCTGTTCGACATCAGCAACACATGCAGGGATTGCCTAACAAACAGTCCCTGCATGTGTTGCGGCTGTCGAACAGTCGCGAGGCATGCAGTTGCGGGGACTCGAATATAGTATTTGAGCATGTCGGGGATACTTTATTAGCACCCATGCGTGCCCGGATAACACCTTATTCGAGCACGCTCGCTCATCACAAGATTTTTGTAGACTTTTTCTGAAGCTCTTGTGTCTTAAGTTCCTTGTGAGACACCATATACTATAAATTAATGGATTTGTTTAATAGGATGTTTTTCCGGTGTACGGCCTAGCTGCGCAGAATTCGATGAGTATTTGTCTCCTGCATTTCATAATATTGGTCAGGACGGCTTGAAAACACAAATGCGGGTTCACATTTTTCAACTGCTTTTTCGAAGAATAGTGAAACACCATTGTAAAATATTATTGCCAACCATACAATGTAGTACCAAATGATCCGCCCTTCTGGCTCATAGGGCATATGGAAGGAAGGTGTTGATGAGATCCAGGACCAGCTCTTCAGTCACAGAAGGATAATATATATATATTTTGAAGGGGTTTTCCATTTTCATAAAACCCCTGTCCCCAGGCGCAGTTTTTTTAAAACAAAGAACAAAAAAAAAACCCACAGACGTCACTAAATATCTGGACACGTGTCGATCACAGCAGTAAGTGCAGCACTTGTGACTTATGGGAACTGTATTGCTGAGACTTTTAGATTACATTATGAGAATTTTACCGCATGAAATAATATTATTCCTCCAGCATATTAATAGCCAGACAAGCTGCCTTTTAGGAGCCAGTGATAAGGGGAAGTAAGCCGAGTCAGATTAGGCTTCCTTGTGACTCTCCAGAACGCTCAGTCACTGGGAAATCCAAACTATCAGCTTCTCAAATGTGAATCTGACCCTTTTCTATAACAATCCGCCCCGGCCTCATCAGCACATGCACAGATGGAGACAAAGAGGTCGGGTTGAAAAGGACATCAAAGTGAATTTTCTCTTCAGGGACAATGTAAGGGGAAAAGAAATTCGTTCCATACAAAGCTGCAAAACTGCTATAAAACGCATAATCATACATGGGTAGATTTATGATACTGGTCTGAAATCTCAGCTCTCAGCACATACCGGGATTTGTACTTCTAGAACCAGTTTGCATCTATTACTCCTTCGTCAAACAGAATAAGACATAGGCCAGCGGGTGTTATTTCTTCAAGATTCTGCAGGGTTTCATTCCTTACCCACAAGTTGTAGCTCCCTGCATGTCTCTTTACATGCAAGAAAAATAATACAAACATTTGAGAGTCCTCAGTGGTTGATACCTTTTAATGGCTAACTGAAAAGATGGTAACAAATTGCAAGCTTTCGAGACTACTCAGGTCTCTTCATCAGGGATAGACTAATACAAAATCTGAAGAATCACATATTTATACACAACAGGACACAGGAATAAAGCAATACATAAGACAAGTGACGTGAAGCAGAACTATCAGTATGGGAGAGGGATAAACAGTTATGGCCATAAATATGGAACAGTTCATAGATAAGGAGTGTGAAAGTTTTATTGTGCTGTGATTGGGGTCTGGTCCGGGATTGTGATGCGTCCAAATGGTTTGAAAAGCAGATTCCTTAGCTGATAGAGAAAGACATAAGTCCACGCGACACATTTATTCCTGCTGAGTGTGTTAAAGGTTGTTATAAGTTTTTACTCCCAAATTTTTCTTTGTCTCTGAGATTTGAAGTTACCTTTTAATACCAGTAATTTCATGTCCATGATATTGTGATCAGGCATACAAAAATGATTGGCCAAAGTTAGATCCATTCTTTTTTCTCTTATTGTGTGTCAATGAGAATTCATCCTTGTTCTAAGTTTTTGCCCGGTCTCCCCCACATACAGACCCCCAGATGGACCTTTGGTACATATAATTAAGTACATTTGATTAGCTGTGATGCAGCTGATGAGCTGTACCTCATCTACTGTAGTGTACAAACTTAGGACAACCATTGCCTTGTGGGGGCATCACAACCATGGACCAGACCTCAATCACAAGACAATAAAACATTCACTCCTTATCTATGAACTGTTCCAATATTTACAGCCAAAACGGTTTTCTCCTTCTCCCATAATGATAGTTCTGCTTCACGTCACTTGTCTTACCTATTGCATTATTTCTGTGTCTTGTGCATAAATATCTGACTCTTCAGATTTTGTGTTATTTTATGACTGATGAAGAGACCTGAGTAGTCTTGAGAGCTTGCAATTTGTTACCATCTTTTCAGTTAGCCATTAAAAGGTATCAACCACTGAGGACTCTCAATTCTTAGTATTTTTCTATCTACTGGCTAACACGGTACAAAGATATAAAACTTCCAGTTCCTGAGGGACTGTATGTGTATACGTGTCTACATTACAATATAATATATATCTATATAATGCACACATGGTGTACCCCTTGAGAAAGCACACGTGAAACGCGCGTTGGGGCAGTTTGGTGGGCGCATAGAGTTTCCCGCTATTATGGGTCAGCACTGTATACTGTGCAACAACTCCACACCTTTATCTGCACTGTCACTTTATTCTTGCTATTTTTCTGCCTTCACTTTACGTTGTCCTCATACACTTGTATGGAGAGTCCTTTATAATGGTGTTTGCAAGTATGTACATTGATAATATTGTATAGGTGTCCGATGCATTCCCCTGCCTATTTTTTCTCCTTGATTGACCTTCCTAAAAATTAATATTAGGTAATGAATTTTAAATGATTTGTATAATAAAAAGGTTATTTTATTTAATCCTTTTTATATTGGCGCTTGTTTGCTCCATTTGTTCTTTTAGTATACAGACGTAGCGGTTGAGTTAGTTCACTTCATGCAATGTAAACCTGTAATACAGATTCTGGTGCTTTAAAAAAAAAAATAAAAAAAACACACTGGTTGCTACCTCTAAGATAGTAGTATTAATGGCGGCACACTTATGACAATTTTCATTCGCTTTCCAAAGACTCCAAGGACATACTGATAGGGAATTTAGCTAGTGAGTGCCATTGGGGACAGTGATGATAATATATCTACAGCGCTATGTCAGCAAAGCATAATAGGAGACAGAAAGGTTAGTGGTACACTGTGGACTACTGGAAACGGTTACGGATGGTCCAATCCCCTTAGAAAAGGCCATAGCCACTGACAGAACTTAGAAGCTCCTATCATCTAATGAGGGAGCATAGCGGTGTCAGGCACTGGGAGTCATAGGCGCCAACTTTTCTGTGAGTCTTGGAAGTCTCCTCTTTTTCTATGAGCCTCCTGGACATCTCGGGAGAGCTGGTAAGCTTGTGAGCAATATTCAGCCAGTAAGGGGTTTCGCATCCCTAGGAGCGGCGTATCCATTATATGCAATGTTTTATGCATGATATTGTGATACCTGTTTCCACAAACCGTTGCGATAGCCTTGAAGCACCCAGAGGCCAGCTGATAGGATCCCGTGTAGCAGCGATCGATGGCCCAGTTAAAAAGATTAATTTGGTCAGGGTTCAGTTCCAGTAACAACACGACCACTTCACATCCAAGCTGGTGAACCTAGAAACAGAAAAACGGGAATGAATTCAGCAAGTGCCCTTATAATTCATGAATAAACAAGAGGACATGACTTCATGCTCCCCAGGAGACAAGCTAATGACGTACCGCTATATCCATATACTCCGATGACAGTGAGAGGGCCATTCCTCATGTACGGGAACAGGATTACTTACCCTCATGTCCTGACAGGCCAGGATGTTGTCCAGCCATTTGTAAAGATAGCCATCTGGAGACAAGCCCACATTGTCAAATACTGGACCACAGCAAAGAACAGCGGACATGGCCTGGCCGGATACACAGAGATAAAACTAAGTATTTTTGTAGAAAATGGTGAATTTATCAATCAACTCTTTAACATAGCTTATAGCAGATTGGCAATGACAAGCACAGGGGTCTTCTGCAGATCCCCGGTTGTCATGCCAACCCATAGACGCCCCGCAATCATGTGACAGGGGTGCTGATGGGCGAGGTTAGTGACGCGCTTCTGGAGCGGCCATGTTAAATGCCGCTGTCAGAGATTGACAGATTCCACCCACGGCTGTTAAGGACACGTCAGCTGATGAAATCATGTGCCTGAAAAGATGCGGGCTCAGCGCCGGAGCCCGCATCAAAGAGGGGGAGGCGATATAAGACATAAAGGTTGTAAAGGGGTTAAAGTTCCCCGTTCTGCCGATCAACGTGTGGCCCAGTAGTCGGACCCTTAAAGATCAACAAGTTATCACTAGTGATGAGCGAACCTGTGGGGGTTTGGTTTTCTCAGGTTTGACCGAACTTTAGTCCAAATTTAGTTACAGGGAAAAGAACTGGACCCAAACCCCATAGGAGACAATGGGGACCTGAACTTTGGTGTTGTAAAAGGCCTGTAAAATGGCCATAGTAAGGGCTGCGGGGCTGCCAAAGAAAGCAAAGTACCCCACAGAGGCTGTTTACCAACAAGTCTCTCCCTCCACTAAAAACGGACTTATGGAAGAAATCAGTGTTTGGAGTTCAGCACCGGAAACTAGGTGTCTGGTACAAACCTGAAACTTTACAGTTGGGGTTCACTCATCACTAGTTATCACCTAACTTGTGCATCAGACAATCCCTTTAAGAGTACCATCAATTTTGGTTTTCATTTGACAGATAGGCGGGAAGAAATTATTGGATGGTGAGACAAAACCCTCACAAAATGCTAGTATGAAGGGGCATCTTGCTCACAGGGCTGCCTTTAGCCTTACAGTTGGTAGTAAAATGGTTACAACTAACAAATCCCCATTAATGTTGCCTTTGGATAATCGAGATAAAGGGGCTAAGCATGTACAACATTTATCCATGTGAGTGACTGCTGGATCCCCCACAGATCGAGTGAACGAAGTCTTGAATCCCTCTTCTGAAAGCAGCGACTGTTGCACACTATTGCTATGTTCACGCTCTACGGAACGCAAGGAGACCACAAGGTGGCCAGCTGTCCAGAAATTCCAGGAAAGTCCGTAAACATAAGGCACTTTTTTGCCCTGTCCGTAAAAAAATGTTTTGGGCGTCAATGATTTTTTTTTTTGATGCTGAAGAAACGTCCAGATTAATTTTACTGTACTTCTCATTTTACAGTTCAAAGTAAATGCAGCCGACGTCTTATCAGAATTATGGGCTGTAGACATGGATCACTTTTAATCATAATGATTTATTATGGTTTTCCAATATGTCTGAATTTTTTTTTTGTCAGTCCAGGATTTTTTGATAAACTGTCCAGAAAAAATAAAAAGTCAAATTGGCGACTGGGAGACAGCCGAGTGAAGCCATGGTCACTACTTCTCCATATACTGTCTATAGGACACATGAAGCTTGCTGGGCCCAGCTCTCAGACTTTTTTTTCTGGACATACGAGAATAACAGCCTTCGTTTCATCAATGTAGCGTGTCATCATTTCTCCTTCGTCTCATTGGGGGACACAGGACTGTGGGTGTATGCTTCTGCCGCTAGGAGGCTGACACTAAGTAACATAAAAAAGGTTAGCTCCTCCTCCGCCGTATACACCTCAGCACTGGCCGCAGGCAAACCCAGTTATTGCTTAGTGTCTGATGGAGGCACACGTCTGGTTCTTTTTCCAGACCATTTTTTTTTTTTTTTTTTTTTCTTCCCCACGAAGATGAGATAGGGGCGACGGATCCTATTGAAAGGGTCCGATCTCCCCAAACCATCAACGGGCGAGCACGTGGAGTAAAGCCTCCAGCGTATCCTCTCCCGCAACGTGGGACACGAATGCCGGACTTAGCCCTGTCCACCCTGAGGTATTGAAACCCTAGGTTGCACAGAGGCAGGAGTTTGTCCGTGCAGCCCCCACTGCGCCACCAATGCTAGACTGCGGTGCTGCAAGGAGGCGGACGGTCCCTCTCCTCGCCCCCTGAAGGGGTGATGGAGTTAGGGTTCCTGCACCGTCCCACCTTTTTTACTACGAAGCCCCCTCTAATGGCTCACCTTTTTGAAAACGGAGAAGAAACGCCGCACGCATGGAGCACCGCAGGTTTCAAGGTGGTGCTCAGACTTCTGGATTCCAGCCAAGGTACACTCCTGGCCCGTGTTCCCCCCCGGGGGCGTCAGGTCCCTGGCTTCGGCGGGCCTCGGGCAAGGACCGGGGACTGGGGCCCGAGGTGTGGCGTCCGGCGCCGGCCGCCGGAAATCTAGGCCGCGGCTTCGGGCGGTGCTGGGCCGCGGCTGCAAATTTAGCCCCCGGCTTCTGCCGGGGGCTAGGCCGCGGCCCAGGATATAACGTCCGGTGTCGGCCGGAGGGCGGGCCGCGGTCGCGGGGATCCGCCCTCGGCATTGTCTCCTTCCGGCGGGCCCGCCCTCTGATTTTGGGGCGGCCTCCGCCGGAAATCTAGCGGGCGGTGCTGGGCCGCGGCTGCAAATTTAGTCCCCGGCTTCTGCCGGGGACTAGGCCGCGGCCCAAGATGTAGCGTCCGGTGTCGGCCGGAGGGCGGGCCGCGGTCGCGGGGATCCGCCCTCGGCATTGTCTCCTTCCGGCGGGCCCGCCCTCTGGTTTTGGGCCGCCTCCGCCGGAAATCTAGGCCGCGGCTTCGGCTGATGCTAGGCCGCGGCTGTAAATTTAGTCCCCGGCTTTTGCTGGAGACTAGGCCGCGGCTGGAGGCGGCCTCTGAAGCTAGGCCGCGCCTCTCGATCCTCCCCCTAAAGGCTCGGCTACTTGAGCTCGCCTTCCTAACAGGGGGGCGCTCTTTTTGAAAAATTTGGAGCCAGACGCACTGCTACGCGGTTTAAGGACGCAGGGGGTACAGGACTGGGGTAAGTGCTTCTACCTCCAGCCTGGTTGTTACTTCTGCACTCCGTTTTTCACTGACCGTCGCACATCCAGTTCATTGCGGACTCTGTGATAGACTCAGTATGTCCAGAAGAACTAAAGCTCATACGGTGCTGTATACCGCATGCATTGCCTGTAGGTCCCCTTTTCCGCGCGCCCAGATTACTCGGGTTTGCGAAGCCTGTGACTCCGAACGGGCTCAGGAACCCGCTCCTATTACGGAACCCAGTGCGTCAGGTCCCCCTGAATGGGCTCTGTCCCTGACTCAATCTGTGGCATCATTGACTAGAGCAATCGAGTCCCTTCAAGCTCCCGATAGGAGCAGGGACAGTGGTTCACCCGTCTTGGCGACGTCTCATGAACCTCCGGCCTGCAGGGGCCGCGCTCTCACTAGGCAGACGCAGGGGAAGCGAACCCACACTGCGTCGCCTTTGCCGTCCGGAGCCTCGGCATCTTTCAGTTCCGTCTCCCGCTCTCCCTCACCTCTGACAAGTGATCAGTATTCGGATTCTGATTCAGAAGGGTCCCTTAATTTGGAGGCACCAAATTGTCAGGACACAATTGACAGTTTGATTGAAGCTGTCAATCAAACCTTGGGGATAGACGATGAGTCCACCTTGACCTCCGGTCATAAGGTGTCCTTCAAAAGAGCCAGGCAAGCTCATAAGGTTTTTGGATCTCATCCTGAGTTTGAGGAACTAGTGCAGCGCCACCGGGAGAAACCGGACAAGCGCTTCGCAGGACAAAAGGCTCTCAATACTAGATATCCTTTTGCTCCCGAGCTTCTTAAGAAATGGGCGGAATCTCCTGCGGTTGATCCTCCTGTGTCGCGTTTGGCGTCTAAAACGCTCCTCTCCCTTCCTAACGGTTCCTCGATCAAGGAACCAACGGATCGTCTGATTGAAGGTTTGGCCCGCTCGGTGTTTGAAGCATCGGGTTCTGCTCTCTCTCCTTCTTTTGCAGCGACTTGGGTTGCTAAGGCCATGATATCCTGGTCGGAGTCTCTAAATAGAGCGCTTCATGGTATTGAGGTACCATCTGAAGTAACTGAGATTTCTAATCAGATAGCACTTGCGGGAGACTTCTTAATTAATGCGTCCATGGATGCGGCAAATTGCGCAGCCCTAGCTGCTGCTAATGCAATTGCCATCAGAAGATCTTTGTGGCTTAGAACCTGGCGAGCAGATTCAATCTCAAAGAAATCGCTTACATCCTTACCATATCAGAGTGGTCGGTTATTTGGCGAAAGGTTGGATCAGCTCATATCTGATGCGACGGGAGGGAAGAGCAGTTTCCTTCCTCAGCAAAAGATTAAACAGCCTTTTCGCCGACAGCTTCAGCCTCGCTTTAGGGCCTTTCGTAACCCAGGTTGGGCCGCGCCAGCTACCTCCAGCGGTTCAGGTCGGCCTAGTCAGGCCAGAGATCGTCAGGTCTCCTACAGGACCAACCCTCTGGGAAGAGGACGATCTCAACAACCAAGATCTAGAGGGTCCAAACCCCAGAGATATTCGGACAAATGACTGGAGGCAGAATCCGGTCAATTTATCCAGAGTAGGCGGCCGCTTACTCTGGTTTCGCCCCATTTGGCTATCGATTACCCACGACGAGTGGGTCCGGGAGTTAGTCTCCTCGGGGTACAAAATAGAATTTTCCAGCCTTCCCTCAAATCGTTTTTTTCCCTCGCGCCTTCCCAAGGACGAATCTCGGGTTCGCGCCTTATTCAGGGCGGTCGAGTCTCTTCGGCACAGCGGGGTTGTCGTGCCTGTACCGGAGATCGAAAAGGGTCAGGGGTTTTATTCCAACCTGTTCATTGTACCCAAAAAGGACGGTACCGTAAGGCCCATTTTGGATCTAAAGCGACTGAACCGGTTTGTCAGAATTCGGCATTTCCGAATGGAATCTCTCCGTTCGGTCATTGCAGCCATGGAAAAAGGGGAATTTCTAGCATCAATAGACATTCAGGATGCCTATCTTCACATCCCCATATTTCCTCCTCACCAGAGATTTCTTCGGTTTGCCGTCGGCAAACTTCATCTTCAGTTCGCAGCCTTGCCATTCGGGCTAGCCACAGCCCCCAGGGTGTTCACAAAGGTCATGGCTGCTGTTGTGTCCATTCTGCACTCCAGGGGGGTAGTCATCCTGCCTTACTTAGACGATCTCCTCATCAAGGGTCCGTCTTTTCAAATCTGCGAGGAAAGTGTCAGCATTACGTTAGACACCCTTGCTCGCCTGGGGTGGCTGGTGAATACGAAGAAATCATCTCCCGTACCATCTCGGAAGATCACCTTTTTAGGGATGAATTTCGACACCGCTCAGGGGTTGATAATTCTTCCTCAGGACAAGGCCTTGGTTCTCCGTCAAGAGGTACGGATCCTTCGCCAACCAATTCCTCACACCATCCGGTTTTGCATGAGGGTCCTGGGAAGGATGGTGGCAGCAATAGAGGCTATTCCATTTGCCCAATTTCATCTTCGCCCCCTTCAACATGCACTCTTGGCAGTATGGGACGGGAGCCCTTACTCCCTCAATCTTCGGTGTCGTCTGTCCCTGCAGGTCAGACAGACTCTAATGTGGTGGACGAAGAGCACCACTCTTCGACAGGGTCGGTTGTTTCCTCCAAATTTTTGGTTGGTTGTCACAACGGACGCCAGCCTGCTCGGATGGGGAGCAGTGTTTCGTCACCATACAGCCCAGGGAACTTGGTCTCAGCAGGAATCGACCCTCCCGATCAATATTTTAGAGATCCGAGCTATTCGGCTAGCTCTGAGACATTTTCACCAGCATCTGGCGGGCCACCCAGTCAGAATACAATCGGACAATGCCACGGCAGTGGCATACATAAACCATCAGGGAGGTACCCGCAGCAGGGCGGCCATGCACGAGGTAAAACAGATTCTGACTTGGGCAGAGGTAAATCACTCTGTGATTTCAGCGGTCCACATTCCGGGCGAGGAAAACTGGGCTGCGGATTTTCTCAGCCGTCACGGCATAGCGTCAGGGGAATGGTCGCTTCATCCCGAGGTTTTTCAGCAGATATGCCGACGCTGGGGAACCCCAGATGTGGACCTGATGGCTTCCAAGATAAATGCCAAGGTGCCCAACTTCGTCTCCCGGTACCGGGATCCGCAGGCATTTGCAGTAGACGCTCTGGTCCTACCATGGAATCAGTTTCATCTTCCATACTTGTTTCCACCAATAGCCCTTCTCCCAAGGGTGATCAGAAAGATCAGGATAGAGGGGGTTCCAGCGATATTAATCGCTCCGGATTGGCCGCGTCGCTCATGGTACGCGGAGCTGGTACAATTGCTCACCGACACACCCTGGCGACTGCCAGAGCGCGTGGACCTTCTCTCCCAGGGCCCAATTTACCACCAGAACTCAGCGGTCCTGTGTTTGACGGCCTGGCCGTTGAATCTTGGATCCTGACCAGGGCTGGATTCTCTAAAAAGGTCGCCGCAACAATGGCTAACGCCCGAAAGCCCGTTTCGGCTCGCATCTACCACGGTACTTGGAAGGTCTTTTTTACTTGGTGCAGGGAACATGGTTGTTCCCCGCTCCTCTTTTCAATTCCGAACATTCTATCTTTTCTCCAGGCAGGCCTAGATTCAGGTCTAGCGCCTAGTACTCTTAGACGACAGATATCAGCTTTGTCGGTTCTTTTTCAGCGAAAGATTGCGTCTAATTTTCAGGTTAGGACCTTTATTCAGGGGGTTGTCCATATAGTTCCTCCCTACAAGACTCCCTTAGAGGTTTGGGACCTCAATCTAGTCCTGGGAGTCCTACAGGAGTCTCCTTTTGAACCTTTGCAGGAAGTTTCTCTATCATTTCTTTCCTGGAAAGTGGTGTTTTTGGTAGCCATTACATCCATAAGGCGGGTTTCGGAGCTGGCTGCACTGTCTTGTCGAGCTCCGTACTTACTTTTCCATCAGGATAAGGTGGTGCTCAGACCAACACCACCTTTTCTGCCTAAGGTTGTGTCCTCATTTCATATTAATGAGGACATTGTGTTGCCCTCATTTTGCCCAGCTCCGACGCACCGAGTGGAGAAGGCTCTCCATACGCTGGATCTGGTGAGAGCACTCAGGAGATATGTATCTCGGACGGCGTCCTTTCGACAGACGGACACGCTGTTTGTCCTCCCTGAAGGTCGCAGGAAGGGACTTGCTGCCTCTAAGTCAACCTTGGCTAGGTGGATTCGGTTAGCCATTCAGGAGGCTTACCGTATCAGAGGCGCGGTGGTTCCCGCAGGGATCAAGGCTCACTCCACCAGAGCGGTGGGTGCCTCCTGGGCCCTTCGGCATCAGGCTTCGGTGGAACAGGTTTGTAAAGCAGCAACCTGGTCCAGTCTGCATACTTTTTCCAAGCATTATAATGTCCATACCCAGACTTCTGCGGATGCCAGTCTGGGTAGAAGGATTCTTCAGGGCGCGGTTGCGCACCTATAAGCAATGCTTGGTTATAAATTACACTGTGGAGTCGGTTTCCCACCCAAGGGACTGCTTTGGGACGTCCCACAGTCCTGTGTCCCCCAATGAGACGAAGGAGAAATACGGATTTTTGTGTTACTCACCGTAAAATCCTTTTCTCCGAGACACTCATTGGGGGACACAGCACCCTCCCTAAGAGCCGGCTGGCTTTATATTGAGTTAACTCTATTCTCCTTAAATTGGTATCAGCAGTTTTTTTCTTCTGAATATACTGTATCTGTGTTAACTCTTGATTTATTTTTTAGCCTCCTACTGCTTTTTGCACTAAACTGGGTTTGCCTGCGGCCAGTGCTGAGGTGTATACGGCGGAGGAGGAGCTAACCTTTTTTATGTTACTTAGTGTCAGCCTCCTAGCGGCAGAAGCATACACCCACAGTCCTGTGTCCCCCAATGAGTGTCTCGGAGAAAAGGATTTTACGGTGAGTAACACAAAAATCCGTATTTTAGCTAGGATGAAAAACACACATAAAAAAAAAGGTTTCTCCACCTCCTCCTATCTAGCTCGGATCGGATGTCATCAGAGTGCTGTCCCATTTTTTTCACGAACCCAAAGACTTGCATTGCTAATTTTAATCAGACACTCGGATCAGTATCGGACATGTCTCCACGATTTTGAAAAATCCAATTTGTGGGCAAAAATAAATTGGGCCTATGAACATTTTCATAAACTATAGTGGGTATGGGGTCCATCTGTCAAAAACATGGATAGAACTCAAAAGGTGAAAAACTGACATCTGAATGAGCCCTAATTCACACCCACCGATGCAGGACTGTCACTCTTACCTGTATCACCTATACCGTGGATAAGCAATAAATGTGGCTTGTGGGCCAAGCCCTATATAGAATCTGAACGTCTATGGAAGCCCGCAGATAATATAGGGACATCATGAAGAATTTTACCAAATGACAAAATTCACACTTCAGTATTAGAATAAAAACTAAATAAATAAAATACTTCTCTATAAAGAAACTTGAAGAAGATTTAGAAGGAGCGCCGTTGAGTTCACCTTTAGTGCGCAGTATTGGTATCTTGTGATCTGATGATTTCGATCGCTGTAACGGTCCAGAGGAGTGAACATAATGCTGAAGGGCCCGGCCCACTGACTGAACAGGATGAACAGGTGGTGCCGCAAGCTTTGCTGCGGGAACAGAAATCTCCGGTGGTGAACTGGAATTAAAAAAAGTACACAAATCTGAATGGTAACTCTCCTCATGCTCTGTTTACAGTTGATACAGAGACCTATGTGTCTCCATGGTAACAGACTACAAACAAACCCTGCGCAGTCTGATCTCCAGTCATACTGCCATTCTTCTCTATAGTTCCAAACATTTGCCAATTTACAAAATGCATTTTGGTAAGAAATAGGGAACAGATAAAATAGAGGGTGAAAGCAAGATCAGACTACACAGGGTTTGCACAGAATGAGACGATATCATCAAACCCTTCTGAATCCCTGTTGCCCCTAGTAAAATAACACCTCCAGTGCCAGTGCCATTTCAGCAGTTTCAGAACTAGATCCCCTAGGGCTCATGTAACATACGGTAATCTCTGCAGCCAATCAGCTCTGGCTTCACTCGCCTCTCCTTAATTAACATCCATAGGAAATGAAAGACCAGCCGCAGCTGTATCGATTTGTTCGAAGGCGGGGAGAGTGAAGCCAGAGCTGATTGGCTGCGGTGACTGTGTGACGTAATTATGTCATGTGATCCCTGGGACAGCCAGTGCCATCCTCGCTGGAATAGTGCCAACACCGGAGGGGAGTATAGGTGCTATTATTATTTTACTAGGGGTGGAAACATGAGATTGAGATAAAAGCTGTCAGAGCAGCGGACAACCCCTTTAATAGTACTATTTTCACAGCTAGGTCAATATTCATTTTAGATTGACAGAAATCATTAAAAAGATGGATATACAATCGGATTCTTATTGGTAAGATGACTTTGAAAAGACATGTTGATTGTAGGACAGAATGAAGGCATCGATAAGTACCCCCCTCCAAACCACAGCCGTACCTGGCACACACTGGATCAGATTGGCAATCATGGCACTGAAGTGGGCTCGGATATCTTTAAGAATTTCAACTTCCTTGTCATTTTCAGCTTCCAGAAGCATCCGCGTAAGGTCCACGTACTCCAAAAACAATGCGCCAAGAGCTAGGGTGTCTCTTTCTAAGGCTCCATTAGTGCTTAAAAAAATAAAAAATACATATATTTTTTAAATTTGCATGCCGTAGAAGAGACTTTATATCGATTAATGGAGACGTTACAACTTACTTATCACTTATGACGCCGGCATCAGCCAATAACTCAAATATCCTTAACAGCTGAAGCCTCAGGAGGTCTCGCCGCTCTCTCCGTTTCTTGTTCTGCCAAGAAAATAAGAATTGGTAAAAAAAATCTTAATAAATATGGATCTGCCATAAACATACAAGCTGGGTCACGCCTTTTATACCATCCAGTGATGAGTCCTAGTGTTCTGGCCCTAAAACGTGGGATAAGGCATTTTTATCGCATTAATTGTTTTTTTTTTTTTGGACTAACCTCTGGCCTCCGTTCCAAGGCTTCTTTCATTAAAGGATGAAGTTCTTCAACCAATTCCCTGTAAAACAGGAATGTCTTACATTTTAACCAAACAAACACACAATAGAAAACTATTTCTCGCTCTTCACTAAACAAGTTGTACAGAGTTAGTTAAATGCTTTCTTCCAATTACAGCGCCCCCACTGTGCACTGGTTGCATGTGGTATTGCAACTCATTCCATTTCCACAGGAGGGCTGCAGTTTCCAAAAACCAAGCAAAGAAAAACAAAACAAAAAAAAAACAGCCACATTCTTCTAATCCCGTGCAAGTCACAAATATTAATAACTACCATGCCTCTCATTCTTATCCCAGCCCAGTTCATTTCCGCGGTGCTTTCATGCAGGAGGACAGTATGTGATTATTTTTGACCTTGAAAATGACAGAAATTTGTCAAAGTAATATCCCAAATATTCAGATCACAGGAATTCACAGAACTGGTTGATCTTAAGCACATAAAGCAGTGATTTTATCCAAAGAGAGCCTTTGTCCCTACATCATGGTGCACTCAGATGGGGTAGCAAAAACCTAGCGACAGATTCCCTTTAAATCAGCAAAGCATCCGATCATTAGCAAAGTCCAATGACTTATAAAACTAAGGGTTGCAGCATCAAGTTCTTAGATTTGTGAAAGAGGGAAAACTTTAGGCAAAAGGCCTCATAGATACTGAATGGGGCAATATGGCAGTATGAAGCCTTGTAGACCCCATGATTTATTATAAGGCCTAACGTAAACCAATAGAAAATCGCATGATCAAGACGTAGTAGACAAATATAATTTGAGTACAGTCCACACATCTGTCATACCTGAAGATCAACGCATTTGTCCTCCCAAAACCCAGCACAAGAGACTCCGTAATTTCTATACTCTCCAGTCTCATCAGAGGAACTAGTTGTTTGAGGAGAACACCAACGGAAGGGGTTCCAATGATCTAGAAAGAAAGAAAAGATCCAGAAAAGGTGGTCACACATATTAGATTAGATTTTGTCAGAAACAGCTGACCATCTAATGTGCATGGTGGCGTCCCAACTTTCGCCACGGTCATATGTAATGTGCGTGGTGGAGTCCCACCTTTCTCCACGGTCATATGTAATGTGTATGGTGGAGTCCCAACTTTCTCCATGGTCATATGTAATTTGCGTGGTGGAGTCCCACCTTTCTCCACGGTCATATGTAATGTGCGTGGTGGCATGGTGGAGTCCCACCTTTCTCCACGATCATACGTAATGTGTGTGGTGGAATCCCACCTTCCTCCACGGTCATATGTAATGTGCATGGTGGAATCCCACCTTTCTCCACGGTCATATGTAATGTGCATGGTGGCGTCCCAACTTTTGTCACGGTCATATGTAATGTGCATGTTGGCATCCCAACTTTCGTCACGGTCATATGTAATGTGCGTGGTGGAGTCCCACCTTTCTCCACGGTCATATGTAATGTGTATGGTGGAGTCCCAACTTTCTCCACGGTCATATGTAATGTGCATGGTGGAATCCCAACTTTCTCCACGGTCATATGTAATGTGCGTGGTGGAGTCCCACCTTTCTCCACGGTCATATGTAATGTGCGTGGTGGAGTCCCACCTTTCTCCACGGTCATATGTAATGTGCGTGGTGGAGTCCCAACTTTCTCCACGGTCATATGTAATGTGTATGGTGGAGTCCCAACTTTCTCCACGGTCATATGTAATGTGCGTGGTGGAGTCCCACCTTTCTCCACGGTCATATGTAATGTGCGTGGTGGAGTGCCACCTTTCTCCACGGTCATATGTAATGTGTATGGTGGAGTCCCAACTTTCTCCACGGTCATATGTAATGTGCGTGGTGGAGTCCCACCTTTCTCCACGGTCATATGTAATGTGCGTGGTGGAGTCCCACCTTTCTCCACGGTCATATGTAATGTGCGTGGTGGACTCCCACCTTCCTCCACGGTCATATGTAATGTGCGTGGTGGAGTCCCACCTTTCTCCACGGTCATATGTAAATGTCCATGGTGGAATCCCACCTTTCTCCATGGTCATATGTAATGTGTATGGTGGAATCCCACCTTTCTCCACGGTCATATGTAATGTGTATGGTGGAGTCCCACCATTCTCCACGATCATATGTAATGTGTATGGTGGGGTCCCACCTTTCTCCACGGTCATATGTAATGTGCGTGGTGGAATCCCACCTTCCTCCACGGTCTTATGTAAATGTGCATGGTGGAGTCCCACCTTTCTCCACTGTCAGATAAAAAAAGGATTCAGCGCTTGGATTTTCATATGAGAAATCCTTTTGTTCTCTAGGGAGAGCAGCCTCCGCCGCATCTATAGAAGGCCAAATACATGCTCCAAGATGTCCAGATAGTCTGAGTCTACAGACCTGAACTCAGCTGACTCCGCGCTATGGAGGCTGTTAATCACTGGACAGAAGACCGACGGCTGGTCTGGACACTATGGTCCATATTTGGTTCATGTTTAAAGAACTTTTGAATTCAGCCTTTCTTCCTCCCCCTATTCAAAACATATGCATGTATGAAAGCATGTAAAGCCAGTCTAATACTCAAAGGGGTTTTCCACTACTCTGACAAACCTTATCAATCACCATGTTTTCCTCCAATAAAATAACACTTATAATCACCTCTAGTTCCGTTACCGGCACCGTTCCAAGGGTGTCGGCAGTCGCTGACCCGGGGCTCGCGTGACATAATGTGCCGGCTTCCCTCTCCCCATCTTTGAATGTATCAGACATGAAGAGGAAGTGAGCGGCCAGCCGCAGTTCTGACATTTGTTTTTGACGTTTGATTCGTCCGAAGGAGGGAGAGTGAATCCAGCACTGATTGGGCGCAGAGCTAGCATGACAATGTCACGTAAGCCCAGAGCCAGCGAATGAAGACACCGCTGGAATGGCGCCGGCACCGGAGGGAAGTATTAGTGACATTTTACAGGGGGGAAACATACTAATTGAGAAGGGGTTGTTAGAGTAGTGGACAACCCATTTAATACTAGTCCAGTCATTACATCATTCAATAGAGCTGACTATAAGAAGTCGCCACCAAGATACTACTTTCCTGCTGCTAATAAATTAAATATAAGGGACCTCAATTTCACGCTCCCATTGGTAATGGGCAACTAAACTGCATGTTGCTTTGCATGTCAAGATCCATCCTACCTTGTTATCGTAGCTGATGGAGCCATCGGGAGTAGTTGCCATAATCTCAGGTGTAGAAGCACGCAAGTGGCCAGGACTCATAATACTTGGTCTCGCCACTCCAAAACAAAGAATAAGATAGTTTCTCCATAGCGTAACGTAATTGTCCCGCTGCCGGCTGTACTGGTTTTCTTTGCATTAATTGGGCTACTATAAGGGGAAAAGGCGGATTATAAAAACATGTAGGATACTCAATTGCTTTACATTTCACAAACATACATTATGTTTTTCTTTTTCTTTCAGCGTCTCTTTGTACACAAGATATGTCCCCTCTTGATTACTTTTTACACCCTGTATGCAAATCTAGTCCTGTTAGTCAAGGGGGCTTGATCCTCACGAAGACACTTACAGAAAAGTTGAGAGTCATGCCGCCTTGACTAACAATCCCTGCAGGTGTTGAGGCTGTCGAAAAGCCGCAAGACATGCAGTCGCGGGGTCTCAAACATATTTGTCAAGCACGCCCAAGATACTCGATTAGCACCCGAGCATGCTCAGATAACACCTATAGAGAGCGGAGGAGCAGTTGCCCATCCATTAAGTTTCTGTATCTTTCCCCCACTGTCTAAAACATAAGGTCATTTTTATGTCAAAGAAAATCCAAGAGGAATTTCTAAAATCAATTTCTAGAGGAGGAGATACAGAGATTTGTCCAAATTCTCCAAATAACTGAGAGTGAAAGACTTGGCCTACGACCAGGCAGCCACACATTTGTCATACATCAGCTAGAGCTTATGTCTAGGGGGTATCGTTTCTACTTGTGGAAACTGTGAGCTGACATAAGGAGTCTTATGGCAAATCTCCCCGGGGGAGACAAACAAGGTATACAATTAGAGTAGCTACGTTCAATCGGTGGCACTAGAGAGACCGAGCTCTTTCTGCTTGAGTAAAGACAACTTGTATCCACTATAACTACTAGGAGAAGTAAAAACAAGCCAAAATAGAACCCACCGAAGGATCACCACACTCCAGAACATCCGCACCTCTAGTTCCCAGCACCCACTAGAGTACCAGGCCAAGGTATTATATATTATATACCTTGGCCTGGGTCTGTGTGACCTTCAATGAACTGCGGGAAATCCCTAAAGTATAAAGGTTACATATGTATTTTTTCTTTTCAGTCCAAGTCCATCTAGTTCAATCTCTTCCGATCAAATCACTAGATTATTCATAATCCACAATAGCCATTTGTTATGAGAAAATAATCCAGCCCTTCTTTAAATGTCGTCCATTACTCTTACGGTGGAGCGTTCCACAGTCTGACTGCTCTAACGGTAGAGAACCCTTTCCTATTTACCTGTCAGAATCCTCTTTCCTCTAAACGAAACGAATTTCCCTTGGTCCTTGGAAGGAATAAGTCATGTGCCAGTTCTTTGTATTGACCACACACACGTGTTTACACATGCCAATGAACTAACTCTAGCTTTCCAATATCCTTTTCAAAATGTGGAGCCAAAAATTGGATCAGGGCGTCACCTTATAAGTGCTTATAGAGGGGTAATAAATATAATACATTGAGATCACAGGTTGCTATCTCACTTTTTATACACCCTAAAATCTAGTTTGCTTTTGCGGCTGCTGCCTGACATTGAGTACTGCTGCTCAGCTTACTGGAAACCGGAATGCCCAAGTCCTTTTCCTGTTCTGTACTCCTTAGTATATTTAATTATCATTTTCGCTTTGCTAATTTCTACCAAAAGGGTTATCCTCAACCTCAAAATGACTGACAGCCTTTTCTCATTTCTGATGCATAGTATAAAGGGCTAATTTCTCTGCAGACCGCTCTTAACTCGGCAGTACGCCTCTCCACTGCAGTAACAATTATTACATTTCACAGCGTGTCAGCAATTTTAATGGAAATCTCCAGAACAATCAGTACATGAACGGAGCTATAAATAAAGACATATCTGTCTAATGAGACCCAACAAAGGACATTATCTTTGTAATAATACCATGAAATGATTTAAGTGTTCTGGCATTCTTCTATTCTGGAAACGAGGTAACTAAATTTTTATAATTAGTTCTACGTCAAGAATATCTAGTGGTATTACACTTGTGTTGTTTTTGTGCTGCATTATTAAGTGGCCCAAAGACCGTCAAAGAACACAACTTTTCACCTGCCTACACCTCATGTCTACAAGAGTAGAATTATGGGGCTGTCCAATAAACAACATATATAACCTGTGCCAAGGGTAGATGGTAAATGTACGATCACTGGCTTTCCAAGTATCCACAGGACAGATGATAATGTCTAAATCGGTGGTGGTCCGACCATTAGAACCCCATGATTGTTTAAAGGGCATACTTTTAATCTCATCATTCTTCTGGGAATATTGAAGAATGCAGAGAACAGACTGCAGCAACAGACTGTTCCATAGAAAATGGAGCAGAGAATAAAAATTCTTTGTTCTGGCTATTGGTGGGTTACCAGAAGTTGGACCTTGACCCATCTACAACTTATCACATATTCTGTGGATAGGTGATAATGCGGTTTTCCTGTAGGAAAATGTTCTTTAACACAAGGCTGCAAATTTACATTAAGGTGAGAGCAGAGAACAGAAGAAGATCTCAACCTTCTCCAACATCTCTGCCAAATTTGTAAGATATACATTTTGGCTTACTAGATTTAAATGCAAGCTTTTGAGACCTCTTAGGTTTCTTGAGAAAAATACATAAGTTGTGTTAAAGAGGACCTGTCACCAAATTTATCAAGTGGCTGAAGAGCCATATAATTTTTTTTTTTATTTCACCTCTCCATTGCAGAGATATAAGCCATTAAATTATTGGCATCTAATTAGTTAACTCCAAGTGGGTGTTTCACTGGCAGTGTGTACTTCTCCCTGTATGAGTTGCTGTCACTGGGGGAGTATACTACTTCTACCTAAATGAGTTGCTATTACTAGGGGTGTGTACTTCTCCCTGTATGCGTTGCTATCACTGGGGGCGCGTACTTTTTCTCCCTGTATGAGTTGCTATCACTGGGGGTGTGTACTTCTCCCTGTATGAGTTGCTATCACTAGGGTCATGTATTTCTTCTTCCTAAATGATTGGCTATCACGGGGAGCATGTACTTCTCCCTGTATGAGTTGTTGTCACTGGGGGCGGGTACTTCTCCCTGTATGAGTTACTATTACTCGGGGTGTGTACTTCTCCCTGTATGAGTTACTATTACTCGGGGTGTGTACTTCTCCCTGTATGAGTTACTATTACTCGGGGTGTGTACTTCTCCCTGTATGAGTTACTATTACTCGGGGTGTGTACTTCTCCCTGTATGAGTTACTATTACTCGGGGTGTGTACTTCTCCCTGTATGAGTTACTATTACTCGGGGTGTGTACTTCTCCCTGTATGTGGAGGCGTGTATTTCTTCTCCCTGTATGAGTTGCTATCACTGGGGGTGCGCACTTCTCCCTGTATGAGTTGCCATCACTGGAGGCGTGTATTTCTTCTCCCTGTATGAGTTGCCATCACTGGGGGATGTGCATTTCTTCTCCCTGCATAAGTTGCTATCACAGGCGGTGTGAACTTCTCCCCGTAAGAGTTGGTATCTGATTTTACTTAAAAATGAACTCATTAGGTGCTAAATACTTTGATTGCCAATGTCTCCGCAAAGAGAAATGAAATTATATAATGCAAAAAAAATAAAAAATAAATAAATTGGTGTGACTTATAGCCCATTTTAACGGTCTATTACTGGGGCTACGCCGGTGGTGAAGCGGAGTCACAGGAGGCAGGGTCGCTGCCTCAGGAGCTTGGCTGCGGTGGCAGGAGTGGGGCGATTCTGCGGGCCCTGGGCTGGGAGGAGGGGGCATCCAGGTGGTGTGAGGCGGTGGGCCCTGGGCTCACCGGTGAGGGCAGTCCCCTTTCCCTCTGATTTCCCTGCAGTGGGCTTTGGGAAAATGCCTGCCAGAGGCAGTGCATGCGCAGATTGAAATATCAGGAGACGCCGCCTCCTGAAGCAGAGACCCTGTCACCTATGACCCCGCAGCCTCCCCACCCCAGTAAGGTACATTCAAACTAAAAAATGCACCCTAGTCTCCTCCCAAATTTGGGAGAAAAAAAGGTAATCTGAAAAATATGGTATATATATTTCCACTCTGCAGCCATTATTGCATTGTGTGCCCAGCTGGATATGTAAAAATATGGTGAAAGATCCTTTTTCATCTTTAAAATATTCAAAAACCACAATACATCATGCAATTACAATTGTAGTCACAACGAAGAGTGCAACGCTCAATCATCTTCTCTTATTGCCATATTAAAGAAGCACTCCTCCTCCCAACATAGTTTTTATCCTCTTAATATATTGCAGTCATCACATTATACAGCACTGTGTACTTACAATTGCTCATTTTGCCTTTCAACACAATTAAAGGGAATCTGTCACCCTAAATTGGCGGGATATTTAAATGATGGCAGTCAGGTCAGATGGGCGGTGTTTGGGGTACTTGCCTTAACATGTTGTTTGCCGCTGTCTCCATTATTTCTGGGAATTGTAGTCGTTGCCCTCCATATAACGCGCCTGCGCATTGCAATCTGCGGGCAAAGCATAATGCGCGTGCGCAATTCAAGATTGCAATGCGCAGGCGCGTTATATGGAGGGCAACGACTACAATTCCCAGAAATAATGGAGACAGCGGCGAACAACATGATAAGGCAAGTACCCAAAACACCGCCCATCTGACCTGACTGCCATCATTTAAATATCCCGCCAATTTAGGGTGACAGATTCCCTTTAATTTTTCTCTTTTCTTTGCTCTATGTAGAAACAGGAAGTCTCTTTTTCCTTCAGGAGTCATCCCCATCTTCAGCTCCTGACCCAGCTGCTCTGCTCCTCTTCCCTGCCAGGGACTTTTGCAGTGATGTAGGATTGTAGTTCTAATGTGATGACTCATGCAGGGAAAAATTACCTCCTGTTTCTACATAGATCTTAGAAGGATTCAGCTAGTCAGTTTATAATCACATGATGTCAAAGACCTAATGGAATTGAGAAGAATTAACTGGGTAGAAAGGCAAAATGAGCAATTGTAAGCACACAGTGCTATATAGTATGATGACTGCAATATATTGAGGATAAAAACTTTGATGGGAGTGCTTCTTTAATCAGATTTTTAGCTACTACATCCTTTACCCAAAATTTAGATATTATCTTCTATTTGGTAAAATGTCAGTTTAATAAAATCTATATAATACAAATGTATCCTACTTACTTGGGGTCCACCAATGGCATTAGCAGCTGCAGTCTTGTGAAAGCATAGGGCCATGCATAGCTGAGAGCGGTAGGGCAATGTTTTGGTAAGTGTTCTTGCTTAAGAAAAGTGAAAAGGCAGAGAACCCAGGGATCCTTTACAGACTGTGCAAATATCCACACATGAGAAGGGCTTTTTACATCGTAATGGCTATTGACAAGGACGGCGTTCCAATCCACCAACCACTGTAGATCCACATTATGGGTAAATGTCAGAGCAGCCTGGGAACAAAGCAAATATTTTACACATTAATATATATATTTTTTGTTAAAACATTAGACAATGGTTTTACATAGTTAAAATACAAAAACAATACTCGAATTGTTCTTTTAGATCAGACTTGCACAACTTTTTTTGGTCTGAGAACCACACTGAAACTTTACCATTCCTTATTACAAAAACTTAAAGGGTTGTTCTCAACTTCTTAAACAGGAAGACATTGCTCCCCTGCCTATGGGCATACTGCTTGCTAGGGAACGGTATGCTCCTGACAACTAGGATCAGCGGCTTTATTGCTCCACTGGCTAGACCTGTGCGCTCCCCAATGCTGCAGCAGTATCAGAAGAGCGCAGTGGCACCAAAGCTGGCTGCAATTGAGAGCTAACAGTGTGCTCCAGCGATCCCGGCCAGCTCCAGAGCAGTGAGTAAAGGCTCAGTGGGGGCCATCGTGCTGCATAGGGAAAGGGGCTGTAGGGGCATGACGCTGCGTGTGAATGGGGGCCGTGGGGCCATCACACTGCGTGTGGAGGAGGGCCGTGGGGCCATCACACTGTGTGAGGAGGGCCGTGGGGCCATCACAGTGCGTGTCGAGGAGGGCTGCGGGGATATCACACTGCGTGTGGAGGAGGGCTGCGGGGCCATCACACTGCGTGTGGAGGAGGGCTGTGGGGCCATCACACTGCATGTGGAGGAGGGCTGTGGGGCCATCACACTGCATGTGGAGGAGGGCTGTGGGGCCATCACAGTGCGTGTGGAGGAGGGCTGTGGGGCCATCACACTGCATGTGGAGGAGGGCTGTGGGGCCATCACAGTGCGTGTGGAGGAGGGCTGTGGGGCCATCACACTGCATGTGGAGGAGGGCTGTGGGGCCATCAGACTGCGTGTGGAGGAGGGCTGTGGGGCTATCACACTGCATGTGGAGGAGGGCTGTGGGGCCATCACAGTGCGTCGTGTGGAGGAAGGCTGTGGGGCCATCGCACTGCATGTGGAGGAGGGCTGTGGGGCCATCAGACTGCGTGTGGAGGAGGGCTGTGGGGCCATCACACTGCATGTGGAGGAGGGCTGTGGGGCCATCACAGTGCGTGTGGAGGAAGGCTGTGGGGCCATCAAACTGTGTGTAGAGGGGAGCTGTGGGGCCATCATAGTGTGTGTGTGTGTGTGTATAATATATTTTCCTGGAGTCACTCTGAGTAAATCATACTATGGTTGTGGGGACAAATTCACTGTGGGGGTATCATACTTTATGTGCGTGAAGGGGAAATTTTAGGGGCATCATTCTCTATGGGGAACATGACGTGTATGGTAGTTGGTTACAAATGCAAAGAGGCTTCAGTAGAGGCACCATTACAGTGCATGTGCATACATGTCCCTCTCCCGAGCTATAAAAAGGTGAGAGGTATGCCCTTCTGCCACTGCTCATCTGCACTGTGACCACCAACTACTCGCTAAATTTATATTTTAATTTTTTTTTTGGGGGGGTGGATAAGAAATGTTGCTATCGGGCTCCATAATATTCAATATGACATAAGTATCTGATTAGGAAGGTGTTCTACTTATGGGAGTTTCATGTCTCCTGATAATGGGAATCCTTTCAATCACACAAGTGCAGGCGTCTCCATCTCGCAATACGAGAGCTACAGAAAGGGCCAAGTGTTTGTAGGGAGGCCTAGTCATGCGCATAGTATGCACAGCCTAAACTTTTTCTATTGTAAGGCCTAGAATACAAAAACTGCTGTAGACAAATTAAAAAAAAAAGTTTTATTACTATTTTGTTTAAACACAAAAAAACTTACAGAATCGGACACGGCAACATGTAGAAAGCTTTCAAGTATAGAAGGACTGAGCTGATCCAGCACATCGATCATCGGCTTGTCATCTTCCTGTTGTCAAATACAGCAGAATATATTATTCTCTCCAAAAACATTGATCTATAGTTAACTTTTAACACGTCAAAACGTTTTTTGCATTGTTTGGCTTTTATAGGCCGTTTGGTTCCATGCATATTGATGACTGCAGAATGAGTTAACTAACTATCCATCAGTAAGCTCATCCTGACCGAGCTTGTATCTGTTACACATTTATGATCACAAAAGAGGAGAAAATCCAGCTCAACGAACTTGTGAACAAACTTCTTTCTTTATTCACTGGAAGTGCTCAGTCACCTGAAACGCATCGATGCCGCATACCATGTAACTTACATCGCTGATTCTGTTTTATCCTACTGAGCACTTTCATTTCATTTTGAAAGAAATTTGCTCACAAGTTCGCTGAGCTGGATTTTCTCCTGTTTTGGGATTACTCGGCACCTTGACGCAGCGTTTCCTGTGCTTTGAACACCTACGGATGTCTATTACGGTGAACTGGACCCCTTACGGATACATTTATGATCCCATGAAAGTTCAGCTTTCCTCTGATGTTATCTGTGCTCAGTATTAAACAGATAACAGACTTATAAATTCCCTTGTCATAACCCGCTCACTGACAGATTCTTAGTTAACTCATTCTGCAGCCAGCAACGTACAGGGAAAACAAACAGTGTTAAAAAGTTAAATCAGTGCAAATATATTCAATAAAACCCAAATTCAAAATGTATTTAATAAAAAAAAATAATAAAAAAAAAAACAAAGCTGTCCATATTCTTTACAATTTATCAGTTTTAATACACGGAGCAGTTCATACCTCAGCTTGTCCCAGGGCAGTAAATAACGCTCGGACCTCTTTCAGTATTAAAACGGCCATTTTTCGAGTAGCCAGCTGGAAACTGCAAAGTAACAATAGTGCAAAACCTTCCACCGCGTGCAGCACATTGGAATAAGGTCCCCGTTCAGACTGTATCCTGTGACTGGAGCCATTAGGAATTAGCTGGGTGAAAAAAAACATAAAAAATAAATATAGTAAAAAAACGTTTTTATACGTTTGCCCAGCAGCATTATTATTTTACACATCTTCTCTTTTCGGATTCTTCAGATTTGAACCCAAGTTTATAAAATATCTTATATCTTCACACCTTCGTTTAATTTTTTGCTAGCCGCACTCTGATTAAATTATTTAGACTGCATGTTTTGCTTTTATAGAACGCCCTCTCTGACTTTGGAGTAAACTTTCTATTTCTTAGATATTACAAGACAAACAGCATACATTATTAAGCAGATCTTAGACCTGATGAGGCTGGTTTACTCACACTGAAAAATCCATTGTTAGAATGTCTGTATAATCCTTTTTCGAAAGGTTGCATTTAATTTCTGCCCACCTATCCTGATTGAAAGATCCTCAGAGTCTCTCCTCCCTGCTGCTGTCCAAATCTCACACAGCTCAGTACAAACTGCATGACACAACGCAAAAGGACCGCACACCACCCGAAAAATTTGCTCGTCTGAATTCAGCCGAAGGCATAATTGTACATGATTTTCCTTTAAAAAGGCAGAATAATCTTCTGCTCACATATTGAAATCGGGTCTATCAGAATATTGCAGTGGTTTTTTAAAGCACCCGGTATAGCATGACATATGGATTCTGAATATAATGGGCACCAAATTTCAGATATTCTCCATAGAAGATGATCTGTGTGTTAAAATGTGTTCATTATGATCTGCGCACAGGGATTTTCACAGTGTATATTTCCAAATTGGAGCAATTTATGTATTCTTTCATTTTAAAGGAATTTTCCATTTCTGCTGTCACTCCCCCCTATGACTGCAGATTGCCGTATCAGGACAGCATGCACTGCGCACAGTGTCACGATTCCCCTGTATTCCAGCAGTCACATGACCGCAAGTTTGAGATTTGCATAGGTATGGTCAATGTTCGCTTCTCTCAATGTTTTATATTAGTTTTAAGAACAAGCACTACTGCAATTTGCTGATTCAGTAACATTTTCTTTTGTTTATAGCTCGATGTCTTGGAGGCTGATGACCGCCGCTGTCTAGCTTGTAAGCGCTGTGCTGAAGCTGACCGGGAATAAGAGCGTTCTGGCCAGCTTCAAAAGATGCTTAGAAGCACAATGAAAAGAGCCTGTAAGCACAGAGCATGTTCTGCTTTCTAGCAGCAGTGGTCGGTCTCCAAGGGAACACGCTGTCAACAACGAAAAGAAAAAAGTATAAATATCTTAAGAACATTTGAAAAATTTGATAAGCAGTAAATTGCTTGTATTGATAAGCACTATCTGACAATACACATTTATGAAGATGGGAATAACCCTTTAAAAGCCATAGAACAATAAAGTACAGTGCTAGAAAATTATAGGTATGATAATAGGACTCAAAGCCTGAAATGTACAAAACAGAAAAAAATAAGGTAGTTAACCTTGTCATGAACAAGGATGGGCGTAACACAATTAAAAAGACATCTTGGGATAATTGACTCAAAATTTCAGATGGATTCTAATCCATTGGATAAAAGACTGACAAAAGAGTCATAGTAAGGAGCCCTGAGATTGATAAGAAAGTCATAGTAAGGAGCCCTAAGATTGATAAGAGAGTCATAGTAAGGAGCCCTAAGATTGATAAGAGAGTCATAGTAAGGAGCCCTAAGATTGAGGCTAAGTGCACACGTTTGCAGAATGTTTGCAGAATTTTCCTGAGCAAAACCGGACTTTTTTGCGCGGCAAAAACGCGCGTTTTTTTGCGCGGATTTTGCGCGTTTTTGGTGTGTTTTTTGCGCGGTTTTGACGCGTTTTTACCGCGATTTTTTCCTGAACTTTCTAGGTCAATAATAAAGAGGGAAAAACGCTAGAAATCCGCAAAATTAATGGACAAACTGCTAGATTTTCCGCGATGCGTTTTTTTTGCGGAAAAAAACGCACCATGTGCACAAAATTTGCGGAATTCATTCTAAATGATAGGATGCTTAATACATGCGTTTTTGACGCGTTTTTTCCCGCGAAAAAACGCGAAAAAAACGCAAATATTCCTGAACGTGTGCACTTAGCCTCATAAGAGATTTATAGTAAGGAGCCCAGGCCCAGATTGATAATCTGCCCAGGTGGGCAGATGATCGCTCGGCTGGCGGCTTTGAGCTGGCCCTTTAAATTTTCTGCACAGGCCCTGGTGCGCGCATACTCACTTGGTGCATGCGCTGACCAGGGCCGCTGCGGCCCGTGTCAGCTCGTGAGTGCGGCCCTCGTCAGTGTGGACAAGCAGGAGAGTGCGCACCAGGGCCTGTGGCTGCAGAAGTTTGAAAAGCCCGCCGCCGCCGCGCGCACAGGACGCCTGACCTGTACCGTACCGGACGTTGGAGGCAGAGCCGCGCTGCTGGGGAGCAACTGTGAAGTATACAAAGCTTTTTTTTTCTGTCCAAAATGAATTAAATGGGTGAAGGGGGAGGAGGAGGAATTGCACATGATGACGGGGAAAGTAAGGGGGACTGCACATGATGATGTGGGGAGGGATGTTAAAGGGGGACAGCACATAATGTGGGGAAAGGGGGATAAAGGGGGACTGCACATGATGATGTGGGGGGATAAAGGGGGACTGCACATTATGATGCGGGGAGGGAGGTTAGAGGGGGACTGCACATGATGTGGGGGGATAAAGGGGGGCTGCACATGATGATGTGGGGAGGGGGGATAAAGGGGGGACTGCACATGATGATGTGTGGGGGGGATAAAGGGGGACTGCACATGATGATGTGGGGAGGGGGATAAAGGGGGACTGCACATGATGATGTGGGGGGGATAAAGGGGGACTGCACAAGATGATGTGGGGGGATAAAGGGGGAGTGCACATGATGATGTGGGGAGGGGGGATAAAGAGGGACTGCACATGATGATGTGGGGTGGTAAAGGGGGAGTGCACATGATTATGTGGGGAGGGGGATAAACGGGGACTGCACATGATGATATGGGGAGGAGGGGTTAAAGGGGGACTGCACATGATGTGGGGAGGGGGGAAAAAGGGGGACTGCACATGATGATGTGGGGGGATAAAGGGGGACTGCACATGATGATGTGGGGGGATAAAAGGGGACTGCACATGATGATGTGGGGTGTTAAAGGGGGACTGCACATGATGATGTGGGGGTTAAAGGGGGACTGCACATGATGATGTGGAGGGGGGTAAAGGGGGACTGCACATGATGATGTGGAGGGGGGTTAAAGGGGGACTGCACATGATGATGTGGAGGGGGGGTAAAGGGGGACTGCACATGATGATGTGGAGGGGGTTAAAGAGGGACTGCACATGATGATGTGGAGGAGGGTTAAAGGGGGACTGCACATGATGATGTGGAGGAGGGTTAAAGGGGGACTGTACATGATGATGTGGAGGGGGGATAAAAGGGGACTGCACATGATGATGTGGGGTGTTAAAGGGGGACTGCACATGATGATGTGGGGGGTTAAAGGGGGACTGCACATGATGATGTGGGGAGGGGGGTTAAAGGGGGACTGCATATAATGAAGTGGGGGTAAAGGGGACTGCACATGATGAAGTGGGGGGAAGGGGACTGCACATGATGAAGTGGGGGGAGGGAACGGGAGACTGCAAATAATGAATTGAGAGTGAGGGAAGAGGGACAGCAATTGAATTGAGGGTGGGGAGAGCAAATAATGAATTTTTAGGGTGGGGGAGTAAATGATGTATTGAATGTGGGGGTAGAGCTGTTGATAATGAATAGAGTGTGGGAGAGAGAAGACATGACAATGAATTGTGGCAGAAGGGGCATGTAAATATAATGAGTCGGGGGAGCAGGAAGTACATAGTGGGGGGGTGTTGAGTATGCAGTAACTGGTAATGAATTGGAGGAAAGAGTATAGGTGCTAATTAATTTATATATTAGGTGGGGAAAGTGGCTATTTATACCTAGAAGGGGCTCAGTGGCATATTATAATTTATATTTGGAATGGTGGATTGCATAATAACCTAATAATCAATTATGTATTAATGGTGAGTGCATATCTGTATTCAGATGTGTAGTGTAGAAGAAAGGAAAAAAAGAGGGAAATGTGCCTTGAAAGCCATGCTCTAGGTAACTATGTGTTATTTTATGCAGAGATGAGTCCTGGCTGGAAGAAGTGATGGCGGTCTGCGCTGCATGAAAAAGAAAAGCAAAGATGAAGGACTTCAGCTAGAGTAGAGACGTCACTGGTGAGTCAGTGTGTTACCTGTACACTAACGCTATACACTGTATACTCTGTACAGAGCTCCTGTGTATAATGTCACCAGTGGTCACTGTATTACCTGTACACTTACACTGTATACTATGTACAGAGCTTTGTGTATAATGTCACTGGTGATCACTGTATTACCTGTACACTGACAGTAAATACAGAGTTCCTGTGCATAATGTCACTTAGTATTGTGTTTTGCTTTTTTTTGTATTAATAATCAGTATTGTAGTATTCAGTCACTATGTAGTGGTAATATGTGGTCTGGTCATGGTGTGGTTGTATTTGTTCCTTATATGTGGTATTATTTGGTCACTATGTGGTCTGGTCATGGTGTGACGGCATTTGTCCCTTGTATGTGGTACAGTATTATAGGTCACTATGTGATGGTAATATGTGGTCTGGTCATGGTGTGACGGTATTTGTCCCTTGTATGTTGTATTAATGGTCATTTTAAAAAAATGTATGTGACTCATTCCCTTAAAGAAAAATACATAAAAATATATTTATATTTAATAGGTTAGAGTAGAGTAGGGTCCGGCCAAAAGAGTCTACCGTGTCGTGGTGGTGGCAGCTTAAAAAAATCTTTTGGCCAGAACAAAAGCTGCTGGCTATGTATGTGATCTGGTGTTTGATGGGAACTGTTAATATCTGATTGATGAGGACATGGTGGAGAAGTTCAGTTTTTCCAAGAGTGAGCGGTGGAAGTGTGGAAGGTTTGAAGGGTGGAGGCGGAGCTGGGGTAGAGCCTGGGCTGAGTCTCAAGGGGGCCCGAAAATTTTGCCAGTATGGGGCCCCGAAATTCCTAGTGGCAGCCCTGCTGCACAGAACCACTTTTCCTGTCCTGTATATACACACTGCTCAGTACCACTTTTCCTGTCCTGTATATATACACTGCACAGTACCACTCCTCCTGTCGTGTTGTTGGAGAGGTGACATTGGTCTCTGGGAGGGTTAATATTGGTTTATTATTTTCAGGAATACTATGGGAAAATAAAAAATACCATATTTTTCAGACTATAATACGCACTTTTTTCCTCCCAAAATGTGGAGGAAAATGGGGGGCTGTCTTATAGTCCAGATGAACCGGCTCTGGCTGTGGTGGGGAGGTAGGGGAGCGGCATTGGTGGAGCAGTGGGTTACAGAGGCAGGAGCCTGTGGCTCCGACTAACTCCTGTGTCCGCTGCTAAAGAGAAATTAATTTTCACTGCATTCAACCCCATGGGCCTGGAGGGCAATAAATATTAATTTCTTTTTAGCAACCCGCTATGATTGGCCCCCATACCGGTCCTGGTATGATTGGTCCCATCCTTATTCTGGTATGATTGGCCCCCACCCCATCTTGGTATGCATGGCCCCATCCTTATCCTGATATGATCCTTTCCTTATCCTGGTGTGCACGGCCCCATCCCTATCCTGGTATGCAGGGCCCCATCTCGCTATAGTATGCATGGCTCCTCATCCTTATCCTAGCAGGAATGATCGCAACCATCCCTATACTGGTATACAGGGTCCCCATCTCGTCCAAGTATGCATGGCCCCATCCCTATCCTGGTATTCAGGGCTCCATCCTTTACCTGTTATGATTGGTCCCATCCAAGTCCTGGTATGCATGGCCCCATCCTTATCCTTGTATGATTTGTCCCATCCTTTCCTTATCCTGGTATGCATGACACCATCAGAAAAGATTGAAAAAAACAAACCATTACACTTACCTTCCTGGCACTCCCTTGCAGCGTCCTGCTCCGTTGCCAGCAGCTGCTTAATGCTTGTAAGCAGCGCATGGCAGGGATGTCAAGCCCTGCTTGCAAGCCGAAGGGCAGCTGCCAGAATACTCAGTGCTCTCTGCACGCCGGGACTGTTCATCGCAGAGAGCGGTGAGTATTCATTGCTCTTCAATAGCGCGCAGTGTCAGCCGGAGCCTTCCTGCTGCGACCGGCGGTCAATCATAACAGGTAAAGGATGGAGCCCTGCATTCCAGGATAGGGATGGGGCCATGCATACTTGGACGAGATGGGGACCATGCATACCAATATAGGGATTGGGGCGATCATTCCTGCCAGGATAAGGATGAGGTGGACCATTCCTACCAGGATAAGAATGAGGAGCCATGCATACCATGATGCGGATGAGGGCCATGCACACCAGGATAGGGATGAGGGTGATCATTCCTGCCAGGATAGGGATGAGGAGGCATGCATACTATGATGCGGATGAGGGCCATGCACACCAGGATAGGGATGAGGAGGCCATGCATACCAGGCCAGGGATGAGGGGGCATGCATAACCTGATGCGGAAGAGGGCCATGCATACCAGAATAGGGATGAGGGGGCCATGCATCCCAGGATGGGGATGAGGGGACCATATTTACCAGGATAGGGGATATTAAGTACAGAATTGACCACATTTTTTGCTTCATTTTTTTTTTCCCCTTAATTTCCTCCTCTAAAACCTAGGTGCGTCTTATAGTCCGAAAAATACAGTGTATATATTGGAAAACCCATTTAAATGGATTATGCCAAGTAATCCCCTATCCTGAGACCTATGTAGTCTCTGGGATCCGACCGCTAGGACCCCCATGATCCTGAGAACCGGTGCTCTAAAGAAGAGGTCGATCATGCGCACTGCGGCGGCATTCACACATGGCTCTTCAAATAACACCTATAAGAGAAGTGTTGAAAGGCACGACAAAATCTAGCAAAATCCACTGATCGGGTGTGGGGAGAGTGTTATAGTGGGCTGGTGGGGTTTGTGTGGCAGGGCTGCTTTTTTGTCCCAGTCCGGGCCTTAAGAAACCCTAAGATTGACAAGAAAATTATAGTAAGGATCTCTATAATGAGCCCATCAGTCTTAATAAAAACATAAAAAATAGGTGGTAAAGAGAATGTGGCATCAGAAATAATTGGTTAAATCAGGCTTTTATGTCATGTCACAATTTTATAAAAAATCAGAACTCTTGCCATTTTCACACTGGCTACTACACTCAATACTAGACTTAGACGTTCTGTTCAGCAGCCACATGGGCGCAGGAAGCAGTAGACTGGTTGTGACTCATTGACCTCTAGCTGCAAAAAAGCAACCTTTCCCTACTATTTCTCTCCAATAGATATTTGTCTTCCGTTAATGTGTTGTTTTGCTAATGTTCTTTGTGCTCCTTTAATTTATTAGTACCGGGTAGATTCTCCCTCTATACTGTGGTAACACAGAGCTGGCAGGTTAAGATTATACAGGTTACAGCACACTTTAACTAGATTCTAGAGACCAAAAAAGATAAAACGACAGTCCCCATTGGGAGAGATGAAAGGAAGATATGAGAATATGAAACCCCCCTACCTCTGATGTCCTCATTTTCGCCTGCTCATACGATTTCCCGGGGGTCTGTATCACTAGTTTCCACTGAGTGAGCAACTGCAGAAGCATCTTGAGAGATGTGTCAAGAAGCGTCTGGTGGGTATCATTCACTTCACGTAACAGAAAATTAATGAATCCAAATAATACATCTTCCCTCCAATCCACAAAGTCAACAAGAAGACCCTGGAGAGAGTTCTGAGCAATGTGCCGCAATTCATCATCCATGTGGATAGACAGTCTGCAAGGAGATATGAAACGAATGAAAAAGCTACATCCATCACTGCCGAGAAATACAGCCGCTGACCAAAAAGGAAATCCTATCATATCACAAATCAGATCGAAGAAAGCTTGATTATTCCGAATGTGAGAAGACGTTAACAATTTATTACTCACAAAATTCAAAAGTAAAAACTGTAATAAAATTGGGACCAATCAGATGCCTGTTATGATTAGTGGAGATCCTCGGGGGCAGTGCAAGACACAAAAAACATACAAAAAATGAGTGTGTCAAAAAGTGCTCGACTTAGACTCTGGACTAGGAGTGTCTCAACCTTACAGGGATGTACAAAATGTTGTCCAGGGGTCACATGCAGCCCTCAATCACCTGGGTGTTTATATGCTTGTCTGTCTGCAGGTGGCTCACAATTTTTTTCCATGTAAAAAAGAAAAAAATTAGATGAACGACATACAAGCAAGTTCTCTTCCTCTCTGGACTGCTAATGGGGGAGAAGGGGAACTCGATTCTCTCAAAAGGTAGAAGTCCTGGTAGTGGTTCTTGAACATTTGTGCCATATATTTCCAATAGGCCATGAATATCTCAGATACATTTTAAAAGGGAATTTGTCAGTAGGATCAAGCCTCCTAAGCCGTCTATATAGGCATGTAGGTCATAGAAAGTTGAACAATATGACAAATTGATATCTGCGATCTGATGTCTTATTCCAGAGAAATCCACATTTTTCTTAATATGTAAAATGAACTGTTAAGATCTATGGGCCGGACATAGATCTCCCTGAGAATCTGCCTGCAGGGCTTATTATAAATGAAAAAGGAGTTACCAGTGTGAGACATGTACATCAGGAGAGAAGACTGTCAGTCATTACATGTCTCACACTGGTAACGCCACCTTACATTTACAATAAACTCTGGAGGCAGATTCTCCGGGAGATCTATGTCCAGCCCATAGATCTTAACAGCTCATTTACATTTTAAGAAAAACGCGGATTTCGCCGTAATAAGACATCGGATCACAGATATCAAGGTATCATTTAAGACTTAAAACTGGGCTAGTCCTGGTGATAAAAATCCTTTGAAGCGCAAATAACTGAAAACCAATAACAAAACATAACTCTTGGAAGAGTCTAAAGCAAAAAAAAGAACACTATATGAACAACTAAATGAAGGGGTGTAATCATAGAAATCAAAGAAACATCCTTTCTGAAGAATGTGAAGACCTAAGAGGAAGCCATGATGCTCTTGAGAAGCACCGCTCATCTCCTCCTCAAGGGTCCAATTCTTGACTTTTCAGAATGATCAAGCAATGCATTTGTGTAATCAATAAGGAGCCCGATACCTGGAAAGCAAGTCTATTAACTCCAGTTTGGACATCCCATCGGGAAGTAAGCGAGGAATAGCTGCCACGCATGTTCTGAAAAGGTCAATCTTTGGCTTTCGTTCTCCTCTGAAATGTAAAACATTGAGATCAGAGCAGTCTGCACTCGTCCTATATAAACAAGTGATTACTGCAATTCCAGAAGTCCGCTGGCTGACAATGAAAGGCTCGGACACGCTACATTAATAAAGACACTCCGCTCGGTTTACTTTATCACGCGTTTTCTCATGACTTCTTACATCAAAGAATCTTTGGCCAGATACATAAAGCAGCCAGAGATGCAGAATAGGATTTTACTAGATTTCTCCCATGGCAGGAAGCAGCGTACCCTGCAGCCCACCGGCACAGCTTACTGATAAGAAACGTGCAACTCAGTAAAATTACTTTGAAAATGTCTTAGAGGAAAGAAATTTTTATTGCACTGGAAATCTTTATTAATACAAGATATTTCCACTGCTGTCTCTCCCATCACGCGAAGCGTCAAGTCTAAATTGCTGCAGAAAAAGAGACTCAATGTTCCGATTTTGGAAAAGTGGGTGAAGCCGGTGATTCATTCATAAATGCCTGCCATATTTAGAAGGCATGACGCAAATATAACCTTCGACACAAATGGATGGAGCTTATCAATTCAATGTAGGAAGGTTAGGGTGTATCACAACATCATATGATGGACCATCTCTGATCTGGCATCAAAAAGCATTCAAATATTAAACACTGTAAATACAGGATTTTACGGGCTTTTTTTCCCACCCAAGACTATTCATATGCCTTGTTAGAATATATGGACATCATACCGTCTAGGAGTGGGAATGGTCTTGGCTGACCAGAGGCCGGTTTCACAGGCCCGTCTGGGTACAGACCGTGATGTTTGGAACAGCCGCATATCTTCAGACCCAAACACAACAGCCCCATACATGTTGTTGTGTTTAGAAATGGAGACCCATGGTTGTTTTGGACTTGGCAGTTCGAACTCAGACTGCAGAAGTCAGATGTGTGAAACCGGCCTTAGTCTAATCTGCCCGGCCACTACCCTAAATAATGGACCTACGTGATCATGTCTTCAGGTTCCTTGTTCAACATCTGTACATTCGTCATCATCATGCACCTCCCTACTTCTTTGTCAAGATGCCGGAGAATGTTGTCCACTGCTTTCCGTACTTGAGAGTAATACAGAGACATGCCTAGAGAAAAGGATAATGTAGAAATTACAGACACATTGGTAAACTATGTTTACTGGGTTCTTTATGTGCAGTGGCGTTCCGCCAACAGTAGCAGATCACACGGTCGCCCAGGGGCCCAGGAGTCTATGGGGCCCAGGAGTCAGTGGCACCCGGCATCACACTTACAACTGCATCAACATCATAATTGCAGATACAGTTGAAAGAAATGATGGATCAAGGAGCTGTCAGCCCCCGCCTCCATCATTCTCCCTGTGCGCCTGACGTCTCAACACAACGGGCGCGATCACGTCGCTACATTACAACCAATGTGCTGAGCACTGCAGAGATTCAGAACACATGCTGCAGAGAACGGGGGGCCAAATATACTATTTGGAGGGCGGTGTGGGGGCCATTATACTGTGTGAAGGATTGTGTGGGGGCCATTATACTGTGTGAAGGATTGTGTGGGGGCCATCATACTGTATGGATGTTGTGGGAGCCCTAACTGTATGGAGGGCCACAATACTATATGGAGGACAACCATACTATATGGAAGGCCACAATACTATATGGAGGGCAACCATACTATATGGAGGGACATCATACTGTATGGAGGGCTGTGTGGGGTCCATCATATTGTGTGGAAGACTGTGTCTGGGCAATCATATGGTGTGTGTGGGGACATAATACTGCATCGGAGTCACTGTGGGGTAACATACTTTGCAGGGAGGTACTGCAAGGTCATCATACTGTGCATATGGAAGGTAGTGTGAAGCAATTCACTGTGAGGGTATCTTATGTTTGGGGGCCATGAAAGGGGTATCTTAGTGTGTGGAAACTCTAAGGGGCTCCAATAAGGGCAACATTACTTTGTAAGGGCTGCAAAGTTGTGAGATATGCTCTTCTGTGACCCTAAATAGTATTATTTTTTGAGGGGGAGGGGAACAATTAGGACGCTTGCTATAGGAAATCTTATGGAAAAATCACTGTGACAAATGCACACTAACAAATATAGCACATACATACACAGATATCAGAACATCATGCGATCATTATGATCACAATAATTGTTTTTGCTTTTTTATTTGAAGGAGGGCATTACATCATTGTAACTGCAGGGCAAGATGGATTAAGGCCAGGAGGGCGGAAATAATGACAACTGCTCACCTGAGGAGACCTGTACTATGAGCGTCTCGCCTCCAATATGATTCATACTCTACAGCTATTTTAGGAGGCTGACTTGCCTTTAGCAGGAACTTTAATTGATAATTAGATATTGCTCACCAATCATTTTTGCTTCCTCCTCCGTGAGTGTTTTACTCAGGTAGGTTTTCTTCACACGTAAGGTGTTACCCGAAGGGTGAATAGCTCCCGTCACTGGCATGGGTGGCTCCCCATCCTTCTGCTGTAAACTATCTGCTATTACCAAGAAAGCCCTTAAGCCGATATTCATTCTCTGTGTTGAAGGCGAGAAAAGGTAAACCAACAACATAAGTTTTAAGCAGTGAATCACTCCATAAATCTGTATATACTTCACAGGCTTCCCACAACAACAGATCTTCAGCACTTAAAGTAGCTATGATGGGGTTTCCAACAGAGGACAAGGAAGGATACCAGAATCGCCACCTCTATGCGGGCCATTATTCTGTACGGAGGACTATGTGGGCCCCATAATACTGTATGAAGGACTATATGGAGACCATAATACTATATGGACGACTATGTGGGGTCCATAATACTGTACGGAGGACTATGTGGAGACCATAAGACTATATGGAGAACTATGTGGGGTCCATAATACTGTATGGACGACTATGTGAAGCCCATAATACTGTATGGACGACTATGTGAAGCCCATAATACTATATGGACGACTATGTGAAGCCCATAATACTGTATGGAGGACTATGTGGGGTCCATAATACTATATGGACTACTATGTGGGGTCCATAATACTGTATGGAGGACTATGTGTGGTCCATAATACTATATAGAGGACTATGTCGGGTCCATAATACTGTATGGAGGACTATGTGGGCCCCATAATACTGTATGAAGGACTATGTGGAGACCATAAGACTATATGGAGAACAATGTGGGGTCCATAATACTGTATGGACGACTATGTGAAGCCCATAATACTGTATGGAGGACTATGTGGTGCCCATAATACTATATTGAGAACTATATGGTGCCCATAATACTATATGGAGAACTATTTGGAGCCCATAATAAAATAAGGAGGGCTATGTGGTGCCCATATTCTGCATACTGGTCCAAGTTTTTTTTTTATTTTAGCCTTCTATGTGTCTGAGTTTGACATCCCTGCCCTAAAACAATACATTGTGTCCTGACCAAAGAGGGATGGTGAATGCCAAGGAAAGATTTCTTCGACATTGGTTCTAAGCTACCCAGTTTTTTGGGGGGAAACTGTGTTTTTATGAAGATCTGAAATTGCTTGCATTTCTATTTAACATCTTTTTGAAGAAAATGAAGTTAAAGCAGCAATAGTATTTAAGGTCTTCGTTCATTATCAGGTTTGGGAAGCAGTTGTGCACTTCAGGGTTTGAACACTTACCCTGACCTCACTTGGACAAAAGGGTATAAAAAATAAATTAAAAAAAGAGCAGCAATAGAAAAAACAGGCCTTGTGTAGGTGTATTGATAACGGATCTTAATATCACAAAGTCACGGCATTCTAACGTGTTGTTCCTTTTGTACATTCCTTTCCTTATGTCCTATGTAGAAGATGTCGGGGCTGGGGAAGCATTCTCCATGACCCGGAGACCTAACTGATATTGCATATCACGTATTTATGGGCGCCAACAATTTCCTCACAGATGGTTAGAACAATCCCACCTATGGCGATCTGATCAAGTTCTAAAAAAAAGGTGTTGTCCTTACGATAATGTTTTCTAGTACCTCTTTTTAAATAGTGGGCATGCCATTTTTAATTTTTTGCAATAATCTAATGAAAAAAAAATCATACCTCTGGGTTGAGGCTGAAAGCTTTGGCTGCTTTTCCAACACATAAAAGATCAAAAATAATTTCTTTCATTGCAAAATCTAGACGTTCCTAAAACAAAAAATAAGATATAGAGATTTGTAAAAACATGTAAATGGTCACATTGTACAGAATCCTGGACAAAAGTCAGGACAGAAAACACCAGAACCGGAATAAGGGAGGGAAAATTAAGGATAGTATTGCATGATAAAAAAAATAATTTTTTTAAATACATGACATACCTGCGCAATAAACTGTATGATCTTGACAAAGATGTTGAGGGGCATGTCTCGGGGAACCACCCCTCGGGAACCCTTAGGGAAAAGCGTCCCGATGATGGTTGTGAGACGGCTGTTAGACATGAAATATCATCATTAGGATTACAACACAAAGCAATCAGTATAAAGATTTTATTAGTATTTATTTATCCGTAGAACATATTTACAAAGAAAAAAGCAGACCCAAAACCATAGAACTAAGTAAGACTACAGCCAGGGGCAAACTCAGATCCATATTGGCACCAAAGAGGACTGTCAGGACGGCACAGTAACAAGTATGAGGAAAATGGGAAAACAAAATTATAGAATTGTACTCCAGTCATCTTTTTGCCAAAAATGGGTAAAATACTTTATTAAAATGGTGCCTGCTGCATGATAAATTTGGAAAAACTCACTAGATAATACTAGACACTTTATTTTACACCATCTGATGGCCAGAGTATCTTAACCCCTTAACGACCAAGCCATTTTGTAGGTTAAGGACCAGGCCTATTTTTACAATTCTGACCACTGTCACTTTATGTGCTTATAACTCTGGAACGCTTCAACGGATCTTGGCGATTCTGAGAATGTTTTCTCGTGATATATTGTACTTCATGGTAGTGGTAAAATTTCTTCGATATAACTTGCGGTTATTTATGAAAAAAATGGAAATATGGCGAAAATTTTGAAAATTTAGCAATTTTCAAATTTTTAATTTTTATGCCCTTAAATCACAGAGATATGTCACAAAAGATAGTTAATAAATAACATTTCCCACATGTCTACTTTACATCAGCACAATTTTGTAAACAAAATTTTTATTTGTTAGGAAGTTATAAGTGTTAAAAATTGACCAGCAATTTCTAATTTTTCCAACAAAATTTGGATTCCACACAAGTTTCACAGCAGCACAGCTCTTATCTCTAACAATGTCACAGACAGAGTGATAAGATGTAGCTGAGCTACTGTTTGCAGCATTTGACACACTGCTGTGATTAGATAGTTACATTTAGTATCCAATTACAGCAGTCAGAGATGCAGAGACGCTGTCATTGGTCCCTGCATCTCTTCATTGTCCTCCAAATGAAGTGATCGCTCATGATCACGGCATCAGCAGGGTTAATCAGTCGGGGGCAGTGCTCAGCTTGTCCCTGGCTGTTCCAGCACCTCCCCCCTGCTCTCACAGCAGCAGATCAGCAGCTTCCACTGCCAGCTTCTCCTCTGATAGGAAGTGCTGCATTTCCTGTGCGATCATGCTGTGTTTGGTCAGTCAGATTGACTGACCAATCACAGCGATCTGGGTGCAGGGACCGATGTCATGGGTCCCTTCACCTCTTCCCCTGCCTCTCAGCTGTCATAGACAGCTGTCGGCACTAAACTACCACTGTTTGTTTACACACAGTGGTAGATCAAAGCCATGACGTGCAGAGTCCGTCAAGGTGCCAAAACTGACACCTGGCCATGACGGACTCTGCACGTCAGTGGACATTAAGGTGTTAAGGTCCCCATCCCGCAAACATCAATGGGTTTGACCGCCAGATAAATGTGTAGCGGGGCCTCCTGATTTTCCCCCAACAGATGATGTCTGTGGACAGAAAGATCCGGCATGTCATAATTCAGACTGCCGATCATTTTGTTCTCTAAGAGATATGTCTCTGTCATAGAGAACACGAGCACTCGTCCGGGTGAGCACTTCTTGTATGGGACAGAGGTTTGTTGACCGATTGATCTAAAATGTTTGGGGGGACTAGACATATGTATTTTGCATCCTCCAAAAAAGGGGTTTCAAGGATTTAGCTCTTTTCATTATGCCTCAAATAATGCCTATTTTTCTACACGGGTTTCAAAACTTTCAGACAAAAGTAAAAAGTTGGTACAGTGAATACATTTGGTATCCCCATTTTTTATTGCATTTCTTATTAAGAAGTCTTCCGCAGTAAAGTTGTAGCATGCATATAGCTCTGACCATAACGATACTTATATATGGATTTCAGCATACCTATACTTGCATACTATAACCTTAAAGGGGCTGTCCAATACCTGGCAAACCCCTTTTGAATAAAGCAGTCCCCCTTGTAAAACAAAACACCATATACTCAGCTACTGTTCTGGTGCTGCTCCAGCGTTGCTGGCTCTCAGTCTCCCAGGGCTTGCATGACATTATTATGCTATATGAGCCCTGCAGCCAATCACCGGCCACTATTGGGCTGTTGTGCTCGTACTGTTTCCGCTTATCTGATGTCCATCCAAAGGCGTGAACCTTTGCCAAAAGAAAGTAGTAAGAGTACAGTGGCCTAATAGAGGTTGCGCATTGTTATGCCATGTGAGTAGTGATGAGCGAGTATGCTCGTTGCTCAGGTGTCCGAGTATTTGGGTGTGCTCGGAGGTTTAGTTTGTGTCGCCGTAGCTGCATGATTTACGGCTGCTAGACAGCCTGAATATATGTGGGGATTGGCTGTTTGTTAGGGTGTCCCCACATGTATTCAGGCTGTCTAGCAGCCGCAAATCATGCAGCTACGGCGACACAAACTAAACCTCCGAGCACTTCCAAATACTCAGAGGACACCTGAGCATGCTCGGGAAAACCCGGGCAACAAGTATACTCGCCAGTCACTACTTGTGAGCCAATGTCACATGAGCCGCTTGAGACCCAGAGCCAACATCGCTAAAGCGGCGCCAGTGCAGGAGGAGAGTATATGGTGTTTTTATTTTACGAGAGGGACCACTTCATTTAAAAAGAGGTCAGGCCAGGTAGTGGACAACCCCGCTAAATAAGACATTCGACTAACCTTTGTGTTGCCGTGTTGCTTTCACATTTTATTCGGATCATATAAACCCATAATAGTCTGTACAGGGATTCCAGTGCGACTCGAGCCATTTTAGGGTCTTTATTCTGTTAGACATAAAGGATTTCATTGTTAAGACACATAAATATAAAGATTTACTTAGAGAAAAGGGCACTAACAACAACCAGAGAATGGTACAACATTAACGAATTACATGATTCTTAACAGTATCAAATTAGAATCATAGAATGTTAGAGTTGGAAGGGACCTCCGGGGTCATCTGGTCCAACCCCCTGATCAATGCAGGATTCACTAACTAAAACCATCCCAGACATATGTCTGTCCAGCCTCTGAAGACTTCCATTGAAGGAGAACTCACCACCTCTCGTGGCAGCCTGTTCCACTCATTGATCACCCTCACTGTCAAAAAGTTTTTCTAGTATCTAATCTGTATCTTCTCCCAGTCAGTTTCATCCCATCGCTTCTCGTGTTTCCATGTGCAATTGAGAATAAGGATGATCCCTTTACTACAATGAAACAATCTATTTGCACAAGTCTGGCGTCTACCTGCAGTCACTGTATCGTGTAAAAAAACAAATCTCATCATTCAACGCATTTCAATAACAGAACCCTGAAATGTGGAGGATAACACAAATGACACCTTTACCTTTAGGTTAGATAAGCAGTTGTTGAGAAAAATATGCCACCGGTTTAGAAAGAATTGTTTCTGGCTGACACAAAGCAAACACGTCACCAAGGGGTACAATGCCTGAAAAACAATATACAGCTGTAATATCGCTCACACAGGTCATCCCCCAGCATGCCATGTAGACATGCGCCAGTATGCAGCGTTACCACCTGGACTGTTTAAGTGACTAATCATTTCTAGATTTTTGTAACATATTCATAAATTGAGCTCAGGATGGACAGGCTCTTCCTATGAACTGAAAAGTAAAATATTTTCATCATAATACTCTTTTATACTGCAAACAGTGAAGCTAAGAATAAGCAGTAGCTGGACATGGACAGGCAACGACTAAGGTGTTATTACCCCCTAAAAAATAGAATGCTGTAGATAAGCCCTGAAAGGCGGTGGCCACATCTTATAGCGGCCAAAACAGGTGACAGGTTCCCTTAAAGTTTATATATCTGTTGTATTTTTGGGTTCAGGTCATTTGGTGTGGTGGCCACTGTTGATGTGATGCTGTCCCTGGGGTAGAGTGGCCCAAAGCGGCAGGGGATTGGCCGGGCCACATAAATGCCTCTGGGCACCTGGCTTGCTTCTCCTTCAGGTACGGTGTGGCATAGGCAATGTTCCTCATATAGTGTTGCACCTAATGGAGTAGGGACCCACTAAAGAGGTTGGAGTGACATGTCAGTGGTCTTATATACTTCCAACAAGATGTGAACTAAGAGCCTCATGTTCAATTTTGAAAACTTTTGCTGTATTAGATCAATGTAGAACATTTGGTTGTGCCTTCCAGGTCCGCTTTTACAGGTCCGCTTTTACAGGTCCGCTTTTCATGATTGATTTATACAACGTTTGGGGCTGATGATTTATTGTGTGTTAAAGGGCTTCTCATTAAGGCGACCCTTCTAAGGGTACAATGACGTCACAGAAGGCTTGGGACCCCCTCCTTCTATCAGCCAGAGTGGAACATTGCCTCTTACACTGTTGGACACGGATGACAACTAAATAATACGGTTCCTATATAATACATGTGTATGAATTAGATGGTAGCCATTTGTGCTACGGCAAGGGTTGCCAGCCTGTAGATCCCCAGCATGTCATACAGCATGGACTTTCTTTGCATGCCAAGACTTGTCGGTACTGCAATGGATCTGGACCAGGACCATAGCACACTTTTCCAAAATCACAGCATTGTTTTCCCCTCTCTATAGTGTGGATACGTCACATTTTGACATTCGATGGTGAAACACTCACCAATGAATGCTTCTTCCTGGAAGATAGCTCAAGTGTTGTGTCATAAAGACTTTCCACAAAGTTTCGAAGACAAGGAACATTGACTTCATTTTTCACAGCCTAATAAAAAAAAGTAGGCAAAAGAATCGACTTTAACGGTGAACAGGCGCTATTACAATAAATCATGTAGAAAGGAGAAGACTTACAGCAGCCACGGGTACCAGGATCTCCACAAACAGGCCAGCCAGAGCATGCTTAATGTCCTTGTCTTTTACTTCTAGGAAATAATGTGCACATTCCTAAAGGTGAGAGAACATAGCCATGAATAATCAAGACTTTCGAACAGGTCTACAAAACTCGCAGTGCATCGGTAAGTGTCGCATACACACACAGGAGAAGAGTGTTCCTCACCTGGCCATTGTAATGAACCATACACCTATAAATAGTGGATATATTCAGTCATAGACATTAATAGTTGATTATACTAATCTGTCCGGGTCGTTGGGTGCCCAACAGGTGGTTGCATTTTGTGATAACTCTACTGTAACGCATATTAGTCACCTTCTTGGAAAATCCAGAAAGGTCCTAGCAAAAAAAGAGGGACCTCCAAGATGGCTTGGCAAATATCCAGTGCATCGCCTGAGCCTCTTACTAACTGCACTGCCAGAAGTTTTCTTGTGGTTGACACTTGGATTCTCCTTCATTAGATGAAGCCCAGGCAACTAATCATTCATCGAGGTATAATACCAACCATCAATATAAAAAAAACTGCATAACCCATTTACAATGGTTTCACTGGAAGAAGGGAAGGTTCAATGGTCCCTACTAAAGACTCCATTCTGTCAAGAATTGTATCCAAAACAAAAACAGCCATTAAATGACCATAGGTCTAAAAAAAATATATATATTATTATTATTATACATTTATATAGCGCCATTTATTCCATGGCGCTTTACATGTGAAAAGGGGAAATATACACAAGTACAATAAACATGTGAAAGACAAGGGACACACAAGTACAGAAGGAGAGAGGACCCTGCCCGCGAGGGCTCACAGTATACAGGGGATGGGTGAGGATACACTAGGAGAGGGTAGAGCTGGTCGTGCGATGGTTCAGTAGACTGAGGATCATTGCAGGCTGTAGGCTTGTCAGAACAGGTGGGTCTTCAGGTTCTTCTTCAAGGTTTCCGTTGTTGGTGAGAGTCTGATGTGTTGCGGCAGAGAGTTCCAGAGTATGGGGGAAGCACGGGAGAAGTCTTGTATGAGGTTGTATCAATAAGTCACTTACAATATTGAGAGTTTTTCCAAGAAAAAGGGAAAATAGTGTAGCGTTCTCTGCCTAAGAAGCGGATTGAGCGGCTCCCAGCAATAGGACAGCTTGCTGGACTGTATCGTAGATCAGCCAACTGCAAAAGCCCCTAACGTAAAATGTATGGGAGAAGTCAAACATCATGGACTTGTCGTGGATTTTCAGTGTTTTTGCAATAATTTTCAGCCTGCTGTAAAGGGTCCCCAAAGACACATGATGGTGTATTCAAAATCCATCCAAATTCAGCAGAAATAAAAGCAGCAGCAAACTTCAGATGGGCAGAAGGTCAATTTTTGTTGCTGAATGTTGATGTCTTGATATTGTAGATTTCATCATTGCAATTTATAGAGTTAAATCTTTGACAAATTTGCAGCAAAAATTTCACGTGTGTCATTACAATATGAACAACCTTTAAAGACTAATGTAACCAGCCCTTTACTCATAATAAAAAAAATGTAAAACATACATAAAAGACAAAATCTGTGGCCTCAATGATGAAAAGGATTTCTACTACACGGTCTATGCCAAGATCTTGTGCAGATCGATTTCAATGGCTGGGATGAAAAACGACAGTGTCCTCCCTTATACTAAGTGACAGCAGATAATAAATGATACCTGCATGAACTGTAAAGAGGCTTCAAAGTCTTCCACGGGATACATCTTAATGCGGAAGAATTTCATTCCCATTATCAGACTGATGATGCTTTGAACCACATACGGGTTCTGCTCTTTGTGCCTCAGCTCTTTTAACTCCGCCATAAATTTCTTCTTCACGGAAGGAAACCTGACAAATAGAAGACGACGGTTAATAAATTGTACAAAATTATTCTATTCACAATCGTTCTTGGCATCTTCTCTACAACACTCTACCCCAATGATGTAAGCAGTATAATGACACCCCTCTAACACCGTCCAGCCATAACAAAAGCCCAGCTGGCCACAATACTTTTTGTATTTGCTCCCGCCATTCGATAAAAACTACTCAAGTGTTGAGAAAGGTAAATTCCAATACATGACATATGTATATGATTGATATCCAATAAATTGATCACTATCTGAAGATGATGCGGAATCGTTTGCTGGTTTACATGGCTCTGGTTGGGGACTGGGATTGCCCGACCATTAGATCAGGTCACATTGAAGATCTTTGACTAGTGTTGTCTTACCTTATGCAGTCAAAAGCCCAGAAAAAATGAGAATAAACCCTATAGCAAGTAAATAGTAACAGTACATACAAATAATATAGGGTACAGTTAGGCCCTTGTCCTTCTCTGCCATATCTACATTGACGTCTGATGGAACAAGGTTAGGTTTTAATACTAGAGATAGGTTAGGACCTCCCCAGTTGGGTCACCTTGTTGCGGTAGGATGGATTTTACGTTTTTTTTTAATCAAAATAGAGTTAACTAAGTACTCCATGTTATTGACTTGTACTATTTCTATTTACTTACTACAGGATATATGCTGATTTTGTTATTTTCTTGGCTTTTGTCTGTGAAATAGCCACAGTGCGAACGTGCTCTTACACATTTCACGTATACCAGCCTATGCTCCTACAGTGCCTAAAAAAGAAAGTCCGGCATTTGTCTAAATAACCCCATTCAATCAGTGAACTATGTAATTTGAATGCGGTATATGTATGGGAATAAGTGAGCAAGCTCAGGGTAGACAGGTCATCTGGACCTGTAGTGCAACCTTGAGTGTTGGCAGATGTTGCACCACGTGGAATCGTCCAGGTCATCTACCATGACCACTTGTTGTGCTCTGCTGTTAGGGAGTCCATACACCATCAATATCTCGTTTGGCTGATAGCTATTACTTCCATTCCTCCATACACATGCACGCTCGATTTGCCTGAGCAATGGAAAGGGGAAGGAGAGGAGGAGGAGAAGTATGCTTTCACCAGAGAGGCCATGGGTGGCTTATCTCCTGAGACCGAAAAAAATCAGGCATGCTAAAATTTAACGCGACCAATCCTTTTTTACTCTGACATCTACAAAATCTTTGTTCGGCAAACATCTAATACAAACTGGTCGAAACAAAATTAGTGGGTTCAGCCGACCATCAGACCTCATTCTAATGTATGCGTCCACCTTGAGCTTAGAGCTTCTCCCCATTGGAGTTTTGTAGGAAGAAGAACTACACCGAGGACACACCTTACCTGTCCTATAGATATCGATTAGGTTTTGTAACAGAACTTTACGACATCAGAGCATCTTCGGGTAATTGATCCTGCCTAACTAAACCATCCAATGCTGGTTACTAAGCTTGGAATTACATTCGCCCAAGCCTGGTTATCCCGCTCAACATGTGATCCAAATATAATGTTCCTCAACATTATTGGCTTTTCTGCAGACATTGCTAAGATTTTACAACTATATGGCTACAGTAACAGTATAGGATGCTTACTTTGACTGTGCTAATACGCCAATTACTTCAGCATAAAGATCGGCCACAATGTGCATATTACCAGTGTTTGGACCTAGATACCTAAAGATAAAAGAAACAAAAAAGACAGATGAAAAATACAGATATTTATGTAAGATGGCCTCAGTTTCAACTTCCAGTCTGAATTTCATTACCCTTCTTTGTATTTAAAGTGCTTGAAAGCCAAGGTTATGACTTCATGGACCAAGCTGTCAATTACAGGATGCAATGGAATCTGGAAGACGAGGAGAGATGCATAATGGAATTATTAGAAAGGAGAATTGGTTCATGGGAAATGCAAAATGACTTAACGGCAAGATAAATGTATTTATTTCCATTAATATACAAAGCAGCAACATATTCCACTCGGCTCCACTGACATGCAGTACAAGCTGAAACAAGTCTGGGAGCAAAGATCAGTATTGAGGACAATGAGAAGGAAATAGGTCTGTGTGCATTATTAATGATGATACACACGGACACAACTCAACATATCAGATTGGAACATGAATTCACAATTTTTTACTAGAGGACATCCCTACAATATAGTTGTGCTTTGAAGGAACCTCTATTCACATCCCTACTTCAAATGAGCTTGTTGTAGGAGAAGGTAGGGCATTTTCAATTCTCAGGGTCTCTCTGAGAATTGTTATTTTTCTTTGCCGGTCTCCATGTCAGGCACCATTAGACAAGCTAAAATCGCTTTGACATCACTTACCATCAAGGTCTTGCTAATGCCTTCTAGACAACCCCTGACCAGGTTTCAAAGAACCAGATACCTGGTTGGGAGTCACTGAGTTGGAAGGAGTCTGGTGCTCATGATCCCTGATGGGCTTGGGCGCAGCACAATACATGGGGTCACTTTATTTGCATTTTTTTCTCAACTACGGTAAATTTGGTACGATTATATTTTTGGGTGTGCACAAGTTTCTTTGTATGTGAATCTTTTTCTTTTTCGTAATTGACCCAAAGATATAGCTAGTCCTTTTTGGCACTAGCCATTTTTCAGGTACGTCGAAGTGAGTGGGATCTTACCTGTAGCACTCAACATGGGTCACTATTGTGTATGGAGCCGTGGTGTTCTCGCTCAGTACACTGTAAACTTCCAACCACCTTAGGACCCGCATTTAGCAGACAGGTAGGTGTGAGGTTTTCAACCCCACCAATCGGATATTGATGAACTATACCAAGGATAGTCTACCAATATCAAATAATTCAACAACCCATATCGGGCTGAAAAATCTAATTTTACAATCACATACAAAAAAGGTAGTGTACGCATCCCTTGTATTTAGTACAGGAAATTTTCTTTTAGGATTCTTCCTCAACTCAAAATAAATACGACCATATAGGATTTCGTACCAGGAGCGCATGTAATTTAGGTGCCTAAGAGTTTTTCCATTTGAACAACCTCTATGTGACAAAAAGCTGATCACAAAATGCCCTTCTGCTGGGACCCCCCCGAAGATCAGCTCGAATGTGTGGGAAAATCTGACTCCAAATGTCCACTTTCCCTTCAGCACCACCACAGGAGAAATAAAGCATTACACGGTGTGCATTCACATTATTGAGTGGCATGTAATTTATAGAACAAGTCTGCTAGGCGGGAGAATGCACTTTGTACCCACTTCCCACGCTAGCCAAGAAATGAAGCTCCTAGACCCCCTCTCCAATAACTCATAAGACAATTACGTTGAAGCTATTTTCATATTCTAACAACTTTTCACATGCCTGAAAAGAGCATATCGAAGACACAGAGGAGGTTCACAAAGAGGAATTTCATTCTCTGGTGTACACAGACTGTCCAGTCATTAGAAGAGCCCCCATTAAATACTAACATTGCCACATAGGACTTGCCCCCCGTGACAACGGACGATTGCTGGGGATTTCTGAACCTGGACCTGTAAACACCTTCAGGTCACGTGATTTTCTCAGGTCACGTGACTGGAAATAAAATGCAGCTCAGTAGATAAGCAGGACACACATGAAGGTGGATGCTTGTGGGGGAGGTGGATGCTTGTGGGGGAGGCAGTGGGGGCATCACACTGTGTGGGAGGCTGTGGGGGCATCAACCTGCGTGGGAGGCTGTGGGGGCATCACACTGCGTGTCAGGCTGTGGGGGGCATCACACTGCGTGGGAGGCTGTGGGGGGCATCATGCTGTGGGGGCCATCATACTTTAAGTGGGGCTTTAGGGGCATCATACCATGTGTGTGGCTGAGGGGGAATCATATGTGTGGGGGGCTGTGGTGACATCATATTGTGTGTAAGAGGCTTCACCAGGAGCATCGTTTCCATGTGGGCACGTATTAAAGACTGGGGAACTAGCTTAGCACAAAATAAAAAATGCTTCGGTGCTCTACATGTGCGCTATACAGTTATATGAAAAAGTTTGGGCACCCCTATTAATCTTAAGCTTAATGTTTTATAAAAATTGGTGTTTTTGCAACAGCTATTTCAGTTTGATATATCTAATAACTATTGGACACAGTAATGTTTCTGCCTTGAAATTAGGTTTATTGTACTAGCAGAACATGTGCAATCTGCATTCAAACAAAATTTGACAGGTGCATAAGTATGGGCACCCTTATCATTTTCTTGTTTTAAATACTCCTACCTACTTTTTACTGACTTACTAAAGCACTTTTTTTGGTTTTGTAACCTCATTGAGCTTTGAACTTCATAGCCAGGTGCAGGGCCGGCTCCAGGTTTTTATGGGCCCCGGGCGGTAAGAGCCTCAGTGGGCCCCCTTAACACAGACCACGATTCATGATGCACAGATACTGCAGAGAAATATGGGTATAGTACAATGCCAAACACTTCTCTTCTTCCATTACATGACTGATATCTATTGTAAATTGTACAATAGCTCAAAAACCGCCAAATCCTCACAGCGCACAGTACAGACCGGACAGTACAGTCCTCCATACAATATTATGGGCACCACATAGTCTCCCCCTCTTCACCCATATAATACCCCATGCAGGATGTCACCCCGCCATCCCCCATATAATGCTCCATACAGAATACTGGACCACATATAATGCTCAAAACAAAATATGGAGCTCTCCTCTACACTGTGCTGCGTTCTGCACTGTTGCGGCTCAGGAAAGGGCGCTGTGGAAAGTCTCCCCATTATCATCATCATTGCCTGCCCATTATCATCATCATTGCCTGCCCATTATCATCATCATTGCCTCCCCTCATCATCATTGCCTGCCCATCATCATCATCATTGCCTCCCCATTAATATCATCATCATCATTGCCTTCCCATTATCATTGCCTCCCCATCATCATCATTATCATTGCCTCCCCATTAATATCATCATCATCATCATCATTGCCTTCCCATTATCATTGCCTCCCCATCATCATCATCATCATTGCCTCCCCATTAATATCATCATCATCAGTGCCTTCCCATTATCATTGCCTCCCCATCATCATCATCATCATTGCCTCCCCATCATCATTGCCTCTTCACCACCATCACTGCCTCCCCCCACCACCATCACACATACAGCACTGCAGGCAGCACTCTCTCACATACACACACGCAGGCACACACACACACACACACACACCTCACCTGTCCGGCGTCCGCGCGCTCTCTGCCACAGACAGCCGCTGAATGATGACGTCATTCAGCGGCGCTGCTGTGAGAGAGGAAGCGCTGGCGCAGGCGCCCCCTGGAGGTCAGAGCTGCGGCAGCGGAGGCACGGGGAGAGGTAAGTATTGCGACGGCTACTGCCAGGGCCCTGAGCAAGCGGGGGGGGGCCCAGTGGCGGCGCTAACACCGCTAATGGGCGACGGGGTGCCCGACGGCGAGTGGGCCCCCCCGCCTGCTCATGGCCCCGGCACTTGCCCGGGTGTGCCGGGTGCTGACACCGGCCCTGGCCAGGTGTATGCAATCATGAGAAAAGCTACTTAAAATGGCCACTTGCAAGTTGTTCTCCTGTTTGACTCTCCTCTGAAGAGTGGCATCATGGGCTCCTCAAAACAACTGTCCAATGATCTGAAAACAAAGATTATTCAACATAGTTGTTCAGGGGAAGGATACAAAAAGCTGTCTCAGAGATTTAGTCTGTCTGTTTCCACTGTGAGGAACATAGTAAGGAAATGGAAGAACACAGGGACAGTTCTTGTTAAGGCCAGAAGTGGCAGGCCAAGAAAAACATCAGAAAGGCAGAGAAGAATGGTGAGATCAGTCAAGGACAATCCTCAGACCACCTCCAGAGAGCTGCAGCATCTGTTAGAACCCTCTTGTTAGATTTTGTTTCAGTTTGCTGGTCACATGACCCTTTTACCCTATTTAGTCTGGCTCTGCCCTTCTGGCTTTGCTGGACTTCATTGTATTATCTACTCTTAAGCTAGCCGGGTGCTTAGGTGCCTTACTCTGTCAGTTTTGCTTGATCTTAGGATCTCTTAGTATTTGTTTTCTGTTTTATATTCCCTGCTACACTTTCTGTTAGGAGGTGTCCACCTTTTCACCCAGTCCCTAGATCTTGTAGGGATTCCTCCCTCGCAACTATAGGTCTTCGTTCAGACTAGCTGAGGACTTTAGCGGGTCTGGTCGCAGGATCAGGTCCCCCGTTACATCGTAGGGATCCAGCTCAGTCCTATTGTAGGGACAGAAATCCCACCTTTCCTTAGTGCTCGTAGCAGATCATAACAGTAAGTCCAGCCCAAAGAAAAAAAAAAAAAAAATCTCTAAGGAAAGATTTTCTGTTTTCATCATGGTGTCGGTTCGGGATTTGGCTGAACGCCTGCAGGGTCTCTCTCTCTGGAGGTGGCTGAAATCCAGCAACACGTGAGTAGTTGTTCTGGAGCTGATTTCGTGGAGCCAAAGGTACGTTTGCCTGATTTATTTTTTGGTGAACAACAAGATTTTTTTTCTTTTAAAAATGCTTGCTTGTTGTATTTCCGTTTGAGACCCAGATCCTCTGGTGATGAATCACAGCGCATAGGGTTCATAATGTCACTTTTGCGCAAAGAACCTCAGGACTGGGCCTTTTCTCTGCAGCCTAGTGATCCATGCTTTAGATCAGTGGATAGTTTTTTTTCTGCTTTGGGGTTATTGTATGACGATCCGGATCGTGTTTCATCAGCTGAGACAGAATTGAGACGTTTCAGACAGGGATCAGGTAATGTGGAAAAATATTGTACTCACTTCCGAAGGTGGTCCGCTCAGGTGGGCTGGAACGATTCAGCTTTGAAAAGTTTATTTCTTGCAGGGTTAAGTGAAAGGGTTAAAGATTTGCTGATTGCTTATCCCATACCTGGTAACTTGCAAGAGGCTATGCAATTAGCCATACGGGTGGATAGGAGACTGCGTGCAAGGGTTAATGAGAGTAAATCTGCCTTGTCAGCTCCAAGTTTGGAGAAGGAATGTACTGACATTGCAGAGCCGATGGAAATTGGAGCAATGACACCTCACTCTCGAGAAAAAGAACGCAGATTTGCTCAAGGTTTGTGTTTCTACTGTGGTAAATCTGAGCATTTCATTAAGAACTGTGCGCTTCGAATGAATAAAGAGAGAAAAAAAAATGAGGTCAGTTTTGCCCGCATAGCTTGTTTAAACAATAAAGGTGTCTTTCTTTCTGCTACCACTGCTGTTGAGGAGGAATTAATGGAGTTTCGGGTATTTGTGGATTGTGGTTCAACTCTCAATGTGATTGATGGGAAATTTTTGGAAAAACTAAAATTAAAACCCAAACTTCTGTCTTCTCCTATTAATGTGGTGTCTGTGGATGGTTCTCACTTGAAAAATGTTACTCACCATATCTGTGAATTTCCTCTTACTATTAATGGTGTTCATCAAGAGAATTTGGATTTGGTAGTTTTGAATAATTTACCTTCTCCGGTGATTTTGGGGTTACCCTGGTTAAATTGCACAATCCGGTACTGGATTGGTCTACCAATGAAATTAAGTCCTGGAGTCCTAAGTGTTATGACAAGTGTTGTAACGGGCGTATTGCTGCTGTAGTTAAGGGGGCGTTACCTGTACCTATTCAGGATTTTTGGAAAGTTTTTTCTGATAAGGAATCGCAGGTATTGCCTCCTCATAGAGATTATGATTGTGCAATTGAATTTGTCCCTGGAGCGACACTTCCTAAAAGTCGTTTATTTAATTTGACTATTCCTGAGAGAAAGGCTTTGGAGGAATACATACAGACAAGCTTGGCCGCCGGTCACATTAGGCCTTCCAAATCTCCTGTGGCGGTTGGATTTTTTTTTGTTAAAAAAAAGGACGGCGGTTTACGGCCTTGTCTAGACTTTCGTGAGATTAATAAGATTACTGTACGCAATCCTTACCCACTGCCATTGATTCCTGATTTGTTTAACCAGTTAGTGGGGGCCAAGTGGTTCTCGAAAATTGATCTTCGAGGGGCATACAATTTGTTGCGCATGAAGGAGGGGGATGAATGGAAGACTGCGTTTAACACTCCACTGTGTCATTTTGAGAATCTGGTCATGCCCTTTGGACTTTCCAGTGCTCCGGCATTTTTTCAGAATCTTATTAATGACATCCTTAGACCTTTGATCGGCAGAAGTGTGGTTGTGTATTTGGATGACATTTTGATTTATTCACCGGATTTGGAGTCTCATTGGAGGAGTGTGCGTGAAGTATTACAGTTACTGAGTGATAATTCACTTTTTGCCAAACTAGAAAAATGTGAGTTCGCTGTACAGAGACTTAGTTTTTTGGGCTACATTGTCTCCAGTGAAGGTTTTGAGATGGACCCGGTGAAAGTGCAAGCTGTGCAGGATTGGCCTAGACCTATTGGTGTGAAATCAATACAGAGGTTTTTGGGGTTCGCCAATTATTATAGAAAATTCATAAAAAAAATTTCTGTGATTGCCAAACCTCTAACCGATCTCACCAGGAAAGGTGCTGATGCGGTTCAGTGGACTACTGAGGCCATTGAGGCTTTTGTGTTGCTAAAGGAGAGGTTCAGCTCTGCTCCCATCCTTACGCAGCCTGATGTGACTAAACCATTTTTGGTTGAGGTTGATGCTTCTTCTGTGGGGGTCGGCGCGGTGTTGTCTCAGGCAAAGACGGATGGAGTACATCCCTGTGCTTTTTTTTCAAAGAAATTTTCTGAGTCTCAACTAAATTATGATATCGGTAATCGGGAATTGTTGGCAATTAAACTCGCATTTGAACACTGGCGTCATTTTTTGGAGGGAGCGGAATTTCCCGTTCAAGTCTTCACCGATCATAAAAATCTGATCTACCTTGATGCTGCCAAACGCTTGAATGCCCGTCAGGCTAGGTGGGCACTGTTTTTCTCACGGTTTAATTTTACTGTTACTTACATCCCAGGTACTAAAAATGTTAAAGCTGATGCTTTGTCTCGCAGCTTTTCTCCTATGGTGGGTACTGAGGAGGAGGAGGAAAACATCTTGCAAGAGGGGGTTGTTATTGCGGTTTTGGACTCCGTGTTGGAAGATGAGTTTCTTAAAGCACAGGAGAATGCCCCATCTAACACGCCGCATGGGAGGTTGTTTGTGCCTGGTACCCTGAGCAGAGATTTGTTTGTTGAATGTCATGACTCTCGGTTGGCAGGTCATCCTGGAATCTCTGAGACCAAGAGACTTGTGGGTCGCAGTTTTTGGTGGCCAGGATGGCAGAAGGAAGTCATTAAGTGGGTGCGTCAATGCACGGTGTGTGCTAGATCTAAGTCTTCTCATACTCCTGCTGCAGGGTTGCTTTGCCCTCTGGAGGTCCCTAGTGCACCTTGGACACATTTGGCTATGGACTTTATTACTGACCTTCCCCCCCTGAGGGTTTCACTGTCATCTGGGTGGTCGTGGACCGTTTTAGCAAGATGTGTCACTTGGTTCCTTTCATCAAATTGCCCTGCGCTAAGACTCTCGCTAAGGCCTTTGTCAAGGAAATAGTCAGACTACATGGTGTTCCTACTGACATTGTTTCTGATAGGGGACCTCAGTTTGTGGCTCGTTTTTGGCGCGCTTTTTGTGACAGGTTGGGAGTTCATTTGTCGTTTTCATCCGGATATCATCCTGAGTCTAATGGCCAGACAGAAAGGAAAAACCAGGATGTTGAGCAGTTCTTGCGTTGTTTTGTGACTGATAATCAAGAGGGGTGGTCTGAGTTTCTGCCACTTGCTGAGTTTGCTCTTAACAATCATACATCCGCTTCTGCTGGTTGTTCGCCTTTTTTTTGTTGTACTGGGAGACATCCGTCTTTTGGGTCATTTTCCAAGTTGGGATCGGCTGTACCTGAAGAGGAGAATTTTTTGGTGTGTTGGAGAGAGTTTGGACTGATGTACGTGGTAATCTTCAGGAGGCTAACAAAAGATCCAAAGTGTATTTTGATAGAAAACGACAAGAGGTTTTGTTTGCTATTGGTGACATGGTTTGGTTGTCCTCTAAGAATCTGCGCTTGAGGATTCCGTCTAAGAAATTGGGTCCCAAGTTTGTAGGGCCCTTTAAGGTGCTTCAGGTTATTAACCAATCTGCTGTTAAGTTGGAGCTTCCTACCTCCTGGAAGATTAATCCGGTGTTTCATGTTTCTCTCTTGAAAAAAGCTGAGGTCTCACATGGAGACGTCTCGGCCACTGTTCCCCTGGTGGTGGAGGACGGGCAATATGAGATTTCCCGCATCCTAAATTCTAGACGGTATAGAGGGAGTTTGCAGTACCTCGTCGCTTGGAAGGGTTATGGACCCGAGGATAACTCATGGGTGAGGGCGGATGATGTTTCTGCGTCTAGACTTGTCAGAGCGTTTCACAAGAGGTTTCCGGATAAGCCTAAGTCCTAGGGGATCTGGAGGATCCTCTTAGAAGGGAGGGTACTGTTAGAACCCTCTTGTTAGATTTTGTTTCAGTTTGCTGGTCACATGACCTTTTTTCCCTATTTAGTCTGGCTCCGCCCTTCTGGCTTTGCTGGACTTCATTGTATTATCTACTCTTAAGCTAGCCGGGTGCTTAGGTGCCTTATTCTGTCAGTTTTGCTTGATCTTAGGATCTCTTAGTATTTGTTTTCTGTTTTATATTCCCTGCTACATTTTCTGTTAGGAGGTGTCCACCTTTTCACCCAGTCCCTAGATCTTGTAGGGATTCCTCCCTCGCAACTATAGGTCTTCGTTCAGACTAGCTGAGGACTTTAGCGGGTCTGGTCGCAGGATCAGGTCCCCCGTTACATCGTAGGGATCCAGCTCAGTCCTATTGTAGGGACAGAATTCCCACCTTTCCTTAGTGCTTGTAGCAGATCATAACAGCATCAACTTGCTGCAGATGGTGTCACCGTGCATAGGTCAACTATACAACGCACTTTGCACAAGGAGAAGCTGTATGGGAGAGTGATGCGAAAGAAGCCGTTTCTGCAAGCATGCCACAAACCGAGTCGGCTGAGGTATGCAAAAGCACATTTGGAGAAGCCAATTTCTTTTTGGAAGAAGGTCCTGTGGACTGATGAAACCAAGATTGAGTTGTTTGGTCATACAAAAAGGCGTTATGCATGGCGTCAAAAAAACACAGCATTCCAAGAAAAACACTTGCTACCCACAGTAAAATTTGGTGGAGGTTCCATCATGCTTTGGGGCTGTGTGGCCAATGCCAGCACCGGGAATCTTGTTAAAGGTGAGGGACCCATGGATTCCACTCAGTATCAGCAGATTCTTGACAATAATGTTCAAGAATCAGTGACAAAGTTGAAGTTACGCAGGGGATGGATCTTTCAGCAAGACAATGATCCAAAACACCGCTCCAAATCTACTCAGGCATTCATGCAGAGGAACAATTACAATGTTCTAGAATGGCCATCCCAGTCCCCAGACCTGAATATCATTGAACATCTGTGGGATCATTTGAAGAGGGCTGTCCATGCTCGGCGACCATCAAACTTAACTGAACTGGAATTGTTTTGTAAAGAGGAATGGTCAAAAATACCTTCATCCAGGATCCAGGAACTCATTAAAAGCTACAGGAAGCGACTAGAGGCTGTTATTTTTTGCAAAAGGAGGATCTACTAAATATTAATGTCACTTTTCTGGTGAGGTGCCCATACTTATGCACCTGTCAAATTTTGTTTGGATGCAGATTGCACATTTTCTGTTAGTACAATAAACCTCATTTCAAGGCAGAAACATTACTGTGTCCAATAGTTATTAGATATATCAAACTGAAATAGCTGTTGCAAAAACACCAATTTTTATCAAACATTAAGCTTAAGATTAATAGGGGTGCCCAAACTTTTTCATAGAACTGTATGTGTCTTTCTTTATTATCTTTGGGAGGTGTGTATCTGATAGGAAAAAACGACACAAATCTCCAGTAGATACTGATGCAAGTCCTTTCTGTGTAGAGTGCTGAAGGATAGGTTAGCACTTTATAAATAAATTCTAATGAACAACCAATATACTGAGCTTTTCCTTCAATAACACGATATATGATCCCCGGATATTACTGCACAGAACTAAATCCATCTTCAAAAACATGTGCTGGTGACTCAATGTATATAATGTCACTAAATTCAATATTCTCTGCATTATCTGCTTCCTGAAGACATAGGAAGAAATTATGCGTGCAAAGTTAATGAGAATTAGAAATGTGCAATCAATGGTGGTGTCCTCTTACCTGCTTCAGGACTTCTATAAGAACTAACGAAAAAATAAAATCAATTGCCAGATCCCTCCTCTCCATCAAGTAATCCTTCTGCTGCTCATCACTGAGAACAAAAAATGAACAATTGTTACTAATCGTGTGCAGACACAACACCGTGCAAAACTCTCCGTATACAAAATCAAATCGAACCTGTAAGAAATCGGTCAGTCTAAGAATCAGAACCTTGTAAGTGCAGGTATTCCTTGTAGAAAGACTTGAAGGCCAACCTAACTAACATGCCTGGAAAATCACAACAAATTATTATGATATTATGAATCTAGTCCCTGGAGTTGATGAGCACTCCCCTTATAATATATTAAAGCTATATACAGTGCCTTGCGAAAGTATTCGGCCCCCTGGAACTTTTCAACCTTTTACCACATATCATGCTTCAAACATAAAGATAACAAATGTATATTTTGGTGAAGAATCAACAAGTGGGACACAATTGTGAAGTTGAAAGAAATTTATTGGTTATTTAAAATTTTTGTGGAAATACAAAAACTGAAAAGTGGGGCGTGCAATATTATTCGGCCCCTTTAACTTAATACTTTGTTGCGCCACCTTTTGCTGCGATTACAGCTGCAAGTCGCTTGGGTATGTCTCTATCAGTTTTGTACATCGAGAGACTGAAATTCTTGCCCATTCTTCCTTGGCAAACAGCTCGATCTCAGTGAGGTTGGATGGAGATCGTCTGTGAACAGCAGTTTTCAGCTCTTTCCACAGATTCTCGATTGGATTCAGGTCTGGACTTTGAATTGGCCATTCTAACACCTGGATACGTTTATTTGTGAACCATACCATTGTAGATTTTGCTTCATGTTTGGGATCATTGTCTTGTTGGAAGACAAATCTCCGTCCCAGTCTCAGGTCTTTTGCAGACTCCAACAGGCTTTCTTCAAGGTCCTGTATTTGGCTCCAGTAAAAAACTGATGTGCCGGATCCGTTTTTTTAGCTGGATCCGTCCTGACGTTTTATTAACCGGGAAAAAGTAGTAGTAGCAGTAGTAGTAGTAGTCCTTGATTCCAGAATCAGGATCAGTCTTTTGCCAGATTGCACAAAAGACTGATCCGGTCCTATAGAGTTCTATTGTTTCCGCACGCCTGATGTGCTGCTTCAGGCGCTGTCAGGCGTTTCCGGCAGAAAAAAAAAAACGTTACATGATGCGTCCTGTCCGGCCGCCGGAATTAAAATCTAGAACGGATCCGGCAGAAAACGGACTAAACGCAATGACATCCGGCGCCATCCGGCACTAATGCATGTCAATCAGAAAAAAACGGATCCGGCGGTTAAAAAAAAGGATCCGTTTTTTTTACAAAAATGCCGGATCACGCCCGACGGCAAAAAACTAATGTGTGAAAGAGGCCTTACGCATATCGTATTCTCTGCTTCCAACATGTCAACTTCAAGAACCGACAGGATCCCCAATTATTGGCAGGTGGCGGTATGACAAGATGATCAATGTCTGTCACTTCACCGAACAGAGGTATTAATGAGACAGCTGATGGTGTATAAGACTCACGCACTCTCGTGATATGTTCTAGGGCTATATAATTATATATAATAGACTAATAATTCTTAACCAACCCTACTCCATGAATAACTCCAAGAAAAGACAAAATTGGAAAACACACAGTCTCTATCTCCCTTCTTGATTAATGTGAACAATGTAACACCATTTTCGAGAATTACAAACTGTGCATTCGATCTGGAAACCTTTTACCACTTCAATAAATAAATAAGAGACATTCCAGCTGTGACTAAAAGGGAGCACGAGATCTTCTCTGGAACTGTTCAGCCGCCCTAAGTGACAGGTGCAACACTTGAAGACTATAGATGGACGGATATACAGTGGTCTTCACTAGACGAGAGTAAACAATGGAATGACTGGTGGGTTCACATCATACTTTACTTCAAGAACGACGGAGGTCAACGTTGCATCTGTAAAACACTAACAATGCCATGTGTGAGACAGTGAGAGTATGTGTGTTGAATGGGGTGTACATTTCACCTAGATACTTTGCTGACTGGTATAAGGGAAATGTATGGCTTTGTAAACCTAGTGGTAGAGAAAGGTCACTACACCTTACATTCAGTACACACTTGCAGCTCAGGCCTGAAACCATTCAGCTGTTAATTAGGAGACCAGAAGTAGGTGTCTGCGAACACAGTCAGAGAGCTCGCTTAGTCTGGACAGGGAGTCCAGGCACAAGAAGGATTCTCCAGGAGTTTGAGCTGTCTCAGTCTGGGTGCTCGATGTACCCCGGACACAGGAGTAGTCTCTGTGAGAATCCATGCGGATAGCTGCTGAATAGGAGGGGAGCTCTCTCAAGTCTGGACATTGAAGGTGCCTTCAGACACAAGGAGGAGACTCTGTGAAACTCCATGCTGGTAAATGCTGAACATATGTGTTGTTTTGGCCCAGGCTGATAGAGTCTGGTCCCAGGTAGATAGGGAAATCTATCTAAGTGTAGTAAGTGGCTGGACAAGCCCAGGTCTTATGTTTATGATTTGGTTTTGATTATGTTCTGTTTGCTGTGGACTTTAATAAAACTGGTTGCGGCCAGTTTTTTACCAGAACTGCTGTCTGTGAATGAACTGTTTCCGTGCCACTCCGTCTACCCGGACGGCGATCCCAGAGCTATATCCTCTGAAAAGCTTACAATTGGTGCTAGAATGTGCGTGCAGCACAGTGGCGAGAGACAGCAATAAAGGTGAAGTCTGTTGAAGCAGCAGCAGAGAAAAAAAAGTGTGTCAGCAAAAGAAACGTCTGTTGGAGCAGTCTTAAAGAGACAGTAGCCCTAATAGAGTTTGCAAAAGAAAAAAAAAAAAAAAGTGTGTCTGCACAGCAAAGCTGAACTTGTTGTGGAAAAGACTGTGGAGTGTGCAGCAGCAAAGGAAAAGTCTGTTGGAGCAGTCTTAAAGAGACAGTGGCCCTAATAGAGTTTGCAGAGAAAAAAAAAAAAAAAGTGTCTGCACAGCAAAGCTGAATTTTCTGTGGAAAAGACTGTGGAGTGTGTATGTCTTGAGTGAAGACTGCCGTTGTTGAGACAGAGAAGTCTGACAGCATGGATGACAGCATGGAGGCGCTGTTTGAACAAATGGCGCAAGTTAATGTGCAACATAAGACTGCCGTGGTTGAGACAGATAAGTCCGACAGTATGGAGGAGCTCGTTGAGTACCTGGTCCAGGCCCAGCGGAGTATGCAGCAGAGCATGGAGCGGCAGCGCCTGCAGCACCAGCAGCGCATGCAGCAGGCCCAGCAGCAATTCCTGCAGCAGCAGCAGGAGAATAACCGGTTGTTTTTTGAGCAGGTTGCAGCACTACAAAAGACTTGCAGCGCATCGTCCCAAAGTAATGTTGCAAAGTCACCTGCATTGTCCGCTGTAAAGAAGGCGGTAAGACGGTCCCTGAAAAAGATGACACCTCGTGACGATGTGGAGGTATATCTCACTAGGTTTGAGGGACTGGCAGAGAAGGAGAATCTGCCCCTATCTGAATGGGCCATGATGGTCGCACCCTATCTGATTGGAGAACCCCAAAGGGCCTATGCTGACCTGAGCGAGCAGGACAGCCAAGACTATGCCAAGCTGAAAGCGGAGATTCTTACCCGGCTGGGTGTTACGGTGACAGCCCGTGCCAGGGGAGTTCATGACTGGAGATGCAGTTGGGAGTCTGCAGTCAGCAAACCTGATTATGGAGTTGAAAAGGTGATAGTGGACCGCTACACCCAAGCACGTCCTCCTGAGGTACAGCCAGAGGTCGGACAAGGAGACCACCAGGACGCCAATCGTCTGGTCAGCCTGATGGAGAGGGCCTTCGCCACCAAAGACTGCCTCCGTGACCAGCCGTCTGAGAGGTCGTCACTTCAGAGTTCCTGGACGCCGAACTCTCCCGGTAAGAGCGTTCCAGCTGTTGGGGTCGTGTGGGTGGGAGAGTGTGATGGACAGTGTTGGAGATGTCGTGAAATTGCAGCCAACTGTCCAATAGAGGGGGAGCCTATGTGTTGTGATGTTGGCGGATCCCTCTCTCCCTGCGCAGAGCCTGTGTGTGTGTCCACCTCAGCCGAAGAGACTGGACCACAGGGGTCCCCGGTGGTTGTAAATGACTGCCCAGCACAGGCCCTCTTGGACTCAGAGAGTCCAGTGACTTCCGTATGGGACAGCCTGATTGATAGGGACTTTATCCCTGATAAACACCTGAGTGTGGTGTGCGTCCATGGAGACACCAAAGTCTACCCAGAGACTGCCGTGGACTTGATCCCCAAACGCGGGGAGGTTTCATGTGAAGTGGGGGTAGTGAAGAACCTGGTGCACCCCGTCATATTGGGTAATGACTTTCCCCGGTCTAAGGATCTCTGGGGAAAAATGTTTCTGATGGACAGTGTGATGAAGCTCCTACTGAGGGTGCGCAGTCCCGAGGGGCGGAACACAATGCTAGTGGGCCGTTAAACTTATGTGATAATGATGATGATGATGATAATGATAATGATGATCATGATTTTGAAACTGTTAAACTGTAAAGCGCTGCGGAATATGATGGCGCTATATAAATAAAGATTATTATTATTATTATTATTATGATCATGATAATGATGATGACCATGATAATGATGCTGATGCTGATAATGATAATGATGATGACTATGATAGAGATGAAATTCTTTTGCAGGTGATGGTGGGAGACGAGGATGGTGGTTCTCGGGAACCGAGTGTCCCTGACTTACCTGTGTCCTGTGACAATTTTGAGAGTGAACAATGGCGAGACCCCACTCTTAAAACGGCACAGGAAAATATAATTGTTCTAAATGAGGTTTCCCAAGAGCCTGGCTCTGAGGAGAGGTTTCCTCATGTTGCCATAAACACTCACCTGTTGTATAGGGACACTGAAGTCCAGGGAGAGGTCGTGAGCCAGCTCCTAGTACCTGAGCTATATAGAAGTATAGTGCTGGGGTTGTCACATAGTCACATACTTGAGGGACCAGATGGTGAAGTTAATGTTGTGGATGACATGTTAGCTAAGGTTCCAGATCAGGATGTGAATGAGAATGAATTGTATAACCCTGAAAGTGAGCAGGATGTGGCTGAGAAAAAGGGGTCAGACAGGGATAGTGGTAGTGATAGTGAATCATCTGATGACAATCAAGCAACCAGTGCAAATGAGGAAGGCATGGTAGCAGAGGAGGTTGAGAGTCCTGAGAGGAAGGCTGATGTTGACCTTGTGTGTAGCCCTGGTACACAATACCAGGAGGATGAGTGGAGAGGTAACAGTTAAGGTCTCTTCATGACATCATGTACACTTCTGACACACCCAGTAGGGGTGTGGAAGGGAGTGATTTAGTCAGTCAGTGTCCGGACTTCAGAGTGAGAAGTCAGTTTCCTGTCCTTGGACAGAGTAGACGTGTCCAGTTTAAGTCTATCATCAGTTCAGAAAGTGGAGTCTGGTGTAGGTGTCTGTATACACCTTAGTCTAGTCAGAGCTGTGCCCCACTGGAAGAAAGACTGAACTATCTATTAAGAGACAAGCAAGGCGAAGGGCAAAGTGGAAGGAAGGTAATTGGAGAAGTGCTTTTGACTTGGAAAAGTCCTGCACGTTGCAACCGGTTACTGGGGACCGAAGGATCACTATTGTACAGCATAGTGAAGAGAAAACCAGGAATCTACCGGACCCTAGGTCGCGGCAGACAAGCCCCTTTATAGTCAGAACGTAGCTGGAGTCAGGGGGTGTGAAGACTTTGAGTTGTGCACGACAAGAAAAGGATTCAGCTCCCTCGCAGGAAGGCTTCTAACACAAATTTGACTGGGCAGAACAGCTAAAGATTAGCTGGAATCATAGAGAGGACTACGCTTCAGGCTGGTCGTACTCAGCTTCATTGGACAGTAAAGGAGGCCCCTAACTTGCTTAGCTGTTGCCTCAAAGCTCATCCTCCATCAACCCCATCAGCCTCCCTGGGACCTGCCTTATCATCCTGCAAGTAAAGGTATGGAAAGACGTTGACTGTGTGAGACTGAGTTATTATTGCATGCCTGCACAATCCTCACCTAACTACCGACCTGAGGGAAGCGTCCCACCTGTAGGGGACCCGACATCTAGCTGCATCACCATCCCCTCAGAGATCTGCAGCAGCGCTGGTACAAATTACCAGAATACTACAGGTGGCGTCACGAACTGTACATAAATCAATCCCCTGTAAATATATCCCCAACATACGCCAGACCGCCAGGGCCACAGACCGAGCCACAGCTACCTGTGACAATCCCCATAGACTTCTACGGGCTCGGCTCTGAGTACCCCATTGCCCTGGTAACCCACAATTGTGGTGGCGGGTCGACACAAATACTTGGCGTCACGAACAGGATACGAAACTTGCAGCATTGCGAGCCCTGTGTGCCTGTGGAGTGTTTTGATGAAAAAGACTGTTGCTATTGTTTGGCGCTAAAATCCGCCATTTTGCCGCCATATTCGCGCCCTCAGGCGCTGGAGAAGAAGGTGGGCGGACCTGAAAAAGTGCGCAAAGTCTTGGACACGCCCCCAACCTGCACCCCAAACTGCATAGCAATCTGCGTCGCAAACCGCATCGCAAACTGCATAGCAATCTGCTTTGCAAACCGCATCGCGAACTGCATAGCAAACCGCATCGCAAACCGCATCGCAATCTGCATCGCAAACCGCATCGCAAACTGCATAGCAATCTGCATCACAATCCGCATAGCAAACTGCATCACAATCTGCATTGCAATCCGCATCGCAAATTGCATCGCAAAATAGAGCTGCAGGTCCTGCGACAGGAAGTGAACGCTCTGACATCAGAGCGCCTGCGACGAAGGTCCTGTTCCCACTGCGGTGCCTGTGAAGTAGCAGCGTCTGAAACCGGTAGGCTCCGTTTAACCAAGGGGGCGCTAAGATGTCACAACAACCGGCTGACAGTGCGGCCCCGGCCGGAGGCCCCAATCCCGCACCGTCTGGTATTGTAGCGCCAGATGGGGGCGCAGGCCCTGCACCCAGTCCGGTAGTCCCGATCATGCCACTAACGCTCCCATATATGCCTGGGGCGAAATGGCTTCCCCAGTACAGCGGTGAGCCAGGCACATTAGCAGGCTTCAAGCGGAAGTTATGCAGCATCCTAGAAATGTACTCCATGCCTGAGAGACAAAAAGCTGCTGTGCTAATAGGGCAGCTAACTGGCGCTGCTGAGAGGGAAGTGGAGACTTGGGATACCGTTGATCAGGAGTCGGTACCTGCGATCTTCCTGAAGCTACATGCCATATTTGAAGACCGCACAGAAACGGATCTCCGGATGGCCTTCTATCACTGTTCACAACAGCCAGGTGACAGCATCCGGGACTACGCTTGCCGACTACAGGGAGCCCTGAGAGCCCTCAAGCAAATTAACAATTTAAATGCTATCGACGAGAATAGAATGCTGAAAGAACAATTTATACAGGGATTGAGATCCCCAGAGGAACGCAGAACTGTAAATTGGTGGTCCTTAGATCATCCGGATGCTACCTTTGATGCCCTAAAGGACATGGCAATAAAAGGGCTGCGGCCCCTGGGCAAACCTGAGGTGGCCACCCAACATCATCAGGGTGAAGTCACTCTGGAACCGGCAGTAACCCCTGTTCCCCGCTAGTGGCAGAAACCAAAACGCAGGTGACACCTCCTAGTGAATTGGACTGTCTGCGCTCGGAGGTGCGCCAGCTGACTAAAAATCTGGCCGCTGTGATGAGTGCCCTACAGCTGCGGAAAGAAGAGGAAGGGAAGATCTTGTTAGCTGACTGCCCAGAGGACGTTCCGTGGATGCACCGGAGAAGAAAGAAGACGTCGCCCCCCCGGAGGAGGACAACGCCACCCCAGGAGCAACCTCTGATCAACACCCTTCTCGTCGAGAGAACATCTGTTATCGCTGCAACCGGAAAGGTCATCTGTCTACACAGTGTCCTTTAAACGGGCAGAACCTGGGTCCAAGGGCCAACACCCAGGAGAATACCCGTCAGGCCCCCTAGACTGGAACCGCAGGTATGTGGGCGGGCGACCCTACCTGTCTATTATTCTAGATGGTATTGCTGTTCCAGCATTGTTAGACACTGGGTCCCAGGTGACCCTAATACCTGATGCTCTATATACCAAGTACTGGTCAATGGACAGTCTTAAACCTCCGAGCCTTGACTTTACTGTGTATGCTTCGAATGGTCTTCCTGTAGAAGTACTCGGAACAAAATGTGTAGATGTAAAGGTGGGCAGAGAGGAGTTGAAAGACCAAGGGCTTCTGGTAGTAAAGACTGTAAATGAGGAGAACGGTTTAAATATCATTTTGGGTACTAACATTATCGGTAATTGTTTGGGAGAAGTTGTGTTCTTGCTCCAACAGCTCGCTGAGATTGCCCGACCAAGGCAGAGAGGAGTAATCCAAAGAGAGATCCGGGCCCTGGTGTGTCAGCAGCAAGCGAAGCTTACCGACGGCGAAATTGGTAATGTACGGGTCACTGACTCAGATCCTATTGTGATACCCCCAATGAGTGAAATGATCATTTGGTGCAGGGCAGCCATAGGTCTGAGGGGACAGAATTACCAAGCTGTAGTAGAACCCCACCATTCAGAACATAGACCTACACTTATGACTGCTAGGGGAGTAGTAGAAGTGGTGAATGGAAGAGTACCGGTACGGCTTCTCAATTGGGGAGATGATGAGGTAAATTTACCCCGTTATGCAACCATTGCTAAACTTCATGCTGTTGATAATAATTCTATTCTCCCGGCTGAGTCCTTAGACTCCTGTCAAATAGAGGAGGACAATGACCCAGCAACCCAGGTGGCGGAATGGTGTCAGCAACTCCATGTTGGGACGGACACCACTCCCGCTCACCAGAAGCAAGGGGTATTACGGGTGGTGCAAGAGTACGCCCAAGTGTTTAGCAAAAATCCACTTGATTTTGGGACAATTAAGGGAGTACAACATCATATCCCTACAGGCAGTCATCCTCCCATCAAAGAGCGGTATAGGCCCATACCTCCAGCTCATTATCAGAAGGCTAAAGAAATGTTGAATGATATGAAGAAAGCTGGGGTGATAAGGGATAGTTGTAGTCCCTGGGCAGCCCCTCTAGTTCTGGTTAAAAAGAAAGATGGTAGTATGAGAATGTGTGTGGATTACAGGCAGGTGAACCGCATAACACACAAGGATGCATACCCGCTACCACGCATAGAGGAATCATTAGCTGCTCTGAAAACGGCTAACTACTTTTCTACCCTTGATCTGACTAGTGGTTACTGGCAAGTGGCTGTGGCTGAGGAGGATCGTGAGAAAACGGCTTTCACCACCCCAATGGGGCTCTGTGAGTTCGACAGAATGCCGTTTGGGCTCAGTAGTGCCCCAGGAACATTTCAGAGAGTGATGGAAAACTGTCTGGGACATCTCAATTTTGAAACCGTGCTGCTATACCTAGACGACGTTATCGTGTATTCCAAGACATATGAGGACCATCTGAAGCACCTGGCAGAAGTGTTTGAGTCCCTGTCCAGGTACGGGATGAAATTAAAACCCTCAAAATGCCATCTACTCAAGCAGAAGGTACAATACTTGGGGCACATCGTCAGTTCGGAAGGAGTAGCGCCGGACCCAGAGAAAGTCACTGCCATCCAGAAGTGGCCGGAGCCGAAAAACCTTAAGGAAGTGCGACAGTTCCTGGGACTAACGGGTTACTACAGGAGATTCGTGAAAGATTACACGAAGAAGGCAGCTCCTTTACAGGACCTCCTGGTAGGACAATCCTTAAAGAGCAGAAACCCTCCCTTTAATTGGGGTAAAGAACAGGCTGAAGCATTCCAAAAGATGAAAGAGATCCTGACAGGTGATGAGATCTTAACCTATCCTGATTACAGCCAACCGTTCCTGTTGTACACCGACGCCAGTAATGAAGGGTTGGGAGCCGTTCTCAGTCAGAAGCAGAATGGACAAGAAAAAGTCATCGCATATGCTAGCAGAAAACTCAGGCCAACTGAAAGGAATCCGGAAAATTATAGCAGCTTCAAGCTAGAGTTTCTGGCGCTGGTCTGGGCCATTACTGAAAGATTTAAGCACTATCTGGCCTCCAATAAGTTCACGGCGTACACAGACAACAACCCGTTAACGCACCTGGAAACCGCCAAGCTGGGTGCCATGGAGCAGCGATGGATGGCTCGGTTGTCCAATTATCAGTTTACTATCAAGTACCGGGCAGGTCGAAAGAATGCTAATGCTGATGCGTTGTCCCGAATGCCGCATGACTCTGACACGGAAGAAGAATCGGACGACCTGGAAGAAATTGAGCTACCCGCGTTCCATCGAAATGGGGTAGTCCACGAGCATCAAGTCCACAGAAAGCAGAAAGGTGCAACATTAAATCCTTTACCCCATCATAGTTGGAAAGAGACTCAGGACAGTGATCCAGTGGTCAGCCGCATCAAGGAGTTGTTAAGACAGGAAGGCTCCTCTCTGGAAAAGGATGCACCTATGTCAGCCAAGCTCCTGTGGAACGAGAAAAGCAGGTTGTTCCTATACCGTGAGAAGTTGTGCAGAAGATACGTCAACCCCAGAACCCATGAAATGGTCTGGCAAATCGTGGTCCCCAAGGCAGACGTCCCAATGGTGTTGGAAGCGTACCACGATCAAGCAGGACACTTTGGCTGGAGGAAGCTGGAGACCCTGTTGAGATGCCGGTTCTACTGGGTAGGGATGCGCAGCTCTGTCGAGAGGTGGTGTCGGAACTGTGGACCCTGTGGTCTCAGAAGAAAGGACTACGGTAGTCAAAAGGCCCCCCTGCAACCTATCCGGACGACTCGTCCCCTGGAGATTGTGGCCCTGGACCACGTCAAACTGTCGCCGAGTAGATCTGGATACTCATACGCCTTGACCATGGTGGACCATTACTCCAGATTTCTGGTAGTCGTTCCAGTGAAAGACCAGACCGCAGTGACGGCCGCGAAGACCTTTCAAGCAAGCTTCTGCAGACCGCATGGGTATCCCGAGCAAGTCTTAACCGATCAGGGACCTGCTTTCGAAGCTGATTTATTCAAGGAATTCTGTCATATGTACGGGTGCAAGAAAATAAGAACAACACCATATCACCCTCAAACCAACGGTCTTTGTGAAAAGATGAACCATATTGTCCTTGACTTGTTGAGATCCATACCGTTGGAAGACAGGAATCGATGGCCGGATTTACTACCTGATTTGGTTGATTTGTACAACCATATACCTGTAAGCTCAACTAACTGCACTCCAGCCTATCTTATGAGAGCAAGGCCCGGAAAACTACCAATGGATCTAGAACTTGGAGTGGTAGAACCGGAGGCAGACGACGCTGTTGAGAACTGGGACGTCAATCGGCAAGAGCAATACAGAAGAGTACAAATCTGTGTGGAGGAAAGTCTTAATAAGGCACGGGAGAAACAGGAAGACGTTTACAACCGAAATGCTCCTGCCAAGCCTCTGATGCCTGGAGAGGTAGTATTAAAAAGAAAAAGAAAGATGCATAAACTGGATAATCAGTGGGAGCAAGAACCCTACGTCATACAAGATTCTAAATACGACAACAGAAAAGTTTGTGTCGTCAGTAAAGACGGAGGAAGAACAACAACCACGGTGTCCAGAGATCATTTGAAGTTGTGTCCAGAACACTTAAAGAGTTGTGAAAAGAACCCTGTCCTCAATCAAGGAGAAAGAAAGGAAGAGGTCATACACACCGATCTGGGAGATTTTCCTGCGGATTGGCCTAGACTGGGAGATGCTGTGATAATTCCAGTGTTGCAGTTTTATCAGCCACAAGAGGAAGTTTTACCTCCAGTTGTGCCTGTGGTGCCAGTTGAGCCCGCTCAGGAGTTACCCATCCCAGCAACACCTCAACCTGTGGAACCTCAAGATGGATCATCTGAAGCAGCGCCCCATACTATGGGATCTCCTGGTGAAGCTGACTCACACCGCCCAGCCATCAGTACGCTTGCCAGATCCATAGAAAGGTTAAGGCAGTTCTATAGTTTGCCGTTACGCAGTGCAGACAGATCGCAACTTGTTATACCTGAAACTACACCACGTAGATCAGAAAGAATCACAAAAGGGAAATTACCCATTAGATATCAGCAGTGATTATAACGAATTTGTGTGAACATTGTAAAAGTCTATATATATAAATGTGTTTTTTCTCTATTATGTCTTCGTTTAACAATGGACTCAGAGGCTGAGGACTGAGCCAGCCCAAAAACTGTATCCTGTACATAGTTGCACTAAAGTGCCTTCTTAATGGTTTCACATGAAACCTTGACTCACCTCTGAACCAAAAACCCGTGTGGTGTGGCACTGAGTGAGGTCTGCATTTGGATGTCCTGCAGCCCACCCAGGACCCACGTTGAAGGTTTGGTGCGGGTCCTTCACAAGTATCTTGTATATATATTTATTAAATGTTATTTGATACTTTTGTATTTCTATATGTAAAATGTTATTGTTCGTAACGTTCAAGGTGTTCTCACCTCCCGGATGGGAAGATGTTATTGTTTCAATGTTTATTGCATAAACAAAATGTATTTTGTATTTTACAGCCCGGGAGTGCTGTCGTTTACCATGGGGGAATGTGTAGCCCTGGTACACAATACCAGGAGGATGAGTGGAGAGGTAACAGTTAAGGTCTCTTCATGACATCATGTACACTTCTGACACACCCAGTAGGGGTGTGGAAGGGAGTGATTTAGTCAGTCAGTGTCCGGACTTCAGAGTGAGAAGTCAGTTTCCTGTCCTTGGACAGAGTAGACGTGTCCAGTTTAAGTCTATCATCAGTTCAGAAAGTGGAGTCTGGTGTAGGTGTCTGTATACACCTTAGTCTAGTCAGAGCTGTGCCCCACTGGAAGAAAGACTGAACTATCTATTAAGAGACAAGCAAGGCGAAGGGCAAAGTGGAAGGAAGGTAATTGGAGAAGTGCTTTTGACTTGGAAAAGTCCTGCACGTTGCAACCGGTTACTGGGGACCGAAGGATCACTATTGTACAGCATAGTGAAGAGAAAACCAGGAATCTACCGGACCCTAGGTCGCGGCAGACAAGCCCCTTTATAGTCAGAACGTAGCTGGAGTCAGGGGGTGTGAAGACTTTGAGTTGTGCACGACAAGAAAAGGATTCAGCTCCCTCGCAGGAAGGCTTCTAACACAAATTTGACTGGGCAGAACAGCTAAAGATTAGCTGGAATCATAGAGAGGACTACGCTTCAGGCTGGTCGTACTCAGCTTCATTGGACAGTAAAGGAGGCCCCTAACTTGCTTAGCTGTTGCCTCAAAGCTCATCCTCCATCAACCCCATCAGCCTCCCTGGGACCTGCCTTATCATCCTGCAAGTAAAGGTATGGAAAGACGTTGACTGTGTGAGACTGAGTTATTATTGCATGCCTGCACAATCCTCACCTAACTACCGACCTGAGGGAAGCGTCCCACCTGTAGGGGACCCGACATCTAGCTGCATCACCATCCCCTCAGAGATCTGCAGCAGCGCTGGTACAAATTACCAGAATACTACAGGTGGCGTCACGAACTGTACATAAATCAATCCCCTGTAAATATATCCCCAACATACGCCAGACCGCCAGGGCCACAGACCGAGCCACAGCTACCTGTGACAATCCCCATAGACTTCTACGGGCTCGGCTCTGAGTACCCCATTGCCCTGGTAACCCACAATTGTGGTGGCGGGTCGACACACTTGCAGTCGGACAGAAGATTGCATCTGAAGATGTTTTACAGTTGGCCGGTTCCCTGGCGAAGACTAGGGTGAAAGGAGGAGAGCTGAGCTTTAAAGGCAGGACTCTGAAACTGAACACAGCACAAGTGGATGCTGTTGAAGATGAGAAGTTATCAATGTATGGTATGGAGCTGCATCATGCCCAGGACTCTGAAGGTAATGCTGCAGAGGTGGAAAAAGCCATGGAAGTGGTGGTCACCAAGCCAGATGCCTCATCAGAAGCTGAGGTCTCAAGTGCAGCTGTGAGGAACAAGACTGAAGATATGGGGACTGACTCTGTCAGGAATCTGTTTCTGCCGAAGACAGCGGCGTGGACGGGTTATGGTCCGGATCAGTAGCTGCAACTCGTGAAGCTCAGGCTGGAAGTTCGGCGCCCGGAGCCCCAGCAGTGTTCCGAGTGATACCAAGGATCTGGATAAATCACAAGATGAGATTTTGAGACATCAGGCTGGCATTGGCGAGCTCAAGCGCACTTTCATGGAGTCTACATCGGAGCCACGTCCCAACAAATGGGAAAAGCGGTGTGTCACTCCGTTGCCGCTGCAGACACACGGGAGCTCAGATGGGATGCAGAACGTGGTGGAAGAGAAGAATCCGGCGGGTTCTGAGTATACATATGCAGCTATCAAGGAGAACTTGAGAGCTGGAATAAATGGAGATATTGGAGACCATAATGATGTGACTGAAGAGGTAGAATGTAAGACTGACGGTAGGGCTTCTGAGCATGTTCTACCAGAAGAGCCTGAAGAAGGGGCCGAAGACATAAAGGACGTCCAACAGGTACCAGATGAATTGATGACTTCTCAGAAAAAACTCCAAACTGTGATGAAGGAGTGTGATGAAAGCCATGAGCATCTTCGTGAGAAAGTCAATGAAGTAAAAGGAAGAATACAGGGAATCTCTTCGTTGCAAGAGCAAATGCTGCTCAATAAGTCTAAGGCTCTATATAAGAATGCTGTTGTCACAGTAGAACATTACAATTCAGCTGGAGACTTAGCGGATAAATTATGTGTACTGCAAAAGAAAAACGATCTGCTCCTTCTACAGTCCCAATCATTTGAACAGAGTAGCTTAAAATGGTCAGAGACCATGGCAGAGGAGCTTAAGGTCTGTGAAATAGACTTTATGAGTCCACCGATATTCAAGAAAATAGATGTGCTAAAGAGGGTTCAAGGGGAACTAGAGAAAAGTAAAAAAACCCTATACCTTCTGTGATAGTTGGTGACACATGGTCAGTGCACCAAGGACAGGAGGTACGTGAGTTTCTGAGGAAGAGTCAGCAGAAGTGTTCTGATGTGCGGGTCGTACTTCTCTGGCCAGGCACTATATCGAAACTGAGCCTGGCCCTAAGGTCAAGATGAAACCGTGCAGGATACCCGAGGCCCGCAGAGAGCATAGGCCTGGGAGGGTACAGGGTAGTGCGGATGCTTCAGATGAAGAGAAAGCTGATGTTGGCTATGGCTCAGGTGAAGATACAGATGACAGTAGTGAAGATGAAGCTGATGAAGGCCATGACTGGTCCAGAGTTCACTGTTTCTTTTGGATTGTTGACCAGCCCTCCGGTCTGGATGACCAGCCCTCCGGTCTGGAGAAGAGGGGGGGGGATATGTGAGACAGTGAGAGTATGTGTGTTGAATGGGGTGTACATTTCACCTAGATACTTTGCTGACTGGTATAAGGGAAATGTATGGCTTTGTAAACCTAGTGGTAGAGAAAGGTCACTACACCTTACATTCAGTACACACTTGCAGCTCAGGCTGAAACCATTGAGCTGTTAATTAGGAGACCAGAAGTAGGTGTCTGCGAACACAGTCAGAGAGCTCGCTTAGTCTGGACAGGGAGTCCAGGCACAAGATGGAGTCTCCAGGAGTTTGAGCTGTCTCAGTCTGGGTGCTCGATGTACCCCGGACACAGGAGTAGTCTCTGTGAGAATCCATGCGGATAGCTGCTGAATAGGAGGGGAGCTCTCTCAAGTCTGGACGTTGAAGGTGCCTTCAGACACAAGGAGGAGACTGTCATGTGTGCATTGCCACGAAGATCGTCGCGGTTGCACATTTTGACTTCTCACAGCTGAGCTGCTGTTTCTTTGTGTTTGGCAGCTAGGGAGTTAATTCTGTCTGTGCTCGGTGCTGGGACTGGGTGCAGTTTCTCCCGGCTGCAATTGATTATTTGTTGATTGGTTTCCTTTAAATTCCTGGTTGTCTGCTTGGGGAGTTGCCAGTGAAACCTTCATGCAGACCACAGATAGGAATGAATCTGTATAGACTTTAGTTGTGAGCTCCTTAGTTGTTCTAAGCTCAACTTGGTTAGAGTTTATTTCCCAGACCATTTATGTTCCTTTGGTGTTTGAGTGTGTATGCAAGCGAGTGTTATCCTGTCTGTCTTATATGTCTAATCTGTGTATTTAGCTGAGATCAGCCCATATCCTTTGGTGGTAGTCAGGATCCTTCTTAGGATGATTACAGGGTTCAGGGTCTGATAGGAGACAGGGTTAGGCTGGAGACTTGGACCTCTGAACCATTATCAGTACCTCCAAGGTGAGGGATTAGTTAGGACCCCAGTTTAGGGTCAGGTTAGATCCGGTCCACCTCTTTCCTGTTTCAGCTCATCAAGTCCTCAAGATTAACCCTGAGTTCAGCAGATATCGTGTCAGGTAAATCTATTCTATACTTACATGCTGATGTTGCTATACTAGTTGTTGTATAGAGTGTTGTTCCTGTATTAATAGTTTACTGACATTGTATACATATCATTAGACAGCGTGATAGAGACTCTGTGAAACTCCATGCTGGTAAATGCTGAACTATGTGTTGTTTTGGCCCAGGCTGATAGAGTCTGGTCCCAGGTAGATAGGGAAATCTATCTAAGTGTAGTAAGTGGCTGGACAAGCCCAGGTCTTATGTTTATGATTTGGTTTTGATTATGTTCTGTTTGCTGTGGACTTTAATAAAACTGGTTGCGGCCAGTTTTTACCAGAACTGCTGTCTGTGAATGAACTGTTTCCGTGCCACTCCGTCTACCCGGACGGCGATCCCAGAGCTATAGCCCCTGAAAAGCTTACACATGATTGATCAACAGTCTATATGGATTACAAGCCGCACTGAACCAAAACAGAACAAGGAATATCCTGTCTTGGTTAATCACTGCCCTATAGACTTTATAGGTGAGGAGAGTGGTCATAGATTCTTTATATACAACACATAACGAGGAGAAAAATTACATAACAGGCTTTAAAGCCAGAAACTGCAAATCAGGCCCCATCCAACCAAGCAAACTGCAACATCAGTCATCAAGCTGTTAACTAACCAATATTATTGTACATCCCATTGTACAAGAAATCTTCTGCATTGAAGAGTTTACGGATATTGGACACCAAGCTGTGGTATGAGAGCGCTAATCGATAAAAAGACTGAGCATCCGTTCAAGGCCGTCTCAGGCTCCGTGCAGGTAAAAGCAGGAACAAAAATAATGCTGCATCCTAAGCATTTTTCCAGTAAACTAATGGACACCAGGGGTGGACAAAGACAGAAGAGGACCCTTGTGCAATCCAATAGCTCATCATAATGCACAATTCCGCCTACTTTCGACGTGCAAGTGGACCCCCTTACTTCTTGGGCCCCTGTGTAACTGCACAGGTTGCACCAATGGTATCCTGATGAACACAGTGGCGGAAATCTTACGGACCCCATAGTCAATAAAGTCCATTTGGAGCCTCTATAGCAGATTACATCATAAATGCAAGAAAAAAATAGGGACATATGTGAAGACATTTTTTCGGGTAATAGTCAGTAAGATCTGTTGGGCACTTTAGATGTCC
>JARQOD010000002.1:61903193-62240896 GCA_033576555.1 Oophaga sylvatica | reverse complement strand
ACTCAACATGCATTACCTATATTTATGTAGCTATATATCAATGGACATGATATTGATTTGTATACACATACACACACAAACTGATAGATTATGTATATACATACACACATATCCAGTCACGGCCGAACGTGTTGGCACCCTTGGAATTGTTCCAGAAAATGAAGTATTTCTCCTAGAAAATTATTTCAATTACACATGTTTTGCTATACACATATTTATTTCATTTGTGCGTATTGGGTCGAGACAAAAAAAAATGAGGAAAAAAAGACAAATTGGACATAATTTCACACAAAATCTCTAAAATGGGCAGGACAAAATGATTGACGCCTTTCCAAAATTGTGGGTTAACAAACTTAGGCCTCATACTCACTGGCTGGAAAAAAATCGGTCCGTTTTCTGCAGGAAAAAAACGGTACGTTTGTTGTAAAAAGGCATGCGATTTTGATGCGATTTTAAATCGCACCATGCGTTTTCTGTCAGTTTTCCATCAGTTTTCCATCTGTATGCAATGCGATTTTAACATGAAGTTTTACATAGAGCAGTTATGTCTATGTAAAAAGTCATGTAAAAATCACATTGTAACAAAAAAATGTTCACAAAAAGCAAATAATTATATATATGATATATATATATACATCTAATATATATATATATATATATAATATAATATATATAGGTCATACACTTCTACATAGTATAATAGCCGCTAATTCATCCCTGGCATTACTGTAAAATCACACTGACAGCTTTAATAAAGAATAGAAACAATACATATACACACATAGAATACATATATATATATATATATATATATATTATATATATATAATATATATATATATATGTAATTGTGACATATATATATATACATATATTTATAGTTCCTAGACTTCTACATACTGTAATAGCCACTAATTCAATTGCCGGCTTTTGTGAAATCACAGAAGCCGACATGAAATGATACATTGTTTCCACACAGTTAACCATGTCATTTCCTGTATTTTGATATATGGTTTGAACTTACAATTACATGAGTGTATTTGTGCAAAATATCAGACATGTAGGGGTTAATTAAAGGTGTAAATTCGTTGAAAAAAATGCGTGGGCTCCCGCTGTATTTTCTCCACTAGCCTAGGGAGGGTACATTTTTTTTGTGCCCCCCCCTGGCTACTAACATCTGCCCCCAGACACCCCAGAAATGGCAAATCTATAATTAGATTCGCCCTTTCTGGCACTTTGCCCGTCTATTCCCATTGCCCTGTAGCGGTGGCGAATGGGTTAATAAGGCGTTAATGTCACCTTAGTATTGAAAGGTGACCTTAAGGCAGGTTAATAATTGAGAGCTGTCAATTAGACAACTATCAATTATTAATCCTATTGTATGATACAAAAATCAAACACACACAGTTTAATAAAAAATAAGTTTAATGAAATAATCACACAGTTTTTGACCATATTTTATTTTCCTGCTAAAACCATTTCCTGTAATAAAAATAAAATAAAAAAGCAAAATTATTCTTACCAATCCGATGTACAGTCAGGTCCCACGGTGTAATCCATCAGAAAGGGTTAACAGGTTACAGCTTGCAGAAAGCTAATGCTCTCTCTGAGTTGTAACCCCATGAATGAATCAGTTACTCTCCCAGGGAAAGGAGAGGAATAGATTCATGAATGGAGCTTAATTGATTTATTGCCACTTTCACTTCAGTGACCTGACCTAAGGTGAAAGTGGATACAATAAATTAAGCTTCATTCATTAATCACATCCTCTCCTGTCAGCAGGAGATAAGCTCATTCATTCAGGAGCTATCAGATGAGCACGCAGGATTACTTGCGCTGCTTATCTGATTGCTAGTTAACCCTTTGTGAAGGATTACATCGTGGGACGTGACAGATCGCCAGATAGGTAAGAATAATGTTGTTTTATTATTTTATATTTATTTTAGAAGAACAAGGGCTTCGAACGGATTAAGAGTGAAATAAAAGATGGTCAAAAATATGTGTTTTGATTTCATTAAAATTATTTATTCTTAAAGTGTGTTTGTGTTTTTTTATTTACTTCAATAGGATTAATAATTGATAGTTGTCTAATTGACAGCTCTCAATTATTAACCTGCCTTAAGGTCACCTTTCAATACTAAGGTGACATTAACGCCTTATTAACCCATTCGCCACCGCTACAGGGCAATGGGAATAGACGGGCAAAGTGCCAGAAATGGCAAATCTAATTATAGATTTGCCCTTTCTGGGGTGTCTGGGGGCAGATGTTAGTAGCCAGGGGGGGCACAAAAAAATGTACCCTCCCTAGGCTATTATTATCTGCCCCCACTCGCTTGCTTTGTCTGTCTGGTGGAGAAAATACAGCGGGAGCCCACGCATTTTTTTTCAACGAATTTACACCTTTAATTAACCCCTACATGTCTGAAATTTTGTACAAATACACTCATGTAATTGTAAGTTCAAACCATATATCAAAATACAGGAAATGACATGGTTAACTGTGTGGAAACAATGTATCATTTCATGTCGGCTTCTGTGATTTCACAAAAGCCGGCAATTGAATTAGCAGCTATTACAGTATGTAGAAGTGTAAGAACTATAAATATATATATATGTATGTGTTACAATGACATGTATATATATATATATACAGTCAGGGCCAGAAATATTTGGACAGTGACACAATTTTCGCGAGTTGGGCTCTGCATGCCACCACATTGGATTTGAAATGAAACCTCTACAACAGAATTCAAGTGCAGATTGTAACGTTTAATTTGAAGGGTTGAACAAAAATATGTGTTAGAAAATGTAGGAATTGTACACATTTCTTTACAAACACTCCACATTTTAGGAGGTCAAAAGTAATTGGACAAATAAACATAACCCAAACAAAATATTTTTATTTTCAATATTTTGTGGCGAATCCTTTGGAGGCAATCACTGCCTTAAGTCTGGAACCCATGGACATCACCAAACGCTGGGTTTCCTCCTTCTTAATGCTTTGCCAGGCCTTTACAGCCGCAGCCTTCAGGTCTTGCTTGTTTGTGGGTCTTTCCCTCTTAAGTCTGGATTTGAGCAAGTGAAATACATGCTCAATTGGGTTAAGATCTGGTGATTGACTTGGCCATTGAAGAATGTTCCACTTTTTTGCACTCATGAACTCCTGTGTAGCTTTGGCTGTATGCTTGGGGTCATTATCCATCTGTACTATGAAGCGCCGTCCAATCAAGTTTGCAGCATTTGGCTGAATCTGGGCTGAAAGTATATCCCGGTACACTTCAGAATTCATCCGGCTACTCTTGTCTGCTGTTATGTCATCAATAAACACAAGTGACCCAGTGCCATTGAAAGCCATGCATGGCCATGCCATCACGTTGCCTCCACCATGTTTTACAGAGGATGTGGTGTGCCTTGGATCATGTGCCGTTCCCTTTCTTCTCCAAACTTTTGGCTTCCCATCATTCTGGTACAGGTTGATCTTTGTCTCATCTGTCCATAGAATACTTTTCCAGAACTGAGCTGGCTTCTGGAGGTGTTTTTCAGCAAATTTAACTCTGGCCTGTCTATTTTTGGAATTGATGAATGGTTTGCATCTAGATGTGAACCCTTTGTATTTACTTTCATGGAGTCTTCTCTTTACTGTTGACTTAGAGACAGATACACCTACTTCACTGAGAGTGTTCTGTACTTCAGTTGATGTTGTGAACGGGTTCTTCTTCACCAAAGAAAGTATGCGGCGATCATCCACCACTGTTGTCTTCCGTGGGCTCCCAGGTCTTTTTGGATTGATGAGTTCACCAGTGCTTTCTTTCTTTCTCAGGATGTACCAAATTGTAGATTTTGCCACTTCTAATGTTGTAGCAATTTCTTGGATGGGTTTTTTTCTGTTCTTGCAGCTTAAGGATGGCTTGTTTCACCTGCATGGAGAGCTCCTGTGACCACATGTTTCCTTCACAGCAAAACCTTCCAAATGCAAACACCACACCTCAAATCAACTCCGGCCTTTCATCTGCTTAATTGAGAATGACATAACAAAGGGATTGCCCACACCTGTCCATGAAATAGCCTTGGAGTCATTTGTCCAATTACTTTTGGTCCCTTTAAAAACTGGGTGGCACATGTTAAGGAGCTGAAACTCCTAAACCCTTCATCCAATTTTAATGTGGATACCCTCAAATGAAAGCTGAAAGTCTGAACTTCAACTGCATCTGATTTGTTTTGTTTCAAATTCATTGTGGTAATGTCTAGAACCAAAATTAGATAAATGTTGTCTCTGTCCAAATATTTATGGACCTAACTGTATGCATTCTATGTGTATGTATCTACTGTTTTGTGAGCTGTCAGTGTGATTTTACAGTAGCCGGGGATGAATTACCGGCTTTTCAAAGGAGACTGGTGCATATAAATCGGACAGCACGTGCATGGTGCGAGTGCTGTTCGTTTTTTAATCGCACCCATTGACTTGCATTGGCGATTTTCATCCCAAAATCGCATCAAATCGCAGCAAGCTGCGATTTTTTTCTCACACCAATATCTGATGAGAAAAAAATCGCTAATGAGAACTCACCCATTGACTAACATTGGTCAGATTTGCATCCGATTTTTTATCGTCTGATTTTCATCCGTTATCGGCACCAGTGAGTATGAGGCCTTAGTCTCAAGCATGTGGTGCTCATTCAAACTCACCTGTGGCAAGTAACAGATGTCAGTAATATGAAAACCATACCTGAAACTAGATAAATAGAGGAGAAATTGACAATCTTTGACGTGCGTGCCACTCTAAGCATGGAGAACAGAAAGAAGAGAACTGTCTGTTGATATTGTCCACCAATTTTAGTTCTTAAATCCTCAATCTCAAGGTTACAAGTCAATCTCCAGAGATTTTGATGTTCCTTTGTCCATAGCGCACAACATAAACAAGAAGTTTACAACCCATGGCACTGTAACTAATCTCCCTGGACGTGGACGGCAGAGAAAAATTAATGAAAAAAAATGATGGAAGGTTGCAATGCAGGAGAGTCCAGATGGTGGATAAGCAGCCCCAATGAAGTTCCAAAGAAATTAAGCCTGTCCTGCAGGCTCAGGGTGCATCAGTGCCAGTGCAAACTATCCGCCAACATTTGAATTAAATGAAACACTATGGCAGGCAACCGAGGAGGACCCCACTGCTGACACAGAGGCATAAAAAAGCTAGACAACAGCTTGCCAAAATGTACGCGAGTAAGCCAAAAACCTTCTGGGAAAGCGTCTTGTGGACAGATGAGACTAAGATAGAGTTTTTTGGTAAAGGACATCATTCTACTGTTTGCCAAAAACAATTTGAGGTCTATCAAAAAAGAACACCGTACCTACAGTCAAATATGGTGGAGGTTCAAAGATGTTTTGGGGTTGTTTTGCTGCCTCTGGCACTGGGTACATTGACTGTGTGCATGGCATCATGAAATCTGAAGATTACCAATGGATTTTGGGTCCCAATGTAGTACCCAGTGTCAGAAAGCTGGGTTTGTGTACCAGGTCATGAGTCTTCAGGTAGGACAATGACCCCACACATACTTCAAGAAGCACCTAGAAATGGATGGAAACAAAGCACTGGAGAATTCTGAAGTGGCGAGCAATGAGTCTGGATCTAAATCCCATTGAACACCTGTGGAGAAATCTTAAAATTGCTGTTGGGAGAAGGCACCCTTCAAATATGAAAGACCTGGAGCAGTTTGCAAAAAGAAGAATGGTCCAAAATTCCAGTTGAGATGTGTAAGAAGCTTGTTGATGGTTATAGGAAGAGACTGATTGCAGTTATTTATTCCAAAAGGTGTGCAACCAAATATTAATTTGAGGGTGCCAACAATTTCGTCTGGCCCATTTTTAGGGTTTTGTGTGAAATTATGTCCAATTTGCTTTTTTCATTTTTTTTTTTGTGCTGTTCCAATACAAATGAAGGAAATAAATATGTGTATAACCGACCTCTTCACCACCTGGCTACTTCATTTCAACTCCGATGACATCCCCACTATCATCATGGGTGACTTCAACATCCCCATTGACGCTTCCACCCCAGCTGCCTCTAAACTTTTATCGCTCACTGTCATCTATGGCCTCACTCAATGGTCCTCTGCGGCCACTCACAAAGATGGTCACACGCTGGACCTTATTTTCACCCGCCTCTGTTCCCTTACTAATCTCACTAACTCACCCCTTCCCCTGTCTGACCACAACCTACTGACATTCTCTTCACTCTCCTCTTCCAGTGCACAACCCCCACTCCACAAACTCATTCACGCTCGCAGAAATCGCAAACACCTCAATTTACCATTGCTCTCTGAGTCCCTTCTCCCTCTTACAGACATATCTTCACTTCATGACATAGATTCTGCTGCCACTTTTTATAACACTACAATAACAGTAGCACTTGATTCGGCCGCCCCCTCACACATAGCAAAACTTGTACAATCAACAGGCAGCCCTGGCTGACCAGCCTCACCAAAGAACTGAGACAGGCTTCCAGGGTTGCTGAGCGGAGATGGAAAAAAACCCGCTCTGCCGAGCACTTAACCGCATACAAGCAGTCCCTCACCAGCTTCAAGTCCACGCTCACTGCTGCAAAACAAACTTAATTCTCATCTCTCATATCCTCCCTGTCTCACAACCCTAAACAGCTCTTCAACACTTTTAATTCTCTACTCCGTCCCCAGCACCTCCTCCTTCTCCTCTCATTTCTGCTGAAGACTTTGCCTCTTTCTTTAAGCAGAAGATTGATACGATCAGAGAAAGCTTTGGCCCACAGCCCCCACTGCCCAACTTCTCCACCATGACAGAAGATCAGCTCTCCACCCTCCTATCAAGATCACACCTCACCACTTGCATGCTTGACCAGCTCCCATCCCACCTCATCCCTAGCCTCGCCACAGTCTTCACCCCTACTCTAACACACCTCTTCAACCTCTCACTTACAAATAGTGTCTTCCCCTCATCCTTCAAACATGCCTCGATCACACCTATTCTCAAAAAGATCTCCCTTGACCCATCCTCTGTGTCTAGCTATCGCCCGATATCTCTTCTCCCTTATGCCTCAAAACTACTGGAACAGCATGTCCATCTTGAATTGTCCTCCCACCTCTCCTCCTGCTCCCTCTTTGACCACTTACAATCAGGCTTCCGACTGCATCACTCAACTGAAACTGCCCTAACTAAAGTCACCAACGACCTACTAACTGCCAAGAGCAAGCGACACTACTATGTACTCCTTCTCCTGGACCTGTCTTCTGCCTTCGACACTGTGGACCATTCACTCCTGCTACATATTCTCTCATCTCTTGGCATCACAGGCTTGGCCCTATCCTGGATCTCATCATATCTAACAAACCGAACATTCAGTGTCTCCCTCTCCCACACTACCTCCTCACCTCGCCCCCTGTCTGTCGGTGTTCCTCAAGGCTCAGTTCTAGGACCCCTACTCTTCTCCATCTACACCCTCGCCTGGGACAGCTCATAGAATCCCATGGTTTGCAATATCATCTCTACGCCGATGACACGCAGATCTACCTATCTGGACCTGACCTCACCTCCTTACTGACCAAAATCCCACAATGTCTGTCTGTCATTTCCGCTTTCTTCTCTGCTCGCTTTCTAAAACTGAACATGGACAAAACAGAATTCATCACCTTTCCCCATCTCACTCTATCCCCCCCACCAGACCTATCCATCAATGTCAATGGCTGCTCACTTTCCCAGTCCCGCATGCTCGGCGCCTCGGGGTGATCCTCGACTCTGCCCTCTCTTTCAAGCCACATGTCCAAACCCTTGCCTCCTCCTGCCATCTCAAACTCAAAAATATTTCCCGGATCCGTGCATTCCTTGACCATGAAACTACAAAAACACTAGTGCATGCCCTCATCATCTCCCGCCTCGACTACTGCAACCTCCTACTCTCTGGCCTCCCCTCTAGCACTCTGGCACCACTCCAATCCATCCTACACTCTGCTGCCCGACTAATCCACCTGTCTCCCCGTTATTCCCCAGCCTCTCCTCTCTGCCAAGCCCTTCATTGGCTTCCTATCGTCCAGAGGCTCCAGTTCAAAACCCTAACTATGACATACAAAGCCATCCACAACCTGTCTCCTCCATCTGTGACATGGTCTCCCAATACATACCCACACGCATCCTTCGATCCTCTCAAGTTCTCCTCCTCTACTCCCCTCTTATCTCTTCTTCCCACAACCGCATACAAGACTTCTCCCGTGCCTCCCCCATACTCTGGAACTTTCTACCCCAACACATCAGACTCGCGCCTACCATGGAAACCTTCAAAAAGAACCTGAAGACCCACCTCTTCCGACAAGCCTACAACCTGCAGTGATCATCAGTCTACTGAACCACCGCACAACCAGCTCTACCCTCTCCTAGTGTATCCTCACCCATCCCTGTAGACATTGAGCCCTTGCGGGCAGGGTCCTCTCTCCTTCTGTACTTGTGTGTGTCTTGTATTGCTCACGTTTATTGTACTTGTCTATATTTGCCCCTATTCACATGTAAAGCACCATGGAATAAATGGCGCTATAAAAATGTATAATAATAAACAAAACAAGTCTAATTGCAATAATTTGCTAAGAAAAATACTTAATTTTCTGGAACTATTTCAAAGGCGCCATCACTTTTGGCCATGAGTGTATGTATCTCGCACTCCGCATGTAGACAGAAATTTTACTCTTTTTGTGATTCTTCATAGTAAATTTGTTCGTTGTGTGACTTACTTGGTCAAACAGGGCGTCCTCTCCTCTTTGAAGTGATTTTGTTAATGGTTTTTCCTAGAAAAACAGAATATAAAAAAAAATGTTCAACTTAACAAATTGTAACACATTTATAAAAAGTATACCAGTAAATACTATTAAGTACATCCCCAAAAAAGGTGACTTTAATTATATATCTGACTGTACAAAAGGATCTTTTATTTAGGTTAAATATACATAAGTGCCACAAGTCATGATCAATTCCCAGCCCCTCCAAAAAAATGTGTGCTGGAAGCGCTGATTGGACGCATACGAGAGTATGCCTGACTACTACGTGACCCTGTGTTGTTGATCTTTAACGAAGAATACCATTGGTTAAGGGGTAGATGCTTCTTTTGGCGCCATTGGGTAGGAGAACTTCTATTGGTCCCGAAGTATTGTTTATATGTATTGATTACATGATTGGCTATGCTATTTCCATAACTACACTGATGACGTTTGGTGATTGGTTTATGCATGTGATTTTATTTATATAAGCTTAATAAAGGTTATTGATGTATTGTGATGCTATACTAAGAACATATTATGAGAATAAATGTGTTGTAAGTACTGTTTTTTACATATTTGTGATGTTATTGACAATAGACAGCCCCTTGATTGTGATTGGTGGGCTTGAGCTCACTTCCTATTTAAGGCCTCTTTCACACATCAGTCTTTTGCCGTCAGGCGCTATCCGGCGTTGCACCGGAGCAGCGGGTCCTGTTTTATTATGTAAAACCGGATGAGACGGATCCGGTTTTTTATCCTTTTTTCGACGGATTACGACGGATCCGTTTTCCAAACGTGATTGGCTACTGAAAACCTATTGTTCCTACAGTCCATCTTTGACAGGTTGTAGAGGAGCAAGTGCAGATTGGAAAGAAGAGCAAGTGGCTGGTGAAGATGGACGTTGTGATAGGAAACATTATGAAGAATTTGGTGGATTTCACAGTGGAGGTGAATCGTCTGAAAGCGATTGTTCTGGAGAAGGAGAGAAAGATACAGCAGGGCATCATGCGTCAGCGCCGACGCCGTTTCTGGATCCACCCCATCACAGCCCAGAGAATGACGCGTGGGGTGTATTCTACACTATCCGTGCAGCTACGAGGAAACCCTCAGAAATTTTTCAAATATGTTAGGATGAAAATGGAGACCTTTGATTTCTTGGTGGAGCACATTGAAGACCTGATAAGAAGATCTGACACGTATTGCCGCTTCTCCATTTCACCGGCGGAGCGTCTGATGGTGACTGTTCGGTAAGCCATATTTATTGGATCTGCTTGCTTCAGAGCACACTTGTCCTGGAATGTTGTTGCTGGTAGTTTGTATACAGCCATCTGACTCAGCTTTAACAATTGGAGATACTATAAAAATATTTTTTTTTATAGTATCTCCAATTGTTATAGCGGAGTTCTGGTATGTAATGCTGTGATTTGAAACTTTTTTTTTTTATTCACAGATTCCTGGCAACTGGAGAATCTCTTTCCTCACTCCATTTCCAGTACAGACTTGGGATTTCCACCATCTCTGGAATTGTGAAGCACACATGCCGTGCATTGTGGGACTCTCCAGTTGTGGAATTTCTACCACAGCCCACAACAGAGAGTTGGATTGAAATTGCAGAAAAATTTGAACAAATATGTCAGTTTCCTAATTGCCTGGGAATGTGGACAGGAAACATAACCGGATTGTCAAGCCAACAGGATCTGGATCTGAATATTTTAATTACAAAAAATATTTTTCAATTGTCCTCATGGCCATCGCTGACGCGGAGTACAAATTTATTGCTGCAGATATTGGGACCTATGGCCGCTCCAATGACTCTCAAGTGTTCAAACTGTCCTCAATGGGCCGGCAGCAGTATGGAAACACCTTCCAGTTCCCACCCCCTAGACCGCTGCCTCAAACATCTGGCCCACCAATGCCTTTTGTTTGTGTAGGGGATGAAGCCTTCCAGCTGTCAGAACACCTGCTAAAATCGTACTCCAGCAGAGGATTGACACAGACAAAAAGAATTTTCAATTACCAACTCACAAGAGCCAGAAGAATGGTGGAGTGCGCTTTTGGGATTCTGACAGCCAAATGGCGTGTTCTATTGACTGCGATCAACCTAAAGAATGAAACTGTGGACGAGGTAATCAAAGCTTGTATGGTTCCACACAATTTTGTTATCAGCAAGGAACAGATTTCCACTGAGGAAGAAAAGATGCATTAAGATGCAAGAATTCGGGCGCACAGCTCCTTTCCTGACCCCTCTGCCGCAGCCGCCCAGTAGCCACAGGTGTACTAGAGGTGGCAGCGGCAGAAGGGTGGGGTAAAGGGAAAGCTATCTGCTGACCAGTAGACTCGTGCAATGCAGGCGGCCACGATGCTCCAGCGCTGATGGAGGGGACAGAGGGCTCACGTGTCTGGGAAGGTGCGGATGGGCCGGGAAAGTCGAAGTGTCCCTCGGTGGCGGACTCCTGAGGGATTGCTCCAGAAGGGTCCAACTCTGCAGGCTCCCGAGTGCTGGTCACCGTTCTGTGGAATAAAGAGAAAAAATACAATTAATATACTGATATTGAATGGCCCTGGCTGAAAAAAAAAAATTAGTTAGACATGTTATCATTTTTTTTACCTGGGGTGTGTAATATTTACCTTCTGGTGACCATTGTTACCCGGAGGAACGACAGGGCTTCTGCATACTTGTACTTGCTCCTGCGTCCTCCAGATCCACTCGGGGCCCGCATCTCCTTGTTGAACTCCTTCTTGAAGCGATCCCTCACAGACAGCCACCGCTTCACAATTCTCTCCCCTGAAACGAGAAAGCACAAATTGGTTAGTATACAACATCAGTGTTTCCCAAACTCCAGTCCTCACGGCCCCCACGGGTTATGTTTTTAGGATTTCCATAGTGTTGCACAAAAGGAAATCATGAAAACATGACCCGTGGGGGCCACGAGGACTGGAGTTTGGGAAACACTGCTTTACGTCCAGCAACGTGAACTGTATATACTTACAGTGTTCAATCTGGGCCCGAGCATCGAGGTCCTCCCAGCGGTCCACGAGTTGTGAACAGATTTCCTCCCAGAGCCGACGGGTCACTATGACATCAGCATCGCGGCGGTCCCCCATGTTCCACAGCAGCTCCCTTTCTCTGACCAGATCGATGAGGAGGTCCACGTTGATCCCCCCCTCATCACCGTCAGAGTCGGGAGCACGCTGTGAAGCCTGTTAAAGAAAAAGAGAAAAAAAATACATTAGTCTCCAAACTACCAAGGAAAAAAGAAATGTAAAAAAAAAATCCAGCAAAAATGTAAAAAAAAAAAAAAAAAAAAATACATTTATACTTACATGATGGTGACCGCCGCGTCGTTCACGCCGACGACCCTGGGAGGCACTGCGAGGACCTTTTGGCTGAGCACCAGATTCAGAAGACTATAAAAAAAAACATAAATTATGTGCTTGGATGTAGGCATATGTGTTTAGGTGCAGTGTGATGTCTGTACTAAATTGTATTCTATGTGTTGTGTGTAGTGTGATGTTGTGTTTCAGCGATGCATGCAGGAAACTTACGAATTGCGAGGCCACTCCGGGTGTCTCTCCACCCCTTCGTTCTTCTTCTGGGAGCTCCTCTTCAGCTTGTTTCCTGGTATAAATAAAAAATAATGCAATTAATATATAGATCACAGAGATGGATTGTGAAAAAAAAAATAATTTTTTTTTTACCTGTAAACGCTGACGATGCGTGGGAGGGCTCCGGAAGAAGAAGACGTGTCCTGCTGTGGTGCTGCTGCTCCTGTCGGGTGGCCTCTGCGGTGGAATCAAGAGAAATAAAGGCCATGCATATATTGATATTGCATTGCACTGGCTGAAAGGGGTTGTCTGTGATATTTACCGTCTGGCCTCTGCTCCGATACGCTCCATCATCATGGTGCTGCTCCTGTCGGGTGGCTTCTGCTGTGGAATAAATAGAAAAAAAGGCCATGCATATATTGATATTGCATGGCCCTGGCTGAAAGGGGTTGCCTGTGATATTTACAGTCTGTCAACTGCTCCCGTACTCTACGACTCCATTTCTTGGGGTCCTGGTGGTGGAGGTGCTGCTGCTGAGGATGCTGCTGGTCCTGTTGGGCGGGTTCTGCTGTGGAATAAAGAGAAAAAAAGGCCATGAATATATTGATATTGCATGGCCCTGGCTGAAAGGGGTTGTCTGTGATATTTACCGTCTGGCGTCTGCTCCCGGCTGCATCCTGGACAAATGTCTTGGGTGGTGCTGGTGGTGGTGGTGCTGGTCTGTTCTCCTCCTCCTCCTGTCTCTCCTGTGGCTGGCTCCTTTCTTGCTGGATGGCTGCATGGTTATGGCAGAGGGTGGTCCCACTGGCATGGTTTATATATGTTTGCTGTGGGCTGGGCTACTCTGAGCATGCTCAGACAAAAAAAACGGATACGGCCACCGGATCCGGCTTCTGCTGGATCCGGCGCATTGCGGCGCTCATAGACTTTCATTGTAACAAAAAGCCGGAAGCACCGGAATGAGACCATTAGCCGGATCCGGCAAAAACAGGACGCACCGCAGGCCATGCGGCGCTAATGTTAGTCAATGGCATTAGATTTTGCCGGATCCGGTTTTAAGAAAAAATGCCGGAACTCGCCTGACGGCGAAAACCTGATGTGTGAAAGAGGCCTAAGGCTGCCATTATGTATTGATTGTATGCTTGACAAAGACCTATATTGGTTGAAATGTTGCATCTGGCAAATAAAGAATTTTCTACTTTTTCACCCGGATCAGATGCTGTCCTTTTCCTCATTAAATTTTATATCTGACTGTACAAAAGGATCTTTTATTTAGGTTAAATATACATAAGTGCCACAAGTCATGATCAATTCCCAGCCCCTCCAAAAAATATATACCTTTAAAATGCCTTTTCGGCGGTTAGGCGACAACATAAAAAGACACTACTTTAGAGGAGCGGATAAAACAGAGGAAGCCTCTGAAAGCCTCTGAATGGATTTGGCTCCCAGGCTGGTTACAAAAGCTAAGTTTTAGCAGAAATGCTTTAAAGTAAAACATAGAGCTCTTTCAGTAGAGCTTGTTTCATCCTTTGTGTGCGAGAGACTTCAGACAGCACATGAATAAATTGTAGATAGCGCTCATGGGCATTTTTACACGCAGACCGATGATGCAAGCAATAGATGGAAGCTTCTACACTGATCAGCGATGCAGTCAAACACGTGGATTTGTACATGGAGCCAATCATGTCGACAATTTGTGGTCATGACTGGCCATCTGTAGTGAGGGAACCTTTCTGGATCTCTTGCTCCCCATGGCTCAGGCAGGACAAAGTGTCTAACAGCTTCCCTCTACGAGGCTTGCTTCATTTAGTAAATCCAAGGAAGCTATGCCGTTCATGCTTGGTTCATTGATTACAGATGGCCACTTCCAGAGCTGAAAACAGCTGTTTGGTGCCGACGTAACATGTCGAACCACCACCGATCATATACAGATGGACGTCACAGTCTCCGTTTACAGACAGCCGCCATCAGGTATGGACTGGAGCTGAAATTCAGTCCTGGCATTTGAACTCAGACAGGCCCATGGTGTCCCCATCCCCAAGCACCAGATGGGATATATTACTAATATTACCCTGGATGGAGGAAAGGAAGATTTACTAACAAGACCAATATTTCTAATGACACTGGTGACCTGCTGGGGTAAGTGACGGAGTCAGCTGCTATGTGCTCCATCAAAACTCTTAACAGTATGGTTGTCTTGAGATCACAGATTCTGTTAACAACGTAGCAGACAAGGCCGTCCACAATCAGACAGGCCCTTCTGGCATTTGCCAGAATTGCCAGATGGCCAGTCCAGCCCTGGCAGCCACAAAAGCCAAAAGACAACCGTGTGGCTGTGGAGCAGGATGACTGCCCACTACCGACTGGATACTGATGACTTTTACAAAGGATCAGTCATCAATATCATGAGCTCATATAATGAGGAGGATAGACAGGAGTAAAATTTGACAAATGTGATGGATAACCTAAGTTTGTAGAAGCAACTTCATCAAGTGAACAGAAGAGCAGGAAATGACTGAGATCTCGTCTAAACTGCCAGATGTAGGAACTACTGTAAATTTATACTCAATACAAATAAATTGTAAGACAAAAAAAATCAATATCAATATCAATATAGAATCATAAAGAATTTAGCCAAAATGCTTGTCAGGCCTACAGAAATGAAATAAAGAACAGCTGCATTGATATCACCAGTGCTGTTGGGATACCAAGCATTTTTCAAGCTCTCAAGGACGGTTCACTGGAGAAATGCCAAAGTAGATAAACCCTTTCAGCTTCTGGTGGACAACAGAGACTCCTAGCATATCAAAATGTGTTCAGCTGCAATTAAGACTTGGGAATATACGAGGATTTACAACTAATGAAGCTTTTATTGACTTCTAAACATCCAGCACTTCATGATTTATAGCAAATCATGGAGAAAACATACACCTTCCCTTTTCTAGAGATCATGTACTCATCAGCATGCACAAGCGCCTTGCAAAAGTATTCCACTCCCTAAAGGTCTACAGATTTCTCTTGATGCTTTAAAGAGGGGTACACGTTCTAATTTTTTCTACAGGGGAGGCAGCATCTTAAGGAGACCAGCATCTGAGAGGTTAATAAAACACTGACCTCCAACTGCCCGAAGCTGTAAGAGGCGAGTTCAGGACACAGCAAATTATTTTGGTGACTCTCTGAGGGATGAATTACAGCCTCACATACTTTGTTGACTTTCAATGACCTTTGTAGGAGTTTTCATTAACATTTATAGATACTTCTTGATAATTCCCAGATTTGATTTATGAGTAACTCCATTCTCATAGAGACATGTAAGAAGTTTGGATCGGTAGGGGTCCATTGGTTGAGACTCCCACCAACTGCTAAAAAAACGAAAGGAGCAGAATCACTCAGCCGAAGGGTTCTCCTCCCAGACTGAAGACAGGCTCAGTAGAAAGTCTTACAAGTTGTCAAAAGTGTTCTTAACGAAAAAAAGGGAAATTATACTAAAACAAAAAAAATTTAAAAAAAATGTGCTTTTAATTTCCCAGTGGGAAAAATAAACTAAATATACAGTGAGTGGCTTGTGAAAGTATTCAAGTATTCACACTCCTTAACTTTTTACCTATATTACCATTGTATTGGAAGTAGCAATCCTTTGCACTGAGGAGGGGTAACACCCCCGAAACACTGTCTGCAAATTGAGGTTTTGGTTTGGCTTTTATTCAAAGTCATATGGCAAGGCTCAATGAAGGGTCGATATTGACTTTTAGGACTTCTACTTCCAATAGGTGACACTAGAGTTCAGGTATTCTGAAGAGACAATTTGCATATTCAATTTCCCAGAGGAGCATGTATGGCGCCTAGAGGTACTGCCACACTACACAATCCCGCTAGCGATCTCGTTAGCGTCGCATACTAATGAGACCGCTAGCGGGATTGTTTCTATATCGCTAGTAGCTACCTAACTTAGCGATGTCGTTAAGGACGCTATCGCGGTTAGCGATCTCCTTAACGACTTTAGCGGTACAAAAGTACCGCTAAATCGCTAAGAAAAGGTGCTACACTTAGCGATTATACTTACCCAGCGGGAGCGCCGGCGATAAAATAGGGTCCGGAACGATTCCAGCGACGAGCGAGATCACAGCAGGAAGCTCGTCGCTGGCAGCTGCCGCACACAACAACATCGCTAACGGTATCGCTAAATAGTGACGTTTTTTAGCGATCCCGTTAGCGATGTTGTTTAGTGTGGCATACCCTTAAGTCTCCTCACACTGAGATGCCAGGCCTGGCTTGTCACTCTCCACAAAGAGAAACATTACCCTTTAGACTGAACCTTTTCTTAGCACGCCAAGAAACCATCAAAGACCATTATGGCAATTAAATTAGAGACCAGCAGGATATCAAGCAGAGATGGGAGAAATACACAAAGTAACTATGACAGCGCCAACCATGACCATCATAAGGAGCGCAGGGACAAAGTTACCAAAATCTGATTTACTGGAACGTGAAGTGATTTGGGCGCTGAGAGTGGCCAAACAAAGCACCTGGCATTAATGGCATCCCTGCAAGACTGCTGAAACCAGTCCCAAGAGCCACATTTACAGCACTATGATAGAAGATCTGTACATGTCATAGGGATTGTAACCCTGCCCAAAATAAATGTCCCCAAACCACCAATCAAATGCAAAACCATGGAAAAAAGAAAGTGCAAGGACTGAAGTCAAGGGGTAAAAAATAAAATTAAAAGAATCTTTATTAAAAAATCATTAAAAGAAAAAAAATAACCAACATAAACCCAGAAAAGAAGGGGAGATAAATTACCCCCAAAAGAACACAGCATTGCAAAGTGAAACCTGAACAGAAAAATTAGCTTACACCTTGGTAGTTGTCACTGAGTAAATGGGTAGCAAGTCATGGATGCTATGATGCGCAGCTCAGTGTCTCTGCTGGCTGGCAGTCTGAAGGCTCGCATCATGCCAAGGGACAAATTGACTACTTTCTTGTCGGAGAGGTGAGGAATATGGTTCTTTGTTGTGAATGGGTTTGAGATGAGTTCTGAGCAGAGGCTCTCTCTGGTGATTACAAGCGGTGCTAGTCTGTCCAGTGAAGATTGTGAGGACTGGGAATCAGGTGTTACTGACTGGTCTTATATAAGGGAGTCACCTTCCCATCAGGGTTGCCGGTGATCAATTGTTCTGGTCTGAATCCTTTATTCCAGTTTCCCTTGTAGCCTGCTGTGTCGTGTCTGTGTAACGGGTCTGGTGGGTGGAACTACTGACGAGACAGGTCAGGTTGGTGGAACCACAAAGCTTTATTATACAAGAGAGTCTACTTGTAAGAGAGCGGGTGGCACCCGGGAAAAGGGCAGGGAATCACGGCAGGGGATATAGGTAGTCTCTGGACAGGCAGGTTTGTCACAGCAAGTGACCAAGGAAGTCTCTGGGCAGGCAGGTTGTAACGGTAAGTGACCGAGGCAGTCTCTGGGACAGGCAGGTTGTCACGGCAAGTGACCAAGGCAGTCTCTGGGACAGGCAGGTTGTCACGGCAAGTGACCAGGCAGTATCTGGACAGGCAGGTTGTCACAGCAAGTGACCAAGGCAGTCTCTGGGACAGGCAGGTTGTCACGGCAAGTGACCAAGGCAGTCTCTGGGACAGGCAGGTTGTCACGGCAAGTGACCAGGCAGTCTCTGGACAGGCAGGTTGTCACGGCAAGTGACCAGGCAGTCTCTGGACAGGCAGGTTGTCACGGCAAGTGACCAGGCAGTATCTGGACCGGCAGGTTGTCACGGCAAGTGACCAGGCAGTCTCTAGACAGGCAGGTTGTCACGGCAAGTGACCAGGCAGTCTCTAGAACAGGGCAGGCATATACGACCTGATATGGTGGAGCCTCCAGGTAGGCTGCAGTCGGATGGCAGATGATCGCTCCCAGGTGAGCAGGCAAGAGCCGTGGATCTCTGCAGATGATGTCCGAACTTCCGGATGGAGCTGCAGTCGGATGGCAGATGATCGCTCCCAGGTGAGCAGGCAAGAGCCGGGGATCTCTGCAGATGATGTCCGAACTTCCGGATGGAGCTGCAGTCGGATGGCAGATGATCGCTCCTAGGTGAGCAGGCAAGAGCCGGGGATCTCTGCAGATGACGTCCGAACCTCTGGATGGAACTGCAGACGGATGGCAGACAGGCAAGCCGACAGGTAACAGGCAGGTAACTGGAATCAGGAGCTGATGGCTGAAACAGAGTTAGACTGCACAGGAACAACATTGCTCGGGCACCTACATTAAGGAGGAAGCCCTTAATATAGGGTGGAGTCCTCCAGCATTGGCTGGAGACTGATTTGGAAATGCCAGTAGCAGGGAAGGAGCGCGCGGGACCAGCAGGGCGGAAGGAGGACGCCGAGGATGCCAGAGGCGTAGAGAAGGCTGGAAGCACTGAGGACGCCGAGCGCAGGTGAGGAGAGCGACGTCCCTGTCTGGCAGCAGGCAGGGACGCGGGCGCTACAGTACCCCCCACTCTAGGCCCCCCTTCTTTAGGCCAGAAAGAAATTTAGCTAGGATAAGAGGGGCATGGATGTTCTCCCGAGGCTCCCAGGTTCTCTCCTCAGGACCAAACCCCTTCCAATCCACCAAAAAATAAGTCTTTCTTCCTACCCTTTTTGTGGCCAGAATGTTCTCTACCTCAAATTCATCATCAGCAGACACTGGAGCAGGAGGTGTACCTGTAGACTTAAAAAAAGAGTTAAGAACCACAGGTTTGAGGAGAGATACATGAAAAGAATTAGGAATTCTCAAATTGGCGGGGAGTTTCAATTTATAGGACACCGGATTGATCTGACTGATGATCTCAAAAGGACCGATGAACCGAGGACCTAACTTGTAGGACGGAATTTTGAGTCGAACATATTTGGACGAAAGCCAGACTTTGTCCCCAGGACGGAATTGAGGAGGATCCAGACATTTTTTGTCAGCATGTCTTTTCATGCGCTCGGATGACTGAATGAGTGCGGACCGGGTACTCTCCCAGATGGAGGAGAATTCTCTAACCAGAGATTCCGCAGCTGGATTGTCCACAGAGATGGAAACAGGGACAGGGATCCGAGGGTGCTGACCGAAGACTACAAAAAACGGAGACTTGGTGGAAGATTCGCTCTCATGATTATTGTAGGAGAATTCGGCCCAAGGCAGGAGCTCCACCCAGTCAGAATGGTGGGCATTAACGAAGTGTCGAAGATAACTGGTCAAATTCTGATTTATTCGTTCAACTTGTCCATTGGACTGTGGGTGGTAAGCGGAGGAAAAATCCAGGGTGACGTCTAGCAACTTACAAGTGGCTCTCCAGAAACGTGAGGTGAACTGAACCCCACGATCCGACACAATGTGACGAGGCAGACCATGAAGACGGAAGATGTGGCGGATAAAGTCTTTAGCCAACTCGGGTGCAGACGGAAGACCTGGCAGAGGAATGAAGTGAGCCATCTTGGAAAGCGGTCAGTGACCACCCAAATGACTGTACAACCAGCAGAGACGGGAAGATCAGTAATGAAGTCCATGGCTATATGCTGCCAGGGGGCAGCGGGTACAGGAAGCGGAAGAAGACGGCCGGTAGGCAGGTGTCTCGGAACTTTGTTGCGGGCACAGGAAACACAGGCAGAAACAAAGTCTATTACGTCTTTGTGCAGGGTAGGCCACCAATAATGCCGGGTAATGAGTTGGAGGGTCTTTTTTTGACCAGCGTGGCCAGCGAGTTTAGACGAGTGACCCCAATGTAGGATTCTCTTCCGATCGGTTTCTGATACGAACGTCTTACCAGGAGGGAGACGATTTAGACTCACGGGAGCCACCTGCATCACTCTGGCGGGATCGATGATATGTTTAGGCTCATCTTCGAGATCCGACACCAGGAAAGACCGAGACAAGGCATCCGCCTTGACGTTTTTGTCAGCTGGGCGAAAATGCAAAAGAAAATCGAAGCGGGCAAAAAACAAGGACCACCGGGCTTGGCGAGGATTAAGTCTCTGTGCCTGCTGAAGGTATGCCAGATTTTTGTGGTCCGTGTAGATGATTACCGGATGAAGAGCCCCTTCGAGTAGGTAACGCCACTCCTCCAATGCCAACTTAATGGCCAATAACTCTCGATCTCCTATGGAGTATTTGCGCTCGGAGGAGGAGAAGAGTTTGGAGAAGAAACCGCAGGATACCATCCTCCCGGATGGCGATTTTTGGGTAAGAACCGCTCCGGCTCCAGCAGAGGAAGCGTCCACCTCCAGGAAGAACTGCTTGTTGCCATCCGGGCGATGCAGCACTGGAGCGGAAGAAAAGGCCTGTTTAAGAGAAAGGAAGGCCTCCTCTGCTTCGGTCGTCCACTGTTTGGGGTTAGCATCCTTGCGAGTGAGCGCTGAGATTGGAGCAGTCCTGGAAGAGAAGTGCGGTATGAAGAGACGGTAATAGTTGGCGAATCCCAGAAACCGCTGAATGGCCTTCAACCCCTCTGGTCGGGGCCATTTCTCGATGGCAGACAGTTTCTCTGGATCCATTCGTAGGCCTGTCTGAGAAATAATGTAGCCCAGAAACGGAAGCGAAGTCTGCTCAAAGAGGCACTTCTCATATTTGGCGAAGAGGTGATTCTGCCTGAGCCTGAGCACAACCTGACGAACATCCCTCCGGTGAGACTGAAGATCCGGAGAGAAGACCAAGATGTCGTCAAGGTACACCACAACACAGGAGTAGAGGAGGTCCCGGAAGATGTCATTGACCAACTCTTGAAAGACTGCTGGAGCATTACAGAGACCAAAGGGCATCACCAAGTACTCGTAGTGGCCGTCCCGGGTGTTGAATGCCGTCTTCCATTCATCTCCTCGACGGATACGAACCAGGTTGTATGCTCCACGAAGATCTAGTTTGGTGAAGACTCTAGCCCCTCTAAGACGATCAAACAGTTCTGGAATGAGCGGAAGAGGGTACTTATTCTTCACCGTGATCGAATTTAGGCCTCTGTAGTCAATACAGGGACGGAGAGATCCGTCTTTCTTTTTAACGAAGAAGAAACCTGCTCCCGCTGGGGAGGTAGATTTCCGGATGAATCCCTTTGCTAAGTTCTCCTCGATATATTCGGACATCGACCTGGTCTCAGCAGCAGACAACGGGTAAATACGCCCACGGGGAGGCGTAGTACCGGGCAACAGGTCAATCGGGCAATCATATGGTCTATGCGGGGGTAATGTCTCTGCTTCCTTTTTATTGAAGACATCAGCAAATGACCAATATGGAATCGGGAGTCCAGGTAGATTAGCAGGTGTAGGAGAAGAATAGACAGGATGAACAGGCACCAGACACGTTTTATGACAGTCCTGTCCCCAGCGAAGAACCTCTCCATTCTGCCAATCGAGCACAGGTGCATGTTTTTGGAGCCAAGGCAGACCTAGTAAGAAAGCATGAGAGAGTCCGGGTAAAACATGAAACGAGATGCTCTCAGAATGCAACATTCCCACCTGCAGGGTTATGACTTCGGTGATAAGTCGGATGGGATGAGGTAGGAGGCCCCCATCCACAGCAGCAACAGATACAGGTTCAACAAGAGGTTTGGTGGGAATGTGATACTTCTCTACTAGAGCCTGTGACACGAGATTCCCAGCTGCTCCAGAATCAAGTTGGGCCATTTCGAAGTGGCGGTTCTTACCGAGCAGAATTGAAACCGACAGCAGCAGGGATGAAGAGGATTTATTTTTGTCTAGATTGACCTCTCCGAGCGAACCTAGACACAGGCGTTTCCCGACTTCTCCGGACAGGTTTGGATCCAGTGCTCCTTACTGCCGCAGTAGAAGCAACTTTTCTCGGCACGGCGTGAGTCCTGACGGGCTTTGACCATCTTGGTCTGGTCGACCTGCATAGGTTCAGCAGTGTGCACCTGAGGAGAAACGGAAGAGGTTATGGATCTCTGACACGAGGGTGCAAGATGGGAAAATTTTTTTTTACGGGTGATCTCTTTGGCTCGTTCCTGGAACCGTAGATCAATTCGATTGGCAAGATTTATTAAATCATCTAGAGAGGTTGGAATGTCCCGACCGGCAAGTTCGTCTTTAATACGACCGGACAGACCCTCCCAGAAGACCGAAATTAGAGCTTCATTGTCCCAAGCTAGTTCTGAGGCTAAAGTCCGGAACCGTATGGCATATTGACCAACGGTGAGGCTCTCCTGACGGAGACGCAGCAGAGATGATGCAGAGGAAGTCTTCCGTCCAGGTTCGTCGAATACCTTCCGGAAGGCCGAGAGAAAAGCAGGCAGGTCAGATACCAGAGGATCCTCTCTCTCCCAGAGAGGATTAAGCCAGGCCAGGGCCTCTCCGGTGAGATGGGACATGATGAAGGCAATTTTGGCCCGATCAGAGTTAAACTGGTGTGCCAGGAGTTCAAAATGCAGGGTGCACAGATTAATGAAACCCCGAGCCAGAGCAGGATCGCCTCCAAACCTAGGAGGAGCTGACAGTCGGGGTCCGGGAATGGAAACCACGGAATTGGGAATCAGCGGGACTGACGGATTATGAGTCATGGCTCCAGTGATGGTTGCTGGTGATGAATTCAGAGTGTCCAGACGGGAATTGACGTTCCGCAGGTGACCCAGGATGGCCTCCTGTTGAGACCTCTGGCGAGACAACTCATGACACAGTTCCGGGAGTGAAGGGGTTTGGGTGCCACCGGGTTCCAGGGCCCGAGCAAACTGTAACGGGTCTGGTGGGTGGAACTACTGACGAGACAGGTCAGGTTGGTGGAACCACAAAGCTTTATTATACAAGAGAGTCTACTTGTAAGAGAGCGGGTGGCACCCGGGAAAAGGGCAGGGAATCACGGCAGGGATATAGGTAGTCTCTGGACAGGCAGGTTTGTCACAGCAAGTGACCAAGGAAGTCTCTGGGCAGGCAGGTTGTAACGGTAAGTGACCGAGGCAGTCTCTGGGACAGGCAGGTTGTCACAGCAAGTGACCAAGGCAGTCTCTGGGACAGGCAGGTTGTCACGGCAAGTGACCAAGGCAGTCTCTGGGACAGGCAGGTTGTCACGGCAAGTGACCAGGCAGTCTCTGGGACAGGCAGGTTGTCACGGCAAGTGACCAGGCAGTCTCTGGACAGGCAGGTTGTCACGGCAAGTGACCAGGCAGTATCTGGACCGGCAGGTTGTCACGGCAAGTGACCAGGCAGTCTCTAGACAGGCAGGTTGTCACGGCAAGTGACCAGGCAGTCTCTAGAACAGGGCAGGCATATACGACCTGATATGGTGGAGCCTCCAGGTAGGCTGCAGTCGGATGGCAGATGATCGCTCCCAGGTGAGCAGGCAAGAGCCGTGGATCTCTGCAGATGATGTCCGAACTTCCGGATGGAGCTGCAGTCGGATGGCAGATGATCGCTCCCAGGTGAGCAGGCAAGAGCCGGGGATCTCTGCAGATGATGTCCGAACTTCCGGATGGAGCTGCAGTCGGATGGCAGATGATCGCTCCTAGGTGAGCAGGCAAGAGCCGGGGATCTCTGCAGATGACGTCCGAACCTCTGGATGGAACTGCAGACGGATGGCAGACAGGCAAGCCGACAGGTAACAGGCAGGTAACTGGAATCAGGAGCTGATGGCTGAAACAGAGTTAGACTGCACAGGAACAACATTGCTCGGGCACCTACATTAAGGAGGAAGCCCTTAATATAGGGTGGAGTCCTCCAGCATTGGCTGGAGACTGATTTGGAAAATGCGCGCGGCTCCTTTAACAGCGGGGGAGGGTGCGGGCGCGCGCCCTAAGGCCAGTAGCAGGGAAGGAGCGCGCGGGACCAGCAGGGCGGAAGGAGGACGCCGAGGATGCCAGAGGCGTAGAGAAGGCTGGAAGCACTGAGGACGCCGAGCGCAGGTGAGGAGAGCGACGTCCCTCTCTGGCAGCAGGCAGGGACGCGGGCGCTACAGTCTGCATCTCCTGCTAACAGATAAGACATTTTCTTCTTTTGTGTTTGTGCTATATTTTTGCATTTTGTCCTGCACTTCTGTGGGGGCCTTCAGGGTCCCCTCCGGGGGCTTCTGCCCTCTCAGTTTTGTTCAGCCACTGATGTTTGTACTTTTGCTTTTTCCAGTTTTTTCAGTGGCTGCTGTTTTGATTTTGTTACACCAGAGAACTAATTTAGGTGGTAGAGGTCGTGTGATCTCAGGTGTTTTTGAAATTAGTAGAGTTGGTGCTTTTCAGGGTTTTCTGGGATTGCAGTAAGTACCCTTCCTATCCTTTTCTATTTAGTTAGTTTGGGCCCCAGCGTTTGCTCATACTATTTTCTTTCTGTGTCAGTATTTCATCTTGTCTAACCGCCATTACATGTTTGGGGGCTTTCTATTATCTTTGGGGTTCTGCTCCGGGGCAGATAGCTTTCCTATTTCTATCTTTAGGTGTAGTTAGTTTCTCAGGCTGTGACGAGGCGTCTAGGACCAACGTAGGAACGCTCCACGGCTGCCTCTAGTTGTGGTGGTTAGTCAGGGTACTGCAATCTCATAGATTCCAACTGCTCTGGTGTATTTCCTTTTTTACCTGCACTCCTCAGCTACCGAAACATAACAGTATCACCGGCCTAAAATTGAAAATTGTATGGTACTCACAGAAGGGAAAAAATATTGTCAGAGTTGTCAGAGATATTTTTCTGTTTGTTGCATTTTTTTTCCCTCTGTATCTCTGGGTGCTGGGGAGGATCTTTTCTCTCAATGGAGTTTGCACAGTTGTCTGGCCGTGTGGATCAGCTTGCCACTGAGGTTCGGAGTATTGCTATCTATCTTGCTAGGTTGCCTGTTGTGGAACCTAGGATTCCCATGCCAGATTTGTTTTTAGGGGGTCGAGCTAAGTTTCAGAATTTCAAAAATAATTGTAAATTGTTTTTTGCCTTAAAATCTAAGTCCTCAGGGAACGCAGCGCAGCAGGTTCAAATTATCATCTCTCTCCTGCGCGGCGATCCTCAGGATTGGGCTTTTTCCCTGATACATGGGGATCCTGTTTTGAGTGATGTTGATGCATTTTTTCAGGCCTTGGGGTTATTGTACGATGAGCCTAATGTCACTGATCAAGCTGAGAAAGCCTTGTTGGCATTAAATCAGGGGCTTGATGACGCTGAGTTATACTGTCAGAGATTCCGTAGGTGGGCAGTCCTGACCAAATGGAATGACGACGCTTTGGCAGCCCTTTTCCGGAAGGGTCTGTCAGATAATGTAAAAGATGTTATGGTGGGATTCCCTGTCCCCTCTGGTCTCAATGATTCTATGTCATTAGCGATTCAAATTGACAGACGTTTGCGTGAGCGGAGAAGTATGCGTGGAATGGTGTTGCCTTGTGAACCAGCTTCTGAACCCATGCAGTGTGATAGAGTGGTGTCTGGGGCACAGCGTCATGAGTTTCTAAAGTGCAATGGGTTATGTTTCTACTGTGGTGATGCCTCTCATGCTATTTCAGTCTGCCCTAAGCGGGGAAGACGTTTTGCACGCTCAGTTGTCTTGGGTAGTGTTCAGACTAAGTTTTTATTAACTGTCACTCTGATATGCTCTCTGTCCTCATTTTCTGCTCAGGCTTTCGTTGATTCTGGACCAGCTATTAACCTGATGGATTATGATTTTGCTAAACGTTGTGGATTTCCCTTGATACCCCTACAGAAGTCTATTCCCCTACTGGGGATCGATTCTACCCCTTTGGCTGAGAATAAACCTCAGTTTTCTACTCAGGTGATAATGAGGGTTGAACCTGATCACCAGGAGTGCTGCAAATTTTGGTTCTGTATAATCTGCATGACATTATCGTGCTGGGTTTTCCTTGGTTACAGTCTCATAATCCTGTTTTGGATTGGAAATCTGTGTCTGTAACCAGTTTGGGCTGCCAATGTGTTAATACCAACACTCCTGTTTTTTCTGCTCCCCCCAGGCTCAGGATGTTCCTGACTTTTCGATTGATTTTTCTGATGTGTTTAGCGAAAGTAAATCTGCATCCTTGCCTCCCCATAGGAGCTATGACTGCGCTATTGAATTAGTGCCGGGTAGTAAATTCCCTAAAGGTCGCCTTTTTAACTTGTCTGTACCTGAACATGACGCTATGCGGTCTTATATCAAGGAATCATTGGAGAAGGGTCATATCAGACCATCCTCTTCACCCTTAGGTGCCGGTTTTTTCTTTGTGGCCAAAAAGGATGGTTCATTAAGGCCGTGTATTGATTATCGTCTCTTGAACAATATTACTGTGAAATATCAATACCCGTTACCCTTGATTTCTGACCTGTTTTCCAGGGTGAAAAACGCTACTTGGTTTACCAAGCTTGACCTCAGGGGGGCGTATAACCTTATTCGCATTAAGCACGGGGATGAATGGAAGACGGCATTCAATACCCTGAAGGGCATTTTGAGTACCTGGTGATGCCCTTTGGGCTCACTAATGCTCCTTCCGTCTTCCAGTCCTTCATGAATGACATTTTCAGGGATTTTGTGGACAAATTTCTGATTGTTTATTTGGATGATATCTTGATTTTTTCTAATGACTGGGACTCTCATGTGAAACATGTTCGAACTGTATTCCAGATTTTGAGACAGAATGCTCTGTATGTGAAGGGATCAAAGTGTCTTTTTGGCGTACAGAGGATCTCATTTCTGGGATTCATTTTGTCCCCATCTGTTATTGAAATGGACCCGGTCAAGGTTCAGGCCATCTGTGATTGGGTCCAACCTACTTCATTAAAGGCTCTTCAGAGATTTTTGGGTTTTGCCAATTTTTATCGTAAATTTATTGGTAATTTCTCTGTTATTGTTAAACCATTAACTGATTTGACCAGAAAGGGTTCTGATGTGGTGAATTGGCCTCCTGAGGCAGTCTCTGCATTTCAGGAACTTAAGCAGAGATTCACTTCTGCTCCTGTTCTACGGCAGCCTGATGTTTCTCTGCCATTTCAGGTGGAGGTTGATGCCTCTGAAATTGGGGCAGGTGCCGTTTTGTCCCAAAAAGATCCAGAGACCTCTAAAAGTAACCCTTGTGCCTTTTTCTCTCGAAAATTTTCTCCTACTGAACGTAATTATGACGTGGGTAATCGGGAGTTATTGGCCATGAAGTGGGCTTTTGAAGAGTGGAGACATGGGCTGGAGGGAGCCAAACATCAGGTGGTGGTCCTTACGGACCATAAGAATCTGGTCTATCTGGAATCTGCCAAGCGACTCAATCCTAGACAGGCCAGGTGGGCCTTGTTTTTCACACGTTTTAATTTTGTGGTTTCCTTTCTTCCTGGCACTAAGAATGTTAAGGCGGATGCCCTCTCGAGGAGTTTCCTTGCGGACTCTCCTGAGTTATCTGATCCTTGTTATTTTGAAAGAGGGTGTAGTTCTTTCCGCCATCTCGCCCAATTTGAGACTTGCTCTGGAGGGGTGTCAGGAGGATAGGCCCGAGTGCTGCCCTGTTGGAAAATTGTTTGTCCCGGACCAGTGGAAAAAGAGTGTGATGTCTGAGATTCATTGTTCCGCGTTGGCTGGGCATCCCGGAATTTTTGGTACCAGAGACTTGGTTAGTCGGTCCTTTTGGTGGCCTACCTTGTCTCGTGATGTCAGGGAATTTGTGCAGTCCTGCGGGACTTGCTCTCGCTCTAGTGGTTTGTTGATGCCATTGCCTGTGCCCAAGAGACCATGAACCCATATCTCTATGGATTTCATTTCCGACCTTCCTGTTTCTCAGAGAATGACCACCATCTGGGTAATTTGTGATAGGTTTTCCAAGATGATACATCTTGTGCCATTACCTAAGTTGCCTTCCTCCTCTGAATTGGTGCCGTTGTTCCTTCAGCACGTGGTTCGTTTACACGGCATTCCTGAGAACATTGTGTCTGACAGAGGAGTCCAGTTTGTTTCCAGATTTTGGAGGACTTTTTGTTCTAAACTGGGTGTTCAATTGTCTTTCTCCTCGGCATTTCATCCTCAGACCAATGGTCAAACTGAGAGAACAAACCAGACATTGGAGACTTATCTAAGATGCTTTGTGTCTGCTGATCAGGATGACTGGGTCTCTTTTTTGCCTTTGGCTGAGTTTGCTCTTAATAATAGTGCTAGCTCTGCTACTTTGATGTCTCCGTTTTTCTGTAATTCTGGGTTTCACCCTCGATTTTCTTCAGGACAGACGGAGGCTTCTGTCTGTCCAGGTGTTGAGTCTGTTGTGGAGCGTATGCAACTGATTTGGGACCAGGTAGTGGAGAGGTTGTCCCTCTCTCAGGAGAGGGCCCAGCGGTTTGCTAACCGGCATAGGACTGATGGTCCTCGGTTTAAAGTGGGGGACTTGGTCTGGTTGTCCTCAAAGAATATTCCTATGAGAGTAGCATCTCCTAAATTTAAGCCTAGGTTCATTGGACCTTATAAGATCATGGAGATTCTTAATCCTGTTTCTTTTCGTTTGCTTCTTCCAGGGACATTTAAGATCCATAACGTGTTCCACAAGTCCTTGTTGAAGAGGTTTGTTGAGCCAGTGGTTCCTGCTGCTGTGCCTCCTGACCCTGTTTTGGTTGAGGGCAATCTGGAGTATGTGGTTGAGAAAATATTAGATTCTCGTTTTTCTAGACGGAAACTCCAGTATTTGGTTAAATGGAGAGGTTATGGTCAGGAAGACAATTCTTGGGTGTTTGCTTCGGACATCCATGCTAGGAGACTTATCCGTGCGTATCATAGAACTCATCCTGACCGACCTGGTTGCTCAAATGAGGGTTCGGTGACCCCTCCTAAAGGGGGGGGTACTGTTGTGAATGGGTTTGAGATGAGTTCTGAGCAGAGGCTCCCTCTGGTGGTTACAAGCGGTGCTAGTCTGTCCAGTGAAGATTGTGAGGACTGGGAATCAGGTGTTACTGACTGGTCTTATATAAGGGAGTCACCTTCCCATCAGGGTTGCCGGTGATCAATTGTTCTGGTCTGAATCCTTTATTCCAGTTTCCCTTGTAGCCTGCTGTGTCGTGTCTGCATCTCCTGCTAACAGATAAGACATTTTCTTCTTTTGTGTTTGTGCTATATTTTTGCATTTTGTCCTGCACTTCTGTGGGGGCCTTCAGGGTCCCCTCCGGGGGCTTCTGCCCTCTCAGTTTTGTTCAGCCACTGATGTTTGTACTTTTGCTTTTTCCAGTTTTTTCAGTGGCTGCTGTTTTGATTTTGTTACACCAGAGAACTAATTTAGGTGGTAGAGGTCGTGTGATCTCAAGTGTTTTTGAAATTAGTAGAGTTGGTGCTTTTCAGGGTTTTCTGGGATTGCAGTAAGTACCCTTCCTATCCTTTTCTATTTAGTTAGTTTGGGCCCCAGCGTTTGCTCATACTATTTTCTTTCTGTGTCAGTATTTCATCTTGTCTAACCGCCATTACATGTTTGGGGGCTTTCTATTATCTTTGGGGTTCTGCTCCGGGGCAGATAGCTTTCCTATATCTATCTTTAGGTGTAGTTAGTTTCTCAGGCTGTGACGAGGCGTCTAGGACCAACGTAGGAACGCTCCACGGCTGCCTCTAGTTGTGGTGGTTAGTCAGGGTACTGCAATCTCATAGATTCCAACTGCTCTGGTGTATTTCCTTATTTACCTGCACTCCTCAGCTACCGAAACATAACAGTTCTTTATTATTTTAAATTCTTTTGCAGGGGACATGGGCTTCAGTAGATTAGGAGTAAATAAGAGTATAATTTTTTATTTTACATTAAAATAAAGATGTCAGTGTGTTTATTTCAATTAAATGACTTTATTCAGGATGTTTTTTTATTTATAATATGACTATGGGGTTAGTAATGGGGCATCTTTTAGACGCCTCTCCATTCAACCCCTGGGCTTGATGTCAGCAGCCAATACAAAGCGGACATCAACCCCAATACTATTACCCTATTTGACAATGCACCAGGTTGAGTGGGAAGAGCGAGGCTAGGCCCCAGAATTGACACATCTTATGGTGCACCTTTTCTGTGGTGGCTGAGAGGTGATGTTTTAGTCTGGGAGGGCGCCAATATCCATGGCCCTTTCCTAGCTTAATAATATCAGCCTGCAGCTGTCTGCCTAGCCTTTGCTGGTTATTAATTAGAGGAGGACCCTACATAGTTTTTGGGGGGGTCCTCAATTTTAATAACCAGTAAAAGGCTAAGTATAGAACTGTGAGTTGATATTAATAGCGTGGGAAACTCCATGTGTATTACCCCCCTTTCCAGGCTATAAACATCTACCCCAGCTATCCACTTTCCCTTAGATGGTTAATACAATTTTGGGGAATCCCACACCATTTTTTATTTATCACTAAGATACATGTACAGTAAGCTACACACGCAAAGCACGGATTATATATCTCACTCACATATATTTTGAAGAATATATTTTGAAAACGATCTTTAAATGACAGAGAATTACTCTATGTAAAAGCTAATGTTAAGAATAGATTGCATTCACATGTCATTCAGATGTTAGGTGATAAAAAAAAAAAAAAAAATCGCATTGTACTCGCATGAAAATCGCATGCCACTTGCAAGATACTCTTCCAACTTTAGAGGAACAACAGCAATCCGATTTTATTCACGGTGATGCACTGGTGGACACAGATATAAAAGGGCCCCTGTGCAAGAACAATATTTGAGCCCTTTGCAGCCAAATAGCTCCTAGAAATGCCAAATTGCACCCGATTTGGATGTAGAAATGGGACCCCTCACTTCTCTGGCCCCTGTGTGGCTGCACAGGTTGCACCAATGATATGTCCGCCCCTGCGGTGATGGGTATGAGCCCTTAGAGGAAAAGTATGAAGGAAACACGTCACCACTCTGCATTTATCACCCACTCCTGGTTTGGGCTTACAAATACTGATGTAAATTGTAAAATACTGACCAAATACTCAAGGTGTGAATGTGGCCTTATATGTCTCTATACACTGTGAGGCAGTGCCCCCTGTTACAGCTAGGGGGCGCTGTAGGTGCTTCTCAGGATACGCACGGAGGCGTGATTATGATGGTGAGACAGTGACCGGCATCATTGTAAATGGCCAGTATGTGTCACAGAGGAAGTCTGCGCTGTAAGCCCATAATGTTGTTGTGTTGGGACCTGTAGTCCCACAAGTTGTTTGTTTTTTTTGTAAGAGGGGCTTACAGGGTTAGTCGGAGAGCTGGGCGTGACTGACTGACTAACCACACACACCTCCCACCTATGGGGGAGGTTACACTATATAATGTGACTGAGGTCTGGTCACATGTTCTCAGAGTTGTAAGATCCTGAAGGACTCTGTGTTGAAAGCTCCTAACTTCCTGAAAAGCATGGGGAGAGGCCATGGACCTGGAGACCTGTGTGTTGGAAGGTCTCGGGAAGGGATGGACGTCCTGAATAGTGCACGGAGAGGCCATGTGTCTGTAGAGCCTGTGTCGGCTACTGCGTTGAGGAAGCTACCGACCTACTGAGGTTCTGGAACTGTCGGTTGGCCTGGTAGAGGAAGGCATCGTCCGAGACGGTGATACCAGTTAGGCAGCTTCCTCGGGAACCTAGGACTAACAAGGAGTCAGCATTTGGAGCAGGAGCTCCTGGAAGGTAACCCAGAGTATGGGGGACGGTATGCACTGACGAGGGTCAGTAAATGAACTGTGTGGTCGCCCATGATAACTGGACGGAGTAAGGTCCAGCATGTTTAATGACTGCAACCCAATGTCATGTGTCATGCAAGTAAAGCCGTATGCTGTAAAGTATTGTGGACTATGTGTTAGGCCTGTGCAGTATAACATGGCCTACCGAGGTTTACGATTGAGTAATAAACCAAATCGACTGTTTTGTGAGGAGAAAACGTGCCCGTGTGCCTTCATCCCGTTGCTAAGCGAGTGTCCCCCAACACATTCAGTAAGCGCTGTCTTACAACACATATGCACGATCTGAACTTTACCCTATTCATTATATGGGACTTTAATATTGTGAGCACCTCTACTTTCTACCTTTTTTACGCTTCTTATATTAGAATGAGGGTGGGAGAACCCTTGTGTGTCCCTATTCACATATGTGTGAATTATTATTATACCGTCACTCGTCTACCTTAGAGAAGCGTAACTGAGTGGTAGCACAGTGTGACCCAGCGCCCTGTGACAATACACAATACATTTTATTTTATAGCTTATCATTTAGAAATTGTACTGTATAATACTGCTATTAGTTTACATCTGGAGTTATTTGGTCTTAGTATGTTGGTGTTACTTGTACAGGGGCATTTATTTCTTTATTTGATACCACTATAAATGGACAGCCCCCTATTGTTTAGCGATCCTACAGTATATTTTTTGGCAATAATTGGGTATAATCATATCAATACTGAAACTAAAACTATACAATGCCTTTAGTTTACAGAGGACACTATAGGGTCTGGTTTACGTTAGGAAGCTCGCAGATACCACGTAAAGAATAATATGTGCTTCCTATATTGTAACAAAGCCTAATGAATATGCGCCGAAACACGAGTTATCTGCAGGGAGCAGACCGCTAAGAACAGCTCAACATTTACCAATGGTTAGAAAGATTAGGAAATCCTAAGTTCCTATAAAAAGCATTTTACTTGTTCTCTACAGCAGAGACACCAAATATAAAATATTCCATTTCCGCATAAAGGATTTATGAAGTTAAATATTAAAAGCTCCATAAATTATACACTCATTACGATTAAGTCATACAAGATAAAGATCTATCAGGGTTCAAGGGCTGATATTTTAACAAACCCTAAAGGACTGCTATAGAATGAAAAGGACTGATCCAACACGCTTGAGAAAATCCACAATTTATGTTTTTTTTTTCTTTTTTTGGAAGGGAGTGGGGTGAGATGGGGTTGGTACATATTGAATTCCAGGTCCTGAGTTTTCAATTAAAACGGTTATGACTAAGGAGTCAGGAGTTTTGATTGAAAATGTAGAAAACTCCACAATCTCACCGAAAAATAATTTTTTCATAGAAAATTTTTGGAATATATATCGATTGATTACTTGTAACTTTTTTGAACAAAAGGATTCATGTGGATCGTGCAATTGGAGTGATCATCAAACAATAGTGTGCCGAGTCAAGCTGCCATCACCTACAAGCTTTTTTGCCTGATGGAACACACATGGCATGATCCATACCAAATCTTGGATGTCAACTAACATCAGCACCTGACCAGTTGAAGACACTTGATAGTTTAAGGCAAAAGTCGACTAAACCAACAGATTTCAGAAGATCTAGCCAACTATCTAAATATTCATGAGGGCTTTCCAACTCTCCACCATAATGTGAGGAACAAGTAGGATTAGGATTGTTCAATGTCAATGTCTGATCCTTCAGTTCTCAAGAAAGAAAGCAGTGACTAGCGGGAACTTACTCAACTCTTCCCATTAAAAATACATGTACTACCGGTTGAACCAATCCTCCATGCATATGGGGAGGTTGGTCAACAATTATCATGGCATCTTTTTAAAGGGAATCTGTCACCTCGCTTTGCCGCTATAATATGTGGCCACCACTTTGTAGATAAGTCCCCGCTCCGACCTGAAAGATAAGAAAAAGAGGTTTTGTTATACTCACCTGGGGGGCGGTCCGATGCGGTCCGGTCCAATGGGTGTCACAGGTCCGGCGCCTCCTAACTTTATGCAATGACGTCCTCCTCCTTGCTTCTGTCGCGCTCCTGCGCAGGCGTACTGATCTTCCCTGTTGAGGGCAGAGCAAAGTACTGCAGTGCGCAGGAAAAGATCAGAGAGGCCCAGCGCCTGCGCAATGCAGTACTTTGCTCTGCCCTCAACAGGGAAGATCAGTACGCCTGCGCAGGAGCGCGACACAAAGCAAGGAGGATGACATCATCACATGAAGATGGGAGGCGCTGGACCCGCACCTGCGACACCCATGAGACCGGACCACATTGGACCGCCCCCGGGTGAGTATAATAAAACCTCTTTTTCTTATCTTTTAGGTCGGACCGGGGCTTATCTACACAGTGGCCGCATCTTACATCGGTAAAAAGAGGTGACAGCTTCCCTTTAATGCTTCACTATTCTATTATTATTATTATTATTGTTTATTTCTATAGCACCATTGATTCCATGGTGCTGTACATGAGAAGGGGTTACATACAAATTACAGGTATCACTTACAGTAAACAAACTAACAATGACAGACTGATACAGAGGGGAGAGGACCCTGCCCTTTCGGGCTTACATTCTACAGGATTGTGAGGCAGGAGACAGTAGGTCGGGGGGTTGCAGCAGTTCCGGTGTTGGTTGAGGCAATATCTCCGGTAGTGGTGAGGAGGTAGCAGGGTCATTGCAGGCTGTAGGCTTTCCTGAAGAGGTGGGTTTTCAGGTTCCGTCTGAAGGATCCGAATGTGTTTGATAGTCGGACGTGTTGGGGCAAAGAATTCCAGAGGATGGGGGATATTCGGGAGAAGTCTTGGAGGCGGTTGGGTGAGTGCTATTCAGTAATTAGCATAGATACAATAAACAAATACATGAAATTATTAGTATTTTACGGCATATAAGTATGGATTCACGGGTTCATGTTGACAAAGGGTGCAATCATTAACTACTGTCCTGCATAAATTACAGGATGGAAGAACAGATGTGTCTATGGAGGGAAGTGACAGTCGCTCAGGAAGTTGTAAAGATCCCATCATGTAAAAATAGATTGGGCAAGACACCAAATACAACAGCAGAATGCTGAGTAATGCGTTTTGTCAATGTCAGGAAAAATCTGATAACAGAAAGAGGCTGAACGCAATCTGCATGCACAGACAGAGGTCGTTCCCATCAATATATAGAAAATGCACAATCACATCAAGTGAAGCACATTCCTCATCCAACAAAGCACGGGATTCTGTGCAGAGAGTTTCTAGGTCCACATGTAACCAGTGCAATCAAAAAGCGGAAAAGCTGCTGTAGAAAACAAGCGTTTCCTAACTTGCACGCAAAAAATAAGAGCTGAAATCCAAATTAAGAATTTTAATTCGTTTTCAACTACTTTTCACAATTTCAGCAAAAATTCATAAAGCCGTTGTACAGAACAAAAAAAAAAATCAAAGACGTTTTATCCTAGAAGAAGCATTGAATCTATCCACAGCCGAGAGCCAAGTACTGCAGATGAGCTCTGGGAAGTAACTGGACTGACCTCTACTTGTGTTATTCTTTACTGGTGACACAAATCTTTGTAGGATAAATATAAAAAAATGGAGTTTGACTCAAAGACGATCTAGAAAAAGATGTCTGCACGGGCAAAAGGATAGCAGATGAAGTTCAACATTGATAAATGTAGAGAAATGCATGTCAGTCATATAACCGCACATACAATTAATGGACATATACTCTGACCACAGAACAGGAGAAGGACTTGGGTATTCTGGTTAAAAGTAAGCTGAGCAGCAGTCCTCAATGTCAAGCAGCAGCCGCAAAAGCCAACAAGATTTTAGGGTGTATAAATGAGATAAAATCCCGCGATCCCAAGGTATTGTTACTATAAATCACTTGAGAGGCCACATCTTGATATGGGATTCAGTATTGAGCTCCACATTCTAAAAAGGATATTAAAAAACTGGAAAGAGCTCAAAGACGGGCGACTAGATCATTTACAGGATGGAAGGGTCTGTTTTATAACAAGAGGTTAGAAAAGTTGGGCTTGTTTAGCTTAGAAAAAAAAAAAGATGTTAATGGGTATTTGTCAGCAGGTTTTTGCTATGTAATCTGAGGGCAGCATGAGGTAGGGGCTGGGGGAGATTTCCAGGATGTATCACTTACTAGTAAGTTTCAAAACAATGTTTTATCACCAGGAGATTATCGCTGCCTGGACTGTAGCTGACATGAGCCCTGATCAGACCACACCTCCAGCACTGATTAGCAGCTTACTGTCAATAGACAATGTACATAGAAAGCTGTAGTGTGGGCGGGGGCAGCTTTCTGAGCTCTGCTGCATGCTACAACTAATTGATCTGACTGTCACAGCTGCTTCACCCATTAAACTAAGTGATTGATGGAATCAGGGTCTCTTTTCCTACATTAAGGGACAGATTCCCTTTAAGAGGTGATATCATTTCTATATATAAATACATGTGCGGTACATGATTAAGTCCATCCAGACACCTTACATAAGGACCAGGGGGCACTCATTACATGTGGATGAAAAGCGATTCTAGCATCAAAATAGGAAAGGGTTCTTCTTTACAGGTCGAGCAGTCGGACTTTGGAACGCCAGAGCACAGGAGGTAGTAATGGCCGCCACTATCCACATTTAAAAAAAAAAAAGACTGGATGCTTTTCTCACAATAAACGGCATTTTTGGTTATTAATAATCTAGCGATATATATTGTGACACTGATCTAGAAAGGTTCAACTTGATGGGTCATGTCCAATTTTCAACTTTTGTAACAACCAACAACCAACATCTGCACATAGTAGATCACCATTTTCACAATTATGGATACTTTCCCATCTTAAATTAATTTGATCCGTTGAATAAGTTATCTAAAATTTGTAATGATCCCCGGTATTACAACTCTTCGAGCGTACTCACCAGGGGTTCGGCCATTATGATGCGAATCTTGCGCTCCGCTTGTGTAGTAAAATTTGCAAACAAGCTCTTGAGAATATATTCTCCAGGTTTACTCTCGGGGTCAATGTTGATGGGCAACATGGTTGGAGGTCCTTTGTCTCTTTGCGTGCTGGATACCGGTTGTACTTGTGGCTTGATATATCCGTTACCCACCGGAGAAGCTAAAATACAAACAAAAACACAATAATTTGCACAAAATTTCAATCATTTCTAAAATTTTATAACATCATTTAAAGGGAAACGCCATTGTTTTATTCCAAATGTACGGTATATATCGGCATTCAACAAATACCAATCTTCTACCCAACTGATCCATGGTTTGCTATGAAATTGGTCACTATCTTTTCAATAAAACCTTGCATAAATCAATAGTGCAAGATAATATAGGAAACTTTGTGCTCTGGCTTATCTGAGAATTTTGTTATTTTCTTTGTTTATGAGCCATCGATTCTCCTCCTCCTTGCCAACTGAATTTGCCATTCATTCTGAAAACAGGTAAAAGAGAAAATGGACTGCCAGAAAACTAAGGGACCAGATTACAGATGTCTACTGAAACCTTTAAAGGGATATCAGTGAGAGAAAATCAAAAAGACAGATTGCTCTGCAGCTTTCTAGTAAGCGTTGCATCTCATCCAGGTGCAGGATTCACAGCTGCACTGCTCAGTACTACTGTTTTGTGTGCTCCAATCTGGTGCAGCTTCTGAACATGCACTAAACAAAGACAGGAGAGCAAGAATCTCCCTCATGTCTCTGTGCACCGAGTTGAGCAGCTGTTCTAGATAAGGGTTTGCAGAGGGGAAAACTAGTGAAAAATACAAGTCTTATAAAGGCCAGAAATAGTGTTATTTCTGGAATTACACAGTTGTCATTACCTCATCAAATCCATGTCATTTCTTCATTTTTACTGAAAATACCAAAACCATTTCATAACTTTTCCATCATCCATCTTATTAGCCTGATATAATACAAGTACAACTTGTATATAATCACACATCCAAAAGTAGAAAAAAAAATCTAATCCTCACTGCACAGACACTTCCGAAAACTCCAGATTGCAAGACTACTGTGCACTTCAGCTTCTAGGTATAAAATAAACTCTGCAGAAATGAGCAAGATAAAGTGAAAAGATAGTAAAAGCCATTAATAGCTCAGGAAACGTCTTCCATACGTTTCTTATAGTCTGAAGACAATGGTCTGTGGTCTTAGGGGTATTCTCCGTAAAGGCAGTCATGGCATACAGCGAGGAGACGTCTGACGGGTCAGGGCTCAATCACTGTGCCAGTCATTAAGCGCAGATCACACTTTTACCAATGTTAGTGTACAGCACCATGCATATGTCCAATATTTTTCTCAGACAGGGACTGTCCAAGGATGAAAAATTGCTGTATATCTGAGTTTGATCCAATATTCGGATCACACTCAGATGTCATCCGAGTGCAGTCCAAGATTTACCATGCACTCAGAGACTTGCATCACTCAGCGCAGTCTGATTTTTACGGACTGCCAGTATGGTGAAGATGGAGAATTTAGTTTTTTTCTCCATCTTCTCCTCATCTGAGAGAATCCGAGTACACTGTGATCAAACTCTGACCAGACTGTGATCAGAGGGTCATTTGCACAATCGGCCCAATTCTCTCGGATGAGACAATCTACGGCCGTCTGCCCCTGGCCCTAGAAAAAGCTCTAAAATATATGTGACTAATGGATGCACAGCCCCACAATTGGCCATACAGTCATCCTGTAAAGCTATATTACAAAGATTTTAGCTTCATTGCTTTTATTTCTGGTTTCCATTCTTCACCTACAAACCTTTTAACAAGTTGCTGTTCATGGATCAGTTATCCTTAATATGTGTTCAAACTCACTAATCACTAATTTTCCATTGTGAATGATCTGTCGACTCAGCCAAAGAATGTCCATATTATCAGCCATTAAAAAAAAAAAAAAAAAAATTGAATTTAGCAATGAAATATAATGTTGTACGACCAAAATTCTATTTACAATCCTTAGGCCGGCGTCACACACAACCACAAAAAATCGGTCCGTTTTAGACGGTCGATTGTCGGATCAAAATGCAAACATCACACATCCTTCTGGCATCCGATTTTCCTTCAAAGATGCGATTTAGTCGCATGTGTGTGTACCTTGTAACATCCGATTTTCATCCGACTTGCGAGATTTTCTCGCAGGCTTGCAAAACTGACATATAATGGATCCAAAAGAATAGTATTTCAATCACAAAAAAAGAATAGATATATACACATAGAACACATATATAATATCATATAATCTATATATATATATATATAATATATATATATATATCTATATCATATATATATATATATAGTACACATGTCATTGTGACATGTATATATACATATATTTATAGTTCCTAGACTTCTACATACTGTAATAGCCGCTAATTCAATTGCCGGCTTCTGTGAAATCACAGAAGCCGACATGAAATGATACATTGTTTCCACACAGTTAACCATGTCATTTCCTGTATTTTGATATTTGTTTAGAACTTACAATTACATGAGTGTATTTGTGCAAAATTTCAGACATGTAGGGGTTAATTAAAGGTGTAATTTCGTTTAAAAAAAATGCGTGGGCTCCCGCTGTATTTTCTCCACCAGACAGACAAAGCAAGCGAGTGGGGGCAGATAATAACAGCCTAGGGAGGGTACATTTTTTGTGCCCCCCCTGGCTACTAACATCTGCCCCCAGACACCCCAGAAAGGGCAAATCTATAATTAGATTCGCCCTTTCTGGCACTTTGCCCGTCTATTCCCATTGCCCTGTAGCGGTGGCGAATGGGTTAATAATCTCACCTTAATGTCACCTTAGTATTGAAAGGTGACCTTAAGGCAGGTTAATAATTGAGAGCTGTCAATTAGACAACTATCAATTATTAATCCTATTGTATGATAGAAAAATCAAACACACACACTTTAATAAAAAAGAAGTTTAATGAAATAATCACACAGTTTTTGACAATATTTTATTTTCCTGCTAAAACCATTTGCTGTAATAAAAATAAAATAAAAAAGAAAATGATTCTTACCAATCCGAAGTACAGTCAGGTCCCACGCTGTAATCCATCAGAAAGGGTTAACAGGTTACAGGTCGCAGAGAGCTAATAATGCTGTCTCAGACCTGTATTCCCCTGAATGAATAAGTTCCTCTCCCAGCGAAAGTAGAGGAATAGATTCATGAATGGAGCTTAATTGATTTATTGGCAATTTAACTTTAGTGACCTGACCTAAAGGGAAAGTGGAACAATCAATTAAGCTTCATTCATGAAACACATCCTCTCCTGTCGCCAGGAGAGGAACTTATTCATTCAGGAGCTTTGAGCTGAGCATGCAGGATTACTTGCACTGCTTGGCTCAAAGCTAGTTAACCCTTTGTGAAGGATTACAGCGTGGGACGTGACAGATCGGCGGAATAGGTAAGAATAATGTTGTTTTATTTTTTTTTCTTTATTTTAGGAGATCAATGGCTTCGCACGGATTAAGTGTAAAATAAAATTTGTTAAAAAAAATGTGTTTTTATTTCATTAAAATTATTTATTCTTAAAGTGTGTGTGTGTTTTTTTATTTACTTCAATAGGATTAATAATTGATAGTTGTCTAATTGACAGCTCTCAATTATTAACCTGCCTTAAGGTCACCTTTCAATACTAAGGTGACAGTAAGGTGAGATTATTAATCCATTCGCCACCGCTACAGGGCAATGGGAATAGACGGGCAAAGTGCCAGAAAGGGCGAATCTAATTATAGATTTGCCCTTTCTGGGGTGTCTGGGGCAGATGTTAGTAGCCAGGGGGGGCACAAAAAATGTACCCTCCCTAGGCTATTATTATCTGCCCCCACTCCTTTGTTTTGTCTGTCTGGTGGAGAAAATACAGCGGGAGCCCACGCATTTTTTTTCAACGAAATTACACCTTTAATTAACCCCCACATGTCTGAAATTTTGCACAAATACACTCATGTAATTGTAAGTTCTAAACAAATATCAAAATACAGGAAATGACATGGTTAACTGTGTGGAAACAATGTATCATTTCATGTCGGCTTCTGTGATTTCACAGAAGCCGGCAATTGAATTTGCGGCTATTACAGTATGTAGAAGTCTAGGAAATATAAATATATGTATATATATACATGTCACAATTACATATATATATATATATATATATATGTATTCTATGTGTGTATACCTATTCTTTCTAGTCTTTATTAAAGCTGTCAGTGTGATTTTACAGTATAGCCGGGGATGAATTGCCGGCTTTTCTAAAGGACACCGATGCGATTTCATCGCAAGTCACACAGTGTGGTCCGTTTGTAATCCGATTTTTCATCGCTCCCATAGACTTGCATTGGCGATTGTCGACCCACAATCGGTGACAATCGCAGCATGCTGCGATTGTACACGGACGTTTAAAACGGACCACAAAATAACGGATACTAGGAGCTGCTCCATAGATTAACATAGGTCCGACTGCAATACGATTTTTCATCGCATTGCAGTCGTCCGATTATGTCGCCAGTGTGACGCCGGCCTTATTGTTTTTATGGCAAATCAAGTCCAGCTCTGGAAACAGGCAGCTAAAAAAAAACAACAAAAAAACAAATATTGCCAGAAATGAGAAGTGGTCGTCACTTCCCTTCTTCCACTCTAAAAATATAACCAGCCAAGAAATGGCTGCACCATTATCGGGGATATATGGGTTCTGAAAACAAGGCTGAACTCCTGCAAAACAAGCCCCACATTCTTCTCCAAAGCCTCACGGACCCGAACAGAGAGCTATGTCCTATAGACCCCGATTCTGGCAGACCTGAGCCATCTTTGTTTTACATACCTGGTAATGAATCAAAGACCCCATTCACATGTCAGAGTTTCTCATAACGGTCTATATTTTTCACATATATAGAACCCATACCTATTATAGTTTATAAGCTTTTTTGTGGAAAAGCAGGTGGCATGTCCAGGTTTGGACAAATTTGCAGACAAAACTCACCAATACAAAAAGTATCACAAAAAAAAACACACTCAAAAGTGAATATGTCGACACACACAAAAAAATAAAAAACTGACAACATATTGCATCGTGCGCTGTCCATTTTTCACCAACTAATGATAAGAGAAGAGTAGAAAACCTTCTTCAGTTGGACTGGCCCACCAGAGAACCGGAGAATCCTCTGGTGGGCCCTGGTTTCTCCTCAAGGAGAGTTCCTAGTGCAAACCTTAGGCTGGAATCACACACAGCGACTAAAAAAGCTGACCGTTTTAGTCGGTCGATAATCGGATTAAAATTTCATGAACATTGATGCGACTAGCATCCGATTTTTTGTAGTTGATGCGATTTAGTCGCATCTGACCGTAGTTGTCACATCCGATTTACATCCGACTTGCGAGAATTTCTCGCAGGCTTGCAAAAATGACATATAATGGATCCAAAAGAATAGTATTTAAATCACAATAGAAAGAATACATATATACACATAGAAAACATATATATATATATATATATACACATGTCATTGTGACATGTGTATTATATATTTTTATAGTTCCTAGACTTCTACATACTGTAATAGCGCTAATTCAATTGCCGGCTTCAGTGAATCCAGAAGCCGACATGAAATGATACATTGTTTTGACACAGTTAACCATGTAATTTCCTGTATTTTGATATATGTTTTAAACTTACAATTACATAAGTATTATTTGTACAAAATTTCGACATGTAGGGGTTAATTAAAGTGTAAATTCGTTGTTAAAAAATGGGTTTTTTTACAACGAATTTACACCTTTAATTAACCCCTACATGTCTGAAATTTTGTACAAATATACTTATGTAATTGTAAGTTTAAACATATATCAAAATACTTGAAATGACATGGTTAACTGTGTCAAACAATGTATCATTTCATGTCGGCTTCTGGGATTTCACTAAAGCCGGCAATTGAATTAGCGGCTATTACAGTATGTAGAAGTCTAGGAACTATAAATATATATATATACACATGTCACAATGACATATATATTATATATATATGTGGATTCTATGTGTGGTATATGATTCATTTATAATTCGGTTCTTATATAAAAGCCTGTCAGTGGTCCGTTTTACAGTATAGGCATGGGATGAATTGCCGCTTTTCTAAGGCACGGTGCGATTTCAATCGCAAGTCACACATTGCAGTCCGTTGAATCGATTTTTCATCGTCCCATAGACTGCATTGGACTGCCATGTTCGAGGCCACTAATCGTGACATCGCACGCATGCTGCGATTGACTCGGACGTTATAAAACGGACCACAAAAAATCGATACTGGAGCTGCTCCATAGATTACATGCGACTCTGACACTGCAGGTGTCTCATTTAGTCGCAGTGTGTATTCGTGTCGGAGCTTCAATGACAGAAAATGTGTGCCGTTATAAATTTTTTGTGCACTGTTCCTCTCTGACACATGCAGTCAACTTATTGAGTGCGTTTCACTGACTCTTCACAAATTAAAACAAATAGATAAAATTTGTTGCGGTTTATTATAATTTTTTGCTGCATTTCTTTCCATTTTTCCATATTTGTCAGACTGTTTGAGGCTTTCACTGCACCCTGGGTCACCAACAGTAAAATAAGGATCTCCTTGTACCAGGCCGGGCTCACACTCTGCCAGGGTATGTCACTTTCCTGCATTTCAAGTCAGGAAGCATAAAAGAAAGGAAAACAAATACCAGCGCTGTTTTTCCATGCATGAGATTCCATAACTTAGATTCTCAGGCCAGAAGCCAGAAGAGGCTTAGTGTTCTGTGGAGGCAACAGCTTGCGGGCAAGAGAAAGTCCAGTCCGACACGGTGCCAGCTGCTGCCACAAACATTGGGGCGCCAAACCCAGAAAGAATCGCTCATCTGTTTTTTTTTTTTTCTTAATCCAATTAGCAGAACCGCATATACAGTAAAATATGGAGATTGGTATTAAAGGTGCACAAAGTCTGAAAAGCACTGCCTATAGGAGCCATCATTACAGGCAGGACTGATAACGCCAGCCACGGATCTGCAGTTACAGGTTTCTATAAAGTACTGATCGTGTGGGTGGGCATTTCGGGACATCCCATCAGTTATTCCATTGAAAAACTACAGCCGGCCTTCCAGTCCCCAGTACAGTCAATAGGCAGTATATAGTAAAGAGCATTGGTAGATCTTCCATGGAAGTGAGCGGAGCAGGACTGGCCCTTTACCATAAACTAAGACTATGTATATACATCAATCACAAGTCATCAGAAGGTGCGGGGGGGGGGGGGAAACTAGGGTGAGGAGGCAACCTGCGACATGTAACCAAGATGCCCTGATTGCGAAGAAAAAGAGTAGAATATGTGGCGCAACTAAAATGTGCAGGTACAGACTGGGGCTGAAATTCAGCCCTGGCATTTGAAGTCACACAGACCCATGCTGTCACCGTCCCCAAGCACCAGATGGGATATATTACCAATATTACCCTGAATGGAGGAAAGCAAGATTTACTACAAGACCAATATTTCTAATGATGCCCGTGTTCTGCTGAGGTAAGTGACAGTCAGTGACTTTGTGCTCTGTTAAAGCTCTTAATAGTATGGGTGTCTTGAGAACAGTGATTCTGTTAACAACATAGCTGACAAGGCGGCCCACGAACCGACAGGCCCTTCTGGCATTTGCCAGTATTGCCAGGTGGCCAGTCCGGCCCTGTGTATGGGTCATCATTTGTGTACTCTTGTCAGGGAGAACTGTCAGTGGAAAGCTGGCAGAGCTAAAAGGAATATCTCACTAGGTTTCTACTGTAAACAGGTACGCGGATGCAGCAGGGCGGAGGATGAGGACACAGTGGTAAGTACAAGTGGTGCCTACAGCACAATATAAAGGGTAAAGCCGGCGTCACACTGGCGAGTTCGATGCAAGTAAGTCGCACGACTTTCTCGCATCAACACCCGGCACGTCCGCCCGCTCTCGGACCCGAGTGTGTGGCTGCATGTATTTCTAAGCAGCCGCACACTCGGGTCCGAGAGCGGGCGGCCGTGCCGGGTGTTGATGCGAGAAAGTCGTGCGACTTACTCGCATCAAACTCGCTAGTGTGACGCCGGCCTAAAGCAAACAGTGGAAGGACTGTAAATTATTGTACAATAGAATACAGCAATTCCGTTATACCGAATATCAACAATTCCAATCACACACTATTGTTCTATTATTACAAATAAACAAACATTATCGTCAGCGATGTCTTGGTCCTAATACCTTAACACAAGGTGCATCACCGTCATCATCGGGCTCGTTACCGCCATCTCTCTGTCACACTCTAGGCAATATGAGCTGGATTAAAGGCCTAGGATACCACACCGTCAGGCCTTTATCGATTAATCACTTTGCCTGTTATGCTGGCCGCCTTCATTCCCTGAAGCACGGCTCCGGTCCCCTGTGTACCATACATCTACACCAGAAGTCACAGCTCACACAAATGTCCCTCTTCAACAGTCTGGTAGCCTCTCTCGGCTCTGGCTCTTCTCCCTTGAGTTGGATCGCTTAGCTCTGTTCTCTCATCTCCGGTTCCAGCTACCCAGCTCTGGTTACTCGTGTCTGGTCACTTGACATGGTGACCATAAGCCAATCTTGCGGCACCACGAGTCCATCCTGCTACAGGTTCAGGCACCAACTTCTCTCCTTCACAACCCTCCTGGGCCTTTTAGAATTATTAACTGCACTACAGCTGTAATCTGACCTGGTGTCTCCTCAAGTCTCCTGCCCTCAGGAATCAGACACTTCATTATGCAGTTCCTGCTGATGCAATCCTTTCCACTTTTCTTATTCTACAATCTTCGGCCAGTAGATGGCAGCGCTGAGTCGCAGACCTCCTGTTATACATTCAGTGTGGAAATCTTCCCTTTGTCCATCTCCTTACACTACCAATTAATTGGACAGCATCATAAGGTAGAGACAAAATATAAGGTTATTAAAAACCACATTTATACAAACTCCTGGATCTTCAATCTACTCATTAGCAGTGAGGAAATATCCACGGTTTTTCTCTCACAAATCCAAGGTAGAGACAAAGACTGAGATTCCAGAGATGTGTTACTTACTGAGTTGCTTGCTGTAGTTTTGATAACATCACGGTTTAATCAGCAGGAGATTATCACTGGATGTGTAAACCGGCTGCCATGTAGTCCTCCGTATTCATGAGCTCTGTATGACCCTACCCCCACCACTGTTTGGCCGCTTTCTGCCTATGCACAGTGTAGACTAAAAGCTGGGAATCAGTGGTGTGGGCGGGGTTATACGTAGCTCAGCATTCACAGGACAGGTATTCCTCAATGAAAGTGCAGTGCCACTTGGCAACAGAAGTAGCGGAAGAGAGTTTTTATGGCACGAAAAAAATTAAAGGGACAGATTTATATAAAAAAAAAAATGTCTAATTCTAAGTTCACAATGGGCACCTAGTGTGAACTTACCCTAAAAAAAAAGTGCCTTTATCGCCCATAACAACTAATGAGAGCGCAGCTTTTACTTTATAACAGGATTATGGCTTGTTGATCTGACACCTCAATTAATTTATTTTGACATTTTGTCAATAGACAGAGGAGAATATTTTCTGCACCGCTTAAAAAGATAATTATCCAACAACTTACAAGAAAATGTACAAACTATTGGACAAGTCACCTGTAGGTAGCGCTTTAGGCTGGTTTCACATTTGCGTCTTTGTGCGCATCCATGCGCATGCGTCATGCGTACCTATGTTTAACATGGTGTACGCATGGTCTTGCGTTTGCATGCATTCATCTGCGTTTTCGTGTGCATGCGTTTTTTCCACGTGTGCGTCTAGACGCGCTGGACGCAACTTGTTGCATTTTTGGGTCCGCCCAAAGGCGTAAAAAAACGCATGCGTACGCTTGCTCACGGAATGCGTCAAAACAAAGTCTATGGGAACGCAGGCGTGCGCATGGACATAAGTACGCATGCGTTTTAAGAGTAAACATGTCTAGACACTGGTTTCACATTAGTGTTTTTGTGCACAGCGCATCTGCGCATGCGTCATGCATACCTATGTTTCACATGGCGTACGCATGGTCTTGCGTTTGCATGTGTTTTTGCATGTGTATGCGCTTGAGCACGATGCGCTGCACACAAAGACGCAAATGTGAAACTAGCCATAGGCCTCTTTCACATTTCCGGCGCAGCGCCCGCATCTGAAAATCTGAATCCGCATGCGGCCTTTTTTTCGCATTGACATGCATTAGCGCCGGATGGCGCCGCATGTCAATGCGTTGCATGCGGTTTTGTCCGGATGCGGCGCAAATGTACATTGCGGCGTCCGGAAAAAACGCTGCATGTAACGTTTTTTGTTTTTGCCGGATGGTTTCTTATCTCTCCAAGCATCAGAAACCATCCGGCAAAAAACCGCATTTTGGCCGCCGGAAGTGTGAAAGGTTTTCACATGCAGCGCTGCGGCAAAATGCCGGGGACGCCGCAAGGCGCCCGCCGGAAATGTGAAAAGGCCTTATAGTGACTTTTTTTTTTAAACACTTCTGGAACAATACTTTTGCATATTTTTCTCCCCAGGGGCCACCTACAAGATCTCATCAGACTAATCTGGCTGTTATTTTTCCATTATTCTACCCCAGGGCCAGTCCAGACAGGCATTGGCTTCTAATGCACAACCTTAATTATCCAAAAAATTATCCATATAACTGCAGCATTATAAACCTGTCTGGTGTGTACAAGTCCCACATTACACTTTTCCTAAAAAGGGAGCACAGTGTAAAAGTCGTTTGGTACTTCAAAGAACAAGTTGCTATGGAAATTTACATTTATAATCATGATTTCCTGACTCCTGAGCCTGCAGACGCTCCCGCGTTAATAATGCATTACATTACTATTATAGCCGGGCGCTTTGTGCAGACAGATGATAATGCTGCAATCTAGAAACAAAAAAAAGATAATTTGTGCAATTTTCACAGCATTAACAAAAATGAATATCTACAGTATAAAGCGTCACACGTGACACCACGCTATATATATATGGCGGGCACACGCAAAATCTGGTGAGACTTTTTTCTCTACTGAAGGTAATGTAAAGGCACCGATACAGAAATGCTATTTACCTGTAGATTTAGGGGGTTTCTGCAGGTAATTAGTATTTAAGTCATATCTGTCAGCGGCTACTGGGAGAAAATGAAGTTTTATTTATTCTCTCTGCAGCCGCCCACTTCCAGTTATCGGGGCGGTGCAGGGACCGAATACAGTCAAAGCTCAGTACACCGAAAAAAAAAAAATCGTCATTTTACCGATATGACATGTTCATGGGTCCAGCTCTATGTCTACACTGCTGCTCCCGATGTCTGTTATTGTTTACAGCACTCTTTACAATCAGAGAGCTGGGCAGCTCGTGCTGAGTTCACTGATTGACTGCAGCGCTGTCAACATGACATCAGCGCAGCAACAACCGACATGGGGAGCAGCGGTGGAGATCAGTGCTGGACCCAGCAAAAAAACAAAATGCAACTGGGGAAGAATATTTTTCTGAAACCATAAATCCCCTTTAAATGTAATATATATGTTTAATGGTGATTTATGGTTTCAGAAAAAGCTTCTACCCAATTTGCAGTTTGTTTTTATAAAAAAAATGGTGCTTTCTAAATATATTTATATACATAAATCAATTGCAATTTTGACATTGGACATTAGCAGCACTAGACTAGACTCTGACCCTACTGAATTATATGGGAATATTTAGGGAGAATGTGCTCATCAAGAAATGGTCATTGTAAAGGGAAGGGGAGGAGGTGAGCTGTGACCATTTTTTATTTATTTTTTGAATGGTGGATATTGTGCTATCTATTGTAAAGTGAAGGGATATCTGTCATTGCAACCCTGTCTGTGAAAATGAAACTGCTGAAAAGTCTTCTGCACAGAACAGGAAGTTCGAGTCTACCATCAGACTTCGTGGCCAGTGTAAAAAAAATTGCAAGATTCCTGTTTGTGTGTTTTTTTTATTAAATAAAGGTATATATACGGTATATACATATATATATATATATATATATATATATATATACACACACACACACACACACACACACACACACACACCAAGTTCCAAATTATTATGCAAATTGGTTTTAAGTGTCATAGCGTTTTGGGTTTTTTTGTCAATGAAACCCATTGATGGCATTGTGTCTCAGGGTTCTTTGGATCACTGAAATCAATCTCAGATACCTGTGATAATTAGTTTGCCATGTGAGCCCAATAAAAGGAAAACTAGATGTTCCACACAATTAAGCAGGCCAGAGTTTTCAAGTAACATGGGAAAGAAAAAGGATCTCTCTGTTGCTGAAAAGCATCAAATAGTGCAATGCCTTGGTCAAGGGATGAAAACATTAGATATTTCCCGAAAATTTAAGCGTGATCATCGTACTGTAAGAGATTTGTGCTGATTCTGAGCCACAGACGTGTTTGTGCTGATAAAGGCAGAATGAGGAAGGTTTCTGCCAGGCAATTCATCGGATTAAGAGAGCGTCTGCTATAAAGCAGCAAACAGATAATTGAAGTGCTGGTGCCTCTGGAGTCCCTCCAACCTCAAGGTGTAGGATCCTTCAAAGGTTTGCTGTGGTGCATAAACCTACTATTCGCACACCCTAAACAGTGCTCACAAGCAGAAACGGTTGCAGTGGGTCCAGACATACATGAGGACTAATTTCAACAGTTTGTTTATGATGATGTCGAGCAACCCTGGATGGTCCAGATGGATGGAGTAGTGGATGGTTGATGGATGGCCACCATGTCCCAACACGGCTGTGACGTCAGCAAGGAAGTGGAGGAGTCATGTTTTGGGCCGGAATCATGGGGAAACAGCTGGTAGGGCCCTTTAAGGTTTGAAGATGGAAAATGAACCTCTGCAAGTATATAGAGTTTCTGACTGACAACTTTCTTCCATAGTATAAAAAGCAGAAACGTGCCTTCAGGAGCAAAATCATCTTCATGCATGACAATGCACCATCTCATGCTCCAAAGAATACCTCTGAGTCATTGGCTGCTATGGGCATAAAAGGAGATAAACTCATGGTGTGGCCACCATCTTCCCCTGACCTCAACCCTATAGAGAACCTTTGGAGTATCATCAAGCAAAAGATCTGAGGATGGGGGTAGTTCACATCAAAACAGCAGCTCTGGGAGGCTATTCTGGCTTCATGCAAAGAAATACAAGCAGAAGCTCTCCAAAAACTCACAAGCTGAATGGATGTAAGAATTGTGAAGGTGATATCAAAGAAGGGTTCCTATGTTAACATGTAACTTGGCCTGTTAGGATGTTTTGGAGTTAAGTAGCTTTTTTGTTCAGTGAATGTGACCTCCTAATGCTGCAAATTCCACAAATGAGCATTTTCAGTTCTTTATCAAATGTTTAGAAATTCTACTGTGCCTAATCATTTGGAACAGTGCATTGTGAGTTTTTATTCATTTTGGAGATTATACTGTTATCAATGGGAGGTTTCTTCAATAAAATTCGATGTATACTCTAAGGGTGATGACTTTTATTAGACTGACTGTCATTTGCACTGACCACTTAGGAAAATCAGGGAAAAATATCATTTGCATAATAATTTGGAACATGGTGTATATATTTTTTTTTTTTTTTTCCAGCACAGAATCACTGATTTAAGCATTAAAATAATTAATCGCTTTACATCATTTAGATCTGTGGTCTGCAAAACCGGAGTTGTTGCAGCTCTTCTAAGCATGCTGGGACTTGTAGTTGTAAAGCATCCGGAGAGCCACACGTTTCGGATCACCGATCAAGATATGCAAGCGAGAGAATCAATTACGGCGTGCAATAACGATGGTCTACCGCCGCACCGTCACATACGTCTACTCAAATGGTGAGATACAGATGTAGCAGAGATTAGAGAGGCGTAATCTGCAGGTTATCATGTGATTGCAGGTAATCCTAGATTATCTTAATTCAGTATATTAACAATGAAGCTTTACATTTCACACTGCCTATATAGCGCCAACCTATCCCGCAGCAAGGTACAAAAACGGTCACTATCTGTATCGGTTCTCGCAGTTCACAATCTACTTTTCCGATTTTACACTCACACAAATTATGGCCAATTTCTTAGGTTGTTAGGAAGCCAACTGACCTTTTAGTATATTTCTGGAGTGCGAGAAGAAATCCAAACAAACCCTATGTAGATCCCAAACGCTGTGATGATGCCACTGCGCAGCCCTTATAGAGAGTCCTAAACAAAATTAGCTCTGCTACATCATTCTTCCGAAATGAATTTATGAAAACCGTTACATACGGTCCAGAAGCCGCCAACAAATGTCAGTAGAAAATAGGAGTTATACATTTAGTTCTGCATACATATATTACTGTACTGAGCGGTAACGACCTACCAAGCCCCTTTATGAAGTTTACCACGCTCACTCGCCCCAACAAATCGCAGTGGTCTCCATAGGCGTGCGGTTAGAAGTCCAGGTGGTAGAATGGCGAATCCAGGGTATACAGTCCAGATAAGAGAAGTCGGTGCAGCATAATCCGCCGGGTTACCGGACAGTTTAGAAGCGGACTGATGCTCCGAACGGATAAAAATCCCTCCGAAGTTCTGTGTGGTGATGCATTACAGAACGCCCACTGTTTTTAAAGCCGAGGTATGAAAGGGGTCATTTTTAGCCTCCCTGTGTAATCACACCTATAACTTGTACAGGGTCTATATTTATCCACTGTACGCGCACGGCTGACATATCAGACCGACTTCTCTCCAAGAACATGACACTAAGCAATGCAGAGCCCGGTAAACAAGGACGCCTCTCAACAACATAAGTTACTAGTGAGCGGGGTCATAGGAGAGTACAAAAAGCGACCATGGTAGAGAGGGATAAGGAGTGGAAAGCCGTTTAGATCACCAACCTTAAAAAATGGGTCAAATCAGATTTTTACAATACAAGCTGCATATATTAACAGATGTCAGACCTGATGAGACTGGTGTACTAACGTTTAATTAGGCTATGTGCACACGTTGCGGAATGTTTGCAGAAATTTCCTGAGGAAAACCGGATTTTTTCCCAGAAAAAAAAAAACGCGTTTTTGCGCGTTTTTACCGCAAATTTTTCCTGAACATTCTAGGGCAATAATATAGCGGGAAATACGCAGATTTACCGCGAAATTAATGAACATGATGCGTTTTTTCCACGATGCGTTTTTTTCTGCACAAGAATTGCAGAATTCATTCTAAATAATTGGATGCTTCATGCATGTGTTTTTTAAGCGTTTTTGCCGCGAAAAAACGCGAAAAAAAAACGCAACGTGTGCACATAGCCTTAAAGAATCCGAACATGAATGGCTGAACGTGTTCCTACCTAAAAAGTACAAATTAGTATTTTAGTACTCCTACAATACAAATATTTTTGGTGTTAGGATGATACAACCATTCTTACAGATTTTCAACATTTTTCAATCAGGTCCAAGATCTATTTGAAACTGCGATTTTTAGGTTTTACACTTTCATATTTTTTCCCCTCCCCATAACTTTTTTCCATCAACATATCCATAAGGCTTGTTCTTTGAGGGACGAGTTTGTAGTTTTTAATTTTAAATATTCATTTTACCAAATAAGGTACTGAAAAAAATGGGAAAAAAAATGAAAAGCGCAGTAAAATGGTGAAAAACAAAAAAACAAAAACGCAAACTTTGTCAATGTGTTTTGACATTTATTGTATGGAAAAATTACATGTCAAAATGATTCTCCAGGTGACTACGATTACGGAAATACCAAGGTTTCGAGCTTTTTAGATTTCCATAGTCAAGAAAAATGTCAGAACTTTGTTAAAAAGTATATTTGGTTTGTGTTGACATTTTCTGAGACCAGTAACTTTATATATTTTTCCGCATCAGACCTTTTTTTGCGTGGTGAGCTGATTGTTTTATTGAAACCATTCTATGGGTACACATGACTGATTGCTTTTTATTACACTTTTATTTCTTTTATTTCTTGGTACTGTGAGCAACCTGCGAGGCCTAAACGTGCTACCATGGCATTCAGAGTCTCTGGACTTGTCTCCCATTAGGACATAAGGGACGTCATTGGTCAACTGCAAAAGGAGCTGCCAGCAGCGGATCTTGAAGATTTGCCCAAGTGCATTCAGGGCGGCAGAATATTCTTCAAAACAACCTTAATAACGTCACTAATAGCAGTTAAAGTAAATGCGGGGAGTTCTGTACACAATTTCAAGAGGTTTTGAACATTTTTTTTCTGTTTTATCATTTGCATATCAGTAACTTGTCTATCCATCCTGTGATTTCCATAATTCCACACTTTTCCTTCTTGTTTTTGCAGTTTCAATGTTGCTGGTTTGGACAGCAAACATGGAATCATGCACTTTGTATAGTGAGATAGCCTATCCAGCACTGGTCAGTGTTGGCTGATTAGGCAAAAAGAAATCCAACCCCAAACAATTGCTTTACACCAAGTTTCTGGTGGACGAACACTTTGCATTCTCCTACGTTCACGATACATCCACCAACTCCTTATGATCCAGCAGCTTCCAAGGTGACCCAATAACCAAAACACACACTATACATATGTCCCATAAAGATCATTAGTATTCCAGCTGCTTCCCCAAGCGGGCGATTATAAGGAACGCGCTTACATTTCAGCGCTTAGCTCTTGCATAAAATAAAAGCTGAGCGGCTAGCAGACCTCAATGGTGTGTGTGTGTGCAGATGATTTCATCCAAGGCTGCAGATCCACATAATAACAAAGCACGCTCAGTTCTCACTTCTTGCCAAGACTTTGTGAGAAACCACACACCCAAAAGGAAAAGTACACAGTGAACATCTGCCGGGGAAACAAGTCATCTTACTGGTTTATATGGTGATTATATGGTCAAAAGAAAAGACCTGATGTCAAAACCAACTTTTAAGCACTTTGTTTACACGGTTGGCCAAAAAAAGTAGAAACTCAGGTAAGGCACAATTATCAACACTCTCAAGGGAAAAAAAAGTCACATAATTATCTAAACCTGATAAACCTATCATTATGTAGAAGAGCATAATTCTTTCCCTGCAGCATCTGACCTTTATATTTCTCCAAAGATCTGAAGGTCCACCTGGAAGTCATAACTAGAAATGCCTGTTTGTCCACTCTAGGGAAGGTTGCTGATTTCTTAGACTCGTCATACACCGTTACGGGTAACGTATACTAATCTTTGAAACACTCAAGATTATCTTCAATCTACAAATCCAGTTACGGTAGATATAAGATGCAAACCCAGCTCCAACATTAAACTGGATGGCAAGGGGGTTAATCATACAGTAAATAAATGGGAAGCCACAGCACAATCTGATGGAAGACCACATAGACCTCAGCTCATGGTGGCAAAGCAAGAGGAAAAGTACACTGCTCAAAAAAATAAAAGGACACTACCACAACACAATATAACTCCAAGTCAATCACACTTCTATGAAATCTACTTCTCCAGTAACAAAGTAACACCAATTATGAATCAATTTCTCCTGCTGTTGTGCAAATGGAACAGACAACAGGTACAAATGATCGGCAATTAGCAAGACACCCCCTATAAAGAAGTGGTTCTGCAAGTGGTGACCACAGACCATTTCTCTATTCTCATCTTTTTTGACTCTTTTGGTCACTTTTGCATTTTATCATTGCTCTCACCCCTAGAGGTACTGTACAGCAGCATGAGGTGGTGTCTACAACCAACAGAAGTTGCTCAGGTAGTGCAGCTCATCCAGGATGGCACATCAATGCGAGCTGTGGCAATAAGGGTAGCTGTGTCTGTCAGCACAGTGTCCAGAGCATGGAGCAGATACCAGGAGAGAGGCCAGTATACCAGGAGACGTGGAAGGGGCTGTACGAGGGCAACCTCCTCCTTTTGCAAGGAGGAACAGGAGGAGCAGTGCCAGAGCTCTGCAAAATGACCTCCACCAGGCCACTGACATTCATGTGTCTGCTCAAACTGTCAGAAACAGACTCCATGATGGTGGTATGAGCGCTCGACGTCTACAAGTGGGTGTTGTGCTTACAGCCCAACACCATGCAGGGCAATTGGCATTTATCAGAGAACACCAAGATTGGCAGATTTGACATTGGCACCCTGTTCTCTTCACGGATGAGAGCAGGTTCACACTGAGCACATGTGACAGACGTGACAGAGTCTGGAGATGCTGTGGACAAAGTTCTGCTGCCTGCAACATCCTCCAGCATGATGGGTTTGGCAGTGGGTCAGTAATGGCGTGGGGAGGCATTTCTTTGGAAGGCCGCACAACCCTCCATGTGCTAACCAGAGGTACCCTGACTGCCATTAGGTACCGGGATGAGATTCTCAAACCCATAGTGACACCATATGCAGGTGGAGTGGGACTTCGGTTCCTTCTGATGCATGACAATGCTAGGCCTCATGTGACTGAAGTGTGTCAGCAGTTCCTGCATGATGAAAGCAATGATGCTATGGACTGGCTTGCCCATTCCCCAGACCTGAATCCAATCGAGCACATCTGGGACATCATATCTTGTTCCATCCACCAATGCAAAATTGCACCACAGACTATCCAGGAGTTGACTAATGCTTTAATCCAGGTTTGGGAAGAAGATCCCTCAGAAGAACATCCTCCACCTCATCAGGAGAATTGCCCAGGCGTTATAGGGAGGTTATACACGTCCGTGGAGGCCACACACACTGCTGAGCATCATTTCCTTGTCTTGAGGCATTTCCACTGAAATTGGATCAGACTGTAATTTGATTTTCCACTTTGATTTTGAGTATCATTCCAAATCCAGACCTCCATGGGATATTAATTTTGATTTACATCGATCATTTTTTATGTTTTATTGTTCCCACCGCATTCCACTATGCAATGAATAAAGATTTGCAACTGGAATATTTAATTCAGTGATACCTAGGATGTGGGATTTTAGTGTTCCCTTTATTTTTTTGAGCAGTGTGTAATGGCCTATAGTTTAGTCACCTTATTTCTGTATGACTAGAAAGATCAGAGAAAAAAAATGAAATTTGATTTAATGGAGATATGTAATGTTTAAGTAGTAATAAAAGACATAATGCCCTCGCTTACTAATCTGGCAGAGGTCCATTTTCTGGAAATCCAGTGTCTCCGGGTTATCCAAAAACATATTGCGCATATATTTAAATAGCAATGTTTTTTTTTTCTTATTCATTCTGCAACTAGTCAGTCACTCATTATGTATAATTCAGTAGATCATGTACTCACAAGGTGACCCCATGGGAATTGCATGCCTTTTTTCCCAGAGGTATAATGAGAAGATATACCTGTATGATAAAACTGTGCAGACTATACCACAGATGTTACAAGTTCTCCACTGGGATCAGGCATGTGAAAGCCAGAAACTCTCATCACACTTACTGATGATGATTACACAGCTCACTTTTAATGAAGGAAATGACAGTTCAGTCTCTTTGGCTATATATTTATAATCTAATTTATAATTTTGGAGGATAGAAAAGAAGGTAAAAACACTGTCATCCCCCAGCAGATAGAGATGGTAAAAATATGAAGTTGGGCTGATGAATCATGGGATTTACAGCAGAATAGAGAGGGGAACAAAATAAGGTGAAATCTTAAAGTCAAGACTGAATCTGATCAGAAATGATAGGGGGATGAACTCTAGGGAAACGAGTATGTAATATACATAACACAAGTGCACAGCGTGAAAGACAAATCAGGTGGGGAGTGTAGAAATGGGGAAATAAATTTCCGGATTGCTTCCTTAATCATCCACAATTGTCCCTTTCCTTAAGATCCTATTAAGCATAAATTGGATCACTACAAGGTTCTATGGGTTGTCGGGTTCTGTGTGATGATCCTAAAATTAGTGCACATTGTGGATACTTTGGCTTCTTTCTCTATAGTTAAAAAAAAGTAGTATCAGACATATATTCACACTTGTAATCATATCGTTATTATATTATATACATGTTGTCCCTCTTCTCCTCCGTGTGCACACACTGGTTTGCCAATACTGTGGGTGTGTTAACAGTGCAGGAATGAGTGACAGCGCTCCGGGGCTCATCCTGGTGCAGGCGCGCCGAGATTAACCTTTCATAATGCTGTACCTACATTAGCACTTCTTTATAATAAAGACCTGGTAACAAACATTATTAGGTGACTGACACACACTCCTAAGACATGACGGGGGTAAATCCTACAGTCTCTCTTTAAAGAGGACCTTTCATGGCATTTTTTCTACTTTAATCAGTGTATGTCCTCCAACTGGCGCTGCTCCACTGATTCAGGAACAGTTTTGCTTTTTCTTCTGAGCCTTTCTGTTCAAAAATTACATCCCCCAGAAATAAAAATGCAATTTTTCCCCTTCAACCAACTGGGCGTACACCACAACTCTGCGGCAGTGTTTTGAATGGCCAGCCTCACAGGAAAAAAGGGAAACGTACACAAAGTATGTGGTATACGCCCAGTTGGTTTTACGGAAAATTAGCATCTTTCTTTCGGGGGTGGTGGATGGGCAAAGAAGAAAAAGAGACATTGTTCCAGAATCAATGTAACAGCAGCAACTTGAGGAGGTCCACAGCATTTACCGTAAGTTAAAAAATCCAGTTTCTATTTAAAGGGAAACTGCCAGCAGGATTTCACCCCACCTCCCCACAAAAAAAAAAAAAAAAAAAAACCCCACTATTGAAACGTGCACGTAGCTCAAAGACAAGACCAGCAACACCTTTACATGGCCAGTCTCGTACGTTAAAGTGGTTGTCCAGTCTTAAACTACAACTCTGCTGTTCCTATATACAGCTGCAGACTTGTGAATCCTCATTCTCCGATGTCGGCGGTCATGTGACCACAAGTATGCGATACGCACACTCGCGGTCAAATCCGACCAGACTTTTTCTAGCCTCACTCACTACACTTGCAGTGAGCGAGGCTGTGTCCGTCTAGTCGGATTGTGGCCAGGAGTGTGCATATCGCATACTTGGGGTCACCAGATCGCCGTTCTTGACCTCGGCACCAGAGAATCCTCACAGCCCGCAAAAACTATTCTCAGGTATCAAAATAACTTTGAACTTAGTAACTTTTCCAAGGGAAGAAGTATTTATAAGGGCTCATTCATTCACGAGTCCGAGCCCGATCCATATTTTTCGCAGATGACACTCCTACCTGTGATAGTCCATGCGGCTTTTCAAGTGTCAGTGATTTTTCACAGACCAAGTGGTCAGCGGAAAATCAAGTAGACATGTCCGACTTTCATCCAAAGGTCTGATAAAAATCGGCCATGCAAGTCAGTGGGCCCGTGAAAGAAAAAAAAAAATTGGATGACATCTAAGTGCGGGCCAATTTCCACGGACTGACATAATGGAGAAGATGGAGATGTCTTTTTTTTACATTTCTCCATGTACAGAAGAAGAAAAAACTGATCCCCAAAAAAATGTGGTCAAACCCTGGTCAAGTCCTGGTCAAGCTCTCGTCAAATCCTTGTGTCAAACTCTGTCAAAATCCTTGTCAAGCCCTCGTCAAATCCTTGTCAAGCCCCTCGTCAAATCCTTGTCAAGCCCTCGTCAAATCCTTGTCAAGCCCTCGTCAAATAATATTTAGAAATGTATAGTCTCCTGTAATATGGGGGTGAAGGGTTGCTTTAAGGGGTTAAAATATAAGAGACATCTTGGCTTTTCTACATGACCACATTTCATGATCGTTTCTCTAGGTTTTGCACAGACAGCCCATGTTATGACTCACGGAGAACAAGGCGAGCTTAGGACTCTTGTCTTGAAGTCGATTGTTTTATTTCATAACTAAACAGTTTTCTTTGTAAAGGGCAAACCAGGAGGCTGAGAATTATGTTTAGGAAATCAGAACATTTCCATCTGGCTTAAAACCAAAAGAACATTTCTCATTGTTAAGTTCTGAATGATACAACAATCTGCTGCACTCAAGAAAGACTTCGAGGAATAAGACATTTATTTGAATAAGAAACTTCACACACATTTTAGTCATATCCTTCCACTGTAAAAAGAATTAGAAATAAATTTCCAGCAGCAACATAAATATACATAGTGGAAGCAGCGTTCAGGAATCTGGCTCAGTGGTTGGACCACCATCCACCAAGCAGAGAATTATTGTAGGATTGCACCAGTGGTATGGACAGATAAACACAAGGGTGGTGCAGGGTCTTTTTTGTGGGTAGGAATCGTAATAATGGTGCATTTAAAAACAAACAATGTATTTGCAAAATTTAAAGCAGACCAGATTTCATAATACAAACTGATATATGATTTCAGAATGGCTTTATAATCCTTAGTGAAAGTTTAAACTCATTTTCGGCCCAGTTCTTCTCACTGACAATTCCTCAGTGTCCCTCTCCCTGCTGCGAGATCTCACACTTCTCAGTACAATCTGCAGCTGACAGCCAGGCTTGGATTTATGACAGCTCTCACTCTTTAGCCGATTTCATAAATGCTCATTTAAATATTAGGATTATACAGTCATTCTGACATGGATTTTCAAGGCATGTACACCAGCATCATCAGGTCGAAGCAATATATCTAATAATGAATGCAGTTTTCATTGTGAAATCGTGTGACAGATCCACTTAAGGGATTGTAGCAATAGAACATACTATGCCAATGTGATCTTGGGAATACCCCTTTATGGGTGTGATTGTGCGAAGTTGGACTAGAATTGAGTTAGACTTTATATTAGGGCAGATACTGATGGCGGTGGATTCTCTCATCTGAGATAATCGGGTCTATTATGCAACTGACACTGATCAAACTGTAGAGTGTGAGCATGGCATGAACTAACTCTCTCGGTTGAGAAGAAGGAGAAAAAAATTCATCCATCTTCTCCATTCTGTGTCAGAAATTTGACTGCACTCAGAAGTCATCCGAGTGCAGTCCAATGTTTTCCACGCACTGATTGATTTGCATGGCCAAGTGCGATCCAAATATTGGATAAAACTCGGGCATGCAGCGAATTTTTCCTCTGACCTGCTCTGTCCGAAAAAAAGATTGGTCATGTGCACGGCCCATAGACTAGCATTGGTCCGAGTGCAATCCAATGTTTTGTCAGAGAAGGGATTTTGCCCCTTTTGTTATAGAGATCGTTTGTGGTGTCCGACCTTGTCCCTCCAGCAATCAAAACATCGGACACCGCACTGTGGACATGTCAGAGGTCTGTAAACTATCTGACCAGCAGAGGATGTCACTGGATAAAAGTTATGATGGGAGCGAAGCCATCGGCAAGCGTGGGACACGTTTCAGAGAAGAGTCAGAGAGAAACTCGAATAAATACTTAGTGGGGTTTGTGGCTTCTATGTGAATAAACTACAAATAATGCTGCACAAGAAGATAAATAAGAAAAGCCAACCAACTTCCCACCCTGATAGCGGCTGAATGTGGTTTTCGCTTTCAATTTTTAGATAACTGTTGTATTTAAACAGAACTTATGACTGAGACAATCTTCTCCAAACATTTTGTGAACCTTAATTAAAATGTTCTCCCAGGCCTGAATACATACATCGCCCTGACCGCTGGCAATATAGCCATGGTCCACACTACAAGGACCAGCCCACTGAAGGGGACCTCCGATTCCACAGGACTGTGTCCAAAGGGGCCAAAAAACAAAGATCACAGGGATCTCTCCCCTTATACCCATTCACACCCGCACTTGGTAATTTGAATTGCGTAAGCAGCTGCCAGTCTTTTCTCCTTTGAGAAAAATGTCAGGCATATTAAATTACAATATGCCCAACAATGAGTCCATCTCGCCCCCTAACATCTGTCTTAGGGCATACTGAGTTCTAAAGCAGTTTTTTTAGCGTATTCCATTCAAAAAAGGCCACAAAAGTCACCTAAAAATTGTCTTAAAGGGAATCTGTCACCCCAATATTGCCATATCAGATAAAGATATGGCTGAATAGTGCATCCCATAACAAAGCTAACAGTAGGTATCATATATCCTGATACCCCCGTCTTCATATCAAAATACCTTTGTAAACTTCGGTTTTTGCGCTGTCAATCACGGCGGTCAGGTCAGGAGGGCGGCGTTTTCTATGTCCTCCCCCCCCCCGCTCCTCGGCATTCGTTGCGTATCGCCGTCTGTGAATCCCACAGTCGCGTTCGGCTTCCCGCATTTGCGCAATTCAAATTTGGGCCGGCGCATGCGCAGTGTGCTTTGCCCAACAGTGGGCAAAGCATAAAATCAGTACAGTGCATGCGCTAGTCTTTCCTTGCCCCGGAAGTCGTCCAAGGCAAGCAGTCATTTCCGGGGCAAGGAAAGAGTAGCGCATGCGCTGTACTGATTATATGCTTTGCACACTGTTGGGCAAAGCACACTGCGCATGCGCCGGCCCAAATTTGAATTGCGCAATTGCGGGAAGCCGAACGCCGTCTGTGGGATTCACAGATGGCAATACGCAACTGATGCCGAGGAGCAGGGGGGGGGAGAGAAAACGCCGCCCTCCTGACCTGACCACAGTGTTTGACAGCGCAAAAAACCGAAGTTTACAAAGGTATTTTGATATGAAAACGGGGGTGTCAAGATATATGATACCTACCGATAGCTTTATTATGGGAAGCACTATTCAGCCATTCATCTTTATCTGATATGGCAATATTGGGGTGACAGATTCCCTTTAAGGGACACGTCCTATTGATTCCAATGTTAAATCTCTTTACTGTTGATATGTAGAGATTTTTGATCACTTTTTTTTTATCCACTTCAGGTTTTGAAAATAAATGCCTACCAAAAAAAAAAAAAACACCACGTCACTTCCTTGAAGAGGGTTCTAATGTAATTCGCTCCAAACAAGACACTGCCCAATCAAAAGCCAGCAAAAACACTTCAGGAATAGAAAACCTCTTCCAGAATGCTCGAAGAACTCTTCAAAATCCTTATCTAGCCTTTATGGAAGAGGGGCAAGAAGACAGACATTGTTGAAAGCCAGCCAGAAGAAGTCCCATTTGCAGATAGAAGAAAGCCATGTAGGGGACACAGCTAGAATGTAGAAGAAGGTTTTCTGGTCAGATGAGATCAAAGTAGAACTTTATTGGCTAAATGCAAAACACTAAGTGTGGTGGAAAACCAACACTGCTCATCACTCAGTCTAAACACATCCCTACCACCTAACATGGTGGTGGCAGAAACATGCTGTGGTGAGGCTTTTCTTCAGCAGGGGCAGGGAAGCTGGTCAGAGGTGATGGGAAGATAGATAGAGCTAAATACAGGGCACTGTATGCAGGGCACAAATGCGTGCTACTTAGTGTTGGTATACCACAAAAAAAAACAAATAAACATTTCAGTTTGTGAGTGTGATGTGTATGTTCACGTGGTGTGAATACTTTTTCAAGGTACTATCTATATCTATCTATATATATATGCTAAATGATGCTAATGATATCAACAAGAAAATACAGCTGCAACATTCTGATGCATATGGGGCCCGAGATAATTACTCTTGACTGTGTTCTCACCTCCTTCCCCCAATTAAAAAGGTTGTCCAAGGTACTCAAAAATTACATAACAAGTAGTAAATGGGATAAAAATAATAAATTAAGTTATTTTCACCCCTATAAATTCCAGGACTGCAAGTGATGTCACGTTATTTAGTAATCCGATAGCCTGTGATTGTCAACTAGAACGGGACATCATCAGATACACAATCGATGCACATGCCCTTTCTGTTACCTGACCACTGCCGTCAATCACAAGTGATCAAGTTTGGTCTTAGTGGAGTATTGCTTAATTTATTATTTTACACCATTAAAGGAGTTTGACGATTTTGCGATATTGATGAACAATTGTTATTGTAGGGTCAGCGTTTCCCAAACTCCATTCCTCACGGCCCTCACTCAACAGATCAGGCTTTCAGAACCTGTAACAATTTCTGACGCTTTGATAATAATCTCATCATAGATGCAATAGTAAGGAAATCCTGAAAAGATGATCTGTGGGGTGGGAGAAGGTGGACCGTGAGGACTGGAGTCTGGGAAACACTGGGGTAGGTCATCAGTAACATCGGCCCTGGTCCAACAACTGGTACCACCACCGATCAACTTAACTGCAGTGGAAGCCAGATGCCGGCAGAGTCTACTGCTTTATCTCAACATTTTCCAACACAGTGCTTGAGAAAAGATTTTGTAAATCAGGCAACCTCATTAGTCAAATGGCTAATGACCACTTCAGGGAAGGGACACTACTTGCCATCAGTCAATGTATAGATTACCAGATTATCTAGAAATTCTGGAAATTCCAATAATGTAGAAAGACTTGATGAAGGGTTGACTTATTGGTTTCATTGTGTTTACTTCTATCACAGTTGACTTTTTACATTACCAACTGAATAATCCGGGATAATGGAGGTAAATGTTTTGTAACGCCATCAGTATATCATTATTACACAGGTCTAAATGTAGTTGCCAATCATAGATGAGGATCCGGAGTGTAGAAGGGTATAACCAAGGTGACCATATTCCCACATGGCGATGCTCCAAACCAAAGGAATAACACGCATCACAAATCCACGGAGCAGTTAGCACAGGAAGCCTTCTGGGTGGGTGGAAGGTGTCTTCGCAAACAGCCCGCTGTCACTTCTGAGCACGATTACCTTTCATTTACAACCAGGACTATCTCGGAATATTCAGTCACCTCTACGTAAAGGGAAAATAATTCTAAAACACAAAGCAAATACTAAGGGCTTCCTATTTTGTATCTGCAAAAAGAAGCGCAAATAAAGATGCTGTGCCTCTGCTTGACTGGAATTTTGCAGAAATCCCACAGAGGCCACTGGATTTACTCTCATATTCCCTTCCATTTTGGAAAAAAAGATGGGTGCAGCGTAGATAAAGGGGGAAGTCTTGGCTTGCCAGATTTTCTTCCTTGCAGATAAGCAATGTCCCAATGGAAAATTACCAATAACAACTTGAGGTGCTGCATGGAACTTTCTATTTCCTTTGAAAACCAGCCATTAAAATTGCAGGACTAGAAGGAGGGCGAAGATAGAGGGAAAACAAGCAGGTGGGAAGGTGCACTTAAAAGTTTGGCCACACCAAGGGTGCACCGAGCAAGCGCCTGTACTTGGTTTGAAGCTGTGTAATTTACTTATTTATTAATGCCAGAAAAAACACAGATGACACTGATGGTAAAAATGGACACACGGATGACGGACTGATGAGACCGCTACTTCACGTATGTCTTAAGGAGGCCTTAAAATGATTCTATTTGCTTTTACCAAGCAGAGAGTAAACCTTTAGGCCTCATACTCACTGGGGCCGAAAACGGATGATAATCAGAGGAAAAAAAATCGGATGCAAATCTGACCAATGTTAGTCAATGGGTGAATTCTCATTTGCGATTTTTTTCTCATCAGATATTGTTGTGAGAAAAAAATCGCAGCATGCTGCGATTTGATGCGATTTTGGGATGAAAATCGCCAATGCAAGTCAATGGGTGCGATTAAAAAACGAACAGCACTCGCACCATGCAAGTGCTGTCCGATTTATACGCACCAGTCTCCTTTGAAAAGCCGGTAATTCATCCCCGGCTACTGTAAAATCACACTGACAGCTCACAAAACAGTAGATACATACACATAGAATACATATATATATATATACATGTCATTGTGACACATACATATATATATATATTTATAGTTCATACACTTCTACATACTGTAATAGCCGCTAATTCAATTGCCGGCTTTTGTGAAATCACAGAAGCCGACATGAAATGATACATTGTTTCCACACAGTTAACCATGTCATTTCCTGTATTTTGATATATGGTTTGAACTTACAATTACATGAGTGTATTTGTGCAAAATTTCAGACATGTAGGGGTTAATTAAAGGTGTAAATTCGTTGAAAAGAAATGCGTGGGCTCCCGCTGTATTTTCTCCACCAGACAGACAAAGAAAGCGAGTGGGGGCAGATAATAATAGCCTAGGGAGGGTACATTTTTTTGTGCCCCCCCTGGCTACTAACATCTGCCCCCAGACACCCCAGAAAGGGCAAATCTATAATTAGATTCGCCCTTTCTGGCACTTTGCCCGTCTATTCCCATTGCCCTGTAGCGGTGGCGAATGGGTTAATAAGGCGTTAATGTCACCTTAGTATTGAAAGGTGACCTTAAGGCAGGTTAATAATTGAGAGCTGTCAATTAGACAACTATCAATTATTAATCCTATTGAAGTAAATAAAAAAACACAAACACACTTTAAGATTAAATAATTTTAATGAAATAAAAACACATATTTTTGACCATATTTTATTTAACTCTTAATCCGTTCGAAGCCCTTGTTCTTCTAAAATAAATATAAAATAATAAAACAACATTATTCTTACCTATCTGGCGATCTGTCACGTCCCACGATGTAATCCTTCACAAAGGGTTAACTAGCAATCAGATAAGTAGCGCAAGTAATCCTGCGTGCTCATCTGATGGCTCCTGAATGAATGAGCTTATCTCCTGCCGACAGGAGAGGATGTGATTAATGAATGAAGCTTAATTGATTGTATCCCACTTTCACATTAGGTCAGGTCACTGAAGTGAAAGTGGCAATAAATTAATTAAGCTCCATTCATTAATCTATTCCTCTCCTTTCGCTGGGAGAGTAACTGATTCATTCATGGGGTTACAACTCGGAGAGAGCATTAGCTTTCTGCAAGCTGTAACCTGTTAACCCTTTCTGATGGATTACACCGTGGGACCTGACTGTACATCGGATTGGTAAGAATAATTTTGCTTTTTTATTTTATTTTTATTACAGGAAATGGTTTTAGCAGGAAAATAAAATATGGTCAAAAACTGTGTGATTATTTCATTAAACTTCTTTTTTATTAAAGTGTGTGTGTTTGATTTTTCTATCATACAATAGGATTAATAATTGATAGTTGTCTAATTGACAGCTCTCAATTATTAACCTGCCTTAAGGTCACCTTTCAATACTAAGGTGACATTAACGCCTTATTAACCCATTCGCCACCGCTACAGGGCAATGGGAATAGACGGGCAAAGTGCCAGAAAGGGCGAATCTAATTATAGATTTGCCCTTTCTGGGGTGTCTGGGGGCAGATGTTAGTAGCCAGGGGGGGCACAAAAAAATGTACCCTCCCTAGGCTATTATTATCTGCCCCCACTCGCTTGCTTTGTCTGTCTGGTGGAGAAAATACAGAGGGAGCCCACGCATTTTTTTTCAACGAATTTACACTTTAATTAACCCCTACATGTCTGAAATTTTGCACAAATACACTCATGTAATTGTAAGTTCAAACCATATATCAAAATACAGGAAATGACATGGTTAACTGTGTGGAAACAATGTATAATTTCAAGTCGGCTTCTGTGATTTCACAAAAGCCGGCAATTGAATTAGCGGCTATTACAGTATGTAGAAGTCTAGGAACTATAAATATATGAATTCTATGTGTGTATATGTATTGTTTCTATTCTTTATTAAAGCTGTCAGTGTGATTTTACAGTAATGCCAGGGATGAATTAGCGGCTATTATACTATGTAGAAGTGTATGACATATATATATATATATATATATATATATATATTAGATGTGTATGTTATATATATATATATTATATATATAATTATTTGCTTTTTGTGTAAATTTTTTTGTTACAATGTGATTTTTACATGACTTTTTACATAGAGATAACTGCTCTATGTAAAACTTCATGTTAAAATCGCATTGCATACAGATGGAAAACTGATGGAAAACTGAGAGAAAACGCATGGTGCGATTTAAAATAGCATCAAAATCGCATGCCTTTCTACAACAAATGTACCGTTTTTTTCCTGCAGAAAACGGACCGATTTTTTTCCACCCAGTGAGTATGAGGCATTAGACAAAATAACATCAATTTCCATCCAACCCTGCCAAAAAAATTGTCAAAAATCAAGCTTCCCCACCCCAGACCATAAATCAAAAAAGGGATTGTCCAAGAATTGGCACATTTTGCTGGCATTTTCCCCCATTTAAGAAATACTCTGATTAGTATCAAGCAGAAGAGGTACTGCAGTCTCTAATCCCATACTTCGGGGAAAGGAAACGTAATACCAAAGACCCAGATCTACAAACTCAAGAAAATCTCGGATGTGTGCCATTAGAAGATCTACAGATCTAATAACGGAAGAATATCTTTAACCGTCTTGGGCTTTGAATACAATAACCGGAAGGGAAGGATTTACGGCACCAATATTAACCAAGCTCAGAACAGTGAGCTATCCAGATAGAGCATTATCCACCGTAGCTATAGAACTAGTATCCAGTTACTATACTAATGAATTGTATATTTCATGTTATCATCACTTATTACAGGATTAAAAAGATTATTTAACTCAGATTATGTAAAATAAATAAAACATAAAAAAAAATTATATCACTATATTAAAAAATAAATCTTGTAAATTTCACACTGGCCTCTGGGTCTAAATATAAAACTCAATCTTCCCTTTGGGCTCATGAAAATGAGAAGTAATACAGTGACTAAGAGCCGATCATTTGTATGTAGTAAGTTTTCTGAGCCTCTAACCGAGGTGATCTGTGGCATCGGCTACTGTGAATGGTGGATCTTGTGTTATGAGCTGTATATAGAGGTGTTAAAGAGGTTGTCCACTACTTTATCTCTGATGACCTGTCCTCAGTGTCAGCTGCTGGGCGGAAATGCTCAATTACGGAGCTGCTCTATCTTCTGATAGTGGCCGCGGCTGGGTACTGCACATCCGCCTCCTATTGATTTGCAAAAGAGGATGACGTGCAGTACCCAGCCGCGGCCACTATCAGCAGATAGAGCAGCTCCGCAATTGAACATTTCTGGGTGGCGGCGGCAGCCACCAAGTGTGGCTCATCGTCGGGGGTGCCAGCTATCGGATATCTTAAGGAGAGCTCATCAATGATAAAGTAGGGGACAACCTCTAGTCATTGTAATCCTGTCTGTGTGGATAATGAGCCTGCTGAAGAGTCTTCTGTAAAGATGACTAAGTGCTCGTTTTTAGCATAGCAGATAATATAGAGTCCAGTGTGAAAATTGCAACATTTTTCAAATATAGATTAAGATATGTAAAATTAAAAAAAAATATATATATATAAAGTTATAGTAAAAATCTGATTCAAACAGAGTAATGTTTTGATTATACATTCCCATTAAAGTGTTTTCTATATTTTTTTAAATTGATGGAACAATTATTATATGCCAACACTTTGTGATGGGTGAAAATTTCACCTTTGGGATCCCCCCAATCTTTAGAATGAGGAAATAACATGATGGTGCCATTCTGCATCCTCTTCATTGTTTTCACCCATCACCGTGGCCCCATTCAAGTGGAAAAAGAAAACAAATTTGAAATGAATCGGCATAGAGCTCTGTGGAGACCCGTACCCAGTCCAGGAGTGCCGGCGAAACTAACCTTACAATGATTTACAAAAAAACAAAGGTTAAAAAAAAATAATTGTATCATACATAAGTCCAAGTATACTTTTACAGCGACCTAAATAAACAACGAATTCACTTTACAAATGACGTTGATTGAAAATACTCTAACATTCACCGGGTCGTTCTGAGCTGGATGAGAATAGGAAACACAATCGGTTTACTGGAATGGACAAATGGATGTGTCAAAGAAATATTGGATGTGTGAATAGTTCCATTATAGCACCACTCTGGGTCTTGACTTTTTTCACCTCTGGAGTGGTATCACTAATACAGGATCCACGCCCCTAGTAATTACTAGCCACCACCTTCTGCTCTTCACACTGTGGCTTCGGGCCCTCTATACCGTCTCGTGACCGCAACTGACTGACTGGAAGCCAGAGGTAACAGCCACAAGCTCGCAGTGTAAGTCAATGGGATCCTGTAGACTTACACTGAGAATTGTCTGGCCCAGTGGAAGGATCAGGCAGGTCACAACTTACACAAGGTGACCATAGCGGCACCGAAAAGAGAAGACGATGGTGACTGGCCAGTATCTTACTAGAGGGCAGGGTACATGGATTAGTGATACTACTCTAGATGGTGAAATAAAAATAAATAAATAAATTTAAAAAAAAAAAAGCCGAGTGATGCTTTAAGATTCTATGGGCCCATTTTTAAAAGGAGAACACCCGGAGAAATCCGGCAACTACTACTATTATTAGCTTGAAGTTGACTTTCTCAGATTCCAAACGCACCTTTGCTGACTTAGCAAAAAGACACTGTGCACTTTTCCCAAGTTTTCAGAGCAGAAACTCCAAGTTTTTGAGGTCTGGAGAGCTTCTTCTCAGTTTCTGCTCCAAAAGCTCCTGGAAAAACTCAGTGTGCACAAAGCCGTAGAATAGGAATACACATGTTCTATCGAGTTGTTCAATACCTTCCATTATAGGAAACAACACAATTAGGTCTATTATCGCCATCCAGATAAGATCAGCTAGACAAATATGCCACCATGTATTTATGTCTATTATTCTACCATCAAGCACTTCCATGTGAAAACAGAGAGCCGCACGTGACTTCAGTGATAATGAACTTACTCATGCCAAGGTATGCAGCCAGGAAGAAAACAAGCAGCTACAAGGAGAGAAGAAGAAATTATCGCTTCATGACATCATAACTGTATGTAAAAACATTTTCCCATTACTAAGAAACCTACATAAAAATGGTTAGTGGTTGAAAGGAAAGCTCGCTCTCCCCGGGCCTCTCATGGGGTTGTGATGACACCTGTGCCCGGTGCCCAATCAGCGCCGGCGTCACTGTCCCCACCTTCTGTCGAATTGAACATGAAGAGCAAGTCCGGGCTGCAGTTGATCTTCGACTTCCTCATCATGATCAATTCGACAGGAGGCGGGGACAGTGACGCCAATGCTGATTGGGTGCCGAGGTCACGTGTCACAACAACAGCACAAGAGTCGCGGGAAGAGCAAGGGCCGACACAGCGGGAACGGCGCCGACACAGGAGGTGGGTATAAGCTTTTTTTATTTTATCAGAGCCAAACATTTAGATCAAGAAGAGTTTGTCCTACTAATGGATAACCCTTTCAAAGACAATCTGTGACCAGATTTTTGACCTGTAATCTGAAAGCAGCTTGATGTAGAAACAGAGACCCTGATTCCATTGATGTGTCAAGTACTGGGCTGCTTGCTGTAGTTTTGATAAAATCAATGTTACAGTTAGGTCCAAAAATATTATCACGTGAAATGTTTAGGAATAGCAACCATTTTCTACAAAGCCTCCTCATATCAGGGGCTCAAAAGTAATAGAACAAATTAACTTTACCATCAATAAAATGTTCATTTTTAATACTTTGTAGAGAATCCTTTGCAGGCAATGACTGCCTGAAGTCTGGAAGCCATGGACGTCACCAAACGCTGGGTTTCCTCTTTTGTGATGCTTTGCCTGCTTTGCCTGCAGCTGACTTCAGTTGTTGCTTGTTTGTGTGTATTTCTGCTTAAATTTTGTCTTAAAGGGAACCTGTCAGCACAGAATGACTGTTCAAACCAAGTACAGGCGCTCGGTGCTTCACGGTGGGACAAATTATTTAAATTTACCTTCCCAGCTGCTTGTTTTCCCTCCATCTCCACTCTTGTCTGGCTTTATGAAGCCAGAGCTGTCAAATAAGGGGGACAGAGATAGAGGTATAACAGGCACGTGGGAAGGTGGATTTAAATCATTGGCCCCGCTGAAGCACCGAGCGGTGGGACTTCGTTAGAACAGTCATTCTGTGCTGACAGAGTCCACTTAGGCATCTGAAATGCAGCTCAATGAGGTTGAGATCTGGAGACCAACTCGGCTACTGCAGAATATTCCACTTTGCCTTAAACTCCTAAGTGCTTTCACAGTATATTTTGGGTCATTGTCCTTCTGTACTGTGAAGCGCCGTCCAATAAATCTTATTACTCAGATTCAACCAAATGCAGCAAGTATCGCCCTATAAACTTCACAAATCATCCGGCTGCTTCTGTCTTCAGTCTCATCCTCTATTAACACTAGTGACCCAGCGCCATTGGAAGCCATGCATGCCCGCGCCATCATACTGCCTCCACCATGTTTTACAGAGGATGTGCTTTGCTTTGGATCATGAGCCGTTTCCAAACCTTCTCCATACTTTTTTTTCCTCATTATTCTGGTACAGGTTGATCTTTGTTTCATCTGTCCAAAGAATGTTTTCCAGAACTGGGCTGGCTTCTTTACATGTTTTTTGGCAAAGTCTAATCTTGCCTTTCTATTTTTTAAGGCGGATTAATGGTTTGCACTTTGTGGTGAACCCTCTGTATTTGTTCCCATGAAGTCTTCTCTTTATGGTAGACTTAGATACTGAAACACCTACTTTGTGGACAATGTTCATCACTTGGGTGGATGTTGTGAAAGGGTCTTTCTTGACATGGAAAGGATTCTGCGATCATTTACCAGTGTTGTATTCGATAGGCATCAAGGCCTTTTGAGTTCCCAAGCTAAACAGTGCACTTTTTTTTTTTTTTGCAGAATGTACCAAACTGTTGATTTGGCCACTCCAAACATTTCTGCTATCTTCTTGATTGATTTTTTCTCAGTCTAATGATGGGCTGCTTCTCTTCCATTGAGAGCTCCTTTGACCACTTGTAGTGGGTTCACAGCTATAGCTTCCAAATGCAAATGCCACACCTGGAATCGGCCCCAGACCTTATACCGGCTTAATTGATGATGGATTAACGAGAGAATGGCCCATTAAAGAGCTTTTGAAATAATTGTCCAATTACCTTGGGTCACTTTACAAAGAGCCAGTTACATATTAAAGAACTGTAATTCCTAAACTTTTACTCTAATTAGGATGTGAATACTCTCACATAAAAGCTGAGAGTCTGCACCTTAAGTTCATATTGATTATATAACTACACATTGATTACGTTTTGGTTAACAGCTAAAATGCCAAAACTTGTGTCACTCCAAATATTTCTGTGTATTAGCAGGATATCACTAGAGAACTAGCTTACTGCCTATGCACAGTGTACAGAGAAAGCTGCCAATCAGTGGTGTGGGCAGAGTTATACAGAACTCAGCACTTAGAGAACTGGTAGATCTGCAGCAGAAAAAAATGACATTACTGTGCTGCTTGCTGAAGGTTTGATAAGTGAGATCACTGAAATCAGGGTCCCGACCTATCATTCCGCTCTTAAATGGGGTGGGAAAAAAACCTGGTGACAGATTCCCTTTAAGGAAGACCTCAAGTCAAGGCCAATGATTATTACCACATATGCCCTAATAGAAACAACAGATTTAAATGGGAAAATCTATCTAGAAATGCTGTGCCACAAGAGCAGTGTATATCCTCAGGTCTGGGCACCTCTACCATGGTGGAAATACCCGAGGAACCTGAAAGCCAAAGCTCAATACTTTGTCTTGTCTATTGTTGAGATCTACTGAAGTTTCCTGACACAGACACTCGTGCCCCACCAGTATTTCACTCCCAAACAAATATATATAAAATATCCTAGCATATATAGTACGGTACTTCCTGCCTGCATCATTTCATAGCTAAAGAAGGTCTGATTACGTTCCTACTTGTAGACAGGGCTGAATCAGGCCAGTATTTTGGCAGTATTTAGATGTGAAGTCCACACAATCGACAGTATCCACTAACATTCTGCAATGGATGCAAACTATTTTATGCCTTAGGCCGGCGTCACACTGGCGAGTTTGATGCGAGTAAGTCGCACAACTTTCTCGCATCAACACCCGGCACGGCCGCCCGCTCTCATACCTGAGTGTGCGGCTGCATAGAAATACATGCAGCCGCACACTCGGGTCCGAGAGCAGGCGGCCGTGCCGGGTGTTGATGCGAGAAAGTCGTGCGACTTACTCGCATCAAACTCGCCAGTGTCACGCCCGCCTTATGCTGAGGAACAGGAAATACTTAAAGCGCCATAGATCGGAAAATCCACAAGATCTGAGCTGAAAAGCTCCAGAATATATCTACTGAACTGCAGGAGATAATCTGCATGTGGAAACTCATTAGCACCAATGAACAGACCCTATCATTTGTATTGAAGCATCTAACGTACGTGTTGATCGACAGAACGTTAGAGTTTAAAAAAGCGAGTTAGTGGAAAATTGCAAGATTAATAATTTTAGTTAATAAAGAACATGATATGGGAAATAAAAATGTTGCAAAAAAATAAAATTACATTTAACACAAAAATTTGTAATTTTCTGACAATACGTTACCTTTAAATAATGTAAAATCAAATTAATGATGGGAAGTTTTCACCATAAAAACAAGAATTTTATTTAGAATGTATTAAAAGACATATATAGATAAAAATTCAATATGGGGACAACAATATGCAAAAAAATGGCCTAAACAAATAGGTACAAACAAATGGACAGAGGTATTCAGCAGTGCATATACATTTATCCTATATTTAAAGCCACATTGGCTAAAACGGAGCTAAATATCATATAGTTCCAAGTATATTATAATTGTACAATGTATCAAGTTAATGCAGAATATCCTTAAACAAAATGTTACACAATGTCCAAAAGAGGTCAAAGAAGTTTCTCCCACCAGGGATATCAGCTCTATGTGATATTATGCAGGTGCAGAGCATGCAGCAAGTGCTATGATAAATAAGCTAATCGGTGCAGCAATACAAAGGAAAAATCAATGTGGTAAGCTGCTGGTAGGAGACCGTACCTGAATATGGCCGTGGCACCCCTGACGCGCGTTTCGCGTTTAGCTTGTTCACAAGGGAGCGTGTGTATGTGTATGCTCTTTATTGAATGTATTTATAGGACCCGGCGTTTGAATTGTGGCGCTTCCGCAGACGAACACCGCCTGACATCAGCACAGACCAGCGTCACATGACGTCCGGTCCACCCCCCGCTCGACGCGTCAGAGCAGGGGGCAGGCACGGGCGGCAGAGGAGGACGCGTTGCCGTGGCGACTGCAGAAACAGGAAGTCGGCTTTTTTTTTCCTCTTTTCCTTCCAGTTTTTCTCAGTACAGGCATACTGCATTTATTTATCTGGGCTGCAGATACCTAATACGCTTTTTTTCACAATGGTGGTGCGTGCTTTAGCCGTCTTTCGGCTTTAGAGTCACCATGGCAATGCGCCGCATTTTCTACCTTATATCACTCATATGCAAGCTGTAGACATGCAGCACGGCTCTTTATAGCAGCGGTGTGCGCTCCAGCCGACTTCCTGTTTCTGCGGTCGCCACGGCAACGCGTCCTCCTCTGCCGCCCGTGCCTGCCCCTGCTCTGACGCGTCGAGCCGGGGGTTGGACCGGACGTCATGTGACGCTAGTCTGTGCTGACGTCAGGCGGTGTTCGTCGGCGGAAGTGTCACAATTCAAACGCCGGGTCCTATAAATACATTCAATAAAGAGCATACACACGCTCCCCTGTGAACAAGCTAAACACGAAACGCGCGTCAGGGGTGCCACGGCCATATTCAGGTACGGTCTCCTACCAGCAGCTTATCACATTGATTTTTTCCTTTGTATTGCTGCACTCATTAACGCATATATTATAGCACTTGCTGCATGCTCTGCACCTGCATAATATCACATAGAGCTGATATCCCTGGTGGGAGAAACTTTTTTAACCTCTTTTGGACATTGTGTAACATTTTGTTTAAGGATATTCTGAATATTCAGAGTGAAGGTGCGCTCTGCCGTGCATCATTTTCGGGTGTATACACCAACTGGAGGCGGACAGCCAGATGTAGTAGACTGAGTCCGAGTGTCCGCCTCTAGTAGGCGTATACACCCGAAAATGATGCACGGCAGAGCGCACGTTCGATCTGTCGGCATAATTATAATCTGTGGCCTCTGGCGGTCCCCGGAGTCCTCCCGGTCCTCAGCGGCGCTGCCGGCAAGTTCCGTTCCCAGGCGTGCTTAGCGAGAATGTCATTCTCGCTAAGCAGGCTTGGGAATGGAACCTGTTGGCAGCGCTGCTCAGGACCGAGATCGCCGCTGAGGAGATCGGGGGCTGCCAGGAGGTGAGTATATCCATATTTTTTAACATTCATCAATAGTAAAAAGGTGGTCATACTTGTCAAGCATTATGTGTGACCAACCTGTCAATCACTTTTTCAATCGATGCTTCAAATTGCTTGGAAAAGCGCAAGCATCCTGCAAGCTAAAAACGCTTGTGTTTTGCGGAAAACGCACGCTAATTCCGCATGCGTTTTACCCGCGGCAGGGAGTTGCGGAAATGCTCCGGACAGTTCTGGAGCATTTCTGCAACGTGGGCACATAGCCTAACAAACAGGAAATCCCTGCATGTGTTGCCGCCCTTGAACAGCCACGAGACATGCAGCCATGGGGACTCGGACATAATATTTGAGCATGCTGAAGTCACTTGGTTAGCACCCGAGCATGGAACTGGAGCCCCAAGCCTGAACCACCCCTTTAAGGGAAGCCAAAGATTTGGAGCTGTATATGTGGGAAAATGAAGCTACGACCTTCAACTGCACTCAATCATCTCAGTCATTTGGAAAGAAGCAAATGACTGACTTCACAGCTTTATTTTTCATGCTGATTCTCAATCTTCAGCGTTGTCTAGTGATACTTGTTTTCTGCCCTTATAAAGGGTGTCCTATCTTCTCATAGTCTGCATCTGCTCCTGCAGCTCATCCTTATTGAATCATAATGTATGGACAGATCATTCAAACGGTGTCAAAAAAGAAAAAAATAATAATTATTTTTGTTATTCTAAACCTGAACAAGTCTAACTTTATTCTTTTATCTCGTTTAAAAAAAAATCAGAACAATAAAAAATGAAATGTTGTGTTCCGTAAGAGCAATCCTATATCGCTGCCATCTCCCGATCCTCCCGACAAAACCTTCATATCAATCTTCCCCTGGATATTGCAGCTATTTTATTTAATATCTTCCTCTTTTCATTTCCATCCGCCTCCTGTCCATGACATTCTAGAAAAATGAAATGCAAAAACTGCCCTTCACGTGAAGTTAACGAGGCTGAATCGCAGTTCCAGACTTGTCCAAAGAGCAAGTGTGGCGCTGTTCTTAGAAAAAAAGGATTGTTTTGTTTTTTTTCTTTGTTTGTTTTTTTTCTTCAATTCCAGACAACCCCTTTAAAAAATGGAAATTAGAAGGAGTTGTTTTCTGTTTTTGTCTGAGCGCTCTGTTTTCGCTGTTGGAGAATGTAATGGTCTTGCGACTCTTGAACAATACACAGTGGAATAGTCATGGAAACCACACGTGTTCAGTCCGCAGCTTTTGTTTGCCATTAATTTATACTATGATGTCATGATGGTTCTATTGTGTGTACTAGTCCTGGAAGTCAAGCCAGTTTTGCTGTAAATTGACAATTGTATTAGCCCCTGAATAAAGATAGTGACTAAATCGTCAATGGGCTTTTGCAAAAAGTGGGTTTATTTTTGTTTACAAACCATGATAAAGTATAAAAGAAAATTGTGTAAAAAGGCTGAGCAATTGATTTTAATAATTTTTAAAGTGTAACTGAAAAAAACATGTCGAAAGTTCTGAATGGCAGGGTCTTGGTACTGATGTGCCCACCGATCACCAAAATGAAGGAGCGGAAACATTCCGCCAGTAGTTCTCTTTAGGGTGCTTTTTCATATTTTGTTCTGGCACTCGTTCATTGGCCCCGTTGAGGCTTACGTCCAAACACCCCGCGAAACAGGATTTGTTTCAATGTATTCCTATGGTGGTGGAATCGCCGTGATTACGCTCAAATAATGAACATGCTGCGGATTTTACCGCGATGTGATTACACTGCAGTAAAATACGCAGCATTAGCACAGCAACTGCGGAATCCCATAGGATTGCATGGGATGAGTTTTGTTAGCGTTTTTATAAGCGTTTTCCGCTGCGGAAAAGCGCGGCAAAAACATTTTAAAAACGCAACGTGGGCACACAGCCTTAGGCAATCCCCACATGTGTTGCAGCTCTCGAACCGCCGCGAGAGATGAAGGTGGGTGGACTCGAACATATTTTTTGAGCACGCCGAAGACACTTGGTTAGCACCAGAGCATGCTCGGATAACACCTTATCCCAGCACGTTCGTTCATCGCTACTTGTGAATCCTCACAGCACACAGTGTCAAGATTCTCCGGCGCTGGGAGTGGGCAGTCATATGATCACAAGTATGTGATTTGCATACTTAAGTCCACAGTCCGACTAGACGTTTCCGGCTTGTATTGAGTTTGGCTGTGCACTCTATTTGGTATGTTACCAAATGTGTGCAAATCACATACTTGCAGTAACGCGCCTGCTCCCGGCGTTGGAGAATCCCGACAGTGCACACAGTGCGAGCTGTGAGGATTCACAAATCTGCAGTCACACAGAGTGACCCCAAGCCGGGACATCCCCTTTAACACAGGCAGACACATCTATAGGCTCCCATATACATCAGATTTAAGTTGATGAAAATGAATAATAATTTCAATTAAAACAATCAGGTAGAAATAAAAAAATGAATGACCGTTTTACCTGACGCATCACAAACAGACAGTCAGAATTTCAAAATTAAAGTTGGCCGAGTTTCTTTTTTCTTTTTATTTCGGCGGAAAGATCTTTTTTTTTTTTCAAAGAAAGATCATTCATCCATGAACGATCTTTCATTGGAAAAAAAAAATATTCCCATAAAAAAAAAAAAAAAAACTGTTGGATCTTGGCCTGGGGTCACTGAACCTGGGGTATGACCACCGACTAGAATATATGGACTAAAGCGTGTATGGATGGTCAGTTCAGCATTACGATGGGCTGTTAAACCATAGTTCAACCAGCAACAAGAGGGCCTTACATCAGAGTCTATGCAAACTGCATGAATGAGAAAAATCTGCAACAAAACTGCTGTGTGTGAATACACCCAGACTGTGCTACAAGTAGGTCAGAGCTCTCTTTTTGGCATCTTGTAACGTTCTAGTAGAACCTATCGTCTAGCCAAATCAACGGAGCAGAACAAGAACCTTTTTAAGTATTATGTTCAAACAATGGGCAGCAGCTAAACCACTTTTCTACTATGACAAACATAGAATAACATGTAACTGTTATGGGCCTATGCAAAAAAAAAATCCCTTGTCATACACAAATCTTTTCATTTTGCTGCCCACAATGTGAAAAAGATCTTGGCACAGAGGCAACATTGGGGTCCTCTACATCAACTGATATAATTGCCGCCTTCTCTTCTGGCGCAGTCAGTCGTATAAATCGGACAGAGATTAGAATGCAGGGAAATTATGTCACAACTCATCTAATTCATGTCGAGTTGTAGTGTTCCTTAAGCTAGAATTCTTACTCCAGTCTCTGACTGGAGTAAGATTTGTGTTGAGGAGCACAATGAGGTGCACACCACTTGTCAGATGCTCCCTATTCACTGAGAGGCTTGTGCCTCTTAATGAATCAATGAATCAGGAGCATATGCCTTCAGGTCGTCCCCTCATCAAGACAAATCGCTGGTCTTGATTAATCGGGGTCTTAGTCTCTTGACCCTTGTGCAGCAATCAACGGGAAAAAAAGCCCATGGTGGCTCAGTGTTTAGCATAGTGCCCATGGTGGCTCAGTGTTTAGCATAGTGCCCATGGTGGCTCAGTGTTTAGCATAGTGCCCATGGTATATTCTTTTGATATGCTTTGACAGTCACAGATCGCAAAATCCATTTAACTTGTATTGGTTGAGCATGTCAATGTGGCCCCCAAACTAGAAGAGGTTGAGTACACTTGAAAATTGCAATGCTTCCTACAAGCTCTGTTGTAGACACTATGACCGTTTTTAAAAAAGGCTGGTTGATTTCCTCAATACACATAACATTGTGGGTTATAGTTCATTAAGTGACAAAAAAAAAAAACAATTAGGGGAGAAAGGTAGAACTTGATGGACCTACCCTAGGTCTTTTTTCAACCTATGTAACTATATATTCGAGGTGGTTGGGTGGTTGGTACAAGTCATTGTTTTTGCATTATTTCCTGCAAAAAGTCAATGCTATTGAGCAAACATTTGCTTGTTTATCCATCAGGTCTTACCGGAGACTTCACATAAGAACGTCAAACATTCTAAACATTCTAGGCTGGAGGTGCGAACTATTTCGGGAACACGACTATCTCGGCATTCCAGATAAGTTTGAGACACAAAGGCACAGACCGAAAACTGGCACTACAGATACAGAACCGTGCCCAAAGCTGGAAATACTCTGTTCTGTTTTTGGATGGAAAATGACTTGTACAGATTAGTTGACAAAGATTGTCCCTACCAACGTCCCCAACATTCAGCTGTACTGGGAGTCTGCAATCCTTCAGATTATGGACGGGGTTTGGTCTAGATCAGTGTTTCCCAAACTCCAGTCCTCGCGGCCCCCACGGGTCATGTTTTCAGGATTTCTTTTGTATTGCGCAGATGGTGGAAGTATCATCAAGGCATCAGGAATTCTCTCACCTGTGCAACACTATGGAAATCCTGAAAACATGACCCGCGTTGGCTGTGAGAACTGGAGTTTGGGAAACACTGGTCTAGACTGTAGGACATGGCTGTTCAAGTTTGGTGCCCAAACCATACCTCCTACTGAGTGGGATCTAAAATGGGTCAATATTCTCCATCTTTGACGTGTGAGCAGAGCAGTGAGAAAGACTCATGAATGTGAGGCATGGGATGGGTTTAATGTCATTTAAAACTGAGATTTTAGGTTGTGACTGGAGTTTCCACAATATAGAAAATAGGATTGTAAGATACAGATTTTAATTTGAAGAAGAAAAATTGGCAAAATTGAAAATAAATGTAAACACAAAAAACTATATTAAAGAGAATTTTTATTTACGGTAAAAAAAAAAAATTGTCCAGCATGGCTTTTAAAGGTATGGAACTTTGCAAATCACTTTATTAAGGGAATGTCCTCATTCCTGTAAAAAAATGCATATAAGTGGTTTCAAAACCCCTGATTTTCACCAGTTTATTTACTACCATTTAGCTGCATTAATATTAGTATTCACTCATTTGGAGTACAGCTGATGGCAGTGAAAGTGGCACCTGTCTCCACCTGAATGTTTTACTGTCATCATCTGTACTCCAAATTATTACGTTTTGATATCAATGCAGCTGAAGCATTTAAACCAGTGACGTAACTATAGACTTATGTGCCTCAGTGCAAGACTTTTAATATATACTGTATATTTCCTGGTATTTATATGTCCTTCATCCTGATATATACAGTGGGTAATGAAAATATTCAGACCCCTTTAAAAAAATTTCACTCTTTGTTTCATTGCACCCATCTTGACTGAAAAAAAAATTGAAATGTAGAAATTTTTGCAAATTTATTAAAAAAGAAATACTGAAATGTCACATGATCATAAGTATTCAGACCCTTTCTCAGTATTGAGTAGAAGCACCTTTTGAGCTAGTACAGCCATGAGTCTACTTGGGAATGATGCAACAAGTTTTTTACACCTGGATTTGGGGATCCTCTGCCATTCTTCCTTGCAGATCCTCTCCAGTTCCGTCAGGTTGGATGGTGAACGTTGGTGGACAGCCATTTTCAGGTCTCTCCAGAGATGCTCAATTGGGTTTAGGTCAGGGCTCTGGCTGGGCCAGTCAAGAATGGTCACAGAGTTGTTCTGAAGCCACTCCTTTTTTATTTTAGCTGTGTGCTTAGGGTCATTGTCTTGTTGGAAGGTGAACCTTCGGCCAAGTCTGAGGTCCAGAGCACTCTGGAAGAGGTTTTCATCCAGGATATCTCTGTACTTGGCCACATTCATGTTTTCTTCAATTGCAACCAGTCATCCTGTCCCTGCAGCTGAAAAACACCCCATAGCATGATGCTGCCACCATCATGTTTAACTGTTGGGATTGTATTGGGCAGGTGATGAGCAGTGCCTTGTTTTCTCCACAAATACCACTTAGAACTTTTTGGTGATAATTCTATCTTCGTCTCATTAGACCAGAGAATCTTATTTCTCATAGTCTGGGAGTCCTTCATGTGTTTTTTAGCAAACTCTATGCAGGCTTTCATATGTCTGGCACTGAGGAGAGGCTTCCGTCGGGCCACCCTGCCATAAAGGCCCAACTGGTGGAGGGCTGCAGTGATAGTTGATTTTGTGAAACTTTCTCCCATCTCCCTACTGCATCTGTAGAGCTCAGCCACAGTGATCTTGGGGTTCTTCTTTACCTCTCTCACCAAGGCTCTTCTCCCATGATTGCTCAGTTTGGCTGGACGGCCAGGTCTAGGAAGACTTCTGGTGGTCACAAACTTCTTCCATTTAAGGATTATGGAGGCCACTGTGCTCTTAGGAACCTTGAGTACTGCAGAAATTCTTTTGTAACCTTGGCCAGATGTGTGCCTTGCCACAATTCTGTCTCTGAGCTCCTTGGCCAGTTCCTTTGACCTCATGATTCTCATTTGGTCTGACATGCACTGTGAGCTGTGAGGTCTTATATAGACAGGTGTGTGCCTTTAGAAATCAAGTCCTATCAGTTTAATTAAACACAGCTGGACTCCAACAAAGGAGTGGTACCATCTCAAGGAGGATCACAAGGAAATGGACAGCATGTGACTTAAATATGAGTGTCTGAGCAAAGGGTCTGAATACTTATGGCCATGTGATATTTTAGTTTTTCTTTTTTTAATAAATTTGCAAAAATTTCTACATTTCTATGTTTTTTTCAGTCAATATGGGGTGCAGAGTGTACATTAATGAGAAAAAATGAACTTTTTTGAATTTACCAAATGGCTGCAATGAAACAAAGAGTGAAAAATTTAAAGGGGACTGAATACTTTCCGTACCCACTGTATAGTATAATGCACCACCATATTAGTATAATACACATCATATGTCCTTCATATAACATAATGCACAACCCATAGTTATCCATGTGGTAGTATGGCCACCGGGTACTCACTGATTTAAAAATAAATAAATAAAACTCCTCTCCTATCAGCTCCCCTGCCGCGATGTGTCCTCTTCTGAAGCCGGCAGCTGACTTCAGCGTGCAAGTGAAGGAAGCGCATGACATCACTGCCATGTGCGCTCGGTCACGTGTACACCGACATCAGCTGCTGGCCTCTGATTGGCCGTCAGTGTCTGTGCGCGGCAATACACTTCAGCAGAATGCGTGTACAAGGACGCACATACTGCTGAAATATTTGCTAGCGTTGGCGATCTCTTCTCCTGCCGGGTCTCAGTAATTCCGCCCGTTTTTAACCATGGTGACGGACAGACTAACAATCAGAAGTTTGGCTACACCTGTTCAAGCAATGGTTTTCCTTGTTGTTATTGGAATGTGCACATTGTAGATTCAAACAGAAAAGAGTCTGTTTAGCTGTCAGAAAAGGGGGTTACTTTGAGGAATCAATGCCTTAACGCATATTCTAGTTTGTTTCACTCATGTTTTTTGTACTCCTGTTTCCATGTGTCTCCTTTTGTGGTTTTGTGGTCTTCAGTCTGAACTTACAATGTGCACATTTGAATAGGAACAAGGAAAAACTTCCAGGAACCAGTGCGTCAAAACTCTCGAAAAGCACTGTAGGAGACACAAAATGATTAATGATCATTTCTGATGGTGAAGACGCCGGGCCAGGTGCCTTGCTGAAAATCAGTCCTTATTTGTCCACTCCCTCACCCAAGGAAATGGAGAGTTGTAGAGTTTAAGAATACACAAACCAGACTAACAAGGGAAGACGTAAAAGGGATAAATGAAAATACCAAGTCTTATAAATATGCACTCAGAAACTGAGTAGAACACCGAAAAGTAAAGGAAGGAAAAAACAAATAGGAGAGAATGAGGATATGCACACAGATAAATCACCAAGCAACAGTCTTCCGAACAACACTCCAAATGCTTCCTCAAACAACCAACACCACCAACTCCAGAACCAGGCAGTATAAAACCATCATTGGCAATCTCTGATATACAGTAGAGGGGAGTGGCCAACACTGAACAGCTGAGACCATCAAAACAGGAAAGCTCCTAGAGCTCTCAACTAAATAGATTAATCCCTGCACTGCCAGCAGAAACCTGCACTGTTTAATATGATGGTGAAGTGCTTCTAATCAGTGCAGGAGTATGTGAAATCAGACACCGAGGTCTTCTGGCCCCTCTCTGTCACTGTAAACCTGTGACAATAACACTGTCCTAAATTACAGGAGTTTTCCTTATTCAGAAACAATTCTAATAGCGTGCTTAACACTTACTCAGGTAAAACTGGAACAAAACTTTATTTCCTTCCTACAGGCAACAACACACATAGCAAAACGAATCTGACGACCCATTACACTTCCCGGGAAAATGTGCTACACCTCATTTTAAATGACCTGTAGAAGCATGTAAATGGTGTGGTAATTTACCTGCAGGATCCCGCTTTCTACAGTCTGATGTCTACTCATTAACTCTCACGAATATTTATAAGCCCAGAAGTTCATACAGATACAAGAAGTTTTAATAAGCAATAATAGCGGCCACTGACACCAAGACAATTGTGTAAATTCTCCTCCATCTCATCGATTCTAACCAGAGGAAAGGTTTTCTATGACTCAATGGGATCGGATTAAAAACTATTCTTTTGGTACAAATGAGTCAACTAAAAAAAGAAAAACTAGTGGGACGTAGGATTTTACAGATTTTTATTTTTTAGTAGTCTGCTATTGTGTTTGCACAAAACTAAATGAGAAAGTGCAGAGGAGGAACAAGAAAGACACTGAGCTGTAAGCTGTGGGTTGCAACAGCCATTATATATTTGGATTAACGTACGATGGGTAGAAATGGAACTTGAACCCCATTAGCCCAATACAAAAATCTAACAGAGCCCCCATTTATCAAGTGTAATTAATACTGGTGTTTTATGTGACAGAGGGGCTGTTGGGATCAGATGTTACCTCTGCATCCTCTATGGTTATGATCTTTAAGGCTACGTTTCCACGATCAGCTTTTAGTGTTGCAGATTTTCTGCACCCATTAAGTAAAGTATGTTACTTACATTTTCCCAAAAATACGCAGAGTAAAAAAACTCACCGTGGGAACGTAGCCTAAGATAGAGCAAACCAAAAAACATGGATCAGGAATTAATTAACTCATTCTATAAAAGCTTGATCCAGATTGATGTAACTATCTCTTGGATCACGGTCAGACTCCTCTCGCCCAGCTAAACCAGATCTCACACTTTGCACTGATGAGGGGCAGTACCCCGAAACACTGTCTGCAAATTGAGATTTTGGATTTGGCTTTTATCCTAAGTTACGTGTGGGTCGATATTGAGTTTTAGGATTGCTACTTCCAATAGGTGGCGCTAGAGTTCTAGTCCTCTTCCTCAATGAAGAGGCGATTTGCATATTTCCCAGAGGAGCATTGCAAGACTTAAAGGTCTCCTCACCTTGGCATGTCACTCTCTGAAAGGAGAAATATTACCCCTCTATCCATGCAAATTGCCTCTTCAAACAAAGAGGACTTGTACTCTATAGCGCCACCTATTGGAAGTAGCAATCCTACAAGTCACAATCAACCCTTTAACGAGTCTTGTAATATGACTTAGGATAAAAGCCAAATCAGAAATATTACAAGACTCGTTAAAGGGTTGATTGTGACTTGTAGGATCGCTACTTCCAATAGGTGGCGCTATAGAGTACAAGTCCTCTTTGTTTGAAGAGGCAATTTGCATGTTAAAATTTCCCAGAGGAGCATTGCACGGCGAATAAGCCTCCTTACCTCGACACCCAGAGCTGGTATGTCACTCTCCACAAGGAGAAACCTTACCCCCTAGACCCTCTATCCATGGTTATTTTTGTTGGCCCTCTATTTGCTTCCAATACACTGACATTTTTTTTTAATGTTTCCTGCAGTCAACAGTTCCCAAATGATAGGATGCAAATAGAATAATGGTTACAAAGCTATTAATAATAATAATAATAATAAATAATATTATGAATAATGGTAAATAACAGTTATTTTATTCATTTCAATATTACTGGAAAAAAAGAAATCTAATGTTATTAAAAAAGCAAACTTGCCGCAACTTCAGACAGGAACCAGGGAAACAATAAGCTACAGAACAGTTCATGGAATTTATGGTATTCTAAAGATACAAAATAAATACATATTGACAACATTTACATATCCCTCCACCCTGGAGCAAAATGAAATGTTCTAAAGAATGGACATACCAGAGCTGCGCTTCCTTTACCTCTGTGATTTATCACCATTCAAAATACACTTCTCTGTGCTCCGCTTCAGGAACCTACCTCCAGTACAACATGTGCCACGTAATCAAGGGAGGAATGGATCCCACTGCTGGGAGCCACCATAGTGCACAAGACACCACCGAAATCAGCGATTCTAATGGATATCTGCAGTGTCCAAGAGCCAGTCGCCACTTTTGCCGCATAGGATCCATGAAAGAAGAATCTTCCCTATAATAATTGGGTTACATCCCATCCCTACATCTGCCTATGCACCAATACTAGAAATTCTCAATTTTGCCTTTTGGTGAGCACTACGAACTAAGCCGGTGTATGGCTGGTTTCATACACAGCTCTTTGTAGAGGTCCATTTTTTGTGTTTTTTTCTTGTTTTTTGTTGTTCACAAAAGTTCTTCAATTATATCTTACAATTAAATGGGTTGCCTGGGTAAAATAAAAGCTTGCCCAAGTGGTTGGATCTGTGAAAAATAACACTTATTAATATTCACCTACCGGAACCCACCGGAATCCAGTGCTGCAATAGGAAGTGGTAATGTCACTATTCATCCAGCCACTTGAGATCTGTGATTGGTTGCAGCGTTTTTTTTTCAATAATGCACTGCTCAAAGTCACTTGTTTGCCGCAGCCAATCACAGGATGCAGCGGTCTAGTGGCAGGTCGAAAGATAACGCCTGCACTTCCTGTGCCAGCGCAGACGATGGAGCGGTCCGTGCTGGGCCGAGCTGGCCAAGTTAGAGAAGTATTAGTAAATCTGTTATTTTCTACAGATCCAAACCCCTGGATCCCTTTAAAAGTCGATAAATATAAAACACTAGAAAGCAAGCATTTGGGTTTGTAGCATATTGGGGTCCGTAGCGTAATAAAAACACAGCACAATGGGTTATCGAAAGAGATTTTTTTTTTGCTCTTCCCTTTGGCTTCATTTTGGGAATAGAACAATGTCAGGAAAAAGTGCACACACAAAATAAAAATAATACAGTATAAATTTGCCAAACAAAAGCAAAAAAAACCACTAGAAACTAGCATTTTTTTTTTCCAAGATGTGTTTAAAAATGTTGAAAAAGAAGTATGTGTGAGGAAGCTTGTTATAAATGTAGAGGATGGCAAGTACAGAGACCCGGACAACACATCAGGCGCTAATCCGCCGTATCCAATCACCCAGTGCATCACTACAGAACTCAGGACCAATGAGCACAAGTACAAACTGAAGAAAGATCCCACTAAAATTGTTATTTTATTACATGAGTAATTTGTGTTACACTGCTTAACCCCTTCTGTTTGCAAACAAGAAACTTGAGATCTGTCCTCAAACACCTTTCGAATTGAAAAATCTTGACAAGAACTTCACCAAAACTGCTTTAGTGATAGATACACAGTATAATACGCACCTTCTCAGAACAGAAAAAATGCCCATAGCAGACTGCAAGTATGCACTTTACATTATAAAAGGTGAACATTTACCTGTGCCGACAATAACTGATCGCACCAGAGGTGGATTCAATATTAGGCGAATGTTCTAACATGTACGTGAAAAAATTGTACTAGTGTTGTGCACTAGTGTGTCATCTATGTGTCATCTGTGTGTCCGTTTCTACCAGTGTGTCATTCATGTGTCCGTTTTTACCATCAGTGTGTCATCCTTGTGTCCGATTTTGCTAGTGTGTCATTCATGTGTCCGTTTTTACCATCAGTGTGTCATCCTTGTGTCCGTTTTTACCATCAGTGTGTCATTCATGTGTCCGTTTTTACCATCAGTGTGTCATCCGTGTGTCCGTTTTTACCACCGTGTGTCATCCGTGTCCATTTTTGCCACCAGTGTGTCATCCGTGTGTTCGTTTTCACCATCAGTGTGTCATCCGTGTGTCCGTTTTCACCATCAGTGTGTCATCCGTGTGTCCGTTTTCACCATCAGTGTGTCATCCGTGTGTCCATTTCTACCATCCGAGTGTCTTCCGTGTGTCCGTTTTTGCCATCAGTGGGTCATCCATGTGTCCGTTTTTTGCCAGTGTGTCATCCGTGTGTCCGTTTTTTGCCAGTGTGTCATCCATGTGTCTGTTTTTGCCACCAGTGTGTCATCCGTGTGTCTGTTTCTACCATCAGTGTGTCATCCGTGTGTCCGTTTTTTGCCAGTGTGTCATCCATGTGTCTGTTTTTTGCCACCAGTGTGTCATCCGTGTGTCCGTTTTCTACCATCAGTGTGTCATCCATGTGTCCGTTTTTTGCCAGTGTGTCATCCATGTGTCTGTTTTTGCCACCAGTGTGTCATCCATGTGTCCGTTTTTTGCCAGTGTGTCATCCATGTGTTTGTTTTTGCCACCAGTGTGTCATCCATGTGTCCGTTTTTTGCCAGTGTGTCATCCATGTGTCTGTTTTTTGCCACCAGTGTGTCATCCATGTGTCCGTTTCTACCATCAGAGTGTCATCCGTGTGTCCGTTTTTTGCCAGTGTGTCATCCATGTGTCTGTTTTTGCCACCAGTGTGTCATCCGTGTGTCCGTTTTCTACCATCAGTGTGTCATCCATGTGTCCGTTTTTTGCCAGTGTGTCATCCATGTGTCTGTTTTTGCCACCAGTGTGTCATCCGTGTGTCCGTTTCTACCATCAGTGTGTCATCCATGTGTCCGTTTTTTGCCAGTGTGTCATCCATGTGTCTGTTTTTGCCACCAGTGTGTCATCCATATGTACGTTTTTTGCCAGTGTGTCATCCATGTGTCTGTTTTTGCCACCAGTGTGTCATCCGTGTGTCCGTTTTCTACCATCAGTGTGTCATCCGTGTGTCCGTTTTTGCCAGTGTCATCCATGTGTCGTTTTTTGCCAGTGTGTCATCCATGTGTCTGTTTTTGCCACCAGTGTGTCATCCGTGTGTCTGTTTCTACCACCAGTGTGTCATCCGTGTGTCTGTTTTCTACCATCAGTGTGTCATCCGTGTGTCCGTTTTTTACCAGTGTGTCATCCGTGTGTCTGTTTCTACCACCAGTGTGTCATCCGTGTGTCTGTTTCTACCATCAGTGTGTCATCCGTGTGTCCGTTTTTTACCAGTGTGTCATCCGTGTGTCTGTTTCTACCACCAGTGTGTCATCCGTGTGTCTGTTTCTACCATCAGTGTGTCATCCGTGTGTCCGTTTTTTACCAGTGTGTCATCCATGTGTCTGTTTTTGCCACCAGTGTGTCATCCGTGTGTCCGTTTTTACCACCAGTTGTCATCAGTGTTTTTCACGGATGGATAAAGAAATAAATGACACAGCTTCTTCTATACGTCACAATGTTAAACACGGAGAGCACACGAACTGTACACTGATGCCATCCATGTGCTGTACATGTTTTTCACGGACCCATAGACTTGTGTTGGCCTTTGTCATCTGTGCTGCCGGAAAAAAAACAGACATGTCTCCGTGTGTTTTTCAGGGGCAAATGGTCCGTGAAAAACAAGGACATGTGACCAGAGGCATAGATTATAATGGGTACGTGTTGCAGCCGTGAAAAAAAACGTATACATGCAACACGGCCATGTGAATGAAGCCTACCAAAAACACCGCACTTAAAGATGTAGGCCCCAATGAAAGACTTGTAACAGGGCTCCTACTACAACATACCATTTATAATACTTGTGTCTTCTTGGATAGTAGAGGCATTTTTTGATCAGGGCATCACGGCCAGGTACAACGTACAGCTCCCTCGTGCCCAATACCACCAAGCACAAAAAGATTTCTAGATGAAATATAGCTGGATTGTTCTTATTTGACCAACAAACCACATTTTTGTCAACTACTATGTAAAGGAAAAACAGAGCAGAGACAAGACTGATGACTATGGACAATTCATAAAGAGGCAAAAAAAAAAAAATGTTATTCCCGAAACCACTGTAAGCGTAGGTGAAATAAGACACTCCCCAATCGCTATCCTCTCCGGGTCCCAGCTCCGTTCCTCTCCTCTTCTGATCCGCCGGATCACACAGGGGTTAGTGTGATCTGGAAGTCACTTTTACCATTCCGTCTATGGAGCCTCATTCTGCATCTTAATGCATCTACACATATTTAGGATGGTTGAGGGACTACGTTCTGTCGGGAGGGTTTCTTTAGCTAATAAGCGACTTTCATTATCGGAATCAATCAGTAGATTTTAATTTATTCAGTCGAAAAAAGACCAAATTTTGCAGTCGGCACCACAGGTCTCTGTGTCTGGTCGACCCTGTAGGAAAGGACGGCAGCTCCTCAAGGACGAGGATGGAGTCTGGGCACTTGGAGTTTCCATTCAATCATTATATACACATTATGGCTCTATGCTACACTGAGTAATACCGCCACTGGCCGTCACCGCTCAGATGGTCTCCGCTATATGTATCCTGGCCGATCACAATGTTACCAGGCAGCATTTTGTGCCAGCTCCTGCGATCTAATTCCTGTACAGACTCCCGACAGCTAAATTAGGACCATTATCTCCTGTCTACGGCCCCCTATTACTCAGAAGCTTCAAACATTCGGCTGCTTTTTATTGCATTATTGAATTTTCAGTCCTTGGAAGTAAAAGAGAAAGATAAGCAACCCGGACCTGGACCACTCATGGATGCAAACGGGGTCCATAGTGCAGCCATATCCCACCAGTAAATGCTGCAACATGTGGATATCTATAATGGAGGAATGGTGCATATTATCTATATATACACAAGGCCCCATGCAGAGAGCAGTACATTATCTCTGTTCATGTCTGTTTACCCATCAGGCCTCCTTCACATGTCCGTGCTTCCGGTACGTGTTTTATTTCACAGGTACCACACATACCCAGTATAACCCATGTTGCTATGCGCATGTCCATTTTTTTTCCGGCGGCACGGATGACACAGGCCAATACAAATCTACGGGTCAGCGAAAAACACGTATGGTATCTGTGTGCTGACCGTGCTTAACAATGGAAAGTATACAAGAAGCATTGTCATTTCTTTCTGTGTCCATACAGGAAAAACATGGAAGACAGTGATGGTAAAAACGGACACACGGGTGACACACTGATGGGACAAATGGACAAGCAGATGAGACGCTGATGCAAAACCGGACACAGATGACACTGATGTGAAAAATGGACAAGCAGATGAGACGCTGATGCAAAACCGGACACAGATGACACACTGATGGGAAAAATGGACAAACAGATGAGACGCTGATGGGAAACCGGACACAGATGACACACTGATGGGAAAAACGGACAAGCAGATGAGACGCTGATGGGAAACCGGACACAGATGACGCTGATGGGAAAAAAGGACAAGCAGATGAGACGCTGATGCAAAACCGGACACAGATGACACACTGATGGGAAAAACGGACAAGCAGATGAGACGCTGATATAAAACCGGACACAGATGACACTGATGGGACAAATGGACAAGCAGATGAGACACTGATATAAAACCGGACACAGATGACACACTGATGGGAAAAATGGACAAGCAGATGAGACGCTGATATAAAAACAGACACACTGATGGGAAAAACAGAAACACTGACGAAACACGGATGTAAAAATGGACACGGATGACACTGATAGCAAAAATGGACAAACAGATGACAGACTGATGGTAAAAACAGAAACACTGACGAGACAATGATGTAAAAATGGACACGGATGAGACACTTAATGGTAAAAACAGACACACAAATGAGACACTGGAGGTAAAAATGGACACACTGATAATCCTGATGGAAAACACGGATGACACCGGTGCCAGTTTTTCCGGTACGTGTTCTACACCTGTCATATGAAGGAGGCCGGAGGCAGCAGAAGTCATCACAGTGAGGTCTTCTTCCCTTTCCAAGTCATTGGCTTGAGTTGTTTTTGAAGTTCCCAGCAGGTGTTCTGCTACAGTGTATTTACCAGCATCTGGGGGGTCAATAATCCAGAATCTGGATACATATTGTATCTCCTAACACCACAAATGAAGGATTAGTGAGAGGAATCACCAGAAGCGCCCCCTCCCCGGCCGGCAGCAGACTATAAAACCTTACTGGGCATTATAAAAGTGCTCAGTAACAGCACCACACCCAGGCATTTTTAATAAGTTAACACAATGCTAAAAATAACTTTGCATTAATGAGGTCACCCCTCCCTTGCAGAAACAATGTATAGTATAAATATATATTATATCCTTGCAGAAACAATGTATAGTATAAATATATATATACATCCTTGCAGAAACAATGTATAATATAAATATATATAGACATTGTGTAAGTAAATAAACACCTGGGCACACAGTATACAATGTCTCAGTCCTGCTTACATAATACATCAGGTTTGTGTTTGTGCTACAGCCTAGTTTCATCTCACCAGCCTGACAGCACATAAGTCAGTGCACAGTGCATACAAGCATAGGCAGCAATGCAGAGCAGGAGCACTACAGGGTTAATCCATGCACACTGTACTCACTATTACTCCAGGATTTCAGCAGATACTTGATACTGATCTCAAAGAACCCAGAGTCCTGCTGGCTGGCCATGTCTACTGTGCAGGGAGGCTTTTGCTGCACCTCCTCCTCCAAGCAGGTAGAGATATATGAGGAGGTGACTGACACCAAACCAGAGGTCAGCAAAGGAAATGAAGTCTGCAGATGGGTTTCACCTCTTCCTGCTAGGTAGAGACCTTATTAAAAAGCCATGAGATGCTTCTCCCAGTGTGCTGCTCCTCCTTCAGCCTGTGAGGATGATGCTTCTCCTTCACTGCAGACTCACTGTGGCTGATGATGATGATGATGAGGCTGGCACTGCAGCTTGTGCAGGGGGTGAGCACTGCTCAGACACCTTTTGTTCCATGGATGCAGCTGTGTGTTGAGAATGGCTCCTGCAGCTGACTTGTCTGCTTAAATCCTATTGCAATGGGGGGCTGGCAGGCAGATAGGCAGCCTGTGTATGCACCTCCTCCAGGGGACACGGAGCCTGGTGGCAGGGAGATCACAGCTGCTCTGCTGCTCCAGTGACTGGGATTGTCAGCTCTGCAGCCCAGGGTCCCCCTGCTGCCTCCCTGCCTTCCCCAGACTGCATCATGCTGCGGTGACTGCACCCATAGACCTGCTGCCAGTGACGTCCATGGACAGGCAGCAGCAGGCAGCACAGTCGCAGAAGGAAGCACTTGGCTTTGTGCTCTCATTTGCCAGCTACTGGAAGCACATGACATGTTCCAGGGCTGATGAGCTCCTCTCTGCTGCCTGCCTGCCAGGCTCAGTGCTGCCCACCTTCTATTACAGCCACCATTCATTTCCTGACTCACAGCTATGTCTACATGTCTGACAATGAGGAATGAGAACATCCACAGGGGATACAGTAGCCTGGAAATCAGAGACAGATAAAGGCTCATTCACACCCAGCAATTACTCTCTATAGGAACTCATTGGGACTAACTAGTATCTTGCACTCGATGGTCCTGATAACTGATCATCACTTGGATAGTCATTGTCTCTCCTCCCATAGGTCCATATTCCCATTTGATTCAATATACAGACAAGCTAAGGGATCGGCACAACGCGTTTCTGCCATACGTATCCACTAATAGTCAGCCGATTCCAAAAAGGTGAAAGTTTTCGCAAACAGATCGCCCATAAAATATACAGTATGTACATCGCTGTTCGATCTGGTCCCCACCACAGACGAATAAGCCTTGTGGAGGTATCGAGCAGCCTCGTTCTAAGGGATGAAAAAGCTTTTTCAATCCAGAAGTTTGAATTAAAAGCAAAGAAAATTCTTTACTGTGACTTCATTACTTCATGTACTGACGCGTTTCGAGTCTTGTCAGCTCGAATCAAAACGAGTTAGATTTTTTTATATTTTTTATAGGTGTAAAAAGTATCAGACTCGAAACACAGATATTTATTATTATGCCCATGCTACCTTTTAATGAAGTCAAAATAAAGAATTTTTGCTTTTAATGCATTTTGCTGGATCGAAAAACATTTTTCAACCCTTTGAGAAAAAAAAAAGTAAACTAAACCTATACGATAAAAATAAATCCCTTTTTTTCTACTTTCTTTTCCCAACAATGGATTCCTACAGAGACTGATGCACTCATACGTAAATCTGAGCCGATATGTTAAACTCTCCAGAACACAATGTGCATGTAACTATATATGTATGATACCATTATAACCATCAGCAGGCATCTTAAAGGGTTATTCCCCCCAAAAACAAGTTATCCTCAATCCATCTCCCCGATCCAGTCATTATCTATGGGACTTTTGAATTTAACGCTCAGCTATTTCCAGCAGTCCTATACCCAATGGATGCTCAATCCCTGCTCCACCTTCACTCCATTCAAAATGGAGCTGCAGAGCATCGATCTCGAGATCGCTGGTGGTCCCAGAGAGCTCATACCCCCAGCATTAAGCAAGTTATTCCCTATCTATATATAGGGAATAATTAGGTTTTGTTTTAAGGTGGGGCACAGGTTTAACTATTTAAGGAGATGGATACGGAAATGTTGTATTCTGGTTCCACTCTTTACTGCATTGGGAGGTGAAGGGGGCATCAGTAGAAGGGATATCACCAGCCGTCCACTCCTCACCCCCTGAGTCTGAAATTCTATGTAGACCACCATGTTGTCTATTACTAGAGCAATCCCCATGACAAGGCTTCTTTTTTTTTTGGACCAGAGCACGAAACGTTAAAAAAATGAAAAAAAAGAAAAATGTTAATTTTTGTAGCTATATAAACAGTACCCATCATGTCAGGGGCTGTATAATCTAAGTTTTCTTTTAATATATATTAGATTTTTACAGTATATACATTTATATCCTATTGATACTATATAGTAGACCAAAAGGAGTTGAAGCGGAAGAGGTGCAGTAAATATAAATAGTGTAAACCCCTTTAAAGGGAATCTGTCACCCCAATTTTGCCATATCAAATAAAGATATGGCTGAATAGTGCATCCCATAACAATGCTAACGGTAGGTACCCCCGTTTTTATATCAAAATACCTTTGTAAACTTCGGTTTTTGCGCTGTCAATCACGGTGGTCAGGTCAGGAGGGCGGCGTTTTCTCTTCCCCCCCCCCCCGCTCCTCGCATCAGTCACGTATCGGCTTCCCGCAATTGCGCAATTCAAATTCGGCCGGCGCATGCGCAGTGTGCTTTGTCCGACAGTAGGCATAGCATATAATCAGGACAGCGCATGCGCTACTCTTTCCTTGCCCCGGAAGTCGTCCAAGGGAAGCAGTCATTTCCGGGGCAAGGAAAGAGTAGCGCATGCGCTGTCCTGCCTGGAGATAACGCTGCCTCCTGAGCTTATTTTACATGGAAGGAGAGTTACCAGTGTGATGGCCGCTCTCTACTCTCACTGCAGAGCTGTGTGTGATTATACCTGACACATCTGCAGGTTCCTATCAGGTTCAGTTTCCATCTCACAGGCAGACAGGGTAAAGTACTGTTGCAATACAGTAGAGCTCAAGAGCTGCAAAAAATGTGTTTGCAAGAAGACAAAGTTCATTGCTCTTGTTCTGTGTTGGTTACTTGTCTCACACTGGTAACTCCCCCTTCATGTAAAATAAGATCTGGGAGGCAGAGTTTATCTTCCAGGCAGCATCCTCTGTAGAGCCTGTAAGAGGTCATTTACATATAAGAAAAACATGGATGTCTGTGGAATAAGACAACAGATTACAGATATCAGGGTATCATGTTATTCAACTTCCTATGACCTACATGCACATATAGACGGCTTAGAAGGATTGATCCTACTGACAGATTCCCTTTAAAAGTTGAAAACCCCCTTAATCTGTGAAGTTTGTTGATTTCTGAAGAAGTTGATGTTTTGAAGCTTGCAGACTTGGTTTGGAGAGGGCTTTGACCAATTGCGTAGCCCTGGATGTTAGGGTCCAGCCAAACATTTTAAAAAAGTTCAGTTTGAGTACCAGAACAGTACCCGAACCTGGAGCCCATTCAGATGAAAGGGGGAGGGCCAGAACATCTGTTGTTTGCTACACGGTCATCTGCATGCAGCGCGGCAAACACAGCTTCTTATTGCCGGTAAGATTACCAGCGGTCAGAGAGCTGCAGTTCTCATTGTGTCAGATGACAGCTTGAGCTACCAGCTGTGACCAGCGGTAAAACGTTTACCTCCAGTCACAGAATCGGCTGATGAGACAGTACTACTCCCATCAGCCGATGCCTGCTGCTGGGCACCTGCTGGGTGTGTTTTTTATTGACAATATGACAATAGGATTAGTAATGGAGAAGCATCTTATAGACGCCCCTCTATTACTAACCCCTAGTTTGATGTCACCTGACAATACAAACAGAGGGGCTGTTGGGATCAGATGTTACCTCTGCATCCTCTATGGTTATGATCTTTAAGGCTACGTTTCCACGATCAGCTTTTAGTGTTGCAGATTTTCTGCACCCATTAAGTAAAGTATGTTACTTACATTTTCCCAAAAATACGCAGAGTAAAAAAACTCACCGTGGGAACGTAGCCTAAGATAGAGCAAACCAAAAAACATGGATCAGGAATTAATTAACTCATTCTATAAAAGCTTGATCCAGATTGATGTAACTATCTCTTGGATCACGGTCAGACTCCTCTCGCCCAGCTAAACCAGATCTCACACTTTGCACTGATGAGGGGCAGTACCCCGAAACACTGTCTGCAAATTGAGATTTTGGATTTGGCTTTTATCCTAAGTTACGTGTGGGTCGATATTGAGTTTTAGGATTGCTACTTCCAATAGGTGGCGCTAGAGTTCTAGTCCTCTTCCTCAATGAAGAGGCGATTTGCATATTTCCCAGAGGAGCATTGCAAGACTTAAAGGTCTCCTCACCTTGGCATGTCACTCTCTGAAAGGAGAAATATTACCCCTCTATCCATGCAAATTGCCTCTTCAAACAAAGAGGACTTGTACTCTATAGCGCCACCTATTGGAAGTAGCAATCCTACAAGTCACAATCAACCCTTTAACGAGTCTTGTAATATGACTTAGGATAAAAGCCAAATCAGAAATATTACAAGACTCGTTAAAGGGTTGATTGTGACTTGTAGGATCGCTACTTCCAATAGGTGGCGCTATAGAGTACAAGTCCTCTTTGTTTGAAGAGGCAATTTGCATGTTAAAATTTCCCAGAGGAGCATTGCACGGCGAATAAGCCTCCTTACCTCGACACGCCAGAGCTGGTATGTCACTCTCCACAAGGAGAAACCTTACCCCCTAGACCCTCTATCCATGGTTATTTTTGTTGGCCCTCTATTTGCTTCCAATACACTGACATTTTTTTTTTAATGTTTCCTGCAGTCAACAGTTCCCAAATGATAGGATGCAAATAGAATAATGGTTACAAAGCTATTAATAATAATAATAATAATAATAATAATATTATGAATAATGGTAAATAACAGTTATTTTATTCATTTCAATATTACTGGAAAAAAAGAAATCTAATGTTATTAAAAAAGCAAACTTGCCGCAACTTCAGACAGGAACCAGGGAAACAATAAGCTACAGAACAGTTCATGGAATTTATGGTATTCTAAAGATACAAAATAAATACATATTGACAACATTTACATATCCCTCCACCCTGGAGCAAAATGAAATGTTCTAAAGAATGGACATACCAGAGCTGCGCTTCCTTTACCTCTGTGATTTATCACCATTCAAAATACACTTCTCTGTGCTCCGCTTCAGGAACCTACCTCCAGTACAACATGTGCCACGTAATCAAGGGAGGAATGGATCCCACTGCTGGGAGCCACCATAGTGCACAAGACACCACCGAAATCAGCGATTCTAATGGATATCTGCAGTGTCCAAGAGCCAGTCGCCACTTTTGCCGCATAGGATCCATGAAAGAAGAATCTTCCCTATAATAATTGGGTTACATCCCATCCCTACATCTGCCTATGCACCAATACTAGAAATTCTCAATTTTGCCTTTTGGTGAGCACTACGAACTAAGCCGGTGTATGGCTGGTTTCATACACAGCTCTTTGTAGAGGTCCATTTTTTGTGTTTTTTTCTTGTTTTTTGTTGTTCACAAAAGTTCTTCAATTATATCTTACAATTAAATGGGTTGCCTGGGTAAAATAAAAGCTTGCCCAAGTGGTTGGATCTGTGAAAAATAACACTTATTAATATTCACCTACCGGAACCCACCGGAATCCAGTGCTGCAATAGGAAGTGGTAATGTCACTATTCATCCAGCCACTTGAGATCTGTGATTGGTTGCAGCGTTTTTTTTTTCAATAATGCACTGCTCAAAGTCACTTGTTTGCCGCAGCCAATCACAGGATGCAGCGGTCTAGTGGCAGGTCGAAAGATAACGCCTGCACTTCCTGTGCCAGCGCAGACGATGGAGCGGTCCGTGCTGGGCCGAGCTGGCCAAGTTAGAGAAGTATTAGTAAATCTGTTATTTTCTACAGATCCAAACCCCTGGATCCCTTTAAAAGTCGATAAATATAAAACACTAGAAAGCAAGCATTTGGGTTTGTAGCATATTGGGGTCCGTAGCGTAATAAAAACACAGCACAATGGGTTATCGAAAGAGATTTTTTTTTTGCTCTTCCCTTTGGCTTCATTTTGGGAATAGAACAATGTCAGGAAAAAGTGCACACACAAAATAAAAATAATACAGTATAAATTTGCCAAACAAAAGCAAAAAAAACCACTAGAAACTAGCATTTTTTTTTCCAAGATGTGTTTAAAAATGTTGAAAAAGAAGTATGTGTGAGGAAGCTTGTTATAAATGTAGAGGATGGCAAGTACAGAGACCCGGACAACACATCAGGCGCTAATCCGCCGTATCCAATCACCCAGTGCATCACTACAGAACTCAGGACCAATGAGCACAAGTACAAACTGAAGAAAGATCCCACTAAAATTGTTATTTTATTACATGAGTAATTTGTGTTACACTGCTTAACCCCTTCTGTTTGCAAACAAGAAACTTGAGATCTGTCCTCAAACACCTTTCGAATTGAAAAATCTTGACAAGAACTTCACCAAAACTGCTTTAGTGATAGATACACAGTATAATACGCACCTTCTCAGAACAGAAAAAATGCCCATAGCAGACTGCAAGTATGCACTTTACATTATAAAAGGTGAACATTTACCTGTGCCGACAATAACTGATCGCACCAGAGGTGGATTCAATATTAGGCGAATGTTCTAACATGTACGTGAAAAAATTGTACTAGTGTTGTGCACTAGTGTGTCATCTATGTGTCATCTGTGTGTCCGTTTCTACCAGTGTGTCATTCATGTGTCCGTTTTTACCATCAGTGTGTCATCCTTGTGTCCGATTTTGCTAGTGTGTCATTCATGTGTCCGTTTTTTACCATCAGTGTGTCATCCTTGTGTCCGTTTTTACCATCAGTGTGTCATTCATGTGTCCGTTTTTACCATCAGTGTGTCATCCGTGTGTCCGTTTTTACCACCGTGTGTCATCCGTGTCCATTTTTGCCACCAGTGTGTCATCCGTGTGTTCGTTTTCACCATCAGTGTGTCATCCGTGTGTCCGTTTTCACCATCAGTGTGTCATCCGTGTGTCCGTTTTCACCATCAGTGTGTCATCCGTGTGTCCATTTCTACCATCCGAGTGTCTTCCGTGTGTCCGTTTTTGCCATCAGTGGGTCATCCATGTGTCCGTTTTTTGCCAGTGTGTCATCCGTGTGTCCGTTTTTTGCCAGTGTGTCATCCATGTGTCTGTTTTTGCCACCAGTGTGTCATCCGTGTGTCTGTTTCTACCATCAGTGTGTCATCCGTGTGTCCGTTTTTTGCCAGTGTGTCATCCATGTGTCTGTTTTTGCCACCAGTGTGTCATCCGTGTGTCCGTTTCTACCATCAGTGTGTCATCCATGTGTCCGTTTTTTGCCAGTGTGTCATCCATGTGTCTGTTTTTGCCACCAGTGTGTCATCCATGTGTCCGTTTTTTGCCAGTGTGTCATCCATGTGTTTGTTTTTGCCACCAGTGTGTCATCCATGTGTCCGTTTTTTGCCAGTGTGTCATCCATGTGTCTGTTTTTGCCACCAGTGTGTCATCCATGTGTCCGTTTCTACCATCAGAGTGTCATCCGTGTGTCCGTTTTTTGCCAGTGTGTCATCCATGTGTCTGTTTTTGCCACCAGTGTGTCATCCGTGTGTCCGTTTCTACCATCAGTGTGTCATCCATGTGTCCGTTTTTTGCCAGTGTGTCATCCATGTGTCTGTTTTTGCCACCAGTGTGTCATCCGTGTGTCCGTTTCTACCATCAGTGTGTCATCCATGTGTCCGTTTTTTGCCAGTGTGTCATCCATGTGTCTGTTTTTGCCACCAGTGTGTCATCCATATGTACGTTTTTTGCCAGTGTGTCATCCATGTGTCTGTTTTTGCCACCAGTGTGTCATCCGTGTGTCCGTTTCTACCATCAGTGTGTCATCCGTGTGTCCGTTTTTGCCAGTGTCATCCATGTGTCTGTTTTTTGCCAGTGTGTCATCCATGTGTCTGTTTTTGCCACCAGTGTGTCATCCGTGTGTCTGTTTCTACCACCAGTGTGTCATCCGTGTGTCTGTTTCTACCATCAGTGTGTCATCCGTGTGTCCGTTTTTTACCAGTGTGTCATCCGTGTGTCTGTTTCTACCACCAGTGTGTCATCCGTGTGTCTGTTTCTACCATCAGTGTGTCATCCGTGTGTCCGTTTTTTACCAGTGTGTCATCCGTGTGTCTGTTTCTACCACCAGTGTGTCATCCGTGTGTCTGTTTCTACCATCAGTGTGTCATCCGTGTGTCCGTTTTTTACCAGTGTGTCATCCATGTGTCTGTTTTTGCCACCAGTGTGTCATCCGTGTGTCCGTTTTTACCACCAGTTGTCATCAGTGTTTTTCACGGATGGATAAAGAAATAAATGACACAGCTTCTTCTATACGTCACAATGTTAAACACGGAGAGCACACGAACTGTACACTGATGCCATCCATGTGCTGTACATGTTTTTCACGGACCCATAGACTTGTGTTGGCCTTTGTCATCTGTGCTGCCGGAAAAAAAAACAGACATGTCTCCGTGTGTTTTTCAGGGGCAAATGGTCCGTGAAAAACAAGGACATGTGACCAGAGGCATAGATTATAATGGGTACGTGTTGCAGCCGTGAAAAAAAACGTATACATGCAACACGGCCATGTGAATGAAGCCTACCAAAAACACCGCACTTAAAGATGTAGGCCCCAATGAAAGACTTGTAACAGGGCTCCTACTACAACATACCATTTATAATACTTGTGTCTTCTTGGATAGTAGAGGCATTTTTTGATCAGGGCATCACGGCCAGGTACAACGTACAGCTCCCTCGTGCCCAATACCACCAAGCACAAAAAGATTTCTAGATGAAATATAGCTGGATTGTTCTTATTTGACCAACAAACCACATTTTTGTCAACTACTATGTAAAGGAAAAACAGAGCAGAGACAAGACTGATGACTATGGACAATTCATAAAGAGGCAAAAAAAAAAAAATGTTATTCCCGAAACCACTGTAAGCGTAGGTGAAATAAGACACTCCCCAATCGCTATCCTCTCCGGGTCCCAGCTCCGTTCCTCTCCTCTTCTGATCCGCCGGATCACACAGGGGTTAGTGTGATCTGGAAGTCACTTTTACCATTCCGTCTATGGAGCCTCATTCTGCATCTTAATGCATCTACACATATTTAGGATGGTTGAGGGACTACGTTCTGTCGGGAGGGTTTCTTTAGCTAATAAGCGACTTTCATTATCGGAATCAATCAGTAGATTTTAATTTATTCAGTCGAAAAAAGACCAAATTTTGCAGTCGGCACCACAGGTCTCTGTGTCTGGTCGACCCTGTAGGAAAGGACGGCAGCTCCTCAAGGACGAGGATGGAGTCTGGGCACTTGGAGTTTCCATTCAATCATTATATACACATTATGGCTCTATGCTACACTGAGTAATACCGCCACTGGCCGTCACCGCTCAGATGGTCTCCGCTATATGTATCCTGGCCGATCACAATGTTACCAGGCAGCATTTTGTGCCAGCTCCTGCGATCTAATTCCTGTACAGACTCCCGACAGCTAAATTAGGACCATTATCTCCTGTCTACGGCCCCCTATTACTCAGAAGCTTCAAACATTCGGCTGCTTTTTATTGCATTATTGAATTTTCAGTCCTTGGAAGTAAAAGAGAAAGATAAGCAACCCGGACCTGGACCACTCATGGATGCAAACGGGGTCCATAGTGCAGCCATATCCCACCAGTAAATGCTGCAACATGTGGATATCTATAATGGAGGAATGGTGCATATTATCTATATATACACAAGGCCCCATGCAGAGAGCAGTACATTATCTCTGTTCATGTCTGTTTACCCATCAGGCCTCCTTCACATGTCCGTGCTTCCGGTACGTGTTTTATTTCACAGGTACCACACATACCCAGTATAACCCATGTTGCTATGCGCATGTCCATTTTTTTTCCGGCGGCACGGATGACACAGGCCAATACAAATCTACGGGTCAGCGAAAAACACGTATGGTATCTGTGTGCTGACCGTGCTTAACAATGGAAAGTATACAAGAAGCATTGTCATTTCTTTCTGTGTCCATACAGGAAAAACATGGAAGACAGTGATGGTAAAAACGGACACACGGGTGACACACTGATGGGACAAATGGACAAGCAGATGAGACGCTGATGCAAAACCGGACACAGATGACACTGATGTGAAAAATGGACAAGCAGATGAGACGCTGATGCAAAACCGGACACAGATGACACACTGATGGGAAAAATGGACAAACAGATGAGACGCTGATGGGAAACCGGACACAGATGACACACTGATGGGAAAAACGGACAAGCAGATGAGACGCTGATGGGAAACCGGACACAGATGACGCTGATGGGAAAAAAGGACAAGCAGATGAGACGCTGATGCAAAACCGGACACAGATGACACACTGATGGGAAAAACGGACAAGCAGATGAGACGCTGATATAAAACCGGACACAGATGACACTGATGGGACAAATGGACAAGCAGATGAGACACTGATATAAAACCGGACACAGATGACACACTGATGGGAAAAATGGACAAGCAGATGAGACGCTGATATAAAAACAGACACACTGATGGGAAAAACAGAAACACTGACGAAACACGGATGTAAAAATGGACACGGATGACACTGATAGCAAAAATGGACAAACAGATGACAGACTGATGGTAAAAACAGAAACACTGACGAGACAATGATGTAAAAATGGACACGGATGAGACACTTAATGGTAAAAACAGACACACAAATGAGACACTGGAGGTAAAAATGGACACACTGATAATCCTGATGGAAAACACGGATGACACCGGTGCCAGTTTTTCCGGTACGTGTTCTACACCTGTCATATGAAGGAGGCCGGAGGCAGCAGAAGTCATCACAGTGAGGTCTTCTTCCCTTTCCAAGTCATTGGCTTGAGTTGTTTTTGAAGTTCCCAGCAGGTGTTCTGCTACAGTGTATTTACCAGCATCTGGGGGGTCAATAATCCAGAATCTGGATACATATTGTATCTCCTAACACCACAAATGAAGGATTAGTGAGAGGAATCACCAGAAGCGCCCCCTCCCCGGCCGGCAGCAGACTATAAAACCTTACTGGGCATTATAAAAGTGCTCAGTAACAGCACCACACCCAGGCATTTTTAATAAGTTAACACAATGCTAAAAATAACTTTGCATTAATGAGGTCACCCCTCCCTTGCAGAAACAATGTATAGTATAAATATATATATATATCCTTGCAGAAACAATGTATAGTATAAATATATATATACATCCTTGCAGAAACAATGTATAATATAAATATATATAGACATTGTGTAAGTAAATAAACACCTGGGCACACAGTATACAATGTCTCAGTCCTGCTTACATAATACATCAGGTTTGTGTTTGTGCTACAGCCTAGTTTCATCTCACCAGCCTGACAGCACATAAGTCAGTGCACAGTGCATACAAGCATAGGCAGCAATGCAGAGCAGGAGCACTACAGGGTTAATCCATGCACACTGTACTCACTATTACTCCAGGATTTCAGCAGATACTTGATACTGATCTCAAAGAACCCAGAGTCCTGCTGGCTGGCCATGTCTACTGTGCAGGGAGGCTTTTGCTGCACCTCCTCCTCCAAGCAGGTAGAGATATATGAGGAGGTGACTGACACCAAACCAGAGGTCAGCAAAGGAAATGAAGTCTGCAGATGGGTTTCACCTCTTCCTGCTAGGTAGAGACCTTATTAAAAAGCCATGAGATGCTTCTCCCAGTGTGCTGCTCCTCCTTCAGCCTGTGAGGATGATGCTTCTCCTTCACTGCAGACTCACTGTGGCTGATGATGATGATGATGAGGCTGGCACTGCAGCTTGTGCAGGGGGTGAGCACTGCTCAGACACCTTTTGTTCCATGGATGCAGCTGTGTGTTGAGAATGGCTCCTGCAGCTGACTTGTCTGCTTAAATCCTATTGCAATGGGGGGCTGGCAGGCAGATAGGCAGCCTGTGTATGCACCTCCTCCAGGGGACACGGAGCCTGGTGGCAGGGAGATCACAGCTGCTCTGCTGCTCCAGTGACTGGGATTGTCAGCTCTGCAGCCCAGGGTCCCCCTGCTGCCTCCCTGCCTTCCCCAGACTGCATCATGCTGCGGTGACTGCACCCATAGACCTGCTGCCAGTGACGTCCATGGACAGGCAGCAGCAGGCAGCACAGTCGCAGAAGGAAGCACTTGGCTTTGTGCTCTCATTTGCCAGCTACTGGAAGCACATGACATGTTCCAGGGCTGATGAGCTCCTCTCTGCTGCCTGCCTGCCAGGCTCAGTGCTGCCCACCTTCTATTACAGCCACCATTCATTTCCTGACTCACAGCTATGTCTACATGTCTGACAATGAGGAATGAGAACATCCACAGGGGATACAGTAGCCTGGAAATCAGAGACAGATAAAGGCTCATTCACACCCAGCAATTACTCTCTATAGGAACTCATTGGGACTAACTAGTATCTTGCACTCGATGGTCCTGATAACTGATCATCACTTGGATAGTCATTGTCTCTCCTCCCATAGGTCCATATTCCCATTTGATTCAATATACAGACAAGCTAAGGATCGGCACAACGCGTTTCTGCCATACGTATCCACTAATAGTCAGCCGATTCCAAAAAGGTGAAAGTTTTCGCAAACAGATCGCCCATAAAATATACAGTATGTACATCGCTGTTCGATCTGGTCCCCACCACAGACGAATAAGCCTTGTGGAGGTATCGAGCAGCCTCGTTCTAAGGGATGAAAAAGCTTTTTCAATCCAGAAGTTTGAATTAAAAGCAAAGAAAATTCTTTACTGTGACTTCATTACTTCATGTACTGACGCGTTTCGAGTCTTGTCAGCTCGAATCAAAACGAGTTAGATTTTTTTATATTTTTTATAGGTGTAAAAAGTATCAGACTCGAAACACAGATATTTATTATTATGCCCATGCTACCTTTTAATGAAGTCAAAATAAAGAATTTTTGCTTTTAATGCATTTTGCTGGATCGAAAAACATTTTTCAACCCTTTGAGAAAAAAAAAAGTAAACTAAACCTATACGATAAAAATAAATCCCTTTTTTTCTACTTTCTTTTCCCAACAATGGATTCCTACAGAGACTGATGCACTCATACGTAAATCTGAGCCGATATGTTAAACTCTCCAGAACACAATGTGCATGTAACTATATATGTATGATACCATTATAACCATCAGCAGGCATCTTAAAGGGTTATTCCCCCCAAAAACAAGTTATCCTCAATCCATCTCCCCGATCCAGTCATTATCTATGGGACTTTTGAATTTAACGCTCAGCTATTTCCAGCAGTCCTATACCCAATGGATGCTCAATCCCTGCTCCACCTTCACTCCATTCAAAATGGAGCTGCAGAGCATCGATCTCGAGATCGCTGGTGGTCCCAGAGAGCTCATACCCCCAGCATTAAGCAAGTTATTCCCTATCTATATATAGGGAATAATTAGGTTTTGTTTTAAGGTGGGGCACAGGTTTAACTATTTAAGGAGATGGATACGGAAATGTTGTATTCTGGTTCCACTCTTTACTGCATTGGGAGGTGAAGGGGGCATCAGTAGAAGGGATATCACCAGCCGTCCACTCCTCACCCCCTGAGTCTGAAATTCTATGTAGACCACCATGTTGTCTATTACTAGAGCAATCCCCATGACAAGGCTTCTTTTTTTTTTGGACCAGAGCACGAAACGTTAAAAAAATGAAAAAAAAGAAAAATGTTAATTTTTGTAGCTATATAAACAGTACCCATCATGTCAGGGGCTGTATAATCTAAGTTTTCTTTTAATATATATTAGATTTTTACAGTATATACATTTATATCCTATTGATACTATATAGTAGACCAAAAGGAGTTGAAGCGGAAGAGGTGCAGTAAATATAAATAGTGTAAACCCCTTTAAAGGGAATCTGTCACCCCAATTTTGCCATATCAAATAAAGATATGGCTGAATAGTGCATCCCATAACAATGCTAACGGTAGGTACCCCCGTTTTTATATCAAAATACCTTTGTAAACTTCGGTTTTTTGCGCTGTCAATCACGGTGGTCAGGTCAGGAGGGCGGCGTTTTCTCTTCCCCCCCCCCCGCTCCTCGCATCAGTCACGTATCGGCTTCCCGCAATTGCGCAATTCAAATTCGGCCGGCGCATGCGCAGTGTGCTTTGTCCGACAGTAGGCATAGCATATAATCAGGACAGCGCATGCGCTACTCTTTCCTTGCCCCGGAAGTCGTCCAAGGGAAGCAGTCATTTCCGGGGCAAGGAAAGAGTAGCGCATGCGCTGTCCTGCCTGGAGATAACGCTGCCTCCTGAGCTTATTTTACATGGAAGGAGAGTTACCAGTGTGATGGCCGCTCTCTACTCTCACTGCAGAGCTGTGTGTGATTATACCTGACACATCTGCAGGTTCCTATCAGGTTCAGTTTCCATCTCACAGGCAGACAGGGTAAAGTACTGTTGCAATACAGTAGAGCTCAAGAGCTGCAAAAAATGTGTTTGCAAGAAGACAAAGTTCATTGCTCTTGTTCTGTGTTGGTTACTTGTCTCACACTGGTAACTCCCCCTTCATGTAAAATAAGATCTGGGAGGCAGAGTTTATCTTCCAGGCAGCATCCTCTGTAGAGCCTGTAAGAGGTCATTTACATATAAGAAAAACATGGATGTCTGTGGAATAAGACAACAGATTACAGATATCAGGGTATCATGTTATTCAACTTCCTATGACCTACATGCACATATAGACGGCTTAGAAGGATTGATCCTACTGACAGATTCCCTTTAAAAGTTGAAAACCCCCTTAATCTGTGAAGTTTGTTGATTTCTGAAGAAGTTGATGTTTTGAAGCTTGCAGACTTGGTTTGGAGAGGGCTTTGACCAATTGCGTAGCCCTGGATGTTAGGGTCCAGCCAAACATTTTAAAAAAGTTCAGTTTGAGTACCAGAACAGTACCCGAACCTGGAGCCCATTCAGATGAAAGGGGGAGGGCCAGAACATCTGTTGTTTGCTACACGGTCATCTGCATGCAGCGCGGCAAACACAGCTTCTTATTGCCGGTAAGATTACCAGCGGTCAGAGAGCTGCAGTTCTCATTGTGTCAGATGACAGCTTGAGCTACCAGCTGTGACCAGCGGTAAAACGTTTACCTCCAGTCACAGAATCGGCTGATGAGACAGTACTACTCCCATCAGCCGATGCCTGCTGCTGGGCACCTGCTGGGTGTGTTTTTTATTGACAATATGACAATAGGATTAGTAATGGAGAAGCATCTTATAGACGCCCCTCTATTACTAACCCCTAGTTTGATGTCACCTGACAATACAAAGGTGACATTAACCCCACAAATAGGAACCCCACTTGCCAGCATCACAGAGCAAATGGGAAGAGCCGGGCAAAGCTGCAGAATTGGCACATCTGATAGATGCACCTTTTCTTCGGTGGCTGCGGGCTGCTATTTTTAGGCTGGGGGGCAATATCCATGGCCCCTTACCAGCCTGAGAGCATCAGCCCCTAGCTTTTTGCTTTAGATTTGCTGGTTATCGAAAATGGGGGGGGCGCACTGTTGTTTTAAATTATTTATTTAAATAATTATAAAAAAAATGGTATGGGGACCCCTCTATTCTTGATTAACAGCCATGTTGGTTATCAAAATTATAAAAATAGTCCACTCTCATCAGTGGCGCCTGCTCTCGCTATTAGTAGCAGCAGCAGGCGTAGACTGATGGGAGTAATACTCACATCAGCACAAGCTTTTGTGACCAGAGGTAAACAATTTACTGCCGGTCACAGCTGCTGGCTGTCAGGTGAACCGCAGCTCTCTGACCAGCAGTAATGATCTTACCGCCGATCAAAGCAGCCGGTGTTTCTCGCACTGTCATGCAGTAGTAAACAGTAACACGGACTTCAGCTATCACTACTCAGCAGTGAATGAGGTCACAAGGCTGGCCAGCTGTCATCTGTATGGAAAGCTGATGAATTATGTCACCATTTTACTTTTGCTTTCTAAAACGGATGACACAACGGAGGATCAAAGGGCAAGATAAGTAATATATGAAAATCCCTTTCACAAAGTGCAAAATATTTTGGGACAGATTTACTGAGCTAAATGTGCACCACATATACTGTATTATTTGCCATGGTCGGGTTCAGACAGCTGTATTGAAAATTAGGCAAGTCGCGTCGGCAAATTGCAGACCTGACTGACTCAATGTGCAGCTGCGTGTGCTCGTCTTCCAGAGCTGCCATTCATTCCATGCATTACGTAAAATGGAGTAAAGTAGTGCAAGCTGTAATTTTTATATATCGCCCATATATACTGGCACATCAGCTATAATGACAATATGCCACACATGGACCAGTTATACACTCTTAGACCAGATGCAGACGGGTGTATTTCACAGTCTATATATAAATCAGTGTCAGGACTGACCACAGGTCTCCCGGACCAAACTTACCGCCTCGTACACTTCTATGATGCTTTCTGTTTGGTAGACCTGCGGTCAGTCCGGACTCTGGGATGCGTATACAGACCGTGACGTATGCCCGTCTGAACCCAGCCTCAAACCCATTGGTGTCTCAGTCAGCAGGGGTGTGGTTTTTGAAATACACCAAAATTTGACCAAAAATTTTCACACAAAGCTGACTAATCTGTGGTATAAACTGAAGGTCCATTCACAGCAAAATTATCGTGAATGAGCAATTCCTTGGACACTCGTTTCTTGAAAATCTTGCAGTCTAAATTGCCGATCACCAGAGCAAAACACTTGTTTGTCGGGTGAAACAATCTTTTGTGCGGAGATCATTGTTTTTGGCAGCTCATCGTCCTGTGTAAATGGGATCTTCGCTGCCAAGAGCAATGGCAGCCTGTGTCAGGTATAAACGATCCTTTATAACCGTCTAAGGATGCTAAACATAACCAGCATGAGACTCAAGTGAAGACTGTCTAGTCTAAGTTTACACTTTCAACAGACTAGACCGTTTTAGTACATCTGCCCCATTGTGTAGCATGAAAGCCAAGAAAACGCCCGCACCTTCAATCATGCGGAAAGCAAAGATACATTTTTTCCATAGACAATAACAAAAACAAAATAACCAGCATATCTGTCTGCATAGCATAGAACAGACAGGACACGGCACGAGGTGAAAAAAGGATTCTCAGCCTTTTACTGCAAATGATCTAATGTAAACCAACGTCTAGACCAGGGGTCGGCAATGTGAGTCACTCTTGCTGCTGGAATCTAGTCATACAGCATACGGGTCTTTTATATGGACAGCATGGGTTCCCTCTATACAGTACGCATGACCTCTTAAAAAGTAACCGGTTATCACAGACACACCGGTAGAGATCTGTGAGCGTCCCTGATTGGTGTCCCCCATTCTCTTTTGGACACTGAACAGCTGCTAGGAGAAGTTGAGTGGAACGGCTGGTTGTGAATGCAACCCTCTCATACTTTCCGCAGCATGTCAATTTCTCTTGCAGGTATGTGTAGCCCTGGTATTTAAGGTACACAATACCAGGAGGATGAGTGGAGAGGTAACGGTTAAGGGCTCCACATGACATCACATACACTTCGGACACACCCAGCAGGGGTGTAGAGGGGTGTGGTTTTTAGCACAAGAGAGTCTGAAGTTCTCCTGAGGTGGAGGGAGAGAGAAGGAGTGCCTGTCTGGAGCACCAAGATTCCTGTCGATTCAGAGAGACAGTACAGTAGTGGAGGCTAGTACAGGTGAGCCAGTTCACCTTAGCCTAGTCAGTGCTGAGATTGAGAGTTTGAGCAAGTCGAAGGGCACAGTGGAAGGAATTCAGAAGTGCTTTAGGATTGGAGAAGTCCTGCACATTGTCACCGGTCACTGGAGACCGAAGCATCACTACAGCTTCACGCATAGTGGTAAAAGAACCAGAGGCTTACTGAACCTTAGGTTACAGAAAGCAGCCCTAGAAGTGTCGGTACGTAACAGGGGTCAGGGAGAGTGAGAACCTTGAGCCTGATCAGCAAAAACAGGAACTCAGCCCTCTCAAAAGAAGGCTCCGACCACAAAACTGACTGGGCAGTACAGCTTTGAAATAGCTGGAGTTTATTGGAGTGAACTACGCTTTACGCTGGTTGGACTCATCATCATTGGAAAGTTAAGGAGGCCCCTACCTTGCTCAGCCGTTGCCTCAAAACTCATCCTCCATCAACCCCATCAGCCTCCCTGGGACCTGTCTTACCATCTGACAAGTAAAAGGTATGGAAAGACGCTGACGGTGTGAGACTGAGTTATTTAATTGCATGCCTGCACAACCCCCACCATAACTATCGACCTGAGGGAAGAGTCCCACCTGTAGGGGACCCGACATCTAGCTGCCACACCATCCCCTCAGAGATCTACAGCAGCGCTGGTACAAATTACCAGAGAACTACAGGTGGCGTCACGAACTGTAAATATAACAAATCCCCTGTAAATATTCCCCCAAACATACGCCAGACCGCCAGGGCCACAGACCGAGCCACCGCTACCCGTGACAACCCCATAGACTTCCATGGGCTCGGCTCTGAGTACCCCATTGCCCTGGTAATCCACAATTGTGGTGGCGGGTCGATACAAACTTTGGCGTCACGAACAGGATACGAAACTTGCAGCATTGCGAGCCCTGTGTGCCTGTGGAGTGTTTTGGTGAAAAAGACTGTTGCTGTTGTTTGGCGCCAAATACCGCCATATTTGCCGCCAGATTCGCGCCCTAAGGCGCTGGAGAAGAAGGTGGGCGTACCTGAAAGAGCGCGCAAAGTCTTGGACACGCCCCCGGCTCTGACTCAGCGGCAGGTCCTGCAACAGGAAGTGAACGCTCTGACATCAGAGCGCCTGCGACGAAGGTCCTGTTCCCACTGCTGTGCCTGTGAAATAGCAGCGTCTGAAACCGGTAGGCTCCGTTTAACCAAGGGGGCGCTAAGATGTCACAACAACCGGCTGACAGTGTGGCCCCAGCCAGAGGCCCCAATCCCGCACCGCCTGGTATTGTAGCGCCAGATGGGGGCGCAGGCCCCGCACCCAGTCCGGTAGTCCCGATCATGCCACTAACGCTCCCATATATGCCTGGGGCGAAATGGCTTCCCCAGTACAGCGGTGAGCCAGGCACATTAGCAGGCTTCAAGCGGAAGTTATGCAGCATCCTAGAAATGTACTCCATGCCTGAGAGACAAAAAGCTGCTGTGCTAATAGGGCAGCTAACTGGCGCTGCTGAGAGGGAAGTGGAGACTTGGGATACCGTTGATCAGGAGTCGGTACCTGCGATCTTCCTTAAGCTGCATGCCATATTTGAAGACCACACAGAAACGGATCTCCGGATGGCCTTCTATCACTGTTCACAACAGCCAGGTGACAGCATCCGGGACTACGCTTGCCGACTACAAGGAGCCCTGAGAGCTCTTAAGCAGATTAATAATTTAAATGCTATCGATGAGAATAAGATGCTGAAAGAGCAATTTATACAGGGATTGAGATCCCAAGAGGAACGCAGAACTGTAAACTGGTGGTCCTTAGATCATCCGGATGCTACCTTTGATGCCCTAAAGGACATGGCAATAAAAGGGCTGCGGCCCCTGGGCAAACCTGAGGTGGCAACCCAACATCATCAGGCTGAAGTCACTCTGGAACCGGCAGTAACCCCCTGTTCCCCGTTAGTGGCCGAAGCGAAAGCGCAGGTGACACCTCCCAGTGAATTGGATTGTCTGCGCTCAGAGGTGCGCCAGCTGACTAAAAATTTGGCTGCTGTGATGAGTGCCCTGCAGCTGCGGAAAGAGGAGGAAGGGAAGATCTTGTTAGCTGACTGCCCAGAAGACGTCCCGTGGATGCACCGGAGAAGAAGGAAGACGTTGCCCCCCCGGAGGAGGACAACGCCACCCCCAGGAGCGACCTCTGATCAACACCCTCCTCGTCGAGAGATCATCTGTTACCGATGCAACCGGAAAGGTCATCTGTCTCCACAGTGTCCTTTAAACGGGCAGAACCTGGGTCCGAGGGCCAACACCCAGGAGAATACCCGTCAGGCCCCCTAGACTGGAACCGCAGGTATGTGGGTGGGCGACCCTACCTGTCTATCATCCTAGATGGTATTGCTGTTCCGGCATTGTTAGACACTGGGTCCCAGGTGACCCTAATACCTGATGCCCTATATACTAAGTACTGGTCAATGGACAGTCTTAAACCCCCGAGCCCTGACTTTACCGTGTATGCTTCTAATGGTCTTCCTGTAGAAGTACTCGGGACAAAATGTGTAGATGTGAAGGTGGGCAGAGAGGAGTTGAAAGACCAGGGGCTTCTGGTAGTAAAGACTGTAAATGAGGAGAACAGTTTAAACATAATTTTGGGTACTAACATTATCAGTAATTGTTTGGGAGAAGTTGTGTTCTTACTCCAACAGCTCGCTGAGATTGCCCGACCAAGGCAGAAAGGAGTAATCCAAAGAGAGATCCGGGCCCTGGTGTGTCAGCAGCAAGCGAAGCTTACAGACGGCGAAATTGGTAATGTACGGGTCACTGACTCGGATCCTATTGTGATACCCCCAATGAGTGAAATGATCATCTGGTGCAGGGCAGCCATAGGTTTGAGAGGACAGAACTACCAAGCTGTAGTAGAACCCCACCATTCAGAACATAGACCTACACTTATGACTGCTAGGGGAGTAGTAGAAGTGGTGAATGGAAGAGTACCGGTACGGCTTCTCAATTGGGGAGATGATGAGGTAAACTTACCCCGTTATGCAACCATTGCTAAACTACATGCTGTCGACAATAATTCTATTCTCCCGGCTGAGTCCTTAGACTCCTGTCAAATAGCGGAGGACAATGACCCAGCAACCCAGGTGGCGGAATGGTGTCAACAGCTCCATGTTGGGACGGACACCACTCCCGCTCACCAGAAGCAAGGGGTATTACGGGTGGTGCAAGAGTATGCCCAAGTGTTTAGCAAGCACCCACTTGATTTTGGGGTAATTAAGGGAGTCCAACATCATATCCCTACAGGCAGTCATCCTCCCATCAAGGAGCGGTACAGGCCTATACCCCCAGCCCATTATCAGAAGGCTAAAGAAATGTTGCATGATATGAAGAAAGCCGGGGTGATAAGGGATAGTTGTAGCCCCTGGGCAGCACCTCTAGTCCTGGTTAGAAAGAAAGATGGTAGTATGAGAATGTGTGTGGATTACAGGCAGGTGAACCGCATAACACACAAGGATGCATACCCGTTACCACGTATAGAGGAATCATTAGCTGCTCTGAAAACGGCTAACTACTTTTCTACCCTCGATCTGACTAGTGGTTACTGGCAAGTGGCTGTGGCTGAGGAGGATCGTGAGAAAACTGCTTTCACCACCCCAATGGGGCTCTGTGAGTTCGACAGAATGCCGTTTGGGCTCAGTAGTGCCCCAGGAACATTTCAGAGAGTGATGGAAAACTGTCTGGGACATCTCAATTTTGAAACCGTGCTGCTATACTTAGACGACGTCATCGTGTATTCCAAGACATATGAGGACCATCTGAAGCACCTGGCAGAAGTATTTGAATCCCTGTCCAGGTACGGGATGAAGTTGAAACCCTCAAAATGCCATCTACTCAAACAGAAGGTACAATACTTGGGGCACATCGTCAGTTCGGAAGGAGTAGCGCCGGACCCGGAGAAAGTCACCGCCATCCAGAAGTGGCCGGAGCCAAAGAACTTTAAGGAAGTGCGACAGTTCCTGGGACTAACGGGTTACTACAGAAGGTTCGTGAAAGATTACACGAAGAAGGCAGCCCCTTTACAGGACCTCCTAGTAGGACAATCCCTAAAGAGTAGAAACCCTCCCTTTAATTGGGGTAAAGAACAGGCTGAAGCATTCCAAAAGATGAAAGAGATCCTTACAGGTGATGAGATCTTAACCATCCTGATTACAGCCAACCGTTCCTGCTGTACACCGACGCCAGTAATGAAGGTTTGGGAGCAGTTCTCAGTCAGAAGCAGAATGGCCAGGAAAAAGTCATCGCATATGCCAGCAGAAAACTCAGGCCAACTGAGAGGAATCCGGAAAATTATAGCAGCTTCAAGCTGGAGTTTCTGGCGCTGGTCTGGGCCATTACTGAAAGATTTAAGCATTATCTGGCCTCCAATCAGTTCACTGCGTTTACAGATAACAACCCCTTAACGCACCTGGAAACCGCCAAGCTGGGTGCCATGGAGCAGCGTTGGATGGCTCGGTTGTCCAATTACCAGTTTACTATCAAGTACCGGGCAGGCCGAAAGAATGCTAATGCCGACGCATTGTCCCGAATGCCGCATGACTCTGACACGGAAGAAGAATCGGACGACCTGGAAGAAATTGAGCTACCTGCGTTCCATCGAAATGGGGTAGTCCACGAGCATCGAGTCAACAGAAAGCAGTATGGTGCAACATTAAATCCCTTACCCCATCACAGCTGGAAAGACACTCAGGACAGCGATCCAGTGGTCAGCCGTATTAAGGAGTTGTTAAGACAGGAAGGTTCCTCTTTGGAAAAGGATGCACCTATGTCAGCAAAGCTCCTGTGGAACGAGAGAAGCAGGTTGTTCCTATACCGTGAGAAGTTGTGCAGGAGATACGTCAACCCCAGAACCCATGAGATGGTCTGGCAAATAGTGGTCCCCAAGGCAGACGTCCCAATGGTGTTGGAAGCATACCATGATCAAGCAGGACACTTTGGCTGGAGAAAGCTGGAGACCCTGTTGAGGTGCCGGTTCTACTGGGTAGGGATGCGCAGCTCCATTGAGAGGTGGTGTCGGAACTGTGGACCCTGTGGTCTCAGACGAAAGGACTACGGTAGTCAGAAGGCGCCCTGCAACCTATCCGGACGACTCGCCCCTTGGAGATTGTGGCCCTGGACCACGTCAAACTGTCGCCAAGTAGATCTGGATACTCATACGCCTTGACCATGGTGGACCATTACTCCAGATTTCTGGTGGTTGTTCCAGTTAAGGACCAGACCGCAGTGACGGCAGCGAAAACCTTTCAAGCAAGCTTCTGCAGACCGCATGGGTATCCGGAGCAAGTATTAACCGATCAGGGACCTGCTTTCGAAGCCGATCTATTCAAGGAGTTCTGTCACATGTATGGGTGTAAGAAAATTAGAACAACACCATACCATCCTCAAACCAACGGTCTTTGCGAAAAAATGAACCATATCGTCCTTGATTTGTTGAGATCCATACCGTTGGAAGACAGGAATCGATGGCCGGATTTACTACCTGATTTGGTTGATTTGTATAACCATATACCTGTAAGTTCCACTAACTGCACTCCAGCCTATCTTATGAGAGCAAGGCCCGGAAAACTACCAATGGATCTAGAACTTGGAGTGGTAGAACCGGAGGCAGACGACGCCGTTGAAAACTGGGACGTCAATCGGCAAGAGCAATACAGAAGAGTGCAAGTCTGCGTAGAAGAAAGTCTCAACAAGGCACGGGAGAAACAGGAAGATATTTACAACAGGAATGCTCCTGCCAAGCCTTTGATGCCTGGAGAAGTAGTATTAAAAAGAAAAAGGAAGATACATAAATTGGATAACCAGTGGGAACAAGAACCCTACGTCGTACAAGATTCTAAATATGACAACAGAAAAGTTTGTATCATCAGTAAGGACGGAGGAAGAACAATAACCACTGTGTCCAGAGACCATTTGAAATTGTGTCCAGAACCCTTAAAGCTTTGTGAAAAGAACCCTGTCATCAATCAAGAAGAAAGAAAGGAAGAGGTCATACACACGGATCTGGGAGATTTCCCTGCGGATTGGCCCAGACTGGGAGATGCTGTAATAATTCCAGTATTGCAGTTTTATCAGCCACCAGAGGAAGTTCTACCTCCAGTTATGCCCGTGGTGCCAGTTGAGCCAGTTCAGGAGTTACCCATTCCAGCAACACCTCAACCTACGGAATCTCAAGAAGGATCATCTGAAGCAGCGCCCCATGCTATGGGATCCCCTGGTGAAGCTGACTCACACCGCCCAGCCATCAGTACGCTTGCCAGATCCATAGAAAGATTGAGGCAGTTCTATAGTTTGCCGTTACGCAGTGCAGACAGATCACAACTTAATATACCTGAAGCTACTCCACGTAGATCAGAGCGAATCACAAAAGGGAAGATACCCATTCGATACCAGCAGTAATTATAACAAACTAATGTGAATATTGTAAAAAAGTATATATATATGTGTCTTTTCCTTATTGTGTCTTATAATGGACTCAGAGGCTGAGGACTGAGCCAGCCCAAAAACTGTATCTTGTAAATAGTTGCACTAAGGTGCATTATAATGGTTTCACACGAAGCCTTGACTTACCTCTGAATACAAAAACCCGTGTGGTGTGGCACTGAGTGAGGTCTGCATTCGGATGTCCTGCAGCTCACCCAGGATCCACGTTGAAGGTTTGGTGCGGGTCCTTCACAAGAATATTGTCGTCTATGTATATAAGAATGTCTATTTAATATTTTGTATTTTTCTATATTTAATGTTTTGTTTGCAACGTTCAAGACATCCTTACCTCCCGGATGGGAAGAGTTAATGTTTAATGTTTAATGCAAAAACAAAATGTCTCTTTGTATTTCACAGCCCGGGAGTGCTGTCTTTTACCATGGGGGAATGTGTAGCCCTGGTATTTAAGGTACACAATACCAGGAGGATGAGTGGAGAGGTAACGGTTAAGGGCTCCACATGACATCACATACACTTCGGACACACCCAGCAGGGGTGTAGAGGGGTGTGGTTTTTAGCACAAGAGAGTCTGAAGTTCTCCTGAGGTGGAGGGAGAGAGAAGGAGTGCCTGTCTGGAGCACCAAGATTCCTGTCGATTCAGAGAGACAGTACAGTAGTGGAGGCTAGTACAGGTGAGCCAGTTCACCTTAGCCTAGTCAGTGCTGAGATTGAGAGTTTGAGCAAGTCGAAGGGCACAGTGGAAGGAATTCAGAAGTGCTTTAGGATTGGAGAAGTCCTGCACATTGTCACCGGTCACTGGAGACCGAAGCATCACTACAGCTTCACGCATAGTGGTAAAAGAACCAGAGGCTTACTGAACCTTAGGTTACAGAAAGCAGCCCTAGAAGTGTCGGTACGTAACAGGGGTCAGGGAGAGTGAGAACCTTGAGCCTGATCAGCAAAAACAGGAACTCAGCCCTCTCAAAAGAAGGCTCCGACCACAAAACTGACTGGGCAGTACAGCTTTGAAATAGCTGGAGTTTATTGGAGTGAACTACGCTTTACGCTGGTTGGACTCATCATCATTGGAAAGTTAAGGAGGCCCCTACCTTGCTCAGCCGTTGCCTCAAAACTCATCCTCCATCAACCCCATCAGCCTCCCTGGGACCTGTCTTACCATCTGACAAGTAAAAGGTATGGAAAGACGCTGACGGTGTGAGACTGAGTTATTTAATTGCATGCCTGCACAACCCCCACCATAACTATCGACCTGAGGGAAGAGTCCCACCTGTAGGGGACCCGACATCTAGCTGCCTCACCATCCCCTCAGAGATCTACAGCAGCGCTGGTACAAATTACCAGAGAACTACAGGTGGCGTCACGAACTGTAAATATAACAAATCCCCTGTAAATATTCCCCCAAACATACGCCAGACCGCCAGGGCCACAGACCGAGCCACCGCTACCCGTGACAACCCCATAGACTTCCATGGGCTCGGCTCTGAGTACCCCATTGCCCTGGTAATCCACAATTGTGGTGGCGGGTCGATACAGGTACACTGAGTTTTATGTGTACATTTTAACCATAGAAATCAGATGCAGAAAATTTGCATGTAATAAATTCATATGTGATTTTAGTGCGTTTCTGCTGTGGAAACACACTAAAAACTCATGCAATCCACACATGACTTCATCAAAGTTTTGTCAAAGCCAAATACTAGTTAGTGTCAACCCATAGAAGCTTAACCCCTTAGTGACAGAGCCATTTTGCAGCTTAATGACCAGGCCAGTTTTTACAATTCTAACCACTGTCACTTTATGAAGTGACAGCTCTGGAAAGCTTTAACAGATCCGGCTGATTCTGAGACTGTTTTTTCGTGACATATTACACTTCATGTTAGTGGTAAATTTTTTTCGATATGATTTGTGTTTATTTATGAAAAAAACGAAAATATGGAGAAAATTTTTAAAATTTTGCAATTTTCAAACTTAATTTTTATGCCCTTAAATCAGAGAGATATGTCACACAAAATACTTAATAAATAACATTTCCCACATGTCTACTTTACATCAGCACAATTTTGGAAACAAAATTTTTTTGTTAGGAAGTTATAAGGTTTAAAAGTTGACCAGCGATTTCTCATTTTTACAACAAAATTTACAAAACATTTGAAGTCACTTTGAGGGGTGTACATGACAGATAATACTCAAATGTGACACCATTCTAACAACTGCACCCCTCAAGTTGCTCAAAACCACATTCAAGAAGTGAATTAACCCTTTACGTGCATCACAGGAACTGAAGAAATGTGGAAAGAAAAAATGAACATTTAACTTTTTTTCTCAAACATTTTACTTCAGAAGCAAAAATGAACCACAAAATTTGTTGTGCAATTTCTCCCGAATACGCCGATACCCTATATGTGGGGGTAAACCACTGTTTGGGCGCACGGCAGAGCTCGGAAGGGAAGGAGCACCGGTTGACTTTTTCAATGCAGAATTGGCTGGAAATGAGATCGGACACCATGTTGCGTTTGGAGAGCCCCTGATGTGCCTAAACAGCGGAAACCCACCACAAGTGACCCCATTTTGGAAACTAGACCACCCAAGGAACTTACCTAGATGTGTGGTGAGCACTTTGAACCCCAAAGTGATTCACTAAAGTTTATAACGCAGAGCCGTGAAAATAAAAAAAAACATTTTTTTCCCACAAAAATGATTTTTTTAGCCCACAATTTTTTATTTTACCAAGGGAAACAGGAGAAATTGGGCGCCAAAAGTTGTTATCCAATTTGTCCTGAGTACGCTGGTACCCCATATGTGGGAGAAAACTACTGTTTGGGCACACGTCGGGGCTCGGAAGGAAAGTAGTGACGTTTTGGAATGCAGACTTTGATGGAATGGTCTGCGGGCGTCATGTTGCATTTGGATAGCCCCTGATGTGCCTAAACAGTGGAAACTTCCCAATTCTAACTCCAACCCTACCCCCAACACACCCATAACCCTAATCCCAACCATATCCCTAATCCCAACCCTAACCCTAACTTTAGCCCCAACCCTAACCCTAACTTTAGCCCCAACCCTAACCCTGACTTTAGCCCCAACCCCAACCCTAACGGGAAAATGGAAATCCATTTTTTTTATTTTATTATTTTTCCCTAACTAAGGGTGGATAAAGGGGGTTTGATTTACTATTTTTTTATTTTGATCACTGTGTTAGGGTCTATCACAGTGACCAAAATGAATCAATAAGAAAAATCTCCTATTTGTTGCCGGGTGCCGGTCGGCAGAGCTTGGCGGGCGCACTGCGCATGCGCCCGCCATTTTCTTCCCGGAAGATGGCGGCGGCCGTGGCGGGAAGCAGGAGGGCCCAGGGACACCAGGAGGTACCGGGGGAGGGGAAATCGGCGACGGGGACCCTATTTGTCTATCCTCTGATGTGCGATCACATCAGAGGAGAGAGAAATTAAATGGCAAATCAGACTTTTTTTTTATTTTTGCGATTGCCGTTATACCGTTAATAACTACGATGGCAACACCGGGTCGGTAAAAACCGACCCGAATTCATGTTCTCTGGGGTCTCGGCTACCCCCGGCAGCCGAGACCCCGGAGAAATTCCGACTCTGGGGGACGCTATACACTTTTTCCTCAGCACCGTTAATTAATGGTGCTGTGGTTTAAGTACCCTTAACTGCCGCCATTAAAAGGCGTATCGGCGGTCGTTAAGGGGTTAAAGGGAATCTGTCACTAGGATCAACCCTCTGAAGCCATTTATATGGGCATGTTGGTCATAAGATGCTGAATAAAATGATACCTTGATATCAGTGATTTGATGTCTTATTCCTAAGTTATTCCAAAGTTTTTCACATATATGTAAAATGTTCTCCCTATAGCCTGGAACTCTGCCTCCAGAGCTTATTTAACATGAAGGAGGAGTTACCAGTGTGAGACAAGCAAGTAACACAGAACAGGAGAAATTAATCTTGTCTCCTTACAAACACATTTTGCAGCTCTCTGAGCTCTGCTGTATTGCAACAATATTCCAACTCTGTCTTCCTGCCAGATGGCAGCTGAAGCTGAGAGGAACCTGCAGATGTGTCAGTAATAATCACACACAGCTTTGCATTGAGATCAGGAGAGCAGAGAGCAGCCATTACACTAGTAACTCCGTTTCATGTTAAATACCGTATTTTTCGAATTATAAGAAGCACTTTTTTCCCAAAAATTTTGGGGGAAAATGGGGGTGCATTTAATAATGCGAATATACCTTACCGGCCATGGTAGAGCAGGGTCCCAGGGTCGCTGCTGGAGGAGGCAAGAGTAGAGTGTTGCTGCAGGCCGGGATGAGGGGGTGTTCAGATGTGCGGCGCTGCGGGTGTTCGGTGTGCTGGGTCTCCGCCGACATTTTGTGAAAGCTCGGAGCCCCCGCACTTCCATGGTTTACTATGCGGTGAACTTCGGGAAAATGGCTGCCGGGCGGTGCATGCGCAGATGGAAAACTTGGCGCTGAGATCTTGGTGCCGAGATCTCCATCTGTGCATTCCGCCACCCCGGAAGCCATTTTCCTGGAGTCCAGCGCATAGCAAACCATGGAAGTGCGGGGGCTTTCACAAAATGTCGGGTGGAGCCTCAGCACCACCGAACATACACAGAGTCGCACATTCGAACACCCCTTTCTCTCAGTCTGGGGTCTGCAGCATCGCCCCACTCCTGCTTCCGCCAGCAGCGCCCCTGGGACCCCCCTTTACCGCAGCCACCACCCCTGGTAAGCAATAAGATGCATGGATTATAAGAAGCACCACCATTTTATAAAAAAAAAAAACTTTTTTTTTTACTTTTTTTTTTTTTACTATTTTTCTCCTTAAAGTTTGGGGTGCATCTTATAATCCGCAAAATACTGTTATCTTCCAGGTACCATCCTCCCTATAATCTGTAAGAGGTCATTTATATAAAGTGATAAAAAAATAACTTCTCAGCAGCCTATAACCTGTATACCCATATTAATAGTTTAAAAAGGTCAAATGTGGTGATAGAACCCATTTAAAGGCATTGTCCAGGCTTTTCAAAAAAGTTTGGAGTCACTTTATTTGACTGTAGACTTGTAAATCCTCACATCAGGCGCTGTGAGGATTTTTGTTGATGGCGGTGAGACCAATGGTATGCATACTTCCTCCCACAGTCCGACTAGACATGTGCAGCATCATTCAACACAAGTAAATTGAGCGAGGCCACGCTGCTCTACTGGTAATGCGGCCAGGAGTATACATATCGCTTACATGAGGTCACATAACTGCTCAGTTACTCGGCCGTCACGAAGACTCCTTAAAGTGCGCACTGTGCACATTGTGAGGATTCACAATTCTGCAGCCACATAAAGTGACTCCAGAATTTTGTGATAAAAATGGACAACTCCATTCATTTTAAAATGCATGTAAAAAAACAAAAACAAAACACAAGAAACACTCAAAAAGCCAAGGAAAAAAATTCAAGTAACGTATCACAATTTACCCAATAGGTGTAGAAAATCTGCAACATCAAAAACTCACAAGGTACTCATCATGCGCACATAGAACTTCATTAAATCTACAGATTGTTGTGATAGGAGAAAAGATATAGGATAAAATAATATACAACACATTTCCATACAAGACCCCCACACTTCTATGGCAGCCCGTAGGGCTTGAGATCTAAAGCTCCCCCATACACAGATTAATGTTGTCTGAACACACAGAGAGTGAAGGGTTCAGCCGACGGCCAAATGAGTATGGGGGCACCGACCGACTGATGGCTGGGAGAGGTGTCGATCGCGTGTGTGCGCTCAATTTCGGACTGCTGATCACATTGTTCTCCCGCCGCCGACCGATGTGTCAGTTGACTGCATTTTCAAAGGACACAGGAGCAGTCGGCCGAGTGAGCGCTCCTGTGTATGGGAGAGTTGTCCGGCCAACGATCTGGCTAAATATTGTTTGGCCAACTGCATAGTATGTATGGCCAGCAGGACTCATGTATTTGTTTTCCAGAACATATCTATGGCCAAATAAAATGTATGACAATTACACTATGTCAAGGTATTACAATGTAGGCAATTCTCTAATCTAATAATGAAAGGTCTTCTCTGCACTTTATATAAAAAGTTTCCAGGGGCCAAGTTATAAAAAAATTACATGATGCAGCAGAACCGGACGTTGCCCTCAGAATACTAAAGGACATTAAATTCTACATTTTTTTCCCCGGAAAAAAAGTCTAAATAGAGTCAGTAGATTATCAAAGAAAAAAAGTCAGAACATCAGATAAGAGGCGCTTAACATAATAAAGCACAATTCCTTTTGATTTAAACATTTCTGAAGATTACAAGATGGTTGAACAAGTTCTGAGAATGCAGAGCGGCTTTAAAAGCTTCAAACTGTGATCATTGAAGGTTAGTCGGGAGGGATACTTCAGTACACAGCACCTGCCCTGTAGAAGGTCTAGTCCTGACCGATAATTGACCAGGAGCCATGTCCACCATGTTGAGAAGCCATCACTGATGTCTCAGGTAACATATTTAGAAGTGCAGCCGAGCAGTTGATGTCAAACTTGAGAAAGCAGCAAATCTCCTTCATGCCCAGCTTGCACACCAACGAATTCATGACTGACTGGTGATGTGATCTCCCTAATGATCATGGTCATGGGTTAGCGAGTGGGGGCAACAGGTTGTATTCTAATTTAGGAGAAGGGGAACACTGATTGCCGGTGGTAGGGGTCAGCCAAACAAATGCCAGTTTCAGTTGCAGTATGATTGCTAAGAAAAGACAAGCAAAGTTCTGATTGGTTGATACTATTTGGAGAAAAAGGAAAAGATCAAAAAAACGGAAAAAAAGACAAAAAAAGAACTATGAAGAAGGACATTAAAAGCCAGTAAAAGATCAAAAAAACTGAAAAAAAAGACAAAAAAGAACTATGAAGAAGGACATTAAAAGCCAGTAAAAGATCAAAAAAACGGAAAAAAAAAGACAAAAAAGAACTATGAAGAAGGACATTAAAAGCCATTAAAAGATCAAAAAAACTGAAAAAAAAAGACAAAAAAAGAACTATGAAGAAGGACATTAAAAGCCATTAAAAGGTATCAACCACTGAGGACTCTCAACTCTAAATATTTTTCTAACCTTATACAGAGTTAATTAAAAATGATCCAGCTGTGAAATTGCGAATAGTATGTCACCACCTGGTGTTTGAAGTGTATAGCAATGTATGTCCACCCGGAGAACTGCATGCTGGTGGACACACATGCTCAGTCATTTCCTCCACAACCAAACCTCTGCATTATGATCATGATAGTGCAGAGTAGCCAATAGATCTAGCTTTCTGCCTTGCTAATCAGGTAATGAACAGATACATAACGGTATATCAGAAAAGATTCCTGCTGCTCTGGAAGTACTGTAAATAGAGGTTATATTGCCAGCTGCCAGAGGGGGAAGCAGCCCAATTCAGCTCAGAGACTATGAGCAGCAGTACCAGGGGAACGCACAAAAAAGCAAAAATAAATGATTTTTATACCAGACGTGTAAAATAGTGTTTGTAGCATAAAAGTATATTTACATTATAAGTTAACCCCTTTTATATTTGAGAGTTATACACTACATATGTCATACCAATTGGATGTCGCTGAAGAACTGCCTTCAGTAATCCTCATGAGGTGTGATAAGGGTTTTCTTTGCACCTATTATTATATATTATTATAGCGCCATTTATTCCATGGCATTTTACATATATCAAGTTAAACCAATAGTTTTGCTCGAATAACACCTATAGCAATATTCAAAATCATAGGTGTCTATCCAGGTTCCTGCACATCCCTATCGAGGTACAATTTACAGACATCATTCATCGGATTCACAGCGTCACTGATAAGGACTGATAGCCATTGTGTAAATTATCATTAGGAGAGGGTTGTTAAGACCTGCAGAGATAGGCATGTCTGACACTGAAAGAATCCCGAGCTGCCCATATGAAATGAGAATACTTGTAGGATGAGGTAAGGGACTGCGTTACCATCTCTGCATGGATCTACAGTGGGGAAGATAAGTATTTGATACACTGCTGATTTTGCAAGTTTTTCACCTACAAAGACTGGAGATTTCTGCAATTTTGTTTGTACTCATATGTCTTCCACCAAACACAATGAGAGGAGTTGATACCAAAAAGTTCTACTTTGTTCTCATTTGACCACATGACCTTCTCCCATACCTCCACTGGATCATCCAGATGGTCATTGGCAAAACTTAAAACAGGCCTGGACGTGTGCTGGTGTGAACAGGGGGACCTTGCGTGCTCTGCAGGATTGTAATCCATGAAGGCGTAGTGTGTTACTAATGGTAATGTTTGAGGCTGTGGTCCCAGCTCTCTTCAGGTCATTGACCAGGTCCTCCTGTATAGTTCTGGGCCAAATCCTGACCTTTCTCAGAATCATCCTTACCCCACAAGGTGACATTATGCCTGGAGCCCCAGATCGAGGAAGATTGACAGTTATCTTGTGTTTCTTCCATTTTCTAATATTGTCCTGTAGCTCATCCCAGCCTTGTGCAGGTCTACAATTTTGTCCCTAGTGTCCTTAGACAGCTCTTTGGTCTTGGCCATGGTGGAGAGGTTGCAGTGTGATTGAGTGTGTGGACAGGTGTCTTTTATACAGGTACCAAGTTCAAATAGATGCAAGTTAATACAGGTAATGAGTGCAGAGTAGGAGGCTTCTTAAAGAAAAACTAACAGGTCTGTGAGAGGCAGAATTCTTGCTGGTTAGTAGGTGATCAAATACTTATTTTATGCAATAAAATGCAAATTAATTATGCAAAAATCATACAATATGATTTTGTGGACTTCTTTTTAAGATTCTCACAGTTGAAGTGTACCTACGATAAAAATGTCAGACCTCTCCATTCTGTGTAAGTGGGAAAACTTGCAAAATCGGCAGTGTATCAAATACTTAATTTCCCCACTGTAGGTGTGGTGGAGGCTTAAATTTTAAGAAACTAAAAGATTGATAATAGATTACATATAAAGCAAAACTTAAAAGGGAGAACTGCCAATTAAACCGAGTCAGGAGGGCAGAACCTAGGGGGCAGCTGAACAGCAGACACTTCTTTCCGTGCCCAATGCTTTTGAAAAAACAACAGCCCCAATTCCTCAAGTTTGATGTTTTGCACACTGGTCTTTATGAGCAGTGCGCAGGAGAAAGATGCCCCAAATTCATTAAATTGTCACCCCAATTTTGCCATATCAAGTAAAGATATGGCTGAATAGTGCGTCCCGTAACAAAGCTATCGGTAGGTATCATATATCCTGATACCCCGTTTTCATATCAAAATACCTTAGTAAACTTCGGTTTTTGCGCTGTCAATCGGGGTGGTCAGGTCAGGAGGGCGACGTTTTCTCTCTCTCTCCCCCCCCCGCTCCTCGGCATCACTTGCGTATCACCGTCTGTGAATCCCACAGACGGCGTTCGGCTTCCCACAATTGCGCATTTCAAATTAGGCCCCGCACATGCGCAGTGTGCTTTGACCAACAGTGGGCAAAGCATAAAATCAGTACAGCGCATGCGCTACTCTTTCCTTGCCCCTGAAATGACTGCTTGCCTTGGGGCCTAATTTGAAATGCGCAATTGCGGGAAGCCGAACGCCGTCTGTGGGATTCATAGACAGCAATACGCAAGTGATGCCGAGGAGCAGGGGGGGAGAGAGAGAGAAACGCCTCTCTCCCCCCCTGACACCCTGACCTGACCACCCTGATTGACAGAACAAAAACCGAAGTTTACTAAGGTACTGTATTTTGATATGAAAATGGGGGTATCAGGATATAAGATACCTACCGATAGCTTTGTTATGGGATGCACTATTCACTAATCAAGTAAAGATATGGCAAAATTGGAGTGACAGATTCCCTTTAAGAAGCACTTGCCGCTTAATGAATTTGGCACTTCATTCAAAATTGTACTCCAGCACCCAACTTAAACAATTTTTCTACCCTGCCAGGCCATTTCCCCATCCCTACAAACTCTGGCTACTATTCAAAAAGTTAAGAGTTGGCCAAGAATGGCAGAAAAACACCAACAGCATCAACATTTTACAAACATTTTGTGAATTTTAAACCATTTAATTCCAGAATCCTGGCGAGAACTGATGAATCGTCTCCTAAGTCACAATGTTTTAAAAGTAATATGTATTTCTAGGTTATGAAAGAGGGTAAAGAGTTAGGTCATGGAAGCACCAGAGACAAACAGAATGTATGTGTCCATAACATGTTCCCAATACTCACAACAGGACCTGTCCACATGACATTGAGTGCATGGGGTGTACCCTATGGAGTTATCCCCTATACATCTGACCATGTGCAGTTCTGAGTAGTGTTGAGCATTCCGATACCGCAAGTATCGGGTATCGGCCGATATTCGCGTTATCGGAATTCCGATACTTAATTCCGATACTTTTTCCATATCGTATACCGGAATCGGAAGTTCCCATAATTCTTTGAGAGGCAATGTGATTTTAGTCAGCCAATGAGGAATCCTACGAAGTGTGGGCACATCCTGTAATGCTGCGGTCATCTTAACTAATGGCATGGCTGTGATTGGCTGCTGAAATGATGTCAGAATGCACTATAAAAGGCGCCGCCGCCATTTTAGCGTCACTGTGCTGTGAACTCAGTAAGGGACAGAACGCTACTCTGCTCACTCTGAGGGACAGTTAGATATTGCGATTTTGTGTACTACTGTGCTTGAGGCAGGCTAGTTTACCAACCGCTGTGTAAAGCTTCATTTTGCCAGTGTTGTTTTAACAGCTCTGTGCAAGGTGTGTGTGTGACAGTGCAGGTGACGCTGCAGTTTGCTCTGCATCCACCGCTGTTTGTAGGCATCTGCACGTGTCACTGACTCTTTTTTTTTTTTTTTTTTTTTTTATTTTGTGGAATTGGTGCAGCTCCATTATATTACAAAAAAAAATCAAATCTATTAGTGTGACGTGCTTCCATCCGTATACAATACATTGGTTGCAAACACTATAGAACTACACAAAGGAGCTTTTCACAGATTGTGGACAGTTGTGTTTCAGTGTTCACTTCAGTCTGTGTTTTTTACTTTTTTTAGTGCAGATCACGCTCCAGTTACATGTTCAAGCACTGCTGCTTGTACTCTGCTGAGCGTGTCTCAGTGTCTCATCCTTTTCATTTATCTCCAATTGGTTCTGCTACATTCCATTTAAAATAAATGTAATCTATTAGACTAATAGATTAGATTTATTTTAAATGGAATGTAGCAGAACCAATTGGAGATAAATGAAAAGGATGAGCCACTGAGACACGCTCAGCAGAGTACAAGCAGCAGTGCTTGAACAAGTAACTGGAGCGTGATCTGCACTCAAAAAAGTAAAAAACACAGACTGAAGTGAACACTGAAACACAACTGTCCACAATCTGTGAAAAGCTCCTTTCTGTACTTCTATAGTGTTTGCAACCAATGTATTGTATACGGATGGAAGCGCGTCACACTAATACTATTAGTGTGACGCGCTTCCATCCGTATACAATACATTGGTTGCAAACACTATAGAAGTACAGAAAGGAGCTTTTCACAGATTGTGGACAGTTGTGTTTCAGTGTTCACTTCAGTCTGTGTTTTTTACTTTTTTGAGTGCAGATCACGCTCCAGTTACTTGTTCAAGCACTGCTGCTTGTACTCTGCTGAGCGTGTCTCAGTGGCTCATCCTAATAGTATTAGTGTGACGCGCTTCCATCCGTATACAATACATTGGTTGCAAACACTATAGAAGTACAGAAAGGAGCTTTTCACAGATTGTGGACAGTTGTGTTTCAGTGTTCACTTCAGTCTGTGTTTTTTACTTTTTTGAGTGCAGATCACGCTCCAGTTACTTGTTCAAGCACTGCTGCTTGTACTCTGCTGAGCGTGTCTCAGTGGCTCATCCTAATAGTATTAGTGTGACGCGCTTCCATCCGTATACAATACATTGGTTGCAAACACTATAGAAGTACAGAAAGGAGCTTTTCACAGATTGTGGACAGTTGTGTTTCAGTGTTCACTTCAGTCTGTGTTTTTTACTTTTTTTAGTGCAGATCACGCTCCAGTTACATGTTCAAGCACTGCTGCTTGTACTCTGCTGAGCGTGTCTCAGTGGCTCATCCTAATAGTATTAGTGTGACGCGCTTCCATCCGTATACAATACATTGGTTGCAAACACTATAGAAGTACAGAAAGGAGCTTTTCACAGATTGTGGACAGTTGTGTTTCAGTGTTCACTTCAGTCTGTGTTTTTTACTTTTTTTAGTGCAGATCACGCTCCAGTTACATGTTCAAGCACTGCTGCTTGTACTCTGCTGAGCGTGTCTCAGTGGCTCATCCTTTTCATTTATCTCCAATTGGTTCTGCTACATTCCATTTAAAATAAATCTAATCTATTAGTGTGACGCGCTTCCATCCGTATACAATACATTGGTTGCAAACAATATAGAAGTACACAAACGGGCCTTTCACAGCTACTGAACATGGGTTTTTAATTTTTAACTAAAATATGTATTTTTTCAAATGACACAAATATAAGTAATGTTGAAGAGGAATAGTCCTACATCCATTGTTTGCACAATATTACAGGTGTACATCATGTCCCTTAATCAACAATGTATTATTATATTTACTTGTATGCTTTTATTTAAAAGCCAAGAACACAGAAGGATAACCTTCGCACTGCAGCTGTTGTCAAAGTTCAACCCACATTATGCACTTCCAACATTGCAGCATTTGAGGCATGATGTGAGTTGGATTGGTCAAAGTTATGGAGTGAGAAGGTTCACCATCAGTACCCTATAGCATAAGTATGCTTTTGTGTTAGACATGTGGATATCTGCCATAATATGTCACAATTATTTAGTTACAGATTTGTTACCAACACTAATCATTGAATGGTTTTAAATTTGACGTTTCACTTGTTTACAGCTTAGAAATAAGGGTGTAGCCTGATATCTATGTGTAGCACTAGCCACTTTAACATGTCATGTTTTTTTAAACATGTGTAGCTAGGTAGCAGTAATTTTTGCCGGACACACAGCAGGGGAACAGCAGGCGTTACTGAACCCCACTATTACTATAGCTTGTGTATTGGTCTGTGGACACGACACTTCTGAGCAGCAACTGGCAGTGTTGTAGCCCAGGGAGTATAGCTCAGGTGGTAGAAAGATGAACATAACAGGAGACATGGAAAACGTTGTCAACCAGTTAGTTAATCTGAAACCGGACAGGCAAATTCAGGCGAGATCCATGCCTAGTTCATTTTCAGAAAAGTAAGCCGTTGTACATTATCGTAGGATAGTCGCATGCAACGGTCTGTTAGTACACCACCTGCAGCAGTAAAGACGCGCTCCGATAATACACTGCCAGCAGATCAAGCCAGCACCTCCAATGCATACTGGCTAAGCTCTGGCCATGTATCCAGCTTAGAGACACAAAACTTGAATGGGGAAGAGCCATCTGAGAGTACACTGAGAGGGCAAGACATGTAGTCTGTAACCATCTTACGGAAATGTTGCCTCCTGCTGACTGGAGCCGTCTCGGATGGTGTAGACATTGGTGGCGCTGCCACAAAACTTCGACACATTTGGAACATACTGGTCTTGCCCTGTGCAGAGGCGCTGCTTGTGCTCCCTCTTGTTGCAGAGCTGTCTCCACTGCCTCGACGCACAGAGCTGCTTTGTAAATCAGTAGCAGCAGCAGTGCTCTTGGCTGGAATGGAGAACATTATGGATTGCACCAGTGTGTCTTGGTACTTCCGCATTTTACGCTCCCGGTTCAACGGTGTGATGAGGCTTTGTAAGTTGTCCCGGTAGCGAGGGTCTAGGAGGGTGTACACCCAATAATCAGACGTGGTGTGAATGTGTTCGATGCGGCGGTCGTTTCTCAGCCACTGCAGCATGAAATCAACCATGTGCTGCAGACTCCCAACTGGCCAAGAAACGTTGTCCCCTGCAAGAGGCGTCATCTCCGCCTGCTGTGCATCACCCCACCCTTGGTCTACATACTGACTAGAGCATTGTCTACCTCCCTCTGGAGCGATGTCTTCCTCCTCCATTGACTCCTCCTCACAAAGTCCTTCAAATACATATAAATTTACAAAATTTAAAACTCAAAATTTAAAAACTTTGTATCATAATTCTGTAACATCAGTTTATGGAAACACAATAGCATTACAAAAGGATAGACAAAAAATGTACATTATGTGCTTTGTAAATACATTAAAAGTTTGTAATGGTTATGAAAATATAGACAGCGACTCTGGAGGTTCAATTGTTGATACAGCATGGTACTTTGAAAGTCCTCCAGCCCTTTGTGAAGAACCACGTTGCGCTGACTGTCCAGAAGGTGATGGAATTTGTGACTCCTCATCCTCCACCTCTTCCAAAACCTCATGCCTTAGTGCTTGCAGTGTTTTTTGAAGCAGGCAGATAAGGGGGACAGTCAGGCTGACTAGTGCATCATCTGCACTCGCCATCCGCGTTGACTCATCAAACGCACGCAAAACGTGGCAGATATCCTTCATAGAGTTATTCGCCACTCATTACACTGGCAGTGGCTGCCCATTCATTATAGGATCCAATTCTAATTACTGGTTCTCACCAACATAGCTCTCCACAGCGCAGCACCCCCCTACATCTCCTCCCTTATTTATATTTATCGGCCTAACCGACTGCTGCACTCTGCAAACGACCTTCGACTAACCTCTGCACTAATCCGTACCTCCCACTCCCAACTCCAAGACTTCACCCGCGCTGCGCCAATCCTCTGGAATGCTCTACCCCAAGAAATTAGGACTATCCGCAATTTGGATGGTTTCAGGCGCTCCCTCAAAACACATTTGTTCACAGTGGCCTATCACATTCTCTAATCAAAGTCATTCTATGTGTAATTCTGTGTGTGTAGCCCATTCACTATCTCCATGCATCCCTCACTTCCTTAAAATGGCTGGACCATCATTGTAAAAACACCATTGTATATAAACACCTGTACTTTGTATCTCCCACACCTCATTGTAGATTGTAAGCTTTCACCAGCAGGGGCGGCTGATTTTGCTTTAATTATTGTATTGTTAACGTTGTTACTTATGACTCGTGTTTTGAAACTGTTAAACTGTAAAGCACTGCGGAATATTATGGCGCTATATAAATAAATAATATTATTATTCTTATTATAGAGGCCCACTCAGTAGTGGTGAAGTGTGAACGCCGCAAATTGCGAGTTGACTGCGCCTGATGCAGCTGATACTCCATTACTGTTGGCTGCTGCTCACACAACCGCTCCAACATATGTAACGAGGAATTCCACCTGGTGGGTACGTCACATATAATGCGATGTTCATGAAGGTGAAATCTGCGTTGCAGAGCTGCAATCAGCGATCTGGCCATGCTGGAACGTCGCAAGTGAGCGCACTCTAGGCGGACCTTGTGCAGCAGTGCATCAAGATCCGGATAGTCCCTCAAAAAACTCTGCACGACCAAGTTGAGCACATATGACAGACATGGTATGTGAGTGAGGTTGCCAAGGCCCAGAGCTGACACCAGATTTCGGCCATTGTCACACACTACCAAGCCTGCCTGTAGATTCTCTTCCAAAAACCACACGTCGCTCTCCTGCTTTATGGCATTACAGAGCTCCTGCGCTGTGTGGCTAAGATTCCCCATGGAAATTAATTTCAGGATGGCCTGTTGACATTTGGACACGGCTGTGCTCATATCGGTCGCAACAGGTAAACGTTCACGGGTCCATGTGGAGGTAGACCGTGACGGCTCCTGCAGCGATGATTCTGAGGAACTGGAATAGGAGGAGGAATCAATGTGTACAGACTTGATTCCTGCAATCCTTGGAGTTGGCAGAACACGTACAGCGCCACTCGCAAGATCAGTACCCGGCTGCACAACATTGACCCAATGGGCAGTGAGGGAAAGGTATTGTCCCTGGCCATGGGTGTTAGAACCCTCTTGTTAGGTTTTGTTTCAGTTTGCTGGTCACATGACCTTTTTTCCCTATTTAGTCTGGCTCCGCCCTTCTGGCTTTGCTTGACTTCATTGTATTATCTACTGTTAAGCTAGCCGGGTGCTTAGGTGCCTTAATCTGTGAGTTTTGCTTGATGTTAGGATCACAAAGTATTTATTTTTCTGTTTAATTATCCATGCTACAATTTATGTTAGGACTAGGAGGTGTCCACCTTTTCTCCCAGTCCCTAGATCTTGTAGGGATTACTCCCTCGCAACTATAGGTCTTCGTTCACACTAGATGAGGACTTTAGCGGGTCTGGTCGCAGGATCAGGTTCCCCGTTACATCGTAGGGATTCAGCTTAGTTGTATTGTAGGGACAGAATTCCCTTCTTTCCTTACTGGTTGTAGCAGATCATAACAATGGGTACTGGTCCACGCATCGGTGGTCAGGTGGACCTTGCTACTGAGGGCTTTTAGTAGCGCATGTTTAATTTTTCCCTCAACATGCTTTTGCAGACCAGGGACGGCTTGCCTGCTGAAATGAAATCGGCTTGGCACATTGTATTGTGGGATTGACAATGATATTCAGTTACGGAAACTGTCTGTCTCCACCAGCCTGAATCACAGCATTTCAAGGGACAGGAGTTTTGCAATGCCAGCATTCAGAGCCTGTGCTCGTGCATGGTTTGCGGAGTATGGCCGTCTTTTATCCCATGCCTGTGCTACCGCTGGCTGTTTTGTGGCCTGGGAGTGTGAGGATGACAGGGAACTTGCTGCTGTGTGTGGAATAACAGTTTGTCTCTGGACAACAGTGGCCGAGGTTCTTCCATGGCGATCCTGTGAGGAAGCATAACCAGCTGTGTGTGAGCTCGATGAAGAGGCTTCAACACAACCTGAAGATGTAGGTGCTGCTGTAGGTTGGCCTACATCTCCAGTGTGTCTTTGTAACTCAACTACGTGCTTTGTCCGCACATGTTTCCACATATTTGTGGTATTGAGGTGACTGACACTTTTAGCTATTTTTAATTTTTGATTACACAGCTTGCATTTCACATAGCAAATATCATGTGCAAGTGTGTGAAAAAAGGACCACGCAGTGCAAGTCCTGGGAGCGCACGTTTTGACTTTTGGAACACAACTGCTCCGAACAGGTGCCAAACTGGAGGCTACAGGCAACCGAGTCTGCAGCCTAACTCTCCCTCCTGTTTGTACCGTTGGGGCAATGTCTTCCTCTATCTTCCTTCTATCACTAACCATTTCTCTAGGCCTCTCCCAGCTTTCAACCAAAGTACTGGTTCTCACCCACAAAGCTCTCCACAGTGCAGCACCCCTCCTACATCTCCTCCCTCATTTCTATCTATCGGCCTAACCGACTGCTGCGCTCTGCAAACGACTTTCGACTAACCTCTGCACTAATACGTACCTCCCACTCCCGACTCCAAGACTTCTCCTGCTCTACGCCAATCCTCTGGAATGCTGTACCCCAAGAAATTAGGACTATCCACAATTTGCATGGTTTCAGGCGCTCCCTCAAAACACATTTGTTCAGAGCGGCCTATCACATTCACTAATCAAAGTCATTCTATGTATTCTGTGTAAGTGTGTGTGTGTCTCTAGCCCATTCACTATCTCCATCCCTCAGTCCCTTAAGATGGCTGGAACATCATTGTAAATGCACCATTGTATATAAACACCTATACTTTGTATCTCCCCCATCTCATTGTACATTGTAAGCTGTCACGAGCAGGGGCGACTTATTTAGCTTAAATTATTGTATTGTTAACGTTGTTACTTATGACTTGTGTTCTGAAACTGCTAAACTGTAAAGCGCTGCGGAATATGATGGCGCTATATAAATAAATATTATTATTATTCCTCTGAGCTGCTCCCACCACCTTCCTGTTCTTCATGCCATGTTGGGTATTGGACCTCATCATCTCCACTACCCTCTTCCAACACCTGCTGTTGGGTGGTCTGGCCAGCACCATGCTCAACAGAAACTGGCACCTGGGTCTCATCATCATCATCAGATGCGTTCTGCGGTGTGCTGACCATCGGCACTGTCTCACCCGCCTCTTCAGATTCAGAGAGACACAGCTGTTGCGCATCACTGCATACTCCCTCTTCTTCACATTACAGAATGCTGCTTGGCTGGGCCCCTGTTTGCAAGCCAATAGATTCTGAGAACAGAAGCAGACACTCAGCTGGCTCCTGTACAGAACTCTCTGACTGCCTGGGCAATTTGCCAGGCGGTGAAGACAGATGGTTGCCCAACAGTGCTGTGGTCCTGAGAGGAGGTGGAAGCAATTGAAGTCGATGCATTGGCTGAGATCCAAACAACAACGGCTTTAATTTGTTCTTCCCGCAGCAGGGGGGTACTCCGAGCTCCTACAAAAGTGCGCATAAAGGAACGCTCACGGCCCGGGGAAAACTGGTGGATGCTGTGTCACTGGGGGCCGCAGCAGCCACAGAATCCCCACGTCCTCTCCCTGAAGAAACTCCACGACCACGTGCCTTACTCCCTGCCTTCTTCATCTTGGTAGATTGATAAAGAAAGTCTGAAAAGTTATAAGGCCTAAGTGTGGTTATTCCGCAGAGACTGCAGTGAACACTGCACACAACTGTTCAGTAGGTGTGAAAGGCCCCTTTGTGTACTTCTATAGTGTTTGCAACCAATGTATTGTATACGGATGGAAGCGCGTCACACTAATAGATTTTATTTATTTGTAATAGAGTGGAGCAGCAACAATTAGAGAAAAATTTCAAGGATGTGCCAGTGACACACGCTCAGCAGACTACAACCAGCAGTGGTTGAAGAACTAACTGGAGCGTGATCTGCACTCCAAAAAGGAAAACCTCAGACTACAGTGAACACTGCACACAACTGTTCACTACCCAACGCGTCTCAGCAGGAAGGCAGTCTGTGCGTCAAAACAAAGGCGCAAGCATACATCCACGTACCCTGTTTATAAGCTATATAAAAAAAATTATGTAGTAGTGACGCACACTTTATTGAGGTACAGTATTACATCGCCATTCACCATCTGTGGCTATGCAGTCTCATCTATATATACCTTATCTATCCGTTGTCATGCTTGCAAGTCGACAGTCAGGCATAAATAGCAATTTTCACTATGCACTATGCACTTTTTAAAGGTTATGTTTGTTAATAAACATGATTATTGCCACATATTATGAGTATTACATGATGGAAATTGTATAATTTTGTATAAACTGTTTAGTGACATTATTCAGCAAATGTAACATTTTAGTAATGTCACAGATAACTTGTAATGCTGATGATGTTTTGAAGTCAGACATTCATTGTCTATACAATAAAAATGGTGTACATACTGTTACTTATCCATCATTAATGGATTCAGATATGTACTTGTATGCTTTTATGTACAACCGTATAGCAGATTCCTTAACTAATTTATTTTGTGGTTTGCATTGCTGTTCAACATGTTAATGTATGTGTTTATGTTTGTCAATTCTTTATTTATCTAGATATTAGTTTAAATGAAATCATCATCTTATGGTAGTAAAGGTTATCTTTCTCTTGTTTGAAGTATAGACATTTAAAATTGACAGGTAACAAGGAAATTACTTTATCTAGTATTTAAACATCCTCCTTGACCCTGGGCTCCAACACCGCCAGTTGTTGCTCGGAAGTGCTGTTAGCACAGTCAACACTTGCTCCTGTGTTACTGGGGTTCAGTAACGTCAGCTGGTCCTCGGTTGTGCCATTGGCTCTTTTCCTTCTGCTGCCCCTCCGGGTTCCAGTACCGTCAGCTGGTTCTCCGCAGTGCCTTTGGCCTAGGTGCCTCCATCTTGGTATCCGAGTTCCAGCAACGTCTGCTGGTCCTTGGTAGTGCTTTGGAGCACAGGTACCTCCTGCTTAGTAACCGTGTCCCAGTAACGTCAGCTGGTCCTCGGTTGTGCCATTGGCTCTTTTCCTTCTGCTGCCCCTCCGGGTTCCAGTACCGTCAGCTGGTTCTCCGCAGTGCCTTTGGCCTAGGTGCCTCCATCTTGGTATCCGAGTTCCAGCAACGTCTGCTGGTCCTTGGTAGTGCTTTGGAGCACAGGTACCTCCTGCTTAGTAACCGTGTCCCAGTAACGTCAGCTGGTCCTCGGTTGTGCCATTGGCTCTTTTCCTTCTTGCTGCCCCTCCGGGTTCCAGTACCGTCAGCTGGTTCTCCGCAGTGCCTTTGGCCTAGGTGCCTCCATCTTGGTATCCGAGTTCCAGCAACGTCTGCTGGTCCTTGGTAGTGCTTTGGAGCACAGGTACCTCCTGCTTAGTAACCGTGTCCCAGTAACGTCAGCTGGTCCTCGGTTGTGCCATTGGCTCTTTTCCTTCTGCTGCCCCTCCGGGTTCCAGTACCGTCAGCTGGTTCTCCGCAGTGCCTTTGGCCTAGGTGCCTCCATCTCGGTATCCGAGTTCCAGCAACGTCTGCTGGTCCTTGGTAGTGCTTTGGAGCACAGGTACCTCCTGCTTAGTAACCGTGTCCCAGTAACGTCAGCTGGTCCTCGGTTGTGCCATTGGCTCTTTTCCTTCTGCTGCCCCTCCGGGTTCCAGTACCGTCAGCTGGTTCTCCGCAGTGCCTTTGGCCTAGGTGCCTCCATCTTGGTATCCGAGTTCCAGCAACGTCTGCTGGTCCTTGGTAGTGCTTTGGAGCACAGGTACCTCCTGCTTAGTAACCGTGTCCCAGTAACGTCAGCTGGTCCTCGGTTGTGCCATTGGCTCTTTTCCTTCTGCTGCCCCTCCGGGTTCCAGTACCGTCAGCTGGTTCTCCGCAGTGCCTTTGGCCTAGGTGCCTCCATCTCGGTATCCGAGTTCCAGCAACGTCTGCTGGTCCTTGGTAGTGCTTTGGAGCACAGGTACCTCCTGCTTAGTAACCGTGTCCCAGTAACATCAGCTGGTACAAGATTGTGCTACAAATACAAGATACGGAACAAGAGACACAAGAACAATAAGCAGAAGATCTAAAAGCAGAAGAACATGAAGTATAAGACCAAAATGAAGAGCAAAATATATGCTCTAAATTCTAAGCAGAAGAAGACTAAGCAGTGTATGGGGGTGAGTCCGTTCCTCCTCGTGGTGCCCCTGGAAAATGCCTGCTGCTGCAGGCTAAACTGAACACGGACAAATACTGTTGTAATTTAAATCTTTTGTGACAGCAAGAACGGAAGGATGAAAAATTCATACTTTGACAGATTACAAGTACAGGATTCTCTGTCACAAATAAGAATATGATGAAGAAGATGAAGCAGAATATGAATAAGAATAATAGTTTAATAAGAAGAATATGAGTAATGTTAACAAAGATGAATAGCAAGAAGTTTAAGAAGAAGATAAAGAAGGTGAAGATGAAAAATAATTTGATGAAAAAGATGATGCTGCAGAAGATTATGAAGGAGAAAGTGTGTGAAAAGTTAAAAAGGTGAAGATGAAGAGCATGGAAGTTGTGTAATATACATATTTGCCAAAATATAAAAAACGTTAACATTGTCAATTTCTTCGTCAATCCGAACATCTTTAAAAAAAAAATATTTATGCTATTCCATTTGATTGGGTTAAACATCTATGCCTTTAATGTCTCCTCAACCTTCCACAATACATTCTACATTACTCTTTGTTGTTTTCCTTCATGTACAATTAACCAACAAGGCAAGAATGGGTTTTTTTTAATTTCGATATTTTGTTCCCATAGACTTACATGGGACTTCCGGTATCGATATCGGGTATCGCCGATATTTTAGTGATATCGGCGATACCATTCCGATTCCGATACTTTAGGATATCGGAAAGTATCGCTCAACTCTAGTTCTGAGACATTCATTCTCAGTGGCTGAGATAGAGGAGCACTGCCATTGGGAATGAATGGGGCAGAGGTGCGCATGTTCAACCTCAACTCTTTATACTGTAGACGGGTCAGTCTCAGGATCACTGGGTGCTCCAATTTTAAGCATTAATAATAAATTAATATTTTGCAGCAAAACCTTTAAAGCAATTTTCCAGTTTAAGGAAGTTATTACCCATCCACTACAAAAAAATTTGGGTCAGACTTCTGTGCCCTAACGGATTGCCAGAATGGGTTTAGTTGTGTTCCCTTTTTATCTAGGTTTTAATACTAGAGGTTAGGACCGTCCCAATTGGGTACATCTTGGCGCTGGTGGGATGGCGTTTACACTTTTATTGACGAAGTACCCTATGTTATTTATTTGCACTATTGGTTTTTACTTACAGCTTGGTATATGTCATTTTGTTTCTATCTTAGGTTTTGCCCTTTTCTTGCCTGCCTGCCAACACTATGACATGGGTAAGTTGAATTCAGTGGTCGATCCAATAGCACCAGGGTGGGATCTAAACCAATCTAACAATTATTTCCTACTCAATAAATAATTGGTAAATTTACATGTTTACACTCAGGTTGCGATCTGTACGACGTAAAGCAGTGCCTGGTGATACTTCCCGCTACACTGTATTAATGATTGATCTAATCCTATTTTCCTCTAAGTTCTATAGTGATAGCAGCACATTTTTGGCACCATTTGGAAACATTCCTAAGACAGCTGTAGCTGGCCCAGCAATTTCACTAACAACCAGCCTTTTATATCAAGGGTTGTCAAATCTGTCTGGTGCCTTACCCACTGCTGAGCTGGCAATAACCAGGGTCAAATCCCATCTTATCTCCCTTCATATTTCTTCATAATTATTTAGAATTTATGACAGCAACTAGGTTCACAAAGCACAGAGCAAGATTTAAGGCAAAACAGTATTGGGCTTCTTTCACGTTTCGATATTTTTACTGGCAAAAACACTACTGGTGATATCCGTGTTCTTTTGTCACATCTGTGTGGCATCTGTGTGCCCCATCAGTGTGACACGTGCTGGCATCTCGGAAAAAGCAGTACAGACAGTGCTGTTCCCTGGCGCTGGGTGCTGAATCCAACTCTCACCATTATCGCCTGATCTCCATGCAATCAGCGAGACCAGGCGACGCTGAGGAGAGTTGTCAGCACCTACCATCTGTGTATCACATGTATTAAAAAAATAAATATTGAAAAAAAACGTTGTGGGTCCTCCTTAATTTTATTAACCAGCTGAGGAAAAGCAGACAGCTGGGGGCTGTTGTTATTTTGGGAATGGGCCAAGAGCCATAAAGGTTTCCAGCCTATTAAATATCAGCTCACAGCTGTCTGCATAGCTTTTAGTGGTTAGTAAAAAAAAAAATGGTGGTGTCCCCCCTACTTTTGCTAATCAGCAAAGGCTAAACAGATAGCTGCGGCCTGAAATTAATAGGCTTGGAAGATGCTATAGATATTGGCCCCCTCCCAGTTTAAAAACACCAGCCTTCAGCCGCCCCAGAAATGGTACATACATTAGATGCGCCAATTCTGGCGCTTAGTCTTGGCTCTTCCCACTTGCCCTGGTGCATTGGCAAGTGAAGTAATGGAGTAATGGTTTTGGGGTTAATACCAGCTGTTTTATATCCGCTGACATCAAGCCCAAAGGTTAGTAATTGAGAGGCCTCCCATTGCTATCCTCCTAGTCAAAATTACTAAAGACACAGAGAAAAGTCCTTTAATTGAAAAAACAAACAACAAAAAAAAAAACTTCCTTGACCCTCCTTACCCATTGATTTTTTATTTTTAGTGCTCTCTGGGCTGCCATAGCTGGACATCGTCTGGCTTGTGGCCTCTCCCCTGCCTACATCTGGGACCGTAAATCCATGCTGAAAGTGACGACCTGTCTCACATGTCTTCCCCTATCATCAGTCCAGGCTCAATGTTCCAGCCGACTTCCCTCAGGGCCTCTTCGGTCCATATCGATGGGGGCTGGTCCTTGTCTGTTGAGCGTCGTCGCCTGGGTCTGGAACTCTGACTGGTGTAGTTCGTGTCTTCGTTGCTTGACTGTCAACAGGTACAGTCTGGACCTTGACTGGTGTAGCTATGGTCTTTTGTGCTTGACCGTCATCATCTGGGCTTTTCAGGTACACGCCGCTGCAACCTATGGTCCCGGATGCTGTAACTGCAGCTGGAGTCGCTGCTACTTCCCTTGGCGCCAAATCTGCACCCGTTTTGGCACGCTGGCCTTGACGTAGTCACTGTTACATGACCCACAACCCTGCCTAATTCTGTGGCTACTGTAACCGAGCGGCATTGCAGCGTTTTAGCTCTACATGGTTGCAATGTTGTGACTTTGTGACTTCAAGATGTGGGTCGTGACTTTGTGACAAGCAATGACTTTGAACCGCGAAGGCCTGGACCTGACCAGAAGTCCTGGCCGATAGTGAAGAGGAAGGAAGAGGACAGGATGGGCAGGCAGCAAGGTGTCCAGGGAGGCTGGAATTAGTTTGGGTTTTTTGGTACGGTTTTAAACTTACAATGGCATGTAAAAGTTTGGGCACCCCTGGTCAGCTACAATTAAACTGTGTAATAAACGCATTGAAATCTTAATTTTCGAGAGTGCATTGGACCTCTTCTTTCTGGATTTACTGGGACATCCAACTCAACCAGCACCTCCAAATTTTCACGAGTGAGGACCAATACCTTCTGCTGAATCCAGGAAGAGGGGGCAGAGATAGCTGGAAAACAAGTAGTTGGGAAGGTGTACTTAAGAAGTACCTTACCTCTCCACAACACAGAGGTTACATTGAAAATGAAAACATTTTATTCTGCTCTGCAGCCACTTTTACTTTTTGTGTCCAGTTCAACATCAAAAATTTGATGAAAAGTCCTCTTTAACTGCTTGAGCAAGCCAAAAGTGCACTGAGTGCCAGTGCTTGGTTTGAACAGTCATTATGTACTGACAGAGTCACTTCAATAAGTCTAGTCAGCTGACTGATGATATTTAGCAAAACCAAAACCATCTTCAAGATGGAAAAGACATCCATCTTCAAGCAGCTGTTTTTGGCTTTGTGTGCTGTAAGCTTTTCAGGGGATATAGCTCTGGGATCGCCGTCTTGGGGAGACGGAGTGGCATAAAGAGACCATTCACAGACAGTAGTTCTGTTAGAAACTGGCCGCAACCAGTTTTATTAAAGTCCACAGTAAACAGAACATAATCAAAACCAAATCATAAACATAAAGCCTAGGCTTGTCCAGCCACTAATTACACTTAGACAAATTTCCCCTTTCTATCCGGGTACCGACTCTAATAGTCTGTTCCCAAAACAACACAAATGTTCAGTAGTTACCAGCGTGCAGCTCACATGAGGCTCCAATGGCGTCTGAAGTCAGATCCAGACTGAGAGAGAGAGCCTCCTCTGAACTTCCAAGCAGGTACTTATGGCTGTCTAATTAAGCAGCTGTGTTCACTCTGGGCTGAACTACAAACCTGTCCCAGATGGGAATGGAGTGAACACCGCACTGACAACCTACTTTTTATGCGCCCCAGCTAAGAAACCTGGGGGAGATATACACCCCGTCCAGTACGCACCCCTTCACTGTCTCACAGTGCGTTGACTGTACAATGTCTTGGTGAGGCTTTTGAACTAGGTGTACATCAGTTATGGCGAACCTTTTAGAGACAGAGTCCCCAAACTGCAACCCAAAACCCACTTATGTATCGCAAAGTGCCAACACAGCAGCTTAACCTTAACACTGAGGTTTTCCCCATGCTGGTATAACGCCCCACATGCTGGTCTAACTCCCCATATCCTGGGCCCCTTCCGTTCTTCTCCATCACATTTTAAAAAGAAACAATTGATTATGCTCACCTTCTCCCTCTCCCACGCCAACTGGCGTCCTCTTCTGTAGCTGGAAGCCGATTTCGATGTGCCGGTACGGGCAACAAAGGACATTACTGCCATCCGCTGCGCGTCACTGGAAAGCTGACGTCTGCTGCCAGCCTTTGATTGCCCGGCAGTGTGTTTTGCAGCACAGGGACTAGGAGGGCCTCTGTGCCACAATATTTTTAATCTGAATGTGCATCCTTGGACTCACATCCAAATGAAATTTGCACTGGCGGGCCCCCTTCAACACGAGGAGGATCATTACGCCCATGGATGCTGGAGCAACGGTTCGTGTGCCCACAGAGAAGGCTCAGTGTCTCCTCTTGCATGCGTGCCATAGGTTTGCCAACACAGGTCCAGTTAATCAATATGAAGCCAACCTACTAGCGTAGGGATATGCAAAAACAATGCTTCCTGGAAAAAAGCTATTCAAATTAGTTCTCCACCAGGATAAAAATGTGTATCCTTAGTCCTACCTATTAGAGACTGGTAATAGAGCCAAGAAATTGACCAAATCTGTTACAGATTTTCAGTCCCAAAATTTATCATACATACTGGTCCATCTTCTTCGAGCCCCCTACACCTTCCCCTTAACCCCAGATGACAACATTTCAATGCAAATCTTAGGTGGTAGTCTCGAAGTTTAATTGAATATTGATAGCACTAATTTAAACCTAATCAAGGTTTGGCCATTATTACTAAGGTCTCTTGGCATTATATATATTAAAAAATACCCATTAATCCAACTTAATATACCTGATTGTTGTTAGGTAAAGCTTGCTGCGCAGGGTGCATTTATAACAGGATATCAATATTTAAAGAAACCCAAAAGAATGCAAGAAATGGCTCCGAGTGTTGTTTTTGGCTTTCTGCCCAATTCATATGACTATTGTCATATTATTCAGAACTCTGGGCAACATGACATGACATTTCCGCCATAAACTATCCAAGCCTGAGAAACAATCAGCAAAAGCAAAATACTTATTTTGTATTATGAGAACTAAAGTATTTGCATATTTAAAGAAGTTGTCTACTACTTTTACATTGATGACTTATCCTTAGGATAGGTCATCAATGTCTGATCGGCCATGGTCCGACACCCAGCACCTTATATAGTCCTCCACATTCATAAGCTTTGTATAATACAGTACCACCCTCACCACTGAATGACAGCTTTCTGCCTATGCACAGTGTACACAGAAAGCTGCCAATCAGTTATGTGGATGAAGTTACAGAGAGCTCAGTATTCAGAGATCTGTTTGATCTATAGCAGATGAAACGGATTTTATCAAAACTGCCACAAGGCACCCAATAAGTGATACATTGCTGGAATCAGGGTCTCGGCCCCTACATCATGCTGCTCTTAGATGTGGAGAAAAACACGGTGACAGATTCTTTTTAACCTTTTACAAGCAGGTATGACCTCTAATAAATAAACCTTTTCTAGGCAGATATGTCCTCCTTTTGGAAGCAGCTATAGCATTTGATAGGAGGTTGAGACTTTAGAAAAAGCTCTACTCTCATCCTTTAAAAAGGGCCGTGTAATTCACAAGGACATTTAATTACATAGCTGATAAATAACAGCATTCTACATTTGGTAAGATTCAGACTCTTTGAGAGAGGTTGTATTTCATTAATTTACTTTGCTTTTTGGCAAAACAGTTAGTGTTGAACTAACACCCCCAGTTTGAATCTGACCAAGGGCAACATCTGTATGCAATATGTATGCTTACCTATGTTTGTGTGGGTTTCCTCTGGTAATTCCAGTTTCATCTTATTTTGGGCACTTTATTTCCTTAATTTCTGGGAGACGATATTATTTGCATATGTCTTCCCTCCCCCCATAAACCTGTTAAAGGGAATCTGTCACCCTAAATTGGCGGGATATTTAAATGATGGCAGTCAGGTCAGATGGGCGGTGTTTTGGGTACTTGCCTTAACATGTTGTTCGCCGCTGTCTCCATTATTTCTGGGAATTGTAGTCGTTGCCCTCCATATAACGTGCCTGTGCATTGCAATCTGCGGGCAAAGCATACTGAGCGTGCGCAATTCAAGATTGCAATGCGCAGGCACGTTATATGGAGGGCAACGACTACAATTCCCAGAAATAATGGAGACAGCGGCGAACAACATGTTAAGGCAAGTACCCCAAACACCGCCCATCTGACCTGACTGCCATCATTTAAATATCCCGCCAATTTAGGGTGACAGATTCCCTTTAAGAGCCACTCTTCCCTAATTATCCCACTCTCCAAGATTGTCCAATGTGGTTGATAAGTCGCAAAATAAGAATATGGACCCAAACAAATAGAAGGATTTTCATATTTGGCTGGTATTACACTTTAAACATTAGGCGGCTTTTATGAATCAATTTGCTTATGGATTATGAATACTTGTAGAAACTCTTGAGAAATTAACTGGAATCAAAAGGAATCGGGGAAGACGGAGCAGATTTTTACTTCTTAATTGAAAAAGTGTTAAAACCCATCTCCTTTTAGACCTTAATTAGCCATTTTGTTGAGTTTCTGGGCATCTTTACACAGGTGCGGAGGAGACCACCAACAGCATCACATGTTCATATGAAAAGATCCGACTTGTAAATACTTCAGTATCATCAAGAGACTTTTGCTTTCTATCACATCCAAACATCACTACTGTTGAGATGTTCTACTATGTGGGTTATAAAGGATCAATGAAACAGAGGTTTGTATGCGAGGGCCCTCATCACCAGGCTTACATTGCCTTGTTGACCAAACCTTAAAATTATTATAAAACTGTAATCGTTTGTAAAATGGAGTGATATTTTTTAACCATGTTAGGCATTTTGATAGTTAAAATGGTATCCGGGCGAATTAATAAATTAAAAAATTAATTCTGGGCGGATTAATAAGACTGAGCTGCAAAAATTAAAAATTATCACATACATTTTTTTTTCTGTAAAGTGATTCAAATTTAGCCATGTTTTTATTAGGAAGATCATTATTCACAAACAAAATGCTCAGTTTCTAAGGTTTTATTTTTTTTTTTACTATCCATATTATATTTCCTTGTAATTTTTTCCCACTTTGACAGTATGGAAACTTTGATAATATTTCTGACCCTTACAAAACTACAGGAGAGCGCTTTCATTCATTTGGACTGTAGTGGTAACTATTTGCACAAAAGAAAAACTAAAAAAAAAAAAAAAGAAATGTTTTCCTGCTTCAGACATCATGAATATACTGTAGGCACAAGAGTCAGTTGTATTTTCAGGTACTTTAGTCTCACATAGATTTATGATTTTATTATGCTTGCTTACATAGCGCTAACACATTCCACAGTGCTTCACAGACATTGCCATCACTCATTGTCCCCAATGGGGCTCACAATGTAATTTCCTCATCGGGATGTCAGAGGTAACGTACTCAAACATGCAGTGAACACACAAATTCCATGCAGATGTTGACACTGGTCAGATTTGAACCCAGGACCCCAGTGATACAAGCTATAGTGCTCACCACAAAGGAGAAAGAACTTTGCAAAAAGGGAACACGAGTAATGCCGCATTCACACATTCATGTGTAAAGGTCCGAGTACAGTGATAAACTGACTGTCTGCGGATCTCCTAACCACAACTTGACCGTCTCACATGCAAAAATTAGGTTGTCAAGTTGGGGTAAGAACTAGGAGACAAGAGAACTGTCCGTGTATCACAGCCCGTACTCGCTGCATTCTCACATTTGTGTGTCATAGTCCATTAACCGGATTTACCCTTATGAATTGCCACCACATACCTTATAAAAAGTGGTGTCAGTATTCCAGGTTTTCTAGGTAACTTTGTCAATGATTTTGCCCTTTGTTAAGATGGAGTTTGCTGTTTTGTGTGCCCTACTTCCTGTTCGTTTGTTTAAAGCCTGGCTCAGGTGTTGGCTTCACTGCTGGAATATTCTGCTTCCGTTTCCCTGCAACCCAGCTGCTTGTTCCTCACAGATCTTTTGTGTGTTTACTAGGAAAGTGCATAGCCTTATCTTCAGGTGTTTCTCAGCCACAGCAGTTTCTACCCATGGCTCTGGACATTCTCTGCATATGTAAGTTGCACAAAGTACTGTGTTATCACTAAACTGTTGACTTGGGAATTTAACCCTTGGTTCACTCCATCTGATAAGAACTGTGTTTCTGAACTGTTGCTTGTTTAACCCTTTGTGCATTACCTCTGGTGAGAGCTGTTGGAACTGTTACTGGAACCTTACTGACATATGAACTTGTTGTTGGACTTCACTGAATTAAGCCACAACTGAGATTAACTTGTTCCTGGACTTCCCTGTGTTTTCTTCATACCTGGATCTGACTCTTCACACACCAGCAGTGTGTAAATCCAGCCACGTTATCTGTGCATCAGACTTACCTTGTGGTCACATTTGTGTGAGGACTCCGTCGTAAGAACTTTACCACCCTCGCTATAGAGGTTCAAGGACTTATATATCCGGATTCATATAACTGGACTTGTGTATATATATATATGGACTCATTGCATGTCACTACGGGTTGTTTGAATATTGTTTTTGGGGGTTTTGCTGTTTCACAAATACATTATTTGCATTCAAAGAAACCCGTCTCTGATTGTTCATTGCCCCACGCTATCAGAATCCTCGAGTTCCTACAATAGTATTACAGGATATTCCAGCCTAAAAAAGAGGATTCTGCTGGGGCAATGACGGAGACACGGGCAGACAAATTGTTCACCATAGTTAACTCCTTGCAGCAGGAGGTGGCGGCTGCACTCAATCAGATTAGAGACTTGGAGTCTCGGGTTAACCACAATGCACAGGGGTTTGGTCAGGCTCTCCAAGATCTACGTTCTAGGTTAGGAGTCCTGGAGGCCTTACCTACTGAGCCTACCTCATCCACCAGTATGCCCAAATTGCCTCCATTCCGTTTTAATGGTGACCGAAGTCAATTCCGTGGGTTTGTTAATCAATGTATATTATTTTTTGATGTACATGCCTCCTACTACCGGTCTGATAGATCTAAGGTTCTATGTATTATTATGTTGTTGACATCACGTGCACTGGCTTGGGCAAATCCTATGGTTGAAAGTCATGATACCCGTCTAAATAATTTGGACAATTTTCTGGCAGCTATGGCGCAAATGTTCGACGATCCCAACCGCCGTGCTACCGCTGAATCTGCCTTGCTTTCCTTACGCCAGGGGAAACGGTCAGTCATAGAATATGTTACTGAATTTAAAAGGTTAGTGGTGGACACCCAGTGGGAAAACAATGCTTTATTACCAATCTTTAGAAAAGGTTTGTCAAATGCAATCAAGGATGAGCTAGCTCGTTCAGAGTCTCCACAGGAGTTTGAATTGTTTATACAGCACTGTGTACGTATTGATATCCGTTTAACTGAACGCAGACAAGAAAAATGGGCCGCTGTAAATCGCATTACTAATTACTCTCTTCCGTCCAGGGAAACCACAGGCAAAAACCCGCGAGAGGCTGAGGAGGTGCCTATGCAGGTGGACTCACTGCAGAGACGTGAGAATAATGAACGCCGCGAACACCGTCTCCGTGAGCGCTTATGTTTCTATTGTGGTCAATCGGACCATTTCCTCATCAATTGTCCTAAATGTCCTAGGCGACCCAACAAGGTGTTGGCGGTAGTAGGGGATTATGATAACACAGACGCTGAGTCTGAAGTTTCGGAAACCAGTCTACATCTAGATGCGGTTTTTCCCCCAATACTGATGCCGACTTCCCCTAAAGATCAAGGGGAGAAATATTCACATTGTTCTCTTCCTATACAGATTCAGTGGGAGGAACAGTGGATATCAAGTTCTGCCATGATAGACTCTGGAGCAGGTGGGAATTTCATGGATTCTTCTTTTGCAAAGGAACATGGTATAAAGACACAACTAAGAGCTTCACCAATCACTATGGAAACGGTGGATGGTTCCCCATTAGTTTCTGGACCAGTAGATCGGGAGACAGTGCCTCTGGAGTGTAAGATGGAACCAGACCATCAGAAAACACTTTCATTCATGTTAATATCTTCTCCTCATTTTCCTGTAATTTTAGGAATTCCCTGGTTACGGTCACAAAATCCAATCATCAATTGGGAAACCAAGGAGATAACCTTTCTCCCGAAGTGCAGTTCTACCATCAGTCCAACTGTAGCGGATCCAGTTACCCAGAACTTGGAAGAGGTGATACAGGTACCTACTCTCCCTCTGATATATCAGGAATTCTCAGACATTTGTGATAAAAGGAAGGCAGATCAACTTCCCCCACATAGACCGTATGACTGCCCCATAGAATTGCTTCCTGGAGCAGCGATTCCTTTCGGCCATGTTTACCCGTTGGCGGCTCCGGAATTAAAATCTTTACGAGAGTATATAGATGAGAATTTAGCCAAGGGGTTTATCCGACCATCTTCTTCACCAGCGGGAGCTCCAATATTCTTTGTAAAGAAGAAGGATGGTACTCTAAGACCCTGCATTGACTATCGGGAGTTAAATAAGGTAACCATTCGTAACAGGTACCCGTTGCCCCTAATTCCAGAATTGTTGGAAAGAGTTCGCCAGGCCAAGGTATTTACCAAATTAGATCTTCGTGGGGCATATAATTTACTCCGTATACGGCCCGGAGACGAATGGAAGACAGCTTTTAGATGCCGGTATGGACATTTTGAATATTTGGTGATGCCATTCGGACTCTGTAACGCTCCTGCTGCTTTTCAACATTTAGCCAACGACATTTTCAGGGATTTATTGGACCAATATGTGGTAATTTACCTTGATGACATCTTAATCTTTTCTGACTCCTTACAGGAACATCAGGAACATGTCAAGACCGTACTTAGACGTTTGAGAGATAATCATTTGTACATCAAACTCGAAAAGTGTGAGTTCCATTGTTCTGAAATTCAATTTTTAGGCTATGTTATCTCGCCTCAGGGATTGAATATGGAGTCCAGCAAGATCCAGGCAATCTTGGACTGGCCGGTACCAGGAAGCATTAAGGAGGTACAACGATTCATTGGCTTTGCTAACTTTTATAGACGGTTTATCCGAAATTTTTCAGAAATTGTCCGTCCCATCACTCTCCTCACCAAGAAGGGGAAGAAGTTTGAATGGTCTTCGCAAGCTCAGGAAGCCTTTGATCGCCTGAAGGGTTGTTTTACCACGGCTCCAATATTGATGCATCCGGATCCTGCACAGCCTTTTATCGTGGAGGTGGACGCGTCTGACTGTGCATTGGGAGCTATCCTCTCACAACGTACCGGAGACAAAGGTTTGCTGCACCCGTGTGCCTTCTTCTCTCGTAGGTTATCTTCTGCAGAACTTAACTATGATGTGGCAGATAAGGAACTTTTGGCAATTATTTCTGCCTTTAAGGAATGGAGACACCATTTGCAGGGGGCAACTCAGCAGGTAGTAGTACTCACGGATCATCGCAATTTGGAATTCCTTAAGTCTGCCAGGTGTCTTTCTCCTCGACAGGCTAGGTGGAGTTTGTTCTTGAACCAGTTTAATTTTATTATTTCGTACCGCCCAGGTTCACGTAATGGGAAAGCTGACGCATTATCCCGAATCCATACCGTGGATTCCGTGCCTGGGACCCCGTCGAAGACCATCTTGTCGGAGGCCAATTTCGTTGGAGTGCTCCGGAACCGGGACTTGTGGCAGGAGATCAAGCTGGCCTATGACGGTGACGTATTTCTTGCAGCTCCACCTGACAATGTGAATCTTGTCCTTCGGAATGGTGTGTGGCTTAGAGATCGATGTATTTATGTCCCAGAGGCTGTAAGACTTCGAGTTCTCAAATTGGTCCACGACTCTAAATTGGCTGGTCATAGGGGGGTACAGAAGACGCAGGAATTGTTAACTCGTTTTTTTTGGTGGCCTACCTGCTTGAAGGATGTGAATGACTATGTCCGCTCTTGTGAAGTTTGTGCCCGGTACAAGGTTCCTCGCGTTTCACCTACTGGTCTTCTTAAACCGCTACCTGTACCGTCTCGCCCTTGGGGGTCTATTTCAATGGACTTTATTGTGGAGTTACCCACCTCTGGTGGTAAAAATACTATTTTGGTGGTAGTAGATCGTTTAACGAAAGCTGCTCATTTCATTCCGTGTGCTGGTCTTCCCTCAGCTACAGAGACAGTAGATCTAGTTATCCAGAACATTTTCCGGCTGCATGGGGTACCAGATGACATCATTTCTGACCGAGGAATACAATTTACCTCTAGATTTTGGAAAGGATTTTGTTCTGCGCTCCACATTAATGTTTGCTTGTCTTCTGCATACCATCCTCAGACCAACGGGCAGACCGAACGGACAAATCAAACCTTGGAGCAATATCTACGCTGTTACGTCAGTCATTTGCAGGACGATTGGCTGAAGCTACTTCCTCTAGCGGAATTTTCGTACAACAACTCCCAAAGCAGTTCCACGAAGGTAACACCTTTTTTTGCCAACCTGGGTTATCATCCAAGTATTTTGCCTAGGTCCCCGGTTACGATTTCGGTACCAGCGGTTGAAGACAGAGTGACGGCGTTGCAACGTAATCTTGAAGTTTTGAAGGACTCCCTGACCACAGCACAGGAGCGTTACAAGAAGTCGGCCGATAGATTCCGGAAACCAGCACCTATGTATAAGGTAGGAGACTCAGTTTGGTTGTCCACCAAGAATCTAAAATTGGGTGTTCCTTCGCAGAAACTGGGACAGAAATTCATCGGTCCATTCAAGATCACTGGGATTGTGAGCTCTGTTGCCTGTCGGTTGAAGCTACCACGGACTTTAAAGGTACACCCAGTATTTCATGTTTCCTTATTAAAACCAGTCTCTCCTAACACGTTTCAGGGACGTATCGTACCTCCCCCTCCACCAGTGTTGGTTGATGGCGAAGAACAATTCGTGGTACAGGATATTGTTAATTCGAGACTTCATAGAAACCGGCTTCAGTATCTAGTCAGATGGCAAGGTTACTCTCCTGAAAATGATTCTTGGGAACCAGTAAGTAACATCAATGCGCCTCTGAAGATTGCTCAGTTTCATCGGAGATACCCGGACAGGCCTGGTCCAGGACCGTCCGGAGGCCGTCTTTAGGGGGGGAGTAATGTCAGTATTCCAGGTTTTCTAGGTAACTTTGTCAATGATTTTGCCCTTTGTTAAGATGGAGTTTGCTGTTTTGTGTGCCCTACTTCCTGTTCGTTTGTTTAAAGCCTGGCTCAGGTGTTGGCTTCACTGCTGGAATATTCTGCTTCCGTTTCCCTGCAACCCAGCTGCTTGTTCCTCACAGATCTTTTGTGTGTTTACTAGGAAAGTGCATAGCCTTATCTTCAGGTGTTTCTCAGCCACAGCAGTTTCTACCCATGGCTCTGGACATTCTCTGCATATGTAAGTTGCACAAAGTACTGTGTTATCACTAAACTGTTGACTTGGGAATTTAACCCTTGGTTCACTCCATCTGATAAGAACTGTGTTTCTGAACTGTTGCTGTTTAACCCTTTGTGCATTACCTCTGGTGAGAGCTGTTGGAACTGTTACTGGAACCTTACTGACATATGAACTTGTTGTTGGACTTCACTGAATTAAGCCACAACTGAGATTAACTTGTTCCTGGACTTCCCTGTGTTTTCTTCATACCTGGATCTGACTCTTCACACACCAGCAGTGTGTAAATCCAGCCACGTTATCTGTGCATCAGACTTACCTTGTGGTCACATTTGTGTGAGGACTCCGTCGTAAGAACTTTACCACCCTCGCTATAGAGGTTCAAGGACTTATATATCCGGATTCATATAACTGGACTTGTGTATATATATATGGACTCATTGCATGTCACTACGGGTTGTTTGAATATTGTTTTTGGGGGTTTTGCTGTTTCACAAATACATTATTTGCATTCAAAGAAACCCGTCTCTGATTGTTCATTGCCCCACGCTATCAGAATCCTCGAGTTCCTACAATAGTATTACAAGTGGTTTGATGAACTCCTGTTTGATGAAATGAAACATCCAGTGTCTTCTGAGCATATCTAGACCATTTAAGTGTCCGGGTCATATTTCAAAAAGATCGCTAATGGGACACCCCAAAAACATGATGAAAGTTTGCTCTGGCATGGGCAGAAAAATCAGCTTCGATTATTGGGATAGGCGCAAAACTATTTTTTTTTTGCCTATACACAGACAATCACGCTGGCCGTGTTCTCATTTTAGTCCTAGAACTCTAGTACCTGAATTGTTACAGCCTGTAGAAGACATTGTAGGAATCATTCACAGCTATCAATGGGCCAGAGGTGGACTTTACAAAGATTTACTAAGGCACTTAGTCTGGAGATCCTCATGGGACTTGACCCTTAATTTACTTATAACAGAGGACTTTTTTTTTTACAAGTTCTTATTATAAAGGTATGTAGTGCTGCAATTTACTAGTCAATGGGATTATAAAAATATAATTCAAGGTTACAAACAGTGGAGAGCAGAGGTTTAAGAAGGTAAATCCTGCGGACAGGTTCCCATTAGATGAAAGCAGTAATGTTACAGTGTAATAATAGAATAGGGGCCTACCTGAATGGTGTAAATGAAGTAGCAGGCAAATTAATATGGTTTCATCATGTATTTTCTTTAATCCTATACAGTAACTGATCATTTGTAAAGTGAATATCTGAACCCCGCTTTTATTCTCTATTGTAAAAAGGCAATGGTAGACTGCATCTCCCAGATAAACAAAGAGTCGGACGTTAAAATCCAACATTTTACATTACAGATGTGTCCTGCCTTTACTCAATACATTTTTATTTTAGGGGGTGTAATTAATTTTACCAAGGGGCCACTGTTGTGGAGGGATGAACCAATATACTGAAATTAATTCTGCTTATTATTAATATTAACATTCTATATTAAATATTTATTTTATCGCTTAATATTGAGCATAATTAATTATGTTGACTAGATGCTACGGCTAATACATGTTATGGTAGGGCTTATTGTATCATGTACAGTATTCATATCAGTCGCAGTTAATCAGCACCATATAATTTATGGCTTTTTATAAAGTTTATATGAAGCAGTAAATCATACTGTGCTTATTATTGAGCCCTTGTATCTTGATCAACAGCTTTCCCCACAACATATGATGGACCCCACAGCATGATGTTCCCACAGGCCCCCCAAACACACAGTATTATAGACCACGCAGCCCTTCCCTCCCCCCACACACAGTATAATGGATCACACAGGCCTCACCCTTACACAGACACACAAAATGTGTATGATGGAGCCCACAGGGCCCTCTTCCCCACAAACATGCAGTATGTTGACCCCACACACACACAGACTCATGCACGATATAATGTTCCCAAAACCTCCCATCACAGGATAATGGCCCTCACAGGCCCCAAACAGTTTGATCTTCCATAGTCCTCCAATTCAGTATGATATCCCCACATATTCCTTCCACAAGTGAATGACAATAATAAATAAAAGAAAAAAACACTCACCTTTCAGATATCAGTAAAATAGAGGGGGAGGGTGGCCGCGTTGTGTGGTCTGCGGGTCACTGCACTGTTTCCAGCCCATTAGCTGTCCTGGTTCACAGGCCGGACAGGAACAGCCGAAGGGCTAGATGTGGCCGGTGAGATACAGCTTACAATAGTCTGCCATAGATGGTTTGGTGGCCGGAAATGTTGAGATATCTTGCAGGGATATTTCCATACTTGATGTTACTCGCATCCTGAAATGAGTTTTGCTAGCATATCTCGATAATGTACTCAATTCATAAAAAACTAAGGGTGAGTACATCTGTATATTTTAAGGAACATGTCATTAGGATTTTATACCTTAAACCAGAGCTGGTCAAACTGTGGCCCGCAGACCACATCGACCCAAGAACGCCCAAGGACTAAAACAGTGGCCCTCGGGCAGCACCATGCCCTTGTCCGCCGTCTGTCTGCCGCCCCCACTATCGGCATCCTTGAGAATATAGGTGGAGGATGGAGTGGACGACTCTTTCCACCAATCAGCATGAGACAGCGTCCTTACATCACGTCTGCTGTGCGGAGGGTCAGTGCCCCGAAAACTGGAGTAGAGCGCCGGGTGAGCGGGAGCTCAGCAAGTAAGTTTTTTTTTTCATATGTGTATGGGATGTTTGCATGTATATTGGAGGCTATGTATTGTGGTGTGTTGTGAATGGGTTTGAGATGAGTTCTGAGCAGAGGCTCCCTCTGGTGGTTACAAGCGGTGCTAGTCGGTCCAGTGAAGATTGTGAGGACTGGGAATCAGGTGTTGCTGACTGGTCTTATATAAGGGAGTCACCTTCCCATCAGGGTTGCCGGTGATCAATTGTTCTGGTCTCAATCCTTGAATCCTGTTTCCCTTGTAGCCTGCTGTGTCGTGTCTGCATCTCCTGCTAACAGATAAGACATTTTCTTCTTTTTGTTTTTGTGCTATATTTTTGCATTTTGTCCTGCACTTCTGTGGGGGCCTTCAGGGTCCCCTCCGGGGGCTTTTGCCCTCTCAGTTTAGTTCAGCCACTGATGTTTGTACATTTGCTTTTTCCAGTTTTTTCAGTGGCTGCTATTTTGATTTTGTTACACCAGAGAACTAATTTAGGTGGAAGAGGTCGTGTGATCTCAGGTATTTTCGAAATTAGTAGTTGGTGCTTTTCAGGGTTTTCTGGGATTGCAGTAAGTACCCTTCCTGTCCTTTTCTATTTAGTTAGTTTGAGCCCCAGCGTTTGCTCATACTATTTTCTTTCTGTGTCAGTATTTCATCTTGTCTAACCGCCATTACATGTTTGGGGGCTTTCTATTATCTTTGGGGTTCTGCTCCGGGGCAGATAGCTTTCCTATATCTATCTTTAGGTGTAGTTAGTTTCTCAGGCTGTGACGAGGCGTCTAGGACCAACGTAGGAACGCTCCACGGCTGCCTCTAGTTGTGGTGGTTAGTCAGGGTACTGCAATCTCATAGATTCCAACTGCTCTGGTGTATTGCCTTTTTTACCTGCACTCCTCAGCTACCGAAACAGAACAGTATCACCGGCCTAAAAATTGAAAATTGTATGGTACTCACAGAAAGGAAAAAATATTGTGAAAGAAAAAAGGTTGTCAGAGTTGTCAGAGATATTTTTCTGTTTGTTGCATTTTTTTTTCCCTCTGTATCTCTGGGTGCTGGGGAGGATCTTTTCTCCCAATGGAGTTTGCACAGTTGTCTGGCCGTGTGGATCAGCTTGCCACTGAGGTTCAGAGTATTGCTGCATATCTTGCTGGGTTGCCTGTTGTGGAACCTAGGATCCCCATGCCAGATTTGTTTTTAGGGGATCGAGCTAAGTTTCAGAATTTCAAAAATAATTGTAAATTGTTTTTTGCCTTAAAATCTAAGTCCTCAGGGAACGCAGCGCAGCAGGTTCAAATTGTCATCTCTCTCCTGCGCGGCGATCCTCAGGATTGGGCTTTTTCCCTGACACCTGGGGATCCTGTTTTGAGTGATGTTGATGCATTTTTTCAGGCTTTGGGGTTATTGTACGATGAGCCTAATGTCACTGATCAAGCTGAAAAAGCCTTGTTGGCATTAAATCAGGGGCCTGATGACGCTGAGTTATACTGTCAGAGATTCCGCAGGTGGGCAGTCCTGACCAAGTGGAATGACGACGCTTTGGCAGCCCTTTTCCGGAAGGGTCTGTCAGATAATGTAAAGGATGTTATGGTGGGATTCCCTATCCCCTCTGGTCTCAATGATTCTATGTCATTAGCGATTCAAATTGACAGACGTTTGCGTGAGCGGAGAAGTATGCGTGGAATGGTGTTGCCTTGTGAACCAGCTTCTGAACCCATGCAGTGTGATAGAGTGGTGTCTGGGGCACAGCGTCATGAGTTTCGAAAGCGCAATGGGTTATGTTTCTACTGTGGTGATGCCTCTCATGCTATTTCAGTCTGCCCTAAGCGGGGAAGACGTTTTGCACGCTCAGTTGTCTTGGGTAGTGTTCAGACTAAGTTTTTATTAATTGTCACTCTGATATGCTCTCTGTCCTCATTTTCTGCTCAGGCTTTCGTTGATTCTGGAGCAGCTATTAACCTGATGGATTATGATTTTGCTAAACATTGTGGGTTTCCCTTGATACCCCTACAGAAGTCTATTCCCCTACTGGGGATCGATTCTACCCTTTGGCTGAGAATAAACCCCAGTTTTCTACTCAGGTGATAATGAGGGTTGAACCTGATCACCAGGAGTGCTGCAAATTTTTGGTTCTGTATAATCTGCATGACATTATCGTGCTGGGTTTCCCTTGGTTACAGTCTCATAATCCTGTTTTGGATTGGAAATCTGTGTCTGTAACTAGTTGGGGCTGCCAATGTGTTAATACCAACACTCCTGTTTTTTCTGCCTTCCCCAGGCTCAGGATGTTCCTGACTTTTTGATTGATTTTTCTGATGTGTTTAGCGAAAGTAAATCTGCATCCTTGCCTCCCCATAGGAGCTATGACTGCGCTATTGAATTAGTGCCGGGTAGTAAATTCCCTAAAGGTCGCCTTTTTAACTTGTCTGTACCTGAACATGACGCTATGCGGTCTTATATCAAGGAATCATTGGAGAAGGGTCATATCAGACCATCCTCTTCACCCTTAGGTGCCGGTTTTTTCTTTGTGGCCAAAAAAGATGGTTCATTAAGGCCGTGTATTGATTATCGTCTCTTGAACAATATTACTGTGAAATATCAATACCCGTTACCCTTGATTTCTGACCTGTTTTCCAGGGTGAAAAACGCTACTTGGTTTACCAAGCTTGACCTCAGGGGGGCGTATAACCTTATTCGCATTAAACACGGGGATGAATGGAAGACGGCATTCAATACCCCTGAAGGGCATTTTGAGTACCTAGTGATGCCCTTTGGGCTCACTAATGCTCCTTCCGTCTTCCAGTCCTTCATGAATGACATTTTCAGGGATTTTGTGGACAAATTTCTGATTGTTTATTTGGATGATATCTTGATTTTTTCTAATGACTGGGACTCTCATGTGAAACATGTTCGAACTGTATTCCAGATTTTGAGAGAGAATGCTCTGTATGTGAAGGGATCAAAGTGTCTTTTTGGCGTACAGAGGATCTCATTTCTGGGATTCATTTTGTCCCCATCTGTTATTGAAATGAACCGGTCAAGGTTCAGGCCATCTGTGATTGGGTCCAACCTACTTCATTAAAGGCTCTTCAGAGATTTTTGGGTTTTGCCAATTTTTATCGTAAATTTATTGGTAATTTCTCGGTTATTGTTAAACCATTAACTGATTTGACCAGAAAGGGTTCTGATGTGGTAAATTGGCCTCCTGAGGCAGTCTCTGCATTTCAGGAACTTAAGCAGAGATTCACTTCTGCTCCTGTTCTACGGCAGCCTGATGTTTCTCTGCCATTTCAGGTGGAGGTTGATGCCTCTGAAATTGGGGCAGGTGCCGTTTTGTCCCAAAAAGATCCAGAGACCTCTAAAAGTAACCCTTGTGCCTTTTTCCCTCGAAAATTTTCTCCTACTGAACGTAATTATGACGTGGGTAATCGGGAGTTATTGGCCATGAAGTGGGCTTTTGAAGAGTGGAGACATTGGCTGGAGGGAGCCAAACATCAGGTGGTGGTCCTTACAGACCATAAGAATCTGGTCTATCTGGAATCTGCCAAGCGACTCAATCCTAGACAGGCCAGGTGGGCCTTGTTTTTCACACGTTTTAATTTTGTGGTTTCCTTTTTTCCTGGCACTAAGAATGTTAAGGCGGATGCCCTCTCGAGGAGTTTCCTTGCGGACTCTCCTGAGTTATCTGATCCTTCTGTTATTTTGAAAGAGGGTGTAGTTCTTTCCGCCATCTCGCCCAATTTGAGACTTGCTCTGGAGGGGTGTCAGGAGGATAGGCCCGAGCGCTGCCCTGTTGGAAAATTGTTTGTCCCGGACCAGTGGAAAAAGAGTGTGATGTCTGAGATTCATTGTTCCGCATTGGCTGGGCATCCCGGAATTTTTGGTACCAGAGACTTGGTTAGTCGGTCCTTTTGGTGGCCTACCTTGTCTCGTGATGTCAGGGAATTTGTGCAGTCCTGCGGGACTTGCTCTCGCTCTAGTGGTTTGTTGATGCCATTGCCTGTGCCCAAGAGACCATGGACCCATATCTCTATGGATTTCATTTCCGACCTTCCTGTTTCTCAGAGAATGACCACCATCTGGGTAATTTGTGATAGGTTTTCCAAAATGATACATCTTGTGCCATTACCTAAGTTGCCTTCCTCCTCTGAATTGGTGCCGTTGTTCCTTCAGCACGTGGTTCGTTTACACGGCATTCCTGAGAACATTGTGTCTGACAGAGGAGTCCAGTTTGTTTCCAGATTTTGGAGGACTTTTTGTTCTAAACTGGGTGTTCAATTGTCTTTCTCTCGGCATTTCATCCTCAGACCAATGATCAAACTGAGAGAACAAACCAGACATTGGAGACTTATCTAAGATGCTTTGTGTCTGCTGATCAGGATGACTGGGTCTCTTTTTTGCCTTTGGCTGAGTTTGCTCTTAATAATAGGGCTAGCTCTGCCACTTTGATGTCTCCGTTTTTCTGTAATTCTGGGTTTCACCCTCGATTTTCTTCAGGACAGACGGAGGCTTCTGTTTGTCCAGGTGTTGACTCTGTTGTGGAGCGTATGCAACTGATTTGGGACCAGGTAGTGGAGAGGTTGTCCCTCTCTCAGGAGAGGGCCCAGCGGTTTGCTAACCGGCATAGGACTGATGGTCCTCGGTTTAAAGTGGGGGACTTGGTCTGGTTGTCCTCAAAGAATATTCCTATGAGAGTGGCATCTCCTAAATTTAAGCCTAGGTTCATTGGACCTTATAAGATCATGGAGATTATTAATCCTGTTTCTTTTCGTTTGCTTCTTCCAGGGACATTTAAGATCCATAACGTGTTCCACAAGTCCTTGTTGAAGAGGTTTGTTGAGCCAGTGGTTCCTGCTGCTGTGCCTCCTGACCCTGTTTTGGTTGAGGGCAATCTGGAGTATGTGGTTGAGAAAATATTAGATTCTCGTTTTTCTAGACGGAAACTCCAGTATTTGGTTAAATGGAGAGGTTATGGTCAGGAAGACAATTCTTGGGTGTTTGCTTCGGACATCCATGCTAGGAGACTTATCCGTGCGTATCATAGAACTCATCCTCACCGACTTGGTTGCTCAAATGAGGGTTCGGTGACCCCTCCTCAAGGGGGGGGGTACTGTTGTGAATGGGTTTGAGATGAGTTCTGAGCAGAGGCTCCCTCTGGTGGTTACAAGCGGTGCTAGTCTGTCCAGTGAAGATTGTGAGGACTGGGAATCAGGTGTTGCTGACTGGTCTTATATAAGGGAGTCACCTTCCCATCAGGGTTGCCGGTGATCAATTGTTCTGGTCTCAATCCTTGAATCCTGTTTCCCTTGTAGCCTGCTGTGTCGTGTCTGCATCTCCTGCTAACAGATAAGACATTTTCTTCTTTTTGTTTTTGTGCTATATTTTTGCATTTTGTCCTGCACTTCTGTGGGGGCCTTCAGGGTCCCCTCCGGGGGCTTTTGCCCTCTCAGTTTAGTTCAGCCACTGATGTTTGTACATTTGCTTTTTCCAGTTTTTTCAGTGGCTGCTGTTTTGATTTTGTTACACCAGAGAACTAATTTAGGTGGAAGAGGTTGTGTGATCTCAGGTATTTTCGAAATTAGTAGAGTTGGTGCTTTTCAGGGTTTTCTGGGATTGCAGTAAGTACCCTTCCTATCCTTTTCTATTTAGTTAGTTTGGGCCCCAGCGTTTGCTCATACTATTTTCTTTCTGTGTCAGTATTTCATCTTGTCTAACCGCCATTACATGTTTGGGGGCTTTCTATTATCTTTGGGGTTCTGCTCCGGGGCAGATAGCTTTCCTATATCTATCTTTAGGTGTAGTTAGTTTCTCAGGCTGTGACGAGGCGTCTAGGACCAACGTAGGAACGCTCCACGGCTGCCTCTAGTTGTGGTGGTTAGTCAGGGTACTGCAATCTCATAGATTCCAACTGCTCTAGTGTATTGCCTTTTTTACCTGCACTCCTCAGCTACCGAAACATAACAGTGGTGGCTCATAAAGTATATAGGGGGCTGTGAGTCGGCTCATACGGCATATAGGGAGGTGTCAGCATACTTAATTCTGCTCAATGTTAAGTGATACAAGTATATAATTATAATTAATTTGTTAATATTAATTTCAGCCTATTGGTTCGGCCCTCCACAACAGTCACGGTCTCTCATGTTGCCCCTCAGGAAAATTAATTGTCCACCTTAAAGTAATGACATGTATGTACAGGTGCTTTCATGCCGATTAAATTCATATGCTGATTTTAGAAATCAGTTTTACCATTTTTGAGAAATCCAGCATTAAAATCTTATGGAAATGAGCTACAAATGAGTTTTTCAGCTCTCTTGCCCTTCCTCACTACTCTCCGCCTCCTGTGTCTGATTGACAGGTCACTCTTTTATCAGTGACCTGCTTTCCCTGGCAGTAATCTCGCACAAGTGCCATCATTGCCTGAGGTGGTGCATGCACTGTGTGGTCCTCATGATGTCGTTAGATCCAGAATATTGATCTGTGCAGACGAGCGGTGTGGTAATGAGCAGCAGTGAATATATGTGTCCGCCTCAGGTCTGGGGAGTCAGGTCACAAACAAGAGTCAGAAACAGGAGGTAGTCGGGGAAGAAGGGAGTGAGGCGGGCAGGAGAGCTGTAAGAGCAATGTCCCACCCCAAAGCACTTGCATACGATTTCAAATCTGAATTTCTCAGAAATGGCAAAACTGATTTCTATAAATAAAATCTTTGAAATAAAGTCCCTTTAATAGCAAAATATGATACTTTTTCTTTACAGCATTGACAGATGAGAAGGTTAATTCATCACAGTGATGTTACATTTGACATCCTGCCTCTAATATCCTGGAACTCTCAGAATGAGAATAAGGATTGAATAAACAGAGCAAACCTTCAATCCAGAAAATGGGTCAGACTGACCCAAAAGAGGACAAAAGTATCACTAGAGGAGTGTTCCTGTGCTCTAGATCTCAATGTCCACCAACGAGATCATGTTTTCAGGAAACTAGGCCTCATTCAGATGTCAGTGTTTTTCACGTACGCAAAAAAAAAATAGTTCTGGTGATTTTCTTGTATGGGTAAAAAAATAAATTACAAAGCTTCACCTATACTTTTCAATGTTAACCAAGACCAGCATACTGACTGCACACTGATGCCATCCGTGTGCTGTCCCGTAATTTTCACTGACCTATAGACTTGTATTGGCACTTATTTGTAAAGCTGGAAAAAAACAAATATGTTTCTGTGATTTTTTTTATAGACACATGGGCCACAAAAAGACACGGACGTGTGAACAGCCCATGGAATATAGTGGATACGTATTCTGTGAAAACACGGGTAGAAAACATAAGTGCAACACGGTTGTCTGAATTGAATTATCACCTATGCAATACTAAGAAAATCCTGAAATGTGATTTTTCAAGCTGGTGATATAAAGTATTCTAATTTACTGAGATAATGACTTTTGGGTTTTCATTGCCTGTAAGCCATAATCATCAACATTAACAGAAATAAACACTTGAAATATATCACTCTGTGTGTAATGACTCTATATAACATGAGTTTCACTTTTTGTATTGAAGAAATGAAATAAATTAACTTTTTGATGATATTCTAATTTTGTGTACCTGTATCATGTTTCAGGATTTCCTCAGTAATGCCTAAGTGATAATTCCATCACCTGTGGAAAAAAACATGACCAGATGGTGGCCTTTGAGAACTGGAGTTGGGGAACACTGACCTAGGGTCTACTACTTCTGGGAGGATTCTCATAACCTATTTGATCTTATTAATATATTGTGTGTGCAACAGTAACATAACTTTTACATGGACATGTACAAATTCTCCTATAGATGGAAGGTGGACACATTGGTGAGCCCAAAGAACCCCAATCTAATACTACACAGATAATTAGTTGGTCAAGGACAACAACTAAATCCTAAAATAGGGATATAAATATATGAAAGCCGGCAGAAATGTCATAGTCATTAGTTCTGCTGGAGTAGAATATAGCTTAGACCGGGGTCACACGATCATATGTTCTCTCATGTGAGTGAATCGGGGCAGATTATGCAAATGACACTCGGCTGAAACTCTATTCGACTGTGAGCCGAGTGTCAGTGCTGTGCTCCAATCCTCTTGCATGACAGAATCGCAGCTCAGGTGCAAAGGAGACGGAGAAAGTAATTTCTCCATCTCCTCCATTGCTGGCATTCATGGTAAATTGGACTACACTTGGTTGGCATCGGAGTCCAGTCTGATCTTTCACATGAACCCATAGTCTTGTATGGGTGAGTGCGATCTTATTCTCAGATACACGCTCACAGCATGCTGCAATTTTTTTCCTTGGCGATTTGGCATGAGAAAAAATAAATAAATAAATAAGAGATCTGCACTGCCCTATAGTATAACATTGGCCCGAGTGCTATTCAATAAAAAACTGCCTAGCACTCAACACTGACATACGCTCGTGTGAGCGAGTCCTTACAGATACACACAGGACACACAGCGCTCCCGGGAACCTTCAAGGCAGAAAATGTAATTTATCCTACATCCAGGCCTGTGCTACAACTTTTCGCTTCTGGATATTTTTCTGCTACTTTCAGTTTCAAAACATCAAAATATTTTCATCTGGGCAAAGTCATTATCATATAAAAATTACCAAAATGCACTGATGATATAAAACATACACACAAGACGTGACAGCAAAAGCTCTGGCAAACACATTCCCTGCAGATTTAACCTAAATCATATCTGTGTTAAAGGGGTATTACCGTAAACATAACTTGGCTTTTATTGAAAGAATGTAGCATGAAGGAAAAATCCTGACTATATAACATTTCAGCCATCATGCACTACTTACTGCTCCAAAATGGGTTATTCACAGCTTAGGCCGGTAATTCCACTGGGATCCGCTGGTAGAGCAGGCTACATTCCAGCACTGGGAATTATCGGAGGGTGTAACTGGGAACTAATAGGAGAGGCTCAGCAATGACCGAGCACAACAGGACATGTACAAGAGGGTGGAGACTACAAGAGGAAAATACCCTGGAATAGACGACCACCACGAGGTGACCACAAAAGGTACCACAAGGTGACCACAAAGATAAACACACAAGTTTAGGAAGTAGTATTGGTACTGTTAGGCCGGCGTCACACTATCGAGTTTGATGCGAGTTAGTCGCACGACTTACTTGCATCAACACCCGACACGGCCGCCCACTCTCGGACCAGAGTGTGTGGATGCATGTATTTCTATGCCGCCGCGCACTCTGGTCCGAGAGCGGGCGGCCGTGCCGGGTGTTGATGCGAGTAAGTCGTGCGACTAACTCGCATCAAACTCGCTAGTGTGACGCCGGCCTTACTATGTGTGATGATCCTGCTGGGTTCTTTCATGCTTCTTTTCCTAATGCTGGCACATGCCTTTAACTGATGACATCTATTGTTCCCAATTACCAGCCAAGTCATACAAGCCAAGAGGCAGAAAAAAAGCATTTTGGCATTTTTGTGTATCAAATTGATTTTTGAACAAAAAATATGTCTTCCCCGCCAAACCATTTGGAGTAGCGCATTTTTTTAATGGGAATTTCCAAACTGTATCGACAATTTTTTGACAGTTTAGCGAGTCCTTGTTCCTCTTTTCTCAAATCACTCACAATTATAGAAAATGTAGGACGGGGATCCCGCCGTATCTAAAAGTAATACATGTTCGATCTGTGGGGGTCCATGGTTCTCACATTATAACTTATCTATAGTATTTGTTTTTGTGAACGGAGTAGGGTGCCATAATGATACAACACTGGCTTGGGCAAAAGGATGCGCCTACATATTTTTAATGATTGTTGGAGGCCCTAAAAGCTGGAACCTAACAAATCATTAAATTATGGCACATTCTAGCAAATAATTTCCTACGCATAATTCAACAGACTCTTCAACATTAGAACAAAAGGGACTAAAAAAACAATTTGTAGAAGTTATGGTTAAAACAAAAAAAAAAAGACAATTAAGTTGTGGGAACTTAGTGGTGCACATGATACAATAGTCATCAGGGAATGGTCCACAGACTAGAGGCATCAGAAGATAGCTGCAAAAGGAGCAGACACAGCCGTAAGAATACACGATCACCATTTGCTCAGAAAGCCTGAGAACATTGCATTGTACCCTGCTGAGGACATATATCTGGATGTAACTTCATAGTTATATCTGCACATCTGTCTTCCTGTAAAATATTGAGTTCATTGTGGAAAGGACACGAGGTTCTGCAGAAGGTTAAGGAAGTTCAGTTCAAAGATTAAAGCAACTTCACTTATTCTATGGTAATTAAGACAATTCTTGATTTGATTTATTATTGGCATTATAATATTCTCATGCAATTCAAGATACTGGTGGCTTTATCTCCAGACCTTCACCAGAGGATCTCATTAGAGGACCCTCATTATTCAGTTGCAGATGAAAACTTAATTTTTCACATCAATGGCACAATCTAAGTGGCTCTTAAAGTGGTTTCAGGATCTCACCTTCTACTGTAGACCCCACCAAGCCAGGTTGTACCCAACTGATGATTGTCCTGCTATGGGTCACTAAGATGACCTGCCCTGCTTATATGCCACTTGTAGGAATAGTAAATAATAAAAGGCACATCTAAAGTATTATTTGATGAATTAAAAAAAAAGATATTTAATATCACACAATTTTATAATTATAGACCAGACAATTTAAAAAAGTACTGCAAAGTGTACAAAAATTACATCACAGCTGTGACTCATAATAAAGTCAATATTATAAATATTAGAACTACTAAATACCCATTGTTATATGCCAGCACCACACCAGCCACTGACCCAAATGCACGTTTCGCGTGTATAGCTTCCTCATGGAGCATGGTTATCATTGTCCGCATGATCACATAAATATCCGGCCAAACTGATCACATGGTCGAAATTCAGCCAACCATGGCAACCTGTACAAATTCTTCTTTTGAACATCTGTACTAATTTAATATGACCTTTAGGTATCCATGCTGACCGACACTGGTGCACATTCGGCTCCTACGCTACCTTGTCTCTCTTCCTTGTCAAACAGCTGATTGTACATGACCAGTATGCAGTATGGCAACTGCCGCGCTGGGTGTGAGAGATAAGGCATGACTTAAATATTAAGTCAAATTATTAGTTTCCAATACTAGTACATTTCTTCACTCCAATGGAAGGTTTTGTTAACATGCATGTGATATTTTTGTGCACTTAGCTGAGATGAATGGTAATGTCTACTGTAAGCCATAAATAGTCAGGTACTGAGTTCAGGACACATATATATATCAGCACATGACATAAATGAGGTCGACACTTGGGGTTCTACACTCCGGAGTTTACATGTGCTCCTGCCCCTGTATACAGACTTTGGACACTGACATACATGGATAAGCAGCTAACACAAAGCTACAACACAGGACCCAGGGAAAGATGGGCGAGATACAAACCTCAACCAATCTAATGGACTAACCATGGATTAATTGACTATTTCTTTGTAACTACTTACATATTCTGCGTTTTGGTACAGTAGTTTTTTTTTTAGGACAATCCAATAAACCACTACATTTTTTATAATGTATTTTTTATCCTCTCCAGTTCTGTCAGGTTGGATGGTGAACGTTGGTGGACAGCCATTTTCAGGTCTCTCCAGAGATGCTCAATTGAGTTTAGGTCATGGCTCTGGCTGGGTCAGTCAAGAATGGTCACAGAGTTGTTCTGAAGCCACTCCTTTGTTATTTTAGCTCTGTGCTTAGGGTCATAGACTTGGCCACTGTAAATTGTGTTATACAATATATCCCCATGTAAAGATGGGGGCCGACCCCATTATTAAAAGAACATGTACGGTATTTCTTATGACTCAAAATGTAATCTTCAGCCAAAGAATAGACTTTACTTAACAAAAACAGTAAATCTCAGGATTTCATTTGATTATGTAACATCAACACTCACATAATACCTGGAAACCATATCCCAAACACAGCAGAATATCAAAGGACGAAGAAACAGAATTACAGAGACTGCAAATTTTTCACCCTCGTCCATTCTCAAAATAAAACTTTACAATTAAAGGAATATTTTCTAACTAAAAATTTCAGACAAACTATAAATTTATTAAAGACACAAATGTAATGCACAAGGAAGAGAATTCACAGCATTACCCAGCAGCGTAGTTACCGGGGGCAATCGATGCTGTGGCTCCGCGCTCATAGTGACCCTCCCGGAGCTACGCTACACAACTGTATCAGCGTGCAAAGCTCTGTAAATTCAGTTAAGCTCTGTGGTAAAGCAGGGAGAAACGCTTTTCTTGCACAACCGCTCTAAGCCGAATGATGCAATGGCCAAGTGGGTAGCATACACACAGTAAGGTCACAGTTTAGTCACATTGGGACTCTGACGTCCTGGCCATTCCTCAGATCAGACTTTGTTCTCCTTTCTGCTTGGATGCTGTCCATTCAGCTGACAAGCCCTGCAATGTGCTGATCATTAGTAAGTATATTCCAGGGCTTGTCACCTGAATGGAAAGCACTTGTGGACTTGATCATACAGTACATAGTGCCGACTGAGTCCACTGATGCTTTGAAGTGCAGTCTCTTAGCAGAAATGAGAGTGAAGTCTGATCAGAGAATGCTTGCATAGACTGCTGTCAATCACCGAGACATAGCCCCATCCCCACCAGAGATGTGCCTTGCTCTGTCCGATTCTGGTCCCTAGATAGTAACAGATCCAAAATCAAAACAGAAGGCTATATATGACCCACACAGAGATGAGCTTACAGGAGTAGGGCATGCAATAAAAGTGTATTAGAAAGTGTTAGTTAGAAAGTGTGTTAGTTTAGGAAAGGTGGTTAAATCAGTAGTGGAAAACCTCTTTAAAATGTTAAATGGGGACTTGAGCATTATTACTATAATGGTGCATTATTACACTCTAGTGCAAATGTTTTCTAGGACACTTGCACAGAGAATATTTTCTAGGGGGCAATTTTACCATCTAGAGGGCATTTTACTATGTATGGGTCACCATGGTATTATTATGTGGGGCAGTAAGAGTAGCAGTTATTGTGCCACACAGCAGGTGCAGTAATAGAGACATATACAGCAGCAGTGGCTTAGCATTGGGGTATCAGCAGGATAAGGAATTTGTGCAGGTTGGGAATAGAAACTATGCAGATGAGTCCTGGCTGGAGAAGTTGTCATGTCGGTCTGGGCCAGATGGAAAATATGGAAAAGTAAACGACTCCATCAGAAAGAACGTCATCTGTAAGTCACCATCAATAATAGTACTGTAATCTCTTACATGTTCTGCAGCACTGGTATCTACCACTATATGCCACCACATGGCAGTAATAACAGCGTTGGTATTTGTATAGTGATTTATTTTTAGTAACAGCTCTGTCATCTGATGAGGTTCCCCTATACCTACTATTAGGGTGCGCCATCATATTTGTAATCAGGGTTACCTGGTTCGGGGCCCACTCATGTTTTGCCCCCCTGAGCAGAACCCCTGCTGCTACTCCAGGGTATTTGTTACTGTGTCGACCCGCCACCACAATTGTGGATTACCAGGGCAATGGGGTACTCAGAGCCGAGCCCGTAGAAGTCTATGGGGATTTTGTCACAGGTAGCTGTGGCTCGGTCTGTGGCCCGGGCGGTCTGGCGTATGTTGGGGATATATTTACAGGGGATTGATTTATGTACAGTTCGTGACGCCACCTGTAGTATTCTGGTAATTAGTACCAGCGCTGCTGTAGATCTCTGAGGGGATGGTGAGGCAGCTAGATGTCGGGTCCCCTACAGGTGGGACTGGTCCCTCAAAGTCTATGGGATTTGTGAAGTCGGGTGCAGATAAAGAACACAGTCTCACACGGTCAGCGTCTTTCCATACCTTTACTTGTAAGATGTTCAGGCAGGTCCCAGGGAGGCTGATCCAAGGAGAGTGTATCTTGAGACAGCAGCTGGACAAGTTAGGGGCCTCCTTTACTTCCAATACAACGAGTTCAACCAGCCTGAAGCGTAGTTCCCTCAAAATCTCCAGCTAATCTATAGCTGTACCTGCCCAGTCAGCTTTGTGTTAGGGGCCTTCCTGTGAAGGAGCTGAATTCTTATTTTGTCCTGCAGAAACTCCAAAGTCTTCACTCCCCCTGACCCCAGTTACGTACTGACTATAAGGGGCTGTCTGCCGCGACCTAGGGTCCGGTAGATTCCTGGTTTTCTTATCACTGTGCTTGAAACAACAGTGACCCTTCGGTCCCCAGTGACCGGGTGCAATGTGCTGGACTTCTTCAATCCGTAAGCACTAATCCAATAAATCCACTTTGCCTTTCGCCTTGTCCACGCTGGTAACATAAGCACTCAAACTAGCCAAGGGTCGAGCAGTCACTTCTTTCTTTTCCTTCCTTCAAAGTTAGCTACAGATGCTCAGTTATCAACAGGCAGGAGCACGTCTCTGAACCTGATACCGTCCTTTAGACAGGGATGCTGAAGGCTTTCTGTACTAAAACTTCTCCTTTCCTTCAGTGTATGCTGAGGAGGTGATACAGCTCTGACTAGACTAAGGTGTATTCAAACACCTATACCAGACTCCACGATATGAACTGATGATAAAGCAGGCTAGACTCCTTCCTCCCTCCAGACGTCTTCTCTCTCTGAAGTCTAGACACTCACTCCACACGTCCTCACTGTCCGAAGACAGGAACTAGACTCAAAATCACTCTAACACATACCTTGACCACTCCCTCAAGAGTAAACTCCACTACCCTAAGGGTGTGTCTAGTATATGTCGAGTGAATGAATATTTAGCATTAAACTGCTGTCTCGCCACACACTCTCCAGGGTACTGCGTGTGCCTAACACCAGGGCTACACATTCCCCCATGGTAAAAGACAGCACTCCCGGGCTGTAAAATACAAAAGAGACATTTTGTTTATGCAATAAACATCAAACAATAACATCTTCCCATCCGGGAGGTGAGAATATCTTGAACGTTGCAAACTTTATAGAAAAATACAAATATTAAATAGCATTCAATAAATATACAAGATACTTGTGAAGGACCCGCACCAAACCTTCAACGTGGGTCCTGGGTGGGCTGCAGGACATCCGATTGCAGACCTCACTCAGTGCCACACCACAAGGGTTTTGTTTTCAGAGGTAGTTGTGACTGATTTATGTAAAACCAAGAGAAAGCACCGAAGCGCAACTATGTACAAGTAAGTTCTGGGTTGGCACAGTCCTCAACCTCCAAGTCCAATGTAAAACCAAAGACATATTATATAATATCACATAATACGAAAGTGCAACTTTTCTGGTTACTGTTTATCATTTACCATTTATCATTTACCATTTACCCAGCCGGGCATTCTACAGTAGAAATATATATATTCACTATATAAATTGTGCAAAACTTTACAAAACATTTCAAACTTTTTACTTTTGGTAGACCCGATATGGATCTCACCAATTCTTCACTATCTTATTCATTTTCTGCAAATACACTTTCCACTACTTTTTCCACCCCGGGGGCTGGAACAACGCAATGGGCCCTAGATCCCAAGACTAGCAAATCATGTGCTGCGATCAGGGTCTGGGTCGCCACAGTTCTGGTGCGAACCTCTAGGGGCGCAACGGATACATTTTCTTCACGTGACACCGATTGCGTCTCAATCACAGTTAAGGATATGGACCGTGTCATAGATTGCGATTGAGACTGGGTCGCATGTTGCGATGAAGATATAACTTTCTTTTGCGATGAACTCTGGGTCGCTAGTTGCGATGAATTTGCAGGGGGCGATGCTGGGGCACGGCCGGATGCTGCTTGAGCTGGAGACAGGGACGCGGCGGTAATGGTGACGGTACCTGCGTCTGGGACGGGGTCACGGACGACGGTGACGTTAAGGGCATACCATCCCTTCATTCCCCAGTGCCGCGTATATGTGACGATATCTCCATTTACTAAGTCCCTCCCGGGATGGCCTTGCGGCAGGTGGGATTCTACGTCACGCCTGCTGACGAAGACCGCTGGGTAGAGGCCCGGTTCACGGATAAAGCCCCAGCCCTTCCGGAGCTGGAACTCAGTCACACACCCCTGCCGCCGCGGTTCCCGTAAGGTACCTTTGTCGCGACGGACAGTCTCCTTGTCGGCAATCAGCTCGGCATATTGTCGCTGACGGTTCCTCTGAGTTTCCCGCTCTTCCTCCTGCTGGCGTTTCTTCTTCTCCTCACGACTCTGCCATTCCTGTTCCCACTGGGCGGTATAAGCGACGTCATCCAGGCGCGCCATTTCGTCCCAGTCCACATCTGGTAGTGACGGACAGGACCCCTCCGGTGTCCCTGCCGGGGACCGATCATCTGCTGCGGCCTCTTGGCCGGGCGGGCGTTCCGGGATTGGCTGTACCTCCTCAACCTCCTTCGCTTCCACCGCTTCACCGGTGGGATCGGGATCGGTACTTTCGGGGGCAGCCTCCGGTTGCTCCTTCGCCTTAGGCAGCAGACTCTTTGGTATCTGGAATCGTGGGGGTTCGTTGAGGGGAGAGACCACCGTGTCCCACAGCCTCCGCTGTTCCAGGGTGCGCCGGCGTCTCTCTATTTCTTCAAAGCCAGGTTGGTCCTGGACCATCTTCTTCAGGCGTGCATTTTCTTCTCTTGTCTCAAGCAACGCCTGCTTCAGGTGCAGGATCACGGATAACTCCGGTGTTGGTGGCAGCTTGGCTGAGGCACGGGGCCTGCCTTCCTCCGCTTCCCAGCTCGGCTGCACACGTCCTGCCTCCATCATGTTCCAGAAGATTCTCTTTTCTTTCTCCGGAGACATCCGGTCTCTTCCGTGGAGGTGGGATTTGCGTCTCCTCCTCCTCGCAGGGAAGGTGAAGAGGAGGCGGACCTCCTTTGCTGTAGGGCAGGACCGCATGTTGTAGTAGCACTTTGAGAGGGCAGGCATTTTCTTCGCGCCACTGGGGGGTAGACGCCCACGAAGGTACGCCCACCTTCTTCTCCAGCGCCTGAGGGCGCGAATATGGCGACAAAAATGGCGATTTTGGCGCCAAAAGTGCAAACAGTCCTTTTTCACAAAAACAATTCCTTAGGCACATAGGGCTCGCAATTCTGCGAGTTTCGTATCCTGTTCGTGACGCCAAGTTTTTGTGTCGACCCGCCACCACAATTGTGGATTACCAGGGCAATGGGGTACTCAGAGCCGAGCCCGTAGAAGTCTATGGGGATTTTGTCACAGGTAGCTGTGGCTCGGTCTGTGGCCCGGGCGGTCTGGCGTATGTTGGGGATATATTTACAGGGGATTGATTTATGTACAGTTCGTGATGCCACCTGTAGTATTCTGGTAATTAGTACCAGCGCTGCTGTAGATCTCTGAGGGGATGGTGAGGCAGCTAGATGTCGGGTCCCCTACAGGTGGGACTGGTCCCTCAAAGTCTATGGGATTTGTGAAGTCGGGTGCAGATAAAGAACACAGTCTCACACGGTCAGCGTCTTTCCATACCTTTACTTGTAAGATGTTCAGGCAGGTCCCAGGGAGGCTGATCCAAGGAGAGTGTATCTTGAGACAGCAGCTGGACAAGTTAGGGGCCTCCTTTACTTCCAATACAACGAGTTCAACCAGCCTGAAGCGTAGTTCCCTCAAAATCTCCAGCTAATCTATAGCTGTACCTGCCCAGTCAGCTTTGTGTTAGGGGCCTTCCTGTGAAGGAGCTGAATTCTTATTTTGTCCTGCAGAAACTCCAAAGTCTTCACTCCCCCTGACCCCAGTTACGTACTGACTATAAGGGGCTGTCTGCCGCGACCTAGGGTCCGGTAGATTCCTGGTTTTCTTATCACTGTGCTTGAAACAACAGTGACCCTTCGGTCCCCAGTGACCGGGTGCAATGTGCTGGACTTCTTCAATCCGTAAGCACTAATCCAATAAATCCACTTTGCCTTTCGCCTTGTCCACGCTGGTAACATAAGCACTCAAACTAGCCAAGGGTCGAGCAGTCACTTCTTTCTTTTCCTTCCTTCAAAGTTAGCTACAGATGCTCAGTTATCAACAGGCAGGAGCACGTCTCTGAACCTGATACCGTCCTTTAGACAGGGATGCTGAAGGCTTTCTGTACTAAAACTTCTCCTTTCCTTCAGTGTATGCTGAGGAGGTGATACAGCTCTGACTAGACTAAGGTGTATTCAAACACCTATACCAGACTCCACGATATGAACTGATGATAAAGCAGGCTAGACTCCTTCCTCCCTCCAGACGTCTTCTCTCTCTGAAGTCTAGACACTCACTCCACACGTCCTCACTGTCCGAAGACAGGAACTAGACTCAAAATCACTCTAACACATACCTTGACCACTCCCTCAAGAGTAAACTCCACTACCCTAAGGGTGTGTCTAGTATATGTCGAGTGAATGAATATTTAGCATTAAACTGCTGTCTCGCCACACACTCTCCAGGGTACTGCGTGTGCCTAACACCAGGGCTACACATTACCACCGGACCTGTCTGGTGATACAGTTTACATATATTGTGACTTAACGTATTAACCACAAACGTCACCTGGGTGAAATATGACAGTGTAATGCTCACTATGTATCAAGAGGTGCATCCAAAGTAAACCTATAGAGAGCTGGACGAAATACAATCATTAAAGCAGCAATTGGTGACAAGCCAGTAATTCAGGTCAAACATATCAAACAAATAAAAGAGTCGGGAAAGTCCGCTACTGGCGTTCAGGAAATTGGCTTTGAAAAGCAATGTCTTCTAGGGAGAAAGTACTTTGTAAGGCCGGTGAACATGTATGCAGCTTGCAGATGAAGATAATTTGTTTTTTTGTGCAGAGTTTTACTTTAAGGGTACACTCACTGGCATATAAAACATGGCTGAGTGCTATCAGAAGTTTTATAGGACAGCACTCGGACTAGTGTTATACTATGCGGCAGTGCAGATCTGCGTTTTTTTTTTTAAGCTGATTCAGCATAAAAAAAAACAATCGGAGCATGGTGCGAATGGCTCAGATATTTGGATCGAGCACACTCCTACAAGTCTATGGGTCCATGTGAAACATTGGACTACACTCGGATGTCATCCCACTGCAGTCTGACATCCACAGACACAGAGACAGTGGAGAAGATGTAGAAATTACCTTCTCCATCTTCTCCACACCTGTACTGCGATTCTCTCATGCAAGAGAACCACACTTGGATCAAACTCTGACAGAGTTCGAGCTGAATGCAAGTAGCATAATCGTCACAATTCTCTTGCATGAGAGAATCTACACTAGTGTGAGTGTACCTTTAAAGTGCCACTCCAGCGTTTTTTTGCAGAATTGTTTTTTTTTTCCTTTTCAATACTACTATTGCACCCAGGGCCGGCGTCAGCACCCGGCACACCCGGGCAAGTGCCGGGGCCCTGGTGAGACGGGGGGGGCCCGCTCACGCTCATGGCAGCAGACGTTCAGGATTGGTGGAGACCAGGGCCGGCGTCAAACCCGGCACACCCGGGCAAGTGCCGGGGCCCTGGTGAGACTGGGGGGCCCACTCACGCTCATGGCAGCAGACGTTCAGGATTGGTGGAGACCAGCAGAGCTCCCCCCGTCTCTTCTCACTGGTGCCGCAGCCAGGGAAGAAGTGAGGAGGCGGAGACTGGAAGAGGCGGGCGGCAGAGGACAGAAGCTGTGTGTGCAGGCTGCAGGCAACTTTCAGAGAGAGATGGTCACTGCACTGCACAGCTTCCCGGCGCTCACTGAGGCTCCTCCGACTATTGATGGCTCCTGAGTCCTGCGGCAGTGTCAGTGGCTAGACAGTGAGTTAGTACAGACTCCGTAAACGAGCTGATGCAAAGCCGGCTCCCTGCTGTGAATGCAATGAACCGGCTCTGCAGTGAGAACAGCAGAGTTTTTTTTTTTTCTGGCACCGGCAGCTGTTATCAGATTCATCTTATTGAAGTGTGACTGTCCCAAGTGATATACTACTAGCTTCATGCATAGTGACAGTCACACTTCAAGATGAATCTGATAACAGCTGCCAGCGCCAGAAAAAAAAAAAAAAATTTGGCTTGTGTGAGTCTGTAGGAAGTGAAATCTAGCATTGTACTATACCTATATCTCTCTGCTGTATCTGTGCATCATGAATAGTGGTATGTGTTAGGCTATGTGCACACGTATCAGAATTGTCGCAGAAATTTCCGCGGCAATCCCGCACCTCCCTGCCGCGGGAAATACGCATTTTATAGGTATGCGTATTCCCGCCAGAAACTAGCGTTTTCCCAGCGATCTGTAGCATCGCTTGGAAAACTGATTGACAGGTTGGTCACACGAGTCAAACAAGTGTTTGACAAGTGTGAGCAACTTTTTACTATTGATGCCGCCTATGTCGCATCAATAGTAAAAAGATCTAATGTTAAAAATAAAAAATCGTGCTATTCTCACCTTCCGGCGGCCCCCGCAGCCTTCTTGGTCCTCGCCAATCTCCCGGCAACTCCCATTCCCAGTGATGCCTGGCGACAATGACCCCAGATGACATAGCATCATGCGAGACCGCTACATCATCTGGGGTCATTGTCGCTATGCATCACTGGGAATGGGAGTTGCCAGGAGTGTCGCTGATGACCAGGAAGGCTGCGGGGGCCGCCGGAAGGTGAGAATAGCACGATTTTTTATTTTAAATATTGTTTTACAGGGATATGGTACCCAGGGCAGAGTCTCCTCTCCTCTAGACCCTGGGTAGGTACCTACAGCACATGAACCGCTCACTTTCCGCATGGTGGGCAGAGCCACATGTGGAAAGTAAGCGGTTCAATGCATTCCTATGGCGGCGGAATCGCCGCAATTCCGGAAAAAGAATGAACATGCTGCGTTTTTTTCCGCGATGCATTTTTTTTGCGGAAAAAACGCAGCATATGCACAAAAATTGCGGAATGCATTGTAACAATAGGATGGTTAATGCATGTGAATTTTCAGCATTTTTGCGGTGGAAAACCGCCACAAAAATGCTAAAAAAAACGCAAAAAATCCTGAACGTGTGCACAAAGCCTTAAAGTGGGGCGGGGGCCCACTGAGACTCTTTCGCCCGGGGCCCTCAAAATCCTGGAGCCGGCCCTGATTGCACCCCACTTGGAATTTAATTTTTTTATTATTTTTCAATAATTATATTCAAAACTACAGGCCGTTTAGCAAATTGACTATATGGTAAAAATAAAATAATATATATAATATATAATATATATCTCAGGAGTTGTGGCTCTTGGAACAAGGCGATGGAAAAATCAAAGGGCAGAAATGAAAGGGGACGGAAGCACTGGCAGACACAAATGGAAAACAGCCCCTTTGCAAGAACAATCTATTGGCCCTTTGCAGTCCAATCGCTCACCATACAGCAATGCCCAATTTCACCTGCTTTGGAGGTAGCAGCGGACCCCTCTTGGGCCCCTGTGCGGTTGCTCCAATGATATGTCCACCCCTGGTCAATTTTCCAGTTGTGAGTTTTACAACATATTTGATAGGAGTTTGTTTTGTACAGCAAGAAAAGAGAGAGCCAAGGAAGTTGCTGTGTTCCAGTATATTTATAAGCTAAAAATATCTAGGGCACATTACCAAGACCACATCCACCAGAATATGAGCAAATTTAGACATTTTCTGCACAATGACTTATTTTAGTAGAATGTACCCTTTATAAATAAACTCATTCCTGGATGGGACAGGAAAAAAGAAAACACACACAACATAAAATATATTAAAAGAAATATACCAGGTCATCCAGTCCTCGTGCTGCAATGCTTTGATTCTTACGGCATGAAGAGAGACAAGTGTAATGGGAGAAGCTTGTGCCAAATGGTTGCAATCATGATCAATACCAAAATCTTTATGCAATATAAAGACATTCTCATTATCATAGTGACAAACCTCTATAGTTCACCAATAAATTAACTCACTCACAGTGAACAGACAGAAGTAAAATCTAGCCTAGGGTTCTCATACACATAGGTTATAGTCATCTGAAGACCATTTGATGAGGCTCGGGGTCCCCAGACTCTCCCCTGTCAGGTGATGTCGGAGGTAAGAAAGATAAGGGAGTTGAATGACTTGATAATTTTGTTCTCTGGGAGACAAGGCTCCTCTTTATAGTGGCTTACTCCCCTCTCACCACTAAAACCACATGTTCAATTCATGAAGCTGAGAGTTCAAGGCTTTGGAGGAGAGGGTGAGTAGGTAGGAGTATGGGGAGTCGGCAATCTCCTGTGTATAGCCACTGTGACTCCCAAAAGCAAACAGTCATTTCAGACCTAAAGAACTCCATACACATTATATTAAAGCAGGACAAACCTGCTGATTTTCAAGAAGGCTTTCTCAGCTTCACCCATTGAAAACATTTTGAAAGAGCCGAACACTCATATGTATGGGCGGTGTAGGCATTCATTTTCTCGGGTAGGCATTAGGTAGTGTTCACACAGGTGCAGTTTTATTGATTTCATAAAATATTAAGAGATTCAAAACCAAAACAAAGCCCAAGCACGTTTGGTCTCGCATGAGTGGTGTTCACACTGGTGCACATTGAGAGTGCACTGGCCAGCCCGCCTAATCGAAGAGTAGGGGCGTGACTAATAGGCTGTGAACCAGACACTATGAAGTATCCTTGTGTGAACAGCACCCTATGTGGGCCTTTATTGTATACTGGGCAGTCACCCCCTCCCTATATGGGTATGTGGAGAGTGGCTGTTTCATCTGGTATTTTGCACCTGTGCTGCTAACATCTTGCTTTATGGGCTAGCTGCACCCTGCAGTGCATTTGTTCTGAGATCTGGGTAGGTAAGTGTTGATGTTTTTTTTCTGCTGTTTATATTGAATTTTTGGAGGCCTTGAGTCTCCTTTAGTGGCTTTGCTGGATAGTGTAGTGTAGGACTTGTAAGCGTGGGGACCTTGGCGCAGGTTACAAGCTTACGTATTTTGGCCAAAATATCAACTAATACCCCACTATTTTTGTATTTTTTGCATTGTATTTTTCGGGGTGCAGCGAAGCCCAAGCACGTTTGGTCTCGCATGAGGGGTGTTCACACTGGTGCGCATTGAGAGTGTACTGGCCAGCCCGCCTAATCGAAGAGTAGGGGCGTGACTAATAGGCTGTGAACCAGACACTATGCAGTATCCTTGTGTGAACGGCGCCCTATGCGGGCCTTTATTGTGCAATTGTATACTGGGCAGTCACCCCCTCCCTATATGGGTATGTGGAGAGTGGCTGTTTCATCTGGTATTTTGCACCTGTGCTGTTAACATCTTGCTTTATGGGCTGGCTGCACACTGCAGTGCATTTGTTCTGAGATCTGGGTAGGTGAGTGTTGATGTTTTTTTTCTGCTGTTTATATCAAAACCAAAACAGCCTCTTTCTGGGCACAAAAGGTATAACAGCAAATAAACAGTTCATTTAGCAGGTACAAATATGTCACCCGCACAGATTACAGTCTATTCTCCTGGTTAAAACTTCAGGGTCCCAGGTGTGAATGGAGAGCGGGTAGGTACATTTTGGTGTTATCGCTCTCACACTCTCTCATACTGGTCACAGGAATTTCAACATGGCGCCTCATGGCAAAGAACTCTCTGAGGACCTGAAAAAAAAAGAATTGTTATATAAAAGATTGCCTAGGCAATCAGAAGAACACCCTGAATCTGAGCTGCTGTACGGTGGCCAAGACCATATAGCGGTTTAACAGGAAAGGTGGACGTGCTCAGCGTCATATCCAGAGGTTGTCTTTTCAAAATAGACGTATGAGTGCTACCAGCATTGATGCAAAGGTTACAGGAGGTGGGGAGAGGTTAGCCTGTCAGTGCTCTGACCATACGCTGCACACTGTATGAAATTGGTCTGCATGGGTGTCATTGCAGAAGGAAGCCTCTTGTAAAGATGATGCACAAGATAGCCCGCAAACACTTTGCTGAAGACAAGCAGACTAAGGACATGGATTACTGCAATTATGTCCTGTGGTCTGAAGAGACCACGATAAACTTAATTTGGTTCAGATAGTGGCAAGCGTGTGTGGCTGCAACCATGTGAGGAGTACAAAGACAAGTGTGTCTTGCCTACAGTCAAGCATGGTGGTGGGAGTGTCATGGTTTGATGATGCATGAGTGCGGATGGCTGTGGGGAACTACAGTTCATTAAGGGAACCATGAATGCCAATATGTACTGTGACATACTGAAACAAAGCATGATGCCCTCTCTTCGGAAAATGGGCCACAGGACAGTATTCCAACATGATAACGACCTCAAGCACACCTCCAAGATGACCAGTACCTTGCTAAAGAAACTGAGGTTAAAAGGTGCTGGACTGTCCAAACATGTCTCCAGACCAAAACCCTATTGAGTATCTGTGGGACATCCTCAAATGGAAGGTGGAAGAGCGCAAAGTCTCATGGAGGAGTGGAAGAGGATTCCAGTGGCCACCTGTGAAACTTTAGTGAACTGCATGCCCAAGAAAGTTAAGACAGTGCTTGAAAATAATGGCGGCCACACAAAATATTGACACTTTGGGCACAGTTTGGCAATTTTCACTTAGGGGTGCACTCACGTTTGTTGCCAGCGGTTTAGACATTAATGCCTGTGTATTGAGTTATTTGCAGGACACACCAGGTTTACACTGTTACACAAGCTGTACATTGACTACTTTACATTGTATCAAAGTGTCATATCTCCAGTATTGTCCCATGAAAATAAATAATAAAATATTTACAAAAATGTGACGGGTGTACTCACTTTTGTGATATACTGTAGCTGTCAGCTGAACAGCCAGTAAGTAGGCAGCAATCTTTTAGACACGGGTGTAACAGATTTTTTTCCAGCAAAACGAAGACAATTCAGGAAATGCCGCCATTTTTTTTCTTTTCGATTGCAACGTCTTCAGTCACCGACTTTTTCTTTTAAATTGTACTGTATAACCTAGTTAGTGCCTTCTGCCTGCAGAATAATCAGGTCACGACTTTGGCAATCAAAAGTGGTTAAGAGACAATGCTCAAAAACATGAAAATGTGAACAACAAAATGATTTTACATTGCAGTGCATATGATTACAGAGGGTACCCAGCAGAAAAAGTCATCATGTGCATATACCCTTCGCTAAATTGGCTCACACAAGAACTCGTAGCCTACCGTATTTTTTGGACTATAAGACGCACCGGACCATAAGACGCACCCCAAATTGTCAGAAGGAAAATAGGGGAAAAAAAAATGTGTCAAATGGGGTCCGTCTTACAGTCCGTACTCAGCTTACCAGCGAAGGGATCAGCACAGGTAGAGGAGTGGTCACAGGGGTCGTTCGGTGGTCCAGGCTGGTGCAGTGGTGGTGCTCTGTGCTGCAGTGGTGCTCTGTGGGGTGGCTGTGCTCTGTGGGGTCGCATTATACTTATTAATCCGGTGGCGGCGGTCTCGTGGCGGCGGTCCCGATGCAGCCTCCCTCTGCTCTGTGGTGCGGTGGTGTCCAGGCTCTGTAGTGTGGCGGCGGTCCCGATGCAGCCTCCCTCTGCTCTGCGGTGCAGTGGTGTCCGGGCTCTGTAGTGTGGCAGCAGCGGGGCTCTGTGCTGCGTGGGGGGCTCCGCCGGCATTTCATCATAGCCAGAAAGCCCCCCGCAGCTCCGCTGCTGCGACGCGGTGGCCTCCTGAAAGTTGGCCGGCAGGGGCCTCCGGAAAGATGGGCGCTGGAGGTGGCGCATGCTCAGATTCAGATCTCGGCTACAAGTTGCTTTAGATAAGTCTCTATGACCTGTCTACATCTTGACAGTGGGATTTTTGCCCATTCCCCAAGACAAAACTGCTCCAGCTCCTTCAAGATAGATGGTTTGCTCTGGTGAACAGCAATCTTCAAGTCTGACCACAGATTCTCAATTGGATGAAGGTCTGGGCTTTGAGTAGGCCACTCCAAAACATTTACATGTTTCTCCTTAAACCACTGAGTGTTGTTTGAGCAGTACTGGTTTGGGTCATTGTCTTGTTGAAAGGGGAACCTCTGTCCCAGTCTCAAATCTCTGATGGACTGAAGCAGGTTTTGCTCAAGAATATCCCTGTATTTTGCTCCATCCATCTTCCCCTCAATTTGGACTATTTTCCGTGTCCCTGCTGCTGAAAACATCTCCACAGCATAATGCTCCCACCACCACCACCATGTTTCACTGTGGGAATGGTGTTCTTGGGGTTATGAGCTGTGGTGGTTTGGCACCAGATAGAGTGTTTACCTTAGTGGTCAAAACGTTCAATTTTGGTCTCATCTGCCTTACAATTTGTGTGTAAGGCCTTTTTCTGTCCACTCTTCCATAAATGCCACCTCTGTGGAGTGTATTGCTTATTGTGGTCGTCAGGGGCGCAGCTATAATGAGGCGAGTTGAGTCTTTTGTCTCAGGCGGCGGCTCCTCACTGAAGCTAGGGGGCGGCAGAGGGGCACTCAGAACACGTGGTGCTGACTCTCCTTATCCATATCTCCCAACCGTCCCGAATTGACAGTCCCGATTCTACCCCTCCCACCAGCTGTCACAGTGGGGACACTATGTGTCCCGCAGTGAGAGAAGCCGCCACACCCCCCATGCACCCCTTCGTGCCCTCCCAGCTGTCCAGATTCTCACGGCCAGCATTTACCATTGTCCTCTGTAAATGTGGGAGCAGGACCTGTGATGAGGTCACAGGAGGGGAGGAGTTAGGTGTCACATGATCAGGCTCCTCCTGTGTGCAGGACTCTGCTCTGCTGGTCGTCATGGTGCTGGATGATGGTAACTATGTGTGAGGGGTCAGGAGGGGTTTACAGTGTGGATGTAACAGAGCCATGTATGCGAGGTGTACGGAGCAGAGCCGTGTGTGCGAGGTGTAGGGAGTGTGGCCATGTGTGTGTACGAGGTGTACGGAGCGGGGCCGCGTGTGTAAGAGGTGTACGGAGCGGAGCCGTGTGTACGAGGTGTACGGAGAGGACCGCATGTGTACGAGGTGTATGGAGCCGAACCGTGTGTGTACGAGGTGTACGGAGCGGGGCCGCGTGTGTGTACAAGGTGTACGGAGCAGAGCCGTGTGTAAGAGGTGTACGGAGCGGAGCCGCGTGTGCACGAGGTGTACGGAACGGAGCCGTGTGTGTACGAGGTGTATGGAGCGGAGTCACGTGTGTACGAGGTGTACGGTGCGGGGCCGCGTGGGTATGAGGTGTACGGAGCGGGGCAGCGTGTGTAAGAGGTGTACGGACCAGAGCTGTGTGTACGAGGTGTACGGAGCAGACCGCGTGTGTACGAGATGTACGGAGCGGAGCCGTGTGTGTACGTAGCGTGGCCGCGTGTGTGTACGAGGTGTACGGAGCAGAGCCATGTGTGCGAGGTGTACAGAGCGGGGCCACGTGTGTAAGAGGTATACGGAGCGGAGCCGCATGTGTAAGAGGTGTACGGAGCGGAGCCGCATGTGTAGAGGTGTACTGAGCGGAGCCGCTGTGTACGAGGTGTACGGAGCGGAGCCGTGTGTGTACGGGGCCACAAAGAGCGGAGCCGCGCATGTACAAGGGTCCTGTTACTTGCGGGAGCTGTGTGCTTGGGGGCTGCAGGGGGAAGGAGGGGTGCCATTATGTGCATGGGTCTGCGTGGGGACGGAGCGAATGCTGTTATCTACGTAGGGTTGGGTCCCTTTCCCGGCTGGGAGGTTTATTTTCCCTCATTAGAATCGTACATGCAGAAACCCGGGGACCTCCCACACTGATGTGATTCAGTGGATAAATCTGCCCATTTAAAAGGACTTTTACTCATTAAGAAAGGAGGAAGCTTTATTTTACTTCTAGCACAAGTATGGTTGTCTACAATGGGGAGGCTGTTTAATAGTGGACCTTAGAGTCTCTAAGACTTAGGATGATGTACAGTATGCTCTTATAAAGACCATGCATCCAAATGGGCTTAACGAATCCTGCAGTTTTGTTCCATTCTTATGATTATCTGTATCAGCATTTTTAATTTCACCAATATTTGTTTTTATTTATTTTTTACTTTTTGTCTGTTTATCGAGCAGGTTTTCTCTTCTTTTTTGATTGCACCAATTTGAGAATAACTCCATGTATGTCTACCATGTCAAGATACAGTTGGAACATCAAGTGTGGATCCTTTTGAGCCTCTCTGCATACTAAAGCTTATGGAAGCCCTTTTGACCTTGTTATGTGCTACAACTTATGATCAAACATGCTGCATAATGCAATCTCTATGAATATTCTAATGTTATATTCGATATTTGTTTAGTAAATATAGTATAATATGTATTGATAACGTTTGCAGCATTATTTTGTGGCACCCATATTCATAGCTGTGGGATGTGTACTATAGTAATCTGTGCTTATTGAATTGTCGCATATATTATGTGAAGCTTCACCAATTTATGGATGTCATTTATATGCACTATATTAGGGGTCCATATGCCCTATTTTAGGGTGAAGTATAGAGATAAGGGAATACCTTTGTGTACTTATTATGATCTGACCTGTTTGCTGTGCCTGCTCTGGAGCATCGGTGGGCGTGCCTCTTCGGTGCGGTGTCCCGATCATGTGACCCAGCCCTGTCCGCGTCAGACGTGGGCGGGGCTTGGCTCACTTTCGGGACTTGGCACCTTGTCGCGCCATCTGATGCCCCGGGGTTGAGTCTGTCGGTGCGGGGTGTGCCGCTATAGCGGCAGGCTTGCATATATCACTATATTACATAGTGACTATATGCTATACTACAAGTGATCATCTGGGCACTTTGGGATATATAGTACCCTATGTGGAACTTTTTGATTGGCTAATGGATCCACACCTCCCATATTTTAGGCTTCCTATGGATAGGTCGTTCGACCATACAGATTATGCGTTTCATTATATCCATGGACCAGTCGATTCTATTGTCACAATGGAGCTGCATGTAGCGCCTCTTCTCATTGGTGTAATATGTATATAAAAACCTGCTCCAGTTGGTGTGATGCCACCCCCGGAAGAAGGCTGCAGAGCCGAAACATACGTTGGGGCTGGCACCACGACCCACTGGAGGTAATTATGCTTGCACTTTCATCTTTGTTTTAGTGCTCACTCATGGACTATTTGTGGTAGATTATTGTCCTAATTAGCAATGTTTTTTAGTCTGAGGGGCATTGGTACTCTTTCTTGGGGTTATATTTGTCCGTGCAACCTCCTGTAGATTATATTGTGGATTGTGGTGCCCTTTCTCTGGATCTCCCACTTTTTAATTCTTGTATTTATGTATTAATGATTTTTCAATAAAAATATTTGACTTTCTACATTGGTGTTTAGGTTCATATATATCTATCGGTTTTCATTTTTCTTATAATATGCGCAGCACTGGTTTTTATTGGTGTATTAATTTATATCTTTTGTATATTTTTTCTATTGTCCAAGACCTTGAAGTTCTATGTGGCAAGAGGGTTTGTTGAACCATTTTGATTAAGGCCCAGCTGTTGATTTCTGAAACTGAACCATACAGTGAGTAGTATTCTTAATATCCTTTATTTTCTACTACTTATACAGAACTTTAACAAACATAAAAATCGATGTTTCAAACATATTCCTATTTAAAAGTGTATGTATTTCACATGTGCGTCAGGTTAGGCTAGTAAGAGTAAACCAGATTTATTTGTACTGATTTTACAATGGGGGAGGGGGGCGCCATTTTGCAGTTCGCCTCAGGCAGCAGAGAGGCTAGGTTCACCCCTGCTGGTAATATATTTATCTCGTCCGGGGACAGCTGGGTGACCACCAATATGACTGCCCCACAATGAAAGGACACCATTGTAGGCGTTTACTACAGGCCGCCTGTGCAAGCTGAAGATATGGATGAACTCTATGCATCAAATGGCCAAGTTCTCCAAAAAGTATGACATAGTTGTCATGGGAGATTTCAACTATCCAAACAAAGAGGACTTGTACTCTATAGCGCCACCTATTGGAAGTAGCGATCCTACAAGTCACAATCAACCCTTTAACGAGTCTTGTAATATGACTTAGGATAAAAGCCAAATCATATTACAAGACTCGTTAAAGGGTTGATTGTGACTTGTAGGATCGCTACTTCCAATAGGTGGCGCTATAGAGTACAAGTCCTCTTTGTTTGAAGAGGCAATTTGCATATTAAAATTTCCCAGAGGAGCATTGCACGGCGAATAAGCCTCCTTACCTCGACACACCAGAGCTGGTATGTCACTCTCCACAAGGAGAAACCTTACCCCCTAGACCTTCAACTATCCAGATATTTGATGGGAATCTCTCTCTGGCAAAACTAACAGGTCAAACAAATTCTTATCCTCTCTTGCTGACAACTTTATCTTCCAAAAGGTAGGGAAGAAAACAAGGGGATCTGCTACCTTGGATCTAATCCTTATAAACAGGGAGAAAATGGTTGAGGAGGCAAGAGTGGCTGGGACCCTAGGAGGTAGCGACCATGCTATTTTAGAATTTTGGATAACTAGAGGAGGAAGACCTGTGAAGACTCAGACTTCAAGGTTAGATTTCAGAAAGGCAGATTTTAAGGGACTCAGAAAGAGAAACGGAGGAATCCACTGGCTGGATATCCTTAAGGACAAAAATGTCCAGGAAGGATGGGAAATCTTGAAAAATTAGATTCTCAAAGCACAATCTTTAACAATTCCGAAAAAAGGGAAGAATAGGAAGCATTTAAGGAAACCTGGATGGATGAACACAGAACTTAAACACATGCTAAAATGGAAGAAATATATCAAAATGGAAAGAGGGAGGCATATCTAAAGAAGAATATAATGATGTCTGCAGAACCTGCAGGGCACGAATCAGATTATTAAAGCTGATAATGAATTAAGGCTTGCAAGAGACGTCAAAAGCAATAAAAAAAGGACTTTGGGGATATGTCAAAAATAAAAGAAAAGTCAAAGATGCTATAGGATTTTTACAGGATGAAAATGATGAAATGGTAAGAAAGGATGTTGAGAAGGCAGAACTTTTAAATTCCTATTTTGCATCTGTTTTCTCTCAGAAAGGAAATGTAACATCAACTGATCTTCACTGTCCTATTAAGGGACTAGAAGAATCCAGGATATCTATAAACAGAAAGATATTGAGGAAACACTTAGCTAACCTAAATAATTCAAGTCTCCAGGTCCAGATGAATTACACCCCAGAGTACTGAAGGAGATAGCAGAAGAAAATTTTGAACCACTCTCCATAATCTTTGAAAATTCTTGGAGAACAGAAGTCCCAGAAGACTGGAGAAGAGCAAATGTTGTTCCCATCTTCAAAAAGGGGAAGAAGGTGGACCCAGGGAACTATAGGCTGGTGAGTCTGACTTCTACACCTGGAAAGATCTTTGAACAAATTATTAAACAACATGTATGTAAGTACCTGGATAAGAATGACGTGATTAAACAAAGTCAGCATGGGTTTGTAACTAATAGGTCATGTCAGACTAACTTAATTTCCTTCTATGACAGAATCACTGACTGGGTGGATGAGGGAAATGCTGTAGATATAGTATATCTTGACTTCAGTAAAGCATTTGACAAAGTATCTCACACAATCCTTATTGAAAAAAATGACTAAGTATGGAATGGACAAGGCACCTGTTAGGTGGATTCATAACTGGCTTAGTGATCGGACTCAAAGAGTGGTCGTAAATGGCTGCATATCCAGTTGGAAGAATGTCTCAAGTGGGGTACCACAGGGCTCTGTCCTGGGCCCTGTATTGTTCAACATCTTTATCATGATTTAGATGAAGGAATTGAGGGTAAACTGATTAAATTTGCTGATGACACAAAACTAGGAGGGATAGCTAATACTAGAGAAGAGAGAGAGGATTCAAAAAGATATAAATAAATTTTAGCAGTGGGCAGCAACTAACAGAATGGTTTTAACGAAAAATGCAAAGTACTACATCTGGGCAATAAAAATGAAAAAAGCATATACAGAATGGGAGGAATATGGCTAAGCAACAGCACATATGAGAACGACTTGGGTATACTAATAGATCACAGACTGAACATGAGTCAACAGTGTGATGCAGCAGCAAAAAAGGCAAATACAATTCTGGGATGTATTAACAGAAGCATACAGTCTAGATCACGTGAAGTCATTATTGACCTCTACTCCTCATCTGGAATACTGTGTCCAGTTTTGGGCACCACATTTTAAAAAAGACATCAACAAACTGGAGCAAGTTCAGAGAATAGCGACCAGAATGGTGACCGGTCTGCAAACCATGTGCTATGAGGAACGGTTACAGGATTTGGGAATGTTTAGCTTGCAAAAACGAAGACTGAGAGGAGACTTAATAGCGGTCTACAAATATCTCAAGGGCTGTCACATTGTAGAAGGATCATCTTTATTCTCATTTGCACAAGGAAAGACTAGAAGCAATGGGATGAAACTGAATGGGAGGAGACACAGATTAGATATTAGAAAAAACTTTTTGACAGTTAGGGTGATCAATGAGTGGAACAGGCTGCCACAAGAGGTGGTGAGTTCTCCTTCAATGGAAGACTTCAAACAAAGGTTGGACAGACATCTGTCTGTTATGATTTAGTGAGTCCTGCTTTGAGCAGGGGGTTGGACCAGATGGCCCAGGAGGTCCCTTCCAACTCTACCATTCTATAATTCTATGATACTATGATTAGTATAATACAGGGCTGGGTATTTTCTAGGATGATATTTGGTGTATAGTGCAGGAAGGTCAGGAAGACATTATACAGCAGTACCGAGGAGTGTAGCTTTGACTACAGCACTTGGGTATGATTAAACACTTACTGGAAGCAGGAGCCCAGGGGACATTATGCAGCAATACTAAGCAGTGTGTAGCTGTGACTACAGCCCTTGGGTAAGATAAAACACTTACTGGAAGCAGGAGCCTGGGGGACATTACACAATAGTACTGAGTAGTGTAGCAGATAAAACACTTACTGGAAGCAACAGCCTGTTGGACATATACAGCAGTACTGAGCAGTGTAGCTGTGACTACAGCACTTGGCTGGGATATTACACTTACTAAAAGCAGACACATAAAGTACATTCTGAGCAGTGTAGCTTTGGGATGAACTAGCTGGAATCTCCAGTATGTTTGTCTGCTTCACATTCTGCTTCTCCTTCCTCCTACTTTCATAGACTTCTATATGCTGTGTAACCTGATCTACCAGTAAGCAGCATTTTGTTTTTTCTTAAGCAAGATAGATTGGAACATTTGTTTAAGGCCCCGTCACACATAGCGACACACCAGCGATCACGACAACGATCAGGATCGCTGATGTGTCGCTACATGATCGCTGCTGAGCTGCCAAACAGGCAGCTTAGGCAGCGATCAGGACAACGAAACTGCGGGTATCGTCGCCTAGTTACCCCCAGTGTACGTTGGATACCAGCCCGCTGGTTCAGGGAGCTGGTAACCAAGGTACACATCGGGTTTCCAGGCGCTGCGCGGTGCCTGGAAACCCGATGTGTACCTTGGTTACCAGCTCCCCTGCAGCAGCGCGCTGGTATCCAATGTACATATCGGGTTTCCAGGCACAGCCCCGCGCCTGGAAACCCGATGTGTACCTTGGTTACCAGCTGATCGCTGGTGTCCTGCCTGCCACACGCAGCGATGCGTGCTGGCCAGCGGGAGACCAGCAATCAAAAAAAAGTCCAGGCATTTCTGACACGACCAGCGATTCACAGCAGGGGCCTGATCGCTGGTACGTGTCAGACATAGCGAGATCGCTGCTGAGATCACTGTTGCGTCACAAAACTTGTGACTCAGCAGCGATCTCGCTATGTGAGACGGGGCCCTTAGAGTGAATGATGAGTTCAAGAGGTGAGAGGACAAGAAGCGGTTCATTAGTGGAGAAAGATGCAGATTTCAATGATGAAATGTATTACAAAGTTTCTTATGTTTGCTTCATTTACGCAAAGTGTGTTCATCGTTCTGCTACCATTAGAGTATAGCAGGGTCTGGTGTGGTGGCACATGGTGGGATAAGTGTAGTATAGGATGTTACATTGTAGTGTAGCATAGTCTGGCATGGTTTCTTATGTGTATCATTAGTGCAGCATAGGATGGTTTGCTGTGGTCTCAGATGGAGAAGTAGGTTATTAAATATTATTTCACGGTTTTGGATGTTCTGATACCGCATAATATGAGGACCACTGGCCACAAACCACTGGTGCCACATCTCCCTCTAAAGCAGCTGGGATTGCTGCTCCATGAGGAGCCATTAGACAAGGGCACAGGGTCCACATCACGTTCTTGCACAGGGGCCTCCTCTGTGTCCTCTTCTACATGACACAATATACATTTGCATCTCACAAAATAAGAATATCATCAAAAAGTTAATTCAGTTCTTCAATACAAAAAGAGAAACTCGTATATTGTACAGAATCATTACACACAGAGTGATCTATTCCAAGTGTTTATTTCTGTTAATGTTGATGATTATGGCTTACAGACAATGAAAACCCAAAAGTCATTATCTCAGTAAATTAGAATACTTTATATCACCAGCTTGAAAAAATGATTTTAAAATCCGAAATGTTGGCCTACTGAAATGTATGTTCAGTAAATGCACTCAATACTTGGTCGGGGCTTTTTTTGCATCAGTTACTGAATCAATGCGGCGTAGCATGGAGGCGATAAGCCTGTGGCACTGCTGAGGTGTTATGGAAGCCCAGGTTGCTTTGATAGCAGCCTTCAGCTCTTCTGCATTGTTAGGTCTGGTGTCTTCATCTTCCTCTTGACAATACCCCATAGATTCTCTATGGGGTTAAGGTCAGGCGAGTTTGCTGGCCAATCAAGCACAGTGATACTGTTATTTGTAAACCAGGTATTGGCAGGTGCCAAGTCCTGCTGGAGAATGAAATGTCCATCTCCAAAAAGCTTGTCAGCAGAGGGAAGCATGAAGTGCTCTAAAATTTCCTGGTAAACGTCTGTACTGACTTTGGTCTTGATAAAACACAGTGGACCTACACCAGCAGATGACATGGCTTCCCAAACCATCACTGATTGTGGAAACTTCACACTAGACCTCAAGTAGCTTGGATTGTGGCCTCTCCACTCTTCCTACAGACTCTGGGATCTTGATTTCCGAGGTCTAGTGTGAAGTATCCACAATCAGTGATGGTTTAGGGAGCCAGCAGGACTTGCCACCTGTCCCCACTACCAAAAGTACCAATTCCTGGTTTAAAAACAACAGTATCACTGTGCTTGATTGGCCAGCAAACTCGTCTGACCTTAACCCCACAGAGAATCTATGGGTTAATGTCAAAAGGAAGATGAGAGACACCAGACTACACAATGCAGATGAGTTGAAGGATGATATCAAAGCAACCTGGGCTTCCATAACACCTCAGCAGTGCCACAGGCTGATCACCTCCATGCCACGCCGCAATGATGCAGTAATTGATGCCAAAGGAGCCTCGACGAAGTATTGAGTGCATTTACTGAACATACATTTCAGGGAGACAACATTTCAGATTCTAAAATCATTTTTCAAGCTGCTGTTATAAAGTATTCTAATTTGCTGAGATAATGACTTTTGGGTTTTCTTTGGCTGTAAGCCATAATCATCAACATTAACAGAAATAAACACATGAAACAGATCACTCTGTTTGTAATGACTCAATCTAATATATGAGTTTCACTTTTTGTATTGAAGAACTGAAATAAAATTAAAATATCATCAAAAAGTTAGTTTATGAGATGCACCTGTAGAGGCTTCAGCTATTTTCATCTGTGCCTGCGTCTCTTGTAGGACAACAAGATTGTAAGTTCTGCAGAACAGAGACACGTGGAGGTCGCAGCAACGAGCAAGCTGTACAGTGAGAGGCTCGCCATTGTACCCGTAGAGCGTGCACAGTCCCTCTGATGTCCTCCTGGCTCTGATTTACAGCTCTCTGCTGTTTGGCACCAGGGGCCACACATAAAGTTAGACATCACAACCTTCATGTACTACGGGAACCTCCAGGAAAAAGACACAGTAAATAAACTCTCACTATGTGTAGTAATATTGGAGGAAAACTATGGCCCCCTCTAATGAATCAGATTATGTCCCTCGAATAAACCCCAAGGGGCCTGTGAGGAACTAAGCCGAACGCCACATGGTAGCCTGGGTATCACAGCTTCTGATACCACCGCCGCTACCCAATGTGACGGACGATCCCCTTTCCTCCCACGTCACCAATGGGACGTAACTCCACAGGTACAGCTCTCCGGCGCCCCCTTTGTCTCTCAGGTCAGTAAGGGAACTGCACCTAGAGCAAATGGCCACCGGGGAGGTTGTCCTGTTACCCACTGGGTATTCTAAGATTCGTGATCAGAGTAAAAGCATCAGCCCAAGATTAATTTTATGGTTTAATCGCCTTAAGAGCGCACTAGATAATTACAGAAATATACAGTAAAGCTATACAACGTAATTACAATGAATTTGCAGTCAGAGTAAAAATACAACGATAATGTACAAGGCTTAAAGGTATAAGCTATAGATCAATATTACCGGGTAGTATAGTCATGGGAAGGCAGGGGCTCTCCCAGGTACAGTCTTCAGTTGCTGGATAGTCCCTTGGTCCTTCCTAGACCATCTTCTTGGCTTCTGTGTCTAAAATGGAATCAATGCAGCCTGTCCCTGCTACAGTTCTTAAGTCTGCTAGGCCCTTCCCCTTTGCTTTGAAGCACGCATATTAACTGGCCTGCAATTCATATGGAGCAGGAAATACTGGCTTAAGGTACTGCCACACTTAGTGATCTCGTTAGCGATCTCAATAACGACGCAAGCTAATGAGATCGTTTTTGTGATCGTTTTAATGTCTCTAGTAGCTGCCACACTTAGTGATCTCGTTAACGACTCAAAAGCGGTTAGCGATCTCATTAACGACTTTAACGGTCATTGCGATGTAAAAAACAGCGCACATCGCTCACAAAAGGTGCCAGACACAGCGATATAGGCTCACCAGCGGGACGCCAACGATCTAAATACGGTCCAGAACTCTAGTGAACGATCAGCGAGATCACAGCAGGGGCCACGTCGTTGCTACATGCCACACACGTTAGCGTCACGAACGAGATCGCTAAATAGTGACGTATTTTAGCGATCTCGTTAGCGACGCTGTTTAGTGTGGCATACCCTTTAAGTTTGAGCCATTTAACATACGACTGACCATCTTATTCAGACACTGGCCTAAATCAATTAGCATGTTAAAGCCCTATTGATTCATAGTGGACATCAAAGCTGGTCGTACTGAATATGCTAATAGGCCCTGTGTAGTTAGCAATTTGTGGCTTTGTGAACTGACAAAATGGAGGCTGGTATAGGCCCTATACAAAATGGCGACGTCCCTTTCCTTACAGGGCCAATTACAGAGATTTCCCTCCTTGCAGTTCTGGCTCTGGTAAAATTAGTTTTCCCAATGCCTGGGAGCAGCCCCACAAGGCTTAAAATTCTTCATTTCCTTCTGCCGTCATAAAACGTTTTCTGGGGCTCTCGGACGCGGTGCAGGGTCGGTGTGGGGACTCGACACAAACTTTCACTTCCCCAGTGAATGTGGCAAAATATTTCCAGTATTGGAATAACAAAGCCGGTGTGACAAGGCCATAAATTATGTGACCACCACGTCCTTCTGGAGTAAGACCACTGTTGGAGGATGTCATGCGAGGCTGGAAAATGGAGACAAAAGTAACCGGTCTGCAGGAGATGAGATGGAAGCCAATCCTGGTATATAAAGAAGCATGGAGCGGTCCACAGCTGTGCCATATCCACGTATCTGCTGCACCCCAGCATCTATCCACATTTCTTCTGCATGCCAGCATCTATCCACGTATCTGCTGCACCCCAGCATCTATCCATGTTCCTGCTGCACCACATCATCTATCCACGTATTTGCTGCATCCCAGCATCTATCCACGTTTCTGCTGCACCCCAGCATCTATCCACGTTTCTGCTGCACCCCAGCATCTATCCACATATCTGCTGCATCCCAGCCTCTATCCACATGTCTGCTGCACCCCAGAATCTATCTACATGTCTGCTGCACCCCAGAATCTATCCACATGTCTGCTGCATCCCAGCATCTATCCATGTTTCTGCTGCACCGCAGCATCTATCCACGTTTCTGCTGCACCACAGCATCTATCCACATATCTGCTGCATCCCAGCATCTATCCAAGTTTCTGCTGCAGCCCAGCATCTATCCACGTTTCTGCTGCAGCCCAGCCTCTATCCACGTTTCTGCTGCAGCCCAGCATCTATCCACATTTCTGCTGCAGCCCAGCCTCTATCCATGTTTCTGCTGCAGCCCAGCCTCTATCCACGTTTCTGCTGCACCCCAGCCTCTATCCAAGTTTCTGCTGCAGCCCAGCCTCTATCCACATTTCTGCTGCAGCCCAGCCTCTATCCTTGTTTCTGCTGCATCCCAGCATCTATCCACGTTTCTGCTGCAGCCCAGCCTCTATCCAAGTATCTGCTGCACCCCAGCAACTATTCACGTTTCTGCTGCAGCCCAGCATCTATCCACGTTTCTGCTGCAGCCTAGCCTCTATACACGTATCTACTGCACCCCAGCATCTATCCACGTTTCTGCTGCAGCCCAGCCTCTATCCATGTATCTGCTGCACCCCAGCATCTATTCAAGTTTCTGCTGCAGCCCAGCATCTTTCCACGTTTCTGCTGCAGTCCAGCCTCTATCCACGTATCTACTGCACCCAGCATCTTTCCACGTTTCTGCTGCAGTCCAGCCTTTATCCACGTATCTACTGCAGCCCAGCCTCTATCCACGTATCTGCTGCAGCCCAGCCTCTATCCACGTTTCTGCTGCAGCCCAGCCTCTATCCACGTTTCTGCTGCAGCCCAGCCTCTATCCACGTTTCTGCTGCAGCCCAGCATCTATCCACGTTTCTGCTGCAGCCCAGCCTCTATCCACGTATCTGCTGCACCCCAGCATCTAGCCATGTATCTGCTGTACCCCAGCATCTAGCCATGTATCTCCTGCACCCAAGCATCTATTCACTGTACAACATAAGATCCCATGGCCTCATACCTGCTCCACATAACCTCATAATAGGGCAGGTCCACGGGTCCTAATGGCCCACCATATGCCTCATAACTAGGGCGGATTGTAGCTAATTCTGCACCCCCCACAAAGTCTCACCTCTCCCAGTGAAATATAAACCTGCAAATACATGAAAGTCTATCATTGTTGTTTGGGTTTTGATTTAAACGTAAAAGTGACCTGTGAGCATGATTCTCCAGCTTAGTGCGATTACAGCAATACCAAAGTTGCTACGTTTTTGTTTTTTCTAGGAAGGCGAGGTGACAAAAAAAAACAGTTCTGGAGTATTTATTTTTTTCCTTGCTGTATTGTAATTAGTATTATCTTTTGATAGACCAAACTTTTATGAATGTACAACAGTTTTCATTGTGTAATTTCTTTATTTTTAATGAGGGAATACATCCCCAGAACAACCATAAATACATGAATGCACCATCAGAACCACAATCAGTACATGAATACAGCCCTAGAATCACTAAGGCCTCTTTCACACATCAGTTTTTTGCCGTCAGTCGTCACAATCCGTTGTTTTGACGGATCAACGGATCCGTTGCATCACTTTTTTTTATCTGTTTCTTCCGGTTTTCGACGGATCCATTTTTTAAAAGCCGGCAATTCAGTGCACTGTACAGAAAAATCACACTGACATGTTTAATAAAGAATAGATATATATACATAGAATATATATATATATATATTATATATATATATATATATATATACACAGGGTGGTCCAAAAGTAGGTGGACAGTATGTATAATAGGGTTATGAAGGGGGAGATTTATCAAACATGGTGTAAAGTGAAAATGACTCAGTTGCCCTTAGCAACCAATCAGGTTCCACTTTTCATTCTTCACAGACTCTTTGGAAAATGAAAGGTGGAATCTGATTGGTTGCTAAGAGCAACTGAGTCAGTTTCACAGATCCAGTTTTTACAGATAAATCTCCCCCAAAATGGCAAATAATCAATGAAAATGGATTTTAAAAGAGTATTGGAAATCTCAAAATGCTGAAACTTTAGAGCAAATTGGCCTGAAACATTTTGTACTCAAACCCCAAAGAGACAAACCATTTACCGCATTAGCGACAAATTCGATGCCACTGGCTCAATCCTTAATGCTCCAAAAACTGGTCGACCCAAACCAGCCTATACAGAAAATAAAAAACAACTTGTAGTCGAAACATTTGTTCAGAGTCCAAAAAAGTCCACCAGAAGACTCTCTTTAGAATTGAGAATATCACAAGCTTCCATCATGCAAATCCTGAAATCTACTGGGTGCAAAGCTTATCGTCCATGTCTAATTCATGGTTTATTGCAGGATGATCCAGACAGGCGGCTGCAATTTAGTGAGATTATGCTTAATGAAATTAAAGAAAATCCAGCATCCAGTCTAGCATCTAGCCCCCCCTACCAGCAGCCCATCCAGTCTAGCATCTGGCCCCCCTTACCAGCAGCCCATCCAGTCTAGCATCTGGCCCCCCTACCAGCAGCCCATCCAGTCTAGCATCTGGCCCCCCTTACCAGCAGCCCATCCAGTCTAGCATCTGGCCCCCCTACCAGCAGCCCTTCTTGTCTAGCATCTGGCCCCCCTACCAGCAGCCCATTCAGTCCAGCATCTGGCCCCCCTACCAGCAGCCCATCCAGTCTAGCATCTGGCCCCCCTACCAGCAGCCCATCAAGTCTAGCATCTGGCCCCCCTACCAGCAGCCCATCCAGTCTAGCATCTGCAACCCCTACCACAGCCTATCCATCTAGCATCTGGCCCCCCTTACCAGCAGCCCATCCAGTCTAGCATCTGGCCCCCCCTACCAGCAGCCCATCCAGTCTAGCATCTGGCCACCCCTACCAGCAGCCCATCCATTCTAGCATCTGGCCCCCCTACCAGCAGCCATCCAGTCTAGCATCTGGCCCCCCTACCAGAGCCCATCAGTCTAGCATCTGGCCCCCCTACCAGCAGCCCATCCAGTCTAGCATCTGGCCCCCTACCAGCAGCCCATCCAGTCTAGCATCTGGCCCCCTACCAGCAGCCATCCAGTCTAGCATCTGGCCCCACCTACCAGCAGCCCATCCATCTAGCATTTGGCCCCCCTACCAGCAGCCCATCCAGTCTAGCATCTGGCCCCCTACCAGCAGCACACCAGTCTAGCATCTGGCCCCACCAGCAGCCATCCAGTCTAGCATCTGGCCCATCCTACCAGCAGCCCATCCAGTCTAGCATCTGGCCCCCTACCAGCAGCCCATCCAGTCTAGCATCTGGCCCCCTATCAGCACCATCCAATCTAGCATCTGGCCCCCTACCAGCAGCCCATCCAGTAGCATCTGCCCCCTACCAGCAGCCATCCAGTCTAGCATCTGGACCCCCTACCAGCAGCCCATCCAGTCTAGCATCTGGCCCCACTACCGCAGCCCATCCAGTCAGCATCTGGCCCCACCTACCAGCAGCCCATCCAGTCTAGCATCTGGCCCCCTACCAGCAGCCCATCCAGTCTAGCATCTGGCCCCCACTAGCAGCACCATCAATCCAGAGTCTAGCATTGGCCCTACCAGCAGCCATCAGTCTAGCATCTGGCCCACCTACCAGCAGCCCATCCAGTCTAGCATCTGGCCCACCTACCAGCAGCCCATCCAGTCTAGCATCTGGCCCCCTACCAGCAGCCCATCCAGTCTAGCATCTGGCCCCCTACCAGCAGCCCATCCAGTCTAGCATCTGGCCCACCTACCAGCAGCCCATCCAGTCTAGCATCTGGCCACCCTACCAGCAGCCATCCGTCTAGCATCTGCCCCTACCAGCAGCCCATCCAGTCTAGCATCTGGCCCCCTACAGCAGCCCATCCAATCTAGCATCTGGCCCCCCTACCAGCAGCCCATCCAGTCTAGCATCTGGCCCCCCTACCAGCAGCCCATCCAGTCTAGCATCTGGACCCCCTACCAGCAGCCCATCCAGTCTAGCATCTGGCCCCCTACCAGCAGCCCATCCAGTCTAGCATCTGGCCCCCTACCAGCACCCATCCAGTCTAGCATCTGGCCCCCTACCAGCAGCCCATCCAGTCTAGCATCTGGCCCCCCTACCAGCAGCCCATCCAGTCTAGCATCTGGCACCCCTACCAGCAGCCTATCAGTCTAGCATCTGGCCCCCCTACCAGCAGCCCATCCAGTCTAGCATCTGGCCCCCTACGCCATCCAGTCTAGCATCTGCCTACCAGAGCCCATCCAGTCTAGCATCTGGCCCCCTACAGCAGCCATCAGTCAGCATCTGCCCCTACAGCAGCCATCCATTCTAGCATCTGGCCCCCCTACCAGCAGCCCATCCAGTCTAGCATCTGGCCCCCCCTACCAGAGCCCATCCAGTCTAGCATCTGGCCCCCTACCAGCAGCCCATCCAGTCTAGCATCTGGCCCCCCTACCAGCAGCCCATCCAGGCTAGCATCTGGCCCACCCTACCAGCAGCCCATCCAGTCTAGCATCTGGCCCCCCTACCAGCAGCCCATCCAAGTCTAGCATCTGGCCCACCTACCAGCAGACCATACAGGCCTAAGCATCTGCGCCCCCCACCCATCCATCTAGCATGCCCACCTACCAGCAGCCATCCATCTAGCATCTGGCCCCCCTACCAGCAGCCCATCCAGTCTAGCATCTGGCCCCCCTACCAGCGCCCATCCAGTCTAGCATTGGCCCCCTACCAGCAGCCCATCCAGTCTAGCATTTGGCCCTCCTACCAGCAGCCCATCCAGTCTAGCATCTGACCCCCTACCAGCAGCCCATCCAGTCTAGCATCTGGCCCACCTACCAGCAGCCCATCCAATCTAGCATCTGGCCCCCTACCAGCAGCCCATCCAGTCTAGCATCTGGCCCCCTACCAGCAGCCCATCCAGTCTAGCATCTGGCCCCCTACAGCAGCCATCCAATCTAGCATCTGGCCCCCCTACCAGCAGCCCATCCAGGCTAGCATCTGCCCCCCTACAGCAGCCCATCCAGTCTAGCATCGCCCCCAGCAGCCATCCAGTTACATGGCCTCATACCGAGCACCATCAGCAGCATTGGCCACCCTACCAGCACCCATCCAGTCTAGCATCTGCCCCTACCAGCAGCCCATCCAGTCTAGCATCTGGCCCCCCTACCAGCAGCCCATCCAGTCTAGCATCTGCACCCCTACCAACAGCCTATCCAGTCTAGCATCTGGCCCCCTTACCAGCAGCCCATCCATCTAGCATCTGGCCCCCCCTACCAGCAGCCCATCCAGTCTAGCATCTGGCCCCCTACCAGCAGCCATCCAGTCTAGCATCTGGCCCCTACCAGCAGCCCATCCAGTCTAGCATCTGGCCCCCTACCAGTAGCCCATCCAGCTAGCATCTGCCCCTACAGCACCCATCCAGTCTAGCATCTGGCCCCCTACAGCAGCCCATCCAGTCTAGCATCTGGCCCCCCACCAGCAGCCCATCAGTCTAGCATCTGCCCCTACCACAGCCCATCCAGTCTAGCATTGGCCCCCCTACCAGCAGCCCATCCAGTCTAGCATCTGGCCCCCTACCAGCAGCCCATCCAGTCTAGCATCTGGCCCCCTACCACAGCCCATCATCAGCACTGGCCCCCTACAGCAGCCATCCAGTCTAGCATCTGGCCCCCTACCAGCAGCCATCAGTCTAGCATCTGGCCCCCTACCACAGCCCATCCATCTAGCATCTGGCCCCTACCAGCAGCCCATCCAGTCTAGCATCTGCCCACCTACCAGCAGCCCATCCAGTCTAGCATCTGGCCCCCCTACCAGCAGCCCATCCAGCTAGCATCTGCCCCCCTACCAGCAGCCCATCCAGTCTAGCATTGCCCCCTACAGCAGCCATCCAGTCTAGCATCTGCCCCCCTACCAGCAGCCCATCCAGTCTAGCATCTGGCCCCCTACCAGCAGCCCATCCAGTCTAGCATCTGGCCCCCTCCAGCAGCCCATCCAGCTAGCATCTGGCCCCCACCAGCAGCCCATCCAGTCTAGCATCTGGCCCCCTACCAGCAGCCCATCATCTAGCATTGCCCCCTACCAGCAGCCCATCCAGTCTAGCATCTGGCCCCCTACCAGCAGCCCATCCAGTCTAGCATCTGCCCCCTACCAGCAGCCCATCCAGTCTAGCATCTGGCCCCCCTACCAGCAGCCCATCCAAGTCTAGCATCTGGCCCCCCTACCAGCAGCCATCCAGTCAGCATTGGCCCTACAGCAGGCCATCCGTCTAGCATTGGCCCCTACTAGCAGCCATCCAATCTAGCATTGGCCCCCTACCAGCAGCCCATCCAGTGCTAGCATTGGCCCCCTACCAGCAGCCATCCAGTCTAGCATCTGGCCCCACTAGATCCAGTCAGCATCTGCCATACGGAGCCATCCAGAGCATCTGGCCCATCCCTACCAGCAGCCATCCAGTCTAGCATCTGGCCCCCCTACAGCAGCCATCAGTTGCATCGGGCCCTACAGCAGCCATCCAGTCTAGCATCTGCCCCTACAGCAGCCTATCCAGCTAGCATTGGCCCCTACCAGCAGCCCATCCAGTCTAGCATCTGGCCCCCTACCAGCAGCCCATCCAGTCTAGCATCTGGCCACCCTACGGAGCCATCCATGCTAGCATCTGTGGCCCCCTACCAGCAGCCCATCCAGTCTAGCATCTGGCCCCTACCAGTAGCCATCCAGTCTAGCATTGGCCCCCTACCAGCAGCCCATCAGTTAGCATCTGCCCACCTACCAGCAGCCATCAGTTAGCATCTGGCCCCCTACCAGCAGCCATCCAGTCTAGCATCTGGCCCCTACCAGCAGCCCATCCAAGTCTAGCATTTGGCCCCCTACCAGCAGCCTTATCATAGCATCTGGCCCCCTACCAGCAGCCATCAGTCTAGATCTGGCCCCTACCAGAGCCCTCCGTTAGCATCTGGCCCACCTACCAGCAGCCATCCAGTCTAGCATCTGGCCCCTACCAGCAGCCATCCTGTTAGCATCTGGCCCCCTACCAGCTGTAGGATGGGCAGATGCTAGACAGGATGGGCTGCATGTAGGGGGCCAGATGCTAGACTGGATGGGCCTCGCTGGTAGGGGGGCCAGTGCTAGACTGGTGGGCTGCTGGTAGGGGGCAGATGCTAGACTGGATGGCTGCTGGTAGGGGGGCCAGATGCTAGATGGATGGGCTGCTGGTAGGTGGGCAGTGCTAGACTGATGGGCTGTGTAGGGGGCCAGATGCTAGACTGGATGGCGCTGGTTGCTGTAGGGGGGCAGATGCTAGACTGGATGGGCTGCTGGTAGGGGGGCAGATGCTAGACTGGATGGCTGCTGGTAGGGGGCCAGATGCTAGACTGGATGGGCTGCTGGTAGGGGGCCAGATGCTAGACTGGATGGGCTGCTGGTAGGAGGGCAGATGCTAGACTGGATGGGCTGCTGGTAGGGGGGCCAGATGCTGACTGGATAGGCTGCTGGTAGGGGGGCCAGATGCTAGATGGATGGCTGCTGGTAGGAGGGGCCAGATGCTAGATGGATGGCTGCTGGTAGGGGGCCAGATGCTAGACTGGATGGCTGCTGGTAGGGGGGCCAGATGCTAGACTGGAGGCTGCTGGTAGGGGGCAGATGCTAGACGGATGGCTGCTGTAGGGGGCCAGATGCTTGACTGGATGGCTGCTGGTAGGGGGGCCAAATGCTAGATTGGATGGGCTGCTGGTAGGGGGGCCAGATGCTAGACTGGATAGGCTGCTGGTAGGGGGGCCAGATGCTAGACTGGATGGGCTGCTGGTAGGATGGGCAGATGCTAGACAGGATGGCTGTGTAGGGGGGCCAGATGCTAGACTGGATGGCGCTAGGCATCTGGCTAGGCTGCTGGTAGGGGGGCCAGATGCTAGACTGGATGGGCTGCTGGTAGGGGGGCAGATGCTAGACTGGATGGGCTGCTGGTAGGGGGGCCAGATGCTAGACTGGATGGGCTGCTGGTAGGGGGGCCAGATGCTAGACTGGATGGTGCTGGTAGGGGGGCCAGATGCTAGACTGGATCTTGGCTGCTGGTAGGGGGCGCTAATGTAGACTGGATGGGCTGCTGGTAGGGGGGCCAGATGCTAGACTGGATGGCTGCTGGTAGGGGGGCCAGATGCTAGACTGGATGGGCTGCTGGTAGGGGGCAGATGCTAGACTGGATGGGCTGCTGGTAGGGGGCAGATGCTAGACTGGATGGGCTGCTGGTAGGGGGCCAGATGCTAGACTGGATAGGCTGCTGGTAGGGGGGGCCAGATGCTAGATTGGATGGGCTGCTGGTAGGGGGGCCAGATGCTAGACTGGATGTGCTGCTGGTAGGGGGGCCAGATGCTAGACTGGATGGGCTGCTGGTAGGGGGGCAGTTGCTAGACTGTATGGGCTGCTGGTAGGATGGGCAGATGCTAGACAGGATGGGCTGATGTTAGGGGGGCCAGATGCTAGACTGGATGGCTGCTGGTCTGCTGGTAGGGGGGCAGATGGTAGACTGGATGGGCTGCTGGTAGGGGGGCAGATGCTAGACTGGATGGGCTGCTGGTAGGGGGGCCAGATGCTAGACTGGATGGGCTGCTGGTAGGGGGCAGATGCTAGACTGGATGGGCTGCTGGTAGGGGGCCAGATGCTAGACTGGATGGGCTGCTGGTAGGGGGGGCAGATGCTAGACTGGATGGCTGCTGGTAGGGGGCCAAATGCTAGATGGATGGGCTGCTGGTAGGGGGCCAGATGCTAGACTGGATAGGCTGCTGGTAGGGGGGCCAGATGCTAGACTGGATGGGCTGCTGGTAGGGGGGCCAGATGCTAGACTGGATGTGCTGCTGGTAGGGGGGCCAGATGCTTGACTGGATGGCTGCTGGTAGGGGGCCAAATGCTAGATTGGATGGGCTGCTGGTAGGGGGGCCAGATGCTAGACTGGATAGGCTGCTGGTAGGGGGGCCAGATGCTAGACTGGATGGGCTGCTGGTAGGGGGGCCAGATGCTAGACTGGATGGGCTGCTGGTAGGATGGGCAGATACTAGACTGGATGGGCTGCTGGTAGGGGGGCCAGATGCTAGACTGGATAGGCTGCTGGTAGGGGGGGGGGAGATGCTAGACTGGATGGGCTGCTGGTAGGGGGCCAGATGCTAGACTGGATGGGCTGCTGGTAGGGGGGCCAGATGCTTGACAGGATGGGCTGCTGGTAGGGGGGGTCAGATGCTAGACTGGATGGGCTGCTGGTAGGGATGCTACACTGGATGGGCTGCTGGTAGGGGGGGCCAGATGCTAGGCTAGATTGGCTGCTGGTAGGGGGGGACAGATGCTAGCCTGAATGGGCTGCTGGTAGGGGGGCCAGATGCTAGACTGGATGGGCTGCTGGTAGGGGGGCCAGATGCTAGACTGGATGGGCTGCTGGTAGGGGGGCCAGATGCTAGACTGGATGGGCTGCTGGTAGGGGGGCCAGATGCTAGACTGGATGGGCTGCTGGTAGGGTGGCCAGGTGCTACACTGGATGGGCTGCTGGTAGGGGGGCAGGTGCTAGAATGGATGGGCTACTGGTAGGGGAAGATGCTAGAATAATGTAAGGTTCTGTGTATCTGTTTCTGAAACTCAGTTTGTTCGTCGGCCATTTTGCTTTCTGTTTTGCTGCAGCTATCTTGCCCTCAGTCAAAATGGAGTTTTCCAGCTTGCATGTTCCCGCCCTGATTCTCTCCGTTTGCTTCTTAAACAGCCACAGCTGAGCAATCAGTGCTTCAGAATATAGCCTGCAGTGAACCTGTGTTCTGACTCCTGAAGCCTTGGACCTTGTACTCCAGCCATTCCTACTGAGGAACTCTGAAGCACTTGTGGACTCTGAACTCTGCTCTTGAGAGCCTCACGTTTGCATGGACTTGCGGTAACAGAGAAGAAGATCTGAATCTGTTGTGGAGAGTTATTGCTGAGCTTAGATTACTCTGGCCTGCTGTGTCTCCTGCTTCTGTGTTTGCAACCTGTGTGTTTATTTTTGCCAATTTGTATGAAGCAATACAAGACTTTCTTTATCAACCTGTGTCTCAAGTATTTTCATCGCACCCAAGCACAAGACGCTATATGAACTGTACCACATACATTACAAGATTCTGAAGCCAAACGTTAGTGTCTGCTGGGTCTGGAAAGGCTTGTCTGCTGTACTGTGGATATCGGATGTCCGGTTGTACTTTCTGTGATGACAGTGGTTGTGACTTCTCACAACCATTCCAGGTGAGCAATTCCCTTAAGTTTTTTTTCTGCAGTGTTATCACAGGTAAACACTATTGTTTTTTTTTTTTCTCTTCTCTTTTTGTCTGCTGAAACTCTGGATATCAGATGTCTGGTTGAAAGCTTTCTGTGATGATAGTGGTTGTTCCCTTAAAGTTTTTTCTTTCTTCAGTGTTGCCACAGGTGAACACTATTGTTTTTTGTTTTTTCTCCTCTTCTTCCAGTATCCTGTCTTAAAAGATCTAGAAAATGGAGGCCCGCATAAAGGAACTTTGCGGAGTGACTGATAATATCCTTGCAGATTTGCAGAATATAAAGACCCGTTTTACAAATCTTCAGGACCTAAATAATCACAATTTGCAAGTGGTTGGACAGACTACCCAGGATTTGCGAGCCAGGATTGAGGTTCTGGAGGGGCGAGTCCAGGCTCCTGCCGTGGCCCCGAGTTCTGGGATTCCAAGTTGCCCCCTTTTCGTTTTGGTGGTGAACGTGAAAAATTCAGAGGATTTGTTAATCAATGCAATCTTTTTTTTTCTGCACATGCTTCACAATTTCCCACTGAACGATCTAAGGTGCTTACTATAATTATGTTGCTTACCAACAAGGCTTTGGTGTGGGCAAACCCTCTGATTGAGACTGAGGATGATTGTTTGAATCACCTTGATGATTTTATTTCAGCCATGGGGCAGGTGTTTGATGACCCCAATCGAGGTGCAACAGCTGAAGCAGCCATGTTAGCTTTGCGCCAAGGTAAGCACTCGGTAGCTGAATATGCCTTGGATTTCAGGAGATGGGCCCTTGATACCACCTGGGACAATTCCGCCAAAAAATCTATTTTTCGAAAGGGGTTATCCCCACTGATTAAGGATGAACTTGCTCGTGCCGACCCTCCCACTGCGTTAGGTGACTTTATTAACTACTGCATCCGTATTGATACTCGTTTAACTGAACGCAGGCAAGAGAGATGGTTCGAAAGCAATCGTACTAACCTTTTCCTACCTTCCTCTCCAGCTAAGGAACCTTTGAATAGGATTACACGGGAACCTGAACCTGAACCTATGCAGGTAGACTCTTTACTACGACGGGTTAGTGATGCACGCAAGGAACATCGTTTTAAGGAGAATCTATGTTTTTATTGTGGTAAGTCAGGGCACTTTATTATTAACTGCCCCAGCCGTTCTCGCAAGACTACTGCAGCACTCATTCATTGTGAGTGTTGCGAGAGGGGATCTGTCAGGTCCGAGCCTCAGGCTCCAGAGAGAGCTGCAGCAACAGATCTTGATTTCTCGGACTTAAACTCCGTTACCTCTGAGGACGTTGACTGTGTAAATGCTGCCATCTTTCAAGTTTCCTCAGCGGTGTCCCAGCTGAGTTGTAAAAAAAACAATTCTCACTGTTTTCTTTCCATCAAACTCTGGGTTGACTCAGCCTGGGTGTCTAGCTCTGCTATGATCGACTCAGGTGCAAGTGGAAATTTTATGGATGTCTCCTTTGCTCTGAAACAGGGGATACGTTCAGTGAAGAAGGCTACTCCAGTACAGATGGAAACTGTGGATGGCTCCCTGCTGACCTCTGGACCAGTGGATCAGGAAACAGAGCCTTTAAAGGTTCTTATGGGTAAAGATCATCAAGAGAAACTGTCCTTTATGCTTATCTCTTCTCCTCACTTTCCCATTATTCTAGGGCTACCATGGCTGCAGGCTCAGAATCCTACCATTAACTGGGAGACCAAGGAATTACACTTTCCAGAGAAACAGATGAGTCCAAAAATTTCAGCTTGCTCTGTTCCTAAAGGAACCATGTCAGTCCCTGAACTACCAGCTGTATACCAGGACTATGTGGATTTATGTGACAAGAAGAACGCTGACCAGCTTCCTCCTCACCGTCCATATGATTGTCCAATTGAATTATTGCCTGGAGCAGAGATACCTTTTGGTAAGATCTACCCCCTGGCGGGGCCCGAGCTGAAGGCTTTAAAAGAGTACATAGACGAAAATCTAGCCAAGGGCTTCATACGCCCCTCTTCATCTCCTGCAGGGGCACCCATATTCTTTGTAAAGAAGAAAGATGGATCCCTGAGACCATGCGTAGACTATAGGGAACTCAATAAGGTTACTATTAGAAACCGTTATCCATTGCCTTTAATCCCTGAGTTATTGGAGAGAGTGCGACATGCCAAAATTTTTTCTAAACTAGATCTTCGTGGGGCCTATAACTTAGTCCGTATTAGACCTGGGGATGAATGGAAGACTGCATTCAGGTCACGCTATGGACACTTTGAATATCTAGTTATGCCTTTTGGTCTGAGTACCGCCCCAGCCACTTTCCAACACTTGGTGAATGACATCTTCAGGGATCTCCTGGATACATTCGTGGTAATTTATTTGGATGATATTTTAATTTTTTCTAACTCCACAGAGGAACATCATGGACATGTGAGAATGGTCTTGGAACGTCTAAGACAAAATCATCTTTACATCAAGCTTGAAAAGTGTGAATTCCATAAGACCGAAATTCAATTTCTGGGGTATGTACTGTCTACACAAGGAATTAGTATGGATGGAAGTAAAACCCAAGCCATCAATGATTGGCCAAGTCCTAGAAATGTGAAGGAGGTACAGCGCTTCATCGGGTTTGCAAACTTCTATAGACGTTTCATTAGAAATTTCTCTGAGGTAGTGTCACCTATCACCCAACTTACCCGGAAAGAGTCTAAGTTCTCCTGGACTCCCCAAGCCCAGGAAGCATTTTCCCGTCTAAAAGATAAATTTACCACTGCACCTATCCTAGTACATCCCAACCCAGAGCTTGCCTTCATAATAGAGGTGGATGCTTCAGACTGTGCCGTGGGAGCTATACTCTCTCAGAGAACAGGTGAGAAGAATGTCTTGCATCCCTGTGCCTTCTTTTCCCAGCAGTTGTCTTCGGCTGAGAAGAACTACGATGTGGGCAATAGAGAGTTGTTGGCCATTATTGCCGCCTTCAAAGAATGGAGACACCTTCTTCAAGGAGCTGCACAGCAAATAGTCGTTCTGACAGACCATCGTAATCTTGAGTTTATCAGGTCGGCTAAGTGCCTGACTCCTCGCCAGGCTCGCTGGAATCTTTTCTTAAACCAATTTAATTTTATTATTTCTTATAGACCAGGATCGCGCAATGGAAAGGCTGATGCACTCTCTAGGATTTACTCAGCAGAGACACGTCCAATTACTCCTCCTAAGACTATTCTTCCTGACTCTAGATTCCTAGGAGTGATTCATCATCAAGACCTAATTAAAGACATCAAGGAAGCATACCATGCGGATTCTTTTTTGGCTCAACCCCCAAGGGACGTAAGTCTTGTCTTTAAGAATGGTGTGTGGATTCTGGGACAACGTCTGTATATACCTGAAACAGTCAGATTGAGAGTATTGCAACTCATTCACGATTCCAAAATAGCCGGGCATAGAGGAATTCTAAAGACACAGGAATTTCTTTCTCGTTTCTTTTGGTGGCCCACTTGTAGGAAGGATGTTTTGGACTATGTCACTTCGTGTGAGGTTTGTGCAAGATGCAAAACACCTCGCTCTTCACCAACTGGTCTGTTACAGCCTCTTCCCACCCCGTCCCGCCCGTGGGGATCCATTTCTATGGACTTCATTGTGGAATTACCAACCTCTCAAGGGAAGAACACTATTCTAGTGGTGGTTGACCGTCTAACAAAGGCAGCTCATTTTATCCCTTGTGTCGGCTTACCCACTGCAAAACAGACATCAGATTTGATGATTAAAGATGTGTTTCGCTTACATGGAGTACCGGATGAGGTTATTTCGGATCGAGGGGTGCAATTCACTTCTAGGTTTTGGCAAAATTTCTGTGCAGCATTGGACATTAAAGTAAACCTTTCTTCTGCTTTTCATCCCCAGACTAATGGACAAACCGAACGAACCAATCAAACCCTGGAGCAGTATCTCCGCTGCTTTATCTGCCACCTACAGGATGATTGGGTGGATCTACTTCCATTGGCTGAGTTCTCTTACAACAACTCTCAGAGTGCCTCCACTAAACAGTCTCCTTTTTACTCTAATCTAGGTTATCATCCTAACATTCTACCACGATTTCCATAGAGACGCCTTTGCCAGCAGTGGCTGAAAGAGTCACGACTTTACAGAAGAATATGGATCTTCTAAAGGAGAATCTGGAATCGGCTCAGGAAAGGTACAAGAAGGCAGCAGATAAATTTCGTAAACCTGCACCAGCTTTTAAGGTAGGAGACCTGGTCTGGCTGTCAACCAGAAATCTTAAGTTAAGGATTCCATCGTCTAAGTTTGGACATAAGTACATTGGACCCTATAAAATCAGTAAAATTATAAGTGCCGTTGCTTGTCGTCTTCAATTGACCAGAACTATGAGAATCCACCCTGTCTTTCATGTATCCCTACTAAAGGCTGCGACACCCAATACGTTTCCTGGACGTTCTTCTCCTTGCCCTGACCCAGTGCTAGTCGATGGTCAGGAGGAATTTGTGGTGGAAAGGATTTTAGATTCCAGGTTGTATAGAAATCAGTTACAATATCTGATTAAATGGCAGGGCTACCCAGTGGAGGACAACTCATGGGAACCAGTCAATAACGTTAATGCTCCTCGCTTGCTCCGTCAGTTTCATCAGAGGTACCCACACAAGCCTGGTCTGAGGTCATCCGGAGGTTGTCCCTAAGGGGGGAGTAATGTAAGGTTCTGTGTATCTGTTTCTGAAACTCAGTTTGTTCGTCGGCCATTTTGCTTTCTGTTTTGCTGCAGCTATCTTGCCCTCAGTCAAAATGGAGTTTTCCAGCTTGCATGTTCCCGCCCTGATTCTCTCCGTTTGCTTCTTAAACAGCCACAGCTGAGCAATCAGTGCTTCAGAATCTAGCCTGCAGTGAACCTGTGTTCTGACTCCTGAAGCCTTGGACCTTGTACTCCAGCCATTCCTACTGAGGAACTCTGAAGCACTTGTGGACTCTGAACTCTGCTCTTGAGAGCCTCACGTTTGCATGGACTTGCGGTAACAGAGAAGAAGATCTGAATCTGTTGTGGAGAGTTATTGCTGAGCTTAGATTACTCTGGCCTGCTGTGTCTCCTGCTTCTGTGTTTGCAACCTGTGTGTTTATTTTTGCCAATTTGTATGAAGCAATACAAGACTTTCTTTATCAACCTGTGTCTCAAGTATTTTCATCGCACCCAAGCACAAGACGCTATATGAACTGTACCACATACATTACAAATGGATGGTCTGCTGGTAGCGGGGCAAATGCTAGAATAGATGAGCTGCTGGTAGGCTGCAGATGCAAAAATGGATGGGCTCCTGGAAGAGGCGCAGATGCTAGAATGGTTGGTCTGTTGGTAGGGGGGCATATGCAGGGGCGCAGCTATAATGAGGCGAGTTGAGCCTTTTGTCTCAGGCGGCGGCTCCTCACTGAAGCTAGGGGGCGCAGAGCTGCACTCAGAACACGTGGTGCTGACTCTCCTTATCCATACCTCCCAACGGTCCCGAATTGACAGTCCGATTCTAACCCTCCCACCAGCTGTCACGGTGGGGACACTATGTGTCTCGCAATGAGAGAGGCCGCCACGCCTCCCATGTCCCCAGGGGCGCAGCTATAATGAGGCGAGTTGAGCCTTTTGTCTCAGGCGGCGGCTCCTCACTGAAGCTAGGGGGCGGCAGAGCGGCACTCAGAACACGTGGTGCTGACTCTCCTTATCCATACCTCCCAACCGTCCCGAATTGACAGTCCTGATTCTAACCCTCCCACCAGCTGTCATGGTGTGGACACTATGTGTCCCGCAGTGAGAGAAGCCGCCACGTCCCCATGCACCCCTTCCTGCCCTCCCAGCTGTCCAGATAATCACAGTGAGCATTTACCATTGTCCTCTGTAAATGTGGGAGCAGGACCTGTGATGAGGTCACAGGAGGGGAGGAGTTAGGTGTCACATGATCAGGCTCCTCCTGTGTGCACCACTCTGCTCTGCTGGTCGTCATGGTGCTGGATGTAACAGAGCCATGTATGCGAGGTGTATGGAGCAGAGCCGTGTGTGCGAAATGTAGGGAGCGTGGCCGTGTGTGTGTACGAGGTGTACGGAGGGGGCCGCATGTGTAAGAGGTGTACGGAGGAGAGCCGTGTGTACGAGGTGTACGGAGCGGACTGCGTGTGTACGAGGTGTACGGAGTGGAGCCATGTGTGTACGAGGTGTACGGAGCGGAGCCGTGTGTGTACGAGGTGTACGGAGCAGAGCCATGTGTACGAGGTGTACGGAGCAGGGCCACGTGTGTAAGAGGTGTACGGAGCGGAGCCGCGTGTGTACGAGGTGTACGGAGCGGAGCCGTGTGTGTGCGAGGTGTACGGAGCGGACAGCGTGTGTACGAGTTGTACGGAGCGGGGCCACGTGTGTACGAGGTGTACGGAGCGGGGCCGCGTGTGTACGAGGTGTACGGAGCGGAGCCGTGTGTGTACGGGGCCACAAAGAGCGGAGCCGCGCATGTACAAGGGTCCTGTTACTTGCGGGAGCTGTGTGCTTGGGGGCTGCAGGGGGGAAGGAGGGGTGCCATTATGTGCATGGGTCTGCGTGGGGACGGAGCGAATGCTGTTATCTACGTAGGGCTGGGTCCCTGTCCCGGCTGGGAGGTTTACTTTCCCGCATTAGAATCGTACATGCGGAAACCCCGGGGACCTCCCACACATTCTGGCAGCCACACGTCACGTTCCACCGGAAGTGACGTGCTGTAAGTCAGCTGAACGACGGAAATGACCGCTGACCTCATTTCCGGCGGTCAGCTTACAGCAGCAGGTACTGTAACTCGTTCTCGGGAGAGTCTTCAGAACGGCGACGCATCGAGCCGCGGGATCTGTTGGAGTGAGAGCCGGGTATTGTATGGAGCGCTGCATACAATACCCGGCTCTCACTGAGCGAGACAGGCAGGATGTGGGGATCTCATCATGGGATCTGTTCAACAGATGATGAGATCCCCAGATCCTGCCTGTCTCGCTCAGTGAGAGCCGGGTATTGAATGGAGTGCTGCATAGCTGATGAGATCCCCACATCCTGGGGAAATGAGGTCAGTGGTCATTTCCGGCAGTCAGCTGACTTACAGCACGTCACTGGCCGGGACAGCGGGACAGGGACCCGAAATCAGGACTGTCCCGCTGAAACCGGGACGGTTGGGAGGCATGTGTTTATGATTATTGTTTATGAAACAGTGTGATCTTGGTGCCAGCTGGAATTGCTGCCTTACAGAGCTGCTCTGTCTCCTATTTAGTGGTCATGGCCAGCTACTGCACATTTTCCCCCTATTCAAATCAAATGCACTATAGGGCCTCATGTATCGTCACTGTGCACTATAGGGCCTCATGTATCATTACTGTACATTATAGGGCCTCATGTATCATCACTGTGCATTATAGGGCCTCATGTATCATCACTGTGCACTATAGGGCCTCATGTATCATTACTGTACATTATAGGGCCTCATGTATCATCACTGTGCATTATAGGGCCTCATGTATCATCACTGTGCACTATAGGGCCTCATGTATCATCACTGTGCATTATAGGGCCTCATGTATCATCACTGTGCACTATAGGGCCTCATGTATCATTACTGTACATTATAGGGCCTCATGTATCATCACTGTGCATTATAGGGCCTCATGTATCATCACTGTGCACTATAGGGCCTTATGTATCATTACTGTACATTATAGGGCCTCATGTACATCACTGTGCACTATAGGGCTTCATGTATCATCACTGTGCACTATAGGGCCTCATGTATCATTACTGTACATTATAGGGCCTCACATATCATCACTGTACATTATAGGGCCTCATGTATCATCACTGTGCATTATAGGACCTCATGTATCATCACTGTGCACTATAGGGCCTCATGTATCATTACTGTACATTATAGGGCCTCATGTATCATCACTGTACATTATAGGGCCTAATGTATCATCACTGTGCATTATAGGGCCTCATGTATCATCACTGTGCACTATAGGGCCTCATGTATCATTACTGTACATTATAGGGCCTCATGTATCATCACTGTGCACTATAGGGCCTCATGTATCATTACTGTACATTATAGGGCCTCATGTATCATCACTGTGCATTATAGGGCCTCATGTATCATCACTGTGCACTATAGGGCCTCATGTATCATCACTGTGCACTATAGGGCCTCATGTACCTTCACAACAGTGAGGATCTTATGCTCGCCCCTACGAAGGATTCCACGTTCCTACCAAAGATTTATCCAGCTGATAAATCCGTGGCTCAGAGGCAGGTAGTGGTAAGGGCAGCACGGGCAGATTTATCCACTGATGTGATTCAGTGGATAAATCTGCCCATTTAAAAGGACTTTTACTCATTAAGAAAGGAGGACGCTTTATTTTACTTCTAACACAAGTATGGATTGTCTACAATGGGGAGGCTGTTTAAGAGTGGACGTTAGAGTCTCTAAGACTTGGGATGATGTACAGTATGCTCTTATAATATGCGCAGCACTGGTTTTTATTGGTGTATTCATTTATATCTTTTGTATATTTTTTCTATTGTCCAAGATCTTGAAGTTCTACGTGGCAAGAGGGTTTGTTGAACGATTTTGATTAAGGCCCAGCTGTTGATTTCTGAAACTGAACCATACAGTGAGTAGTATTCTTAATATCCTTTATTTTCTACTACTTATACAAAACTTTAACAAACATAAAAATCGATGTTTCAAACATATTCCTATTTAAAAGTGTATGTATTTCACATGTGCGTCAGGTTATGCTAGTAAGAGTAAACCAGATTTATTTGTACTGATTTTACAATGGGGGAGGGGGGCGCCATTTTGCAGTTCGCCTCAGGCAGCAGAGAGGCTTGGTTCACCCCTGGTGGTCGTATAGATAGATACTCCAGTCTCTGCTTGGGAACGCTGCAGCTCCTTCAGGGTCACCTTTGGTCTCTGTGCTACCTCTCTGTTTAATTCCCTCCTTGCCCAGGCTCAAAGTTTTGTTGGGCGGACCTCTCTTGGAAGGTTTCTTTTGGTACCACGTTCTTTCCATTTGATGATAAGGATTTCAGAGTGCTCTGCTCCAGGAGGGGGGTGAGATCAGAGTTTGGAATTTTTTATTTTTCATAACCCAACCCTGACTTGTACTTCACAATAACTTTGTCCCTGACTTGTTTGGAGATCTCCTTGGTCTTCATGGTGTTCTTTGGTCAGTGGTGCCTCTTGCTTAATGGTGGTGCAGCCTCTGTGAGCTTTCAGAAAAGGTAAAGTGTATATACTGACAGACATGTGACACTTAGATTGCACACAGGTGGCGTCCTTTCACTAAGCATGTGACTTATAAAGGTTATTGCTTGCACTAGAAACTTTTAGGGGCTTCATTGCAAAAGAGGAGAATACATATACAATTTTTTGGTAATTGATCCCATAAATTTAATTTAAGCCTATATTTTTCTTACTTCACCAACTTAGACTATCTGGTGCTGATGCATCACACACAAATCAGATTACAACCGGTGTTTAAATATTTTTGTAATGTAAAAAAAATAGGTAAAAAGCCAAAGGGGGTTGAATACTTTCACAAACCACCGTAGAAGCTCTGTTCAGAGCAGGTTTGTGATCTTGATTTGCGTGTATGCTCGAATAATCTCCAGATGTTATTTATAATTATGGGCTGTAGACATGTATGACTGATAATAATTTATTATGGTTTTCCAATGTGTCCGTAAAATTTATTTTCTTTCTGATTTTTTGATATGCCGTTAAAAAAAAGAAAAAATTTCAAACATACATCGTGGTCTGGGGCCAAAGTACAAAAATTGTTAAAAGGATGATTAGAAACTACCATGGCCGGTCTGAGACTGTGCAACTAATTTAAGAGTCCATTCCCCCTGCCTCTCTACTCCAGACCGACCAACTTCTCTATGAGTGTTTTATAGTTTTGTGAAGCAGGTGGCGAGAAGCCACCGGGGACCTGGCTCTTTGACTATTTGAAGAATGGGCTCAGGATGGGGACATTATGCCAGGATACGGGGCATTTTTACAAGAAAGGGTCCAGGACAAGGTACATTACTTGACCATTCCTGGAAGGGGCTTAGGATGGGGGATATTACACGAGGAAGAGCCCCAGGACAGAAGATATTACAACAGGAAGGGGCACATTATTACAGGATGGGGGCCATGGTGGGGAAATTATTACAGGAAACAGCCAGGATGGGGGACATAATTATATGGGGGGCGAACACGCATGTCAATATGGGATCTAGAATGCTACAAGAGCCCATACATCTGATGAACATGAAGATGGGGCCCAAGTCCAAATTCTGCACCAGGGCCCATTGAACTGTAGTTAAACCACTGTGAAAGACCATACTACACTACAATTCATTTCTCTGATCATATTACAATGCAACTATAAACAATGCAAAAAAAAGTACATTATGTTAAAGAGGTGGTCTAATAAACAACACAGTAAAGTAGATACATATATAATTACTGAGGGTCCAATTTCAGGATCCCCACTAATCGCAAGAACAGGAGCATTGGAACTGGAACATTAGTGAGCCGCCGCAAGGTCTTTAGGAGTGGAGGTCACACATGATGACTACAGCACCATTCATTAAGACAACTGAGTCACTGTTTTTAGGCTTGATGGTGGTCTCAGCCATTGGGACCTCCAGCAATCATATATTTATCAAGTAACATGTGGATAGTAAATAACTGTTTTTGGGTCAGGGTATTTCCACAGTATTAGAGCTACAGTATAGTCAGGCTCGAGAACTCAGAGGTTATATGGAGCCATAAGGCACCTAAAGTGAAGTCCAAATTGTAGATAAATCCACACTGGTACCAATATACTGCTGGTTTCCCAGGTTCTGAGGTGTGTGGTTCATGATATCATAAAATATATCAGTGACAGAGCACAACTGCAAACTTCCAGCCTTGTACAACTCTTATGCGATTCCAATTTGTCATCACAATCTTAATTACCGCACATCTCAAAACTACAGAAATAACCAGAAAGCTTGTAATACGGCAGAGCATTACAAGGCACAAGCCACCATGTCATTATCCTACATTACTGCATGGTGAGTCTGGTAGTTTGGGTCAGGCGTGAACACATGCTTTGTCAGCTGCACACACTGAAGCGATGATGTAAAAAGGTGATTATAAAAGCATGGCCTTCCAAATGTGATTGACAGGGGAGCCATGAGTTAATTGTTGTATGGGTGGCATGTAATGACATGCTTAAAAGGGGTTTTCCCATGAACAAAATTTTATTTTAATCAATAGATCTTGGAATAATAATAATTTCCACAATCGGATGTGTTTAAATAAAATGTTCCTGTGCTGTGATAATCTTATAAATGTGCCCCTGCTGTGTACTGTGTAATGGCCGTGTCTGACCGTACAGGAACATGGTCTGATCATACCACAGCTCCTGGACAGGGGAGGAGCAAAAGACATTACAGCATGGGATCACAGCTGATTCTTTCTGTGAGGTGAAACATTTCACTGCCTGTTTTTAAACAATGTTTTACCTCACAGAAAGAATCAGCTGTTATCCCGTGCTGTCCTGTCTGTATACTCCTTTGCTTCCTCCCTGCCCAGGAGATGTGGTATGATCAGACCATGTGTCTGCACTGTCAGACACAGCCAACACATTTATAAGATTATCACAGCACAGGAACGTTTTATTTAAACACATCCAATTGTGGAAATGATCATTATTCCAAGATCTATTGATTAAAGTCAACTTTTCTTGGTGGGAAAACGCTTTCAACTTCTTCTGACATAGGGCATAAATTTACACCGATGACGGACTCTCTCCCTTTGATGTGGGATCCGGCGGTGAGTCACCCGCAGCTATTAACCCTTTTAATGCCGCTGTCAAACTGACAGCAGCATTTAACATGCGCTTCTGGCAATCCAGCTGGAAATCTGCCCATCGGTGACCCCCCATCACATGATCGTGGGTCACGTATGGGTTGGTATGACAACCAGTGGTGTCCTGCAGACCTCTATGGTTGTCACTGCCAGATTGCTATGAGCGCCGCCCGGTGGTCTGCGCTCATAGCAAGTGAGCAATTTTGCTACATACAGGCGATCTAATAATCGTGATCGGACAAGTGCAGCTTCTAATGTCCCATGGAGACCATTGAAGCATACAAAAAGTAAATAAAAAAAATGTTTTAAAAAATATTTAAATATAAAAGTTCAAATCACCTCCCTTTCACCCCATTCAAAATAAAATAAAAAAAAAATGAAACATACACACATTTGATATTGCTGCTTTCTTAATCGCCCATTCTATCAATATAAAAAAAAATAAAAAATTTAGCCCAATCGCTAAATGGCGTAATGAGAAAAAAAAATAATCAGAACACCAGAATTAAGTTTTTTTGGTCGCCGCAACATTGCATGAAAATGCAATAACGGGCAATCAAAAGATCGTATCTGCACCAAAATGGTAGCATTAAAAATGTCAGCTTGACATACAAAAATATAAGCCCTCACCCAACCCGAGATCACGAAAAATGGAGACGCTACAGGTATTGGAAAATGGCACAATTTTTTTTTTTAACAATCTTTGGAATTTTTTTCTACACAAATAAAAAAGAACCTAGACATGTTTGGTGTCTATAAACTCGTAATGACCTGGAGAATCATTATGTCTGGTTAGTTTTAGCATTTAGTGAATATGGTGAAAAAAAAACAAACAAACAAAAAAAAAAACAAGAGTGGGATTGCACTTTTTTTTGCAATTTCACCGCACTTGGAATTTTCTTTTCCCGTTTTCGAGTACACGACATGGTAAAACCAATGGTGTCGTTCAAAAGTACAAATCGTCCCACAATAAACAAGCCCTCACATGGCCATTTTGACCCCCCCCCCAAAAAAAAAAGTTATGGCTCTGGGAAGAAGGGGAGCAAAAAATGAAAACGCAAAAACCAAAAATATCTGTGGTCGTTAAGGCTCGGGTTAGACAGGGAAGATTGGCCCAGACAGTTACACCTACCAACACCACTGACATTTACAAGAATTTACCATTGGTTTTCCTCATTTCCTATGCATGATATTCTCCTTTAAAAAGAAAAAAATAAGTTCCGACATAATTTAGATGCTTTTGTGCCCGTTATATGCACCATGCATACAAGTTTTCTTGACATTAATCGTTGGTGCTGTTTCCTTGGCGAAAATGAGGTAAAATTATTGGCAACTTTGAAAAGGTGGCTGCGTTTCTGCACAACTGTATTCACGGACAGGTTTGTGGTGGAAAAGTATTAGGATTTCAAGCAAAATGATTTTCGTTGGTCCATTTAGGAAAAATGGCAGAATGCACTAGGTTTGTGGCTTTTATGTGGACAGGACGGTGCTAGTTTAAGGCCATGTGCACATGTTGAGTATTTGCTGAGTTTTTTAACTCAGTATGTGTAAGTGAATATCAGGAGAAGAACAATCAGAGGGAAAGTGTAATAGAAACACATCACCTCTTCGGCATTTTTCACCCACTCCTGACTTTGGCTTACAAATTCTGAGGTAAAAAAATGACCAAATACTCAGTGTGCATGTGGCCTAAAGGGCACATAACTTATGTGTCCGTCTGCAAAATGGCCAAGCTCACGGAACAGTACATGTACACACTCACATCCCCTATTTGTGGGCGGTACTGGCCAGTGAAGTGCCATGTTAGGCCGGGATCACACATGCGAGAAACTCGCATGATAATCGTGCAGTTTCTCGCATGTGTGATCCCGGCCGTAGTCTGAATGTACCCTTCAAGGCCTCATTCACTCGATTTTTTGGTGCATGACAAAAATTGGACCATTTTTCATCTGTCTGCAAGATCCAGTTTTCATACACGTTTACTTTTTTTTTTAGCCAAGGGGAAAAAAAAAAAACAGTAAGAAGCGGACAGCACATGGACGGTGTGGAGTGCTCCCTGTTTTTTCCACAGATAAGAGTGTCTGAGGCCAAAAGGACAGCACACGAATGGCATTGGAGTTTGCAATTAAAATGGGTGCATTTAATCTACAGGGTGGGCCATTTATATGGATATGTGGAGCCCAGCTGCGCTTGGAGCCACAGATCCTAGAAGGGTGCATTAAAGGATTCATCCACAAGAGGCCCTCAGAGCATACACACACCTTCACCTTTCCTCAGACCACCAGAGGGAGCCTGTTTAGGGAGATAAAAAGGAGGGACAAGGCAGGAAGTTAGAAGACTCTGAACAGACTCTGAACGGACACTCTAGGGAACTCACTCTAGCAAAGAAGTCTGGCAAAGGAGTCTAGAGACTGAGACACAGAAACAGGTCAGTCTGCAGTGTGAGACTCAATTAGCTCAAGTCAGCGAGCTAGGAGCGTGCCGACGCTCTAGAGAGCGGCAGAAGAGGCAGCCCACCAACTGCCAGTGTGTATAGCCTTGTGAGGGCCCGAGTAGGCCGAAGGCAAGAGGAGAGAGTAGCAAGGGGACAGAGGAGCCTTACCAGCCCACCCCAGAAAGCACTTACCGGACACCGGGTCCGAGCTTACAGGGATCTCTACGACCCAGTAGGAGACAACAGGAATTCCTGGAGGACTACAGGTCCCAGGATCACCAAAGAGCTGATACGTAACAGGGGACACGGAGACCCTACAAGCAGGGAGTGTGAACTCCAGGAGAAGGCCCTACCACAAAGTCAGCCGGGCAGGACAGAGACAAAGTTAGGCCTAGCTACAGGCAGGTCAGAAACTTACTACAGAGAGGCAAGAAACAGGAGGCCCTACACCTGCTCATTGGGGAGAATCCGGACGTGCACCCTTCACCCTACAGTGCTCCGGGATGTTCCTGCACTAACTCCAGTAAAGGTACAGAAGTGACTTGTGTGTTCTCCCATTCTTGTTCTTACCCGGCTGGGTTCTCTCTGTCCTGCATCCCTACATTTACGCTGCCCTGAAGGCCTGCTCCACTTGGGGGGAGCGATACCACCTAAGCTGCCACAACACCGGCCTCAGTGGACTGCTGCAGCGCTGGTGATCCTCACCAGACACCACAGGTGGCGTCACAAATCACTGACATTATCCCCTGTAAATATATCCCCTTTTTGGGTGAGCGCCCAGGGCCACGGACCGAGTCGTGGCCACCGTGACATCCCCCATAGAAATCAACGGGCTCGGGTCCGAGTAACCCACAGCCCTGGCGGGCGGCTCAGATACACCTAAATAAAATGGGAATGGTTGGTGATATCAACTTCCTGTTTGTGGCACATTAGTATATGGGAGGGGGAAAACTTTTCAAGATGGGTGGTGACCATGGTGGCCATTTTGTGTCAAGAGTGTGTCAAGAGTGGGAGAAGAGGGTTGCATTGACAATCCAACACAATGGGCAGCACTTTGAACACGTTTTATAAGTGGTCATAAACTTTTAAATAATTCATGAAAGAATAAAGTTACATTAAAACCAAGCGCACCATTGTTTTTCTTGTGAAATTCTCAATAAGGTTGATCCAAAATGGCCGACTTCAAAATGGCCGCCATGGTCACCGCCCATCTTGAAAAGTTTTCCCCCTCCCATATACTAATGTGCCACAAACAGGAAGTTGATATCACCAACCATTCCCATTTTATTTAGGTGTATCCATATAAATGGCCCACCCTGTACTAGTCAGAATAAAAAAAAACAACTAAGTCACAGACATATGACCAAGCCCATTGACTGTAACGGGTACAAGTTTTATCGTTTATCCGTTGAAAACACAGAACACAAAGGTCTGAATAAGGTCTTACTGATTGCTAAAGAAACTAAATTTATGTTCGTTGCACAAAACATTCATATATCCTGCATCACATAAATTAAGCATAAAATTCATGTATTAAATCTAAAAAAAATGGCACAAAAACCTACAAATTCCCCTAACAGGTCTCTTGTCCATAGATGTGCCATCATACACCTATAGCCAAGTGTACAGGTGTCCAGCAGTAATGAGCGAACGTGCTCGAGTAAGGTGTTATCCGACATGCTTGGGTGCTAACCAAGTGTCTTCGGCGTGCTCGAATAATATGTTCGAGGCCGCACGACTGTTCAACAGCCACAACATACACAGGAATGGCCTAACAAACAGGAAATCCCTGCAGGTGTTGCGGCTGTTCAACAGCCGTGAGACATACAGCCGCGGGGACTGGAACATATTAATCGAAGTCACTTGGTTAGCACCCGAGCATGATCCGGTAACACCTTATCAGAGCACGTTCACTGAGTCATCAGTAGTGTCCATCTTTATGGACAAGGCATATATGAGACAAACAGGATCCCTTTTTGATCATTACTTGACAACAGGAGCAGATGACCTGAAGTGACTCTCCATTACAGACAGTAGGGCCGGTCTGACAACGCACATTTTTTAAAACAGGTCAAATTAATTTTAATCACTGCTGCAATTATTGTCATTTGGCAACAATGGCTATGGGTGATTGGTATTGCAAAAAATAAATACCGTATGTAAACTGGAGGTGTAAGCCTTTTTGTGACTCTCCAGCTGTTTCAAAGCAGTAAAGCACAGGCGCTGGGGACATAATAGGAGTTGAAGCCTTGTTGGAAAGCCACAAATTGGACATGACTGATATAAAATTCTTCAAAAATCAAGGTAGCCATACATGATCACTAATCAGATGAACATTGTGAGCGATATCTTATGCTTACATTGCCTCTTCTAAGGGAGACAGAATTTTTTTTTTTTTTTTAAGTATTACTATTTACTCCACTTTGCTGGTGCAAGAATAAATAGGCTTTGCTTCAAAACTGAGTAGATTCAATCACTGTATGTCACAATACCCTTTGCAGACCACAGGAGAAACCCACTAAACAGTAACATCTCTCCTTTGGGAAACCTTCAGCTGAATGGATGCCACGTTGGGGCATGTTCACACAGGGAAAAACTGCAATTTTCCACAGATTTCACTCTTTGCATTGCATATGGACATTTTATCCTTTCTCTACAGCTTGTGGATGAAGTTTTGTAAAGTTATACAGCTACTGTACTACATAGGCCGGCGTCACACTGGCGAGTTTGATGCGAGTAAGTCGCACGACTTTCTCGCATGAATACCCGGCACGGCCGTCCGCTCTCGGACCCGAGTGTGCGGCTGCATAGAAATACATGCAGCCGCACACTCGGGTCCGAGAGCAGGCGGCCGTGCCGGGTGTTGATGCGAGAAAGTCGTGCGACTTACTCGCATCAAACTCGCCAGTGTGACGCCGGCCATAGGGGGAATCTGTCCGTAAAAATCAAGACAGATAATCCTCTGCATATCCAGTCGGCATGGATGAACCCTTAGGCCTCATTCAGACGTCCATGTTTCACAGACCCATTATAGTCTATGGAACCGTTCACACATCCATTTTTTTTTTCTTGGCGGACGCAAAAAAAAAAAAAGTGCTGTTTTTCACCAAGACAATTGCAAAACTTCCCTAAATGTTTTTGCATACGGAATGCTATAAACCAACAAGACATTGATGAATATTGACCTATCACATTGCTGGATTTAACACATAGAAAAAAAAAGGATTCTAATGAGACCTTTATAAGGTCACAATTTTTCTGAAATCATGGCAAAATGCCAGACCGGTGTCAGGACTACAGGTGAGATGTGTATACCCAGCGGATAGGCATCGTCTATGAGGAGACATCCCCTTTAATAGATCTGACACTTTTTGTCCACACCAAATACATTTCAGGTCATGCGGAGCTTGGTCACCTGTTCATCTTACCTGGGATAATGGAAGGTCTTTTCTTAGTTCTTCTTATAGGATCCAAACCTTTCATGTTTTTCGGAATCTTAAAATCAACCCCCGAGAGCAGCTCTGGAGGAAGGCTGCTCCGTCTTGAAAGTCCATTATCACTTGCATTAAACCAGAGCTTACTCCTAGTTCTGGCATAGAGACTGCTGTCATCCAGGGCCATGGTGGCCTGTTCATCAATCGGCCAGCATTAGTTACAGATAAAGTAGAAATGACGGCATTTCCTCCGGTGTCGCCTGTGTTCTCATACTTGTCCATACACTTGTTTGGGAAGTTTTAGCACAGTGATAGGCGTGCCCTTGTACAGGTGTAGGATTACTAAGCAGCACCTCCCTGCACCAGGTAAGGGCTCAAAGCAGGAGGAGGGGAGGACAATGACAACTATTAGATCAAGACAGAGATTTGCTCCAACATCAAAGGCGCAGATAATCTTCCATGGGGGTGTACAAACACAAATAAAGGATGGCTGCTCCCCAGGTGTTACATGGCATGTCATATGACTTTCTCCCAGGCTTTTCCAGTTAATCACTCCTGTCATTCATGATGAAGGAATACATGTGACGTGGCTGCAGAAACCATAAAAATTTGCACCAGGATAAAAAAAAAATTCCATCATTCACTTTTGCCTTTGTTCTTTTTTTTGGGTAATTTGTTTTTACATCGTTTCCATAACAAGCTTTCTCCAAAATTAGAAGCAAAAAAATTTAAAAAATTGCGCGGAAAAAGTGAGGCAAATTACTGCCACTATGTCTCTGCTTTGATGTTGCCATTATTTTGCGGGTACCCAAATCTCCCCCAAAGCTTACAATTACCATTCAGGGGTCTAGAAAAATGAGCGCCAAGCTGTGCTGGAGTAGTAATCTAATCAATATTTGTAAATAAGTAGTCAAGTTACTTGTCATCACAGAACTGTTAGCATCAGGTAGGGCGCTATGACATCATAGATCTGTTAGTATCAGGTAAGGCGCTATGACATCACAGATCTGTTAGTATCAGGTAAGGCGCTATGACATCACAGATTTGTTAGTATCAGGTAGGGCGCTATGACATCACAGATCTGTTAGTATCAGGTAAGGCGCTATGACATCACAGATTTGTTAGTATCAGGTAAGGTGATATGACATCACAGATCTGTTAGTATCAGGTAGAGCGCTATGACATCACAGATCTGTTAGTATCAGGTAAGGCGCTATGACATCACAGATCTGTTAGTATCAGGTAGAGCGCTATGACATCACAGATCTGTTAGTATCAGGTAAGGTGCTATGACATCACAGATCTGTTAGTATCAGGTAGAGCGCTATGACATCACAGATCTGTTAGTATCAGGCAAGGCGCTATGACATCACAGATCTGTTAGTATCAGGTAAAGCGCTGACATCACAGATCTGTTAGTATCAGGTAAGGCGCTATGACATCACAGATCTGTTAGTATCAGGTAAGGCGCTGACATCACAGATCTGTTAGTATCAGGCAGGGCGCTATGACATCACAGATCTGTTAGTATCAGGTAAGGCGCTATGACATCACAGATCTGTTAGTATCAGGTAAAGCGCTGACATCATAGATCTGTTAGTATCAGGTAAGGCGCTGACATCATAGATCTGTTAGTATCAGGTAAGGCGCTATGACATCACAGATCTGTTAGTATCAGGTAAGGCGCTGACATCACAGATCTGTTAGTATCAGGTAAGGCGCTGACATCACAGATCTGTTAGTATCAGGTAAGGCGCTGACATCACAGATCTGTTAGTATCAGGTAAGGCGCTATGACATCACAGATCTGTTAGTATCAGGTAAGGCGCTATGACATCACAGATCTGTTAGTATCAGGTAAGGCGCTGACATCACAGATCTGTTAGTATCAGGTAAGGCGCTATGACATCACAGATCTGTTAGTATCAGGTAAGGCGCTATGACATCACAGATCTGTTAGTATCAGGTAAGGCGCTGACATCACAGATTTGTTAGTATCAGGTAAGGCGCTATGACATCATAGATCTGTTAGTATCAGGTAAGGCGATGACATCATAGATCTGTTAGTATCAGGTAAGGCGCTGACATCATAGATCTGTTAGTATCAGGTAAGGCGCTATGACATCACAGATCTGTTAGTATCAGGTAAGGCGCTGACATCATAGATCTGTTAGTATCAGGTAAGGCGCTATGACATCACAGATCTGTTAGTATCAGGTAAGGCGCTATGACATCACAGATCTGTTAGTATCAGGTAAGGCGCTATGACATCACAGATCTGTTAGTATCAGGTAAGGCACTATGACATCACAGATCTGTTGGTATGAGGTAAGGCACTATGACATCACAGATCTGTTAGTATCAGGTAAGCTGCTGTGACATCACATATTGCAGTCAGGTGAGCTGCTGTGACATCACATATTGCAGTCAGGTGAGCTGCTGTGACATCACATATTGCAGTCAGGTAAGCTGCTGTGACATCACATATTGAATGCAGTCAGGTAAGCTGCTGTGACATCACATATTACAGTCAGGTGAGCTGCTGTGACATCACATATTGCAGTCAGGTGAGCTGCTGTGACAACACATATTGCAGTCAGGTAAGCTGCTGTGACATCATGTATACTGCTCTTGCACAGGCCCCTCTGTGTTGCTCTGCTCCAGTTTAGTCGAGTTGACGGTCGAGCAGTCCGTAGATTACACTGTTGTCGGAGCACTAACCTACTGCTAAATATTTGCTCACGTAGTGTAAATAGAGCATCTCAGCCTTGTCCTTATGTCCCCTACTACAGACCACAATGCTGCAGTATCGGAGGAGGTTGTGAAACAGAGAGCAGCTACTTCCAAATGCTAAATAGTGTCTAAGGTGACGCTCACATGTCCAGTAATCATCCCTTAGGCCGGAGTCACACTAAGGCCGGGGTCAGACACAACTACAAAAAAACGGACCGTTTTAGTCGGTCGATTATCGGAGCAAAATTTAAACATCACACATCCGCCTGGCATCCGATTTTCCTTCAAAGATGCGATTTAGTCGCATGTGTGTGTACCTTGTAACATCCGATTTTCATCCGACTTGCGAGAATTTCTCGCAGGCTTGCAAAACTGACATATAATGGATCCAAAAGAATAGTATTTAAATCACAAAAGAAAGAATAGATATATACACATAGAACACATAATATATATATATTATATATATATATATACATGTCATTGTGACATGTATATATATATATATATATTTATAGTTCCTAGACTTCTACATACTGTAGTAGCCGCTAATTCAATTGCCGTCTTTTGTGAAATCACAGAAGCCGACATGAAATGATACATTGTTTAGATACAGTTAACCATGTCATTTCATGTATTTTGATATATGGTTTTAACTTACAATTACATAAGTGTATGTGTGCAAAATTTCAGACATGTAGGGGTTAATTAAAGGTGTAAATTCGTTGAAAAAAAATGCGTGGGCTCCCGCTGTATTTTCTCCACCAGACAGACAAAGCCAGCGAGTGGGGGCAGATTAATAGCCTAGGGAGGGTACATTTTTTTTGTGCCCCCCCTGGCTACTAACATCTGCCCCCAGACACCCCAGAAAGGGCAAATCTCTAATTAGATGCGCCCTTTCTGGCACTTTGCCCGTCTATTCCCATTGCCCGGTGGCGAATGGGTTAATAAGGGGTTAAAGCCACCTTGCTATTGAAAGGTCACTTTAAGCCAGGTTAATAATTGAGAGCTGTCAATTAGACAACTATCAATTATTAATCCTATTGAAGGAAATAAAAAAATCACACACACTTTAAGAATAAATAATTTTAATGAAATAACACATTTTTTTGACCATCTTTTATTTAACTCTTAATCCCTGCGAAGCCCTTGATCTTCTATAATAAAGAAAAAATAATAAAACAACATTATTCTTACCTATCTGGCGATCTGTCACGTCCCACGATGTAATCCTTCACAAAGGGTTAACTAGCAATCAGCTAAGCAGCGCAAGTAATCCTGCGTGCTCAGCTGAAAGCTCATGAATGAATGAGCTTATCTCCTGCCGACAGAAGAGGATGTGATTAATGAATGAAGCTTAATTGATTGTGTCCCACTTTCACTTTAGGTCAGGTCACTGAAGTGAAAGTGCCAATAAATCAATTAAGCTCCATTCATTAATCACTTCCTCTCCTTTCGCTGGGAGATGAAGTTATTCATTCGGGGTGTTACAGCTAGCAGACAGCATTAGCTCTCTGCTAATAGCTGTAACCTGTTAACCCTTTCTGATGGATTACAGCATGGGACCTGACTGTGCATCGGATAGGTAAGAATAATTTTGCTTTTTTATTTTATTTTTATTACAGGAAATGGTTTTAGCAGGAAAATAAAATATGGTCAAAAACTGTGTGATTATTTAATTAAACTTCTTTTTTATTAAACTGTGTGTGTTTGATTTTTCTATCATACAATAGGATTAATAATTGATAGTTGTCTAATTGACAGCTCTCAATTATTAACCTGGCTTAAAGTGTCCTTTCAATAGCAAGGTGGCTTTAACCCCTTATTAACCCATTCGCCACCGCTACAGGGCAATGGGAATAGACGGGCAAAGTGCCAGAAAGGGCGAATCTAATTAGAGATTTGCCCTTTCTGGGGTGTCTGGGGGCAGATGTTAGTAGCCAGGGGGGCACAAAAAAAATGTACCCTCCCTAGGCTATTATTTTCTGCCCCCACTCGCTGGCTTTGTCTGGTGGAGAAAATACAGCGGGAGCCCACGCATTTTTTTTCAACGAATTTACACCTTTAATTAACCCCTACATGTCTGAAATTTTGCACACATACACTTATGTAATTGTAAGTTAAAACCATATATCAAAATACATGAAATGACATGGTTAACTGTGTCTAAACAATGTATCATTTCATGTCGGCTTCTGTGATTTCACAAAAGCCGGCAATTGAATTAGCGCCTATTACAGTATGTAGAAGTGTAAGAACTATAAATATATGTATATATATGTGTCACAATGACATATATATATATATATATATATATGTATTCTATGTGTGTATATGTATTGATTCTATTCTTTATTAAAGCTGTCAGTGTGCTTTTACAGTATAGCCGGGGATGAATTGCCGGCTTTTCTAAAGGACACAGGTGCGATTTAATCGCAAGTCACACGTGCAGTCCGTTTGTAATCCGATTTTTCATCGCTCCCATAGACTTGCAGTGGCGATAGTCGACCCACAATCGGTGACAATCGCAGCATGCTGCGATTGCACTCGGACGTTTAAAACGGACCACAAAAAATCTGATACTGGGAGCTGCTCCATAGATTAACATAGGTCCGACTGCAATGCGATATTTCATCGTATTGCAGTCGTCCGATTTAGTCGCCAGTGTGACGCCGGCCTAACGTTGAATACGGACGAGTGCTATGTGAGAAAACATTGCAGCACTCGGACCAGTGTTACTCTATGGGGCAGCTCACAACAGCCGTTTTTTTTCTCTGGCGTATTCTGCGTGCGAGTGAAATTGCAGCATGCTCTGACTGTACGCGTATATCGGCCGAGACTCGCCAATGCAAGTTTATGGGTGCGAGAAAAAATCTGACACCACACGGACCATCAGTGTGACTTGCGAGAAATACGCAAGCATTTTCCTAATTTCAGCCCAATGAGCCATTTAATTCAATGGGGAAAATGAGTGAGAAATGTAAAGCCTTACGCATGTCATATGGATGCTATAGGGAAACATGGGTGGGAGAAACTCACATCATCGCATTGCAAACGCATTACACACGGATTACCATACGGAGACCTTTTGTGCGACTCTCGGCCGAGAGAATCGGACCGCTTTTTCATACGTTAAGTGTGATCCCGGCCTTAGAACAGATCCAGCAGCAATCCATTCACAAAAAAGTTGTGCAGACTCAACTTTTTTTGTCAGCCTGAAAAAAATATGATTTCAACTGGATCCAATATCTTATATTAATATTAAAGTCTATGGAAAATAAATCCATAAATTAGCATCCGTTTTTCTCCATTGGAAACAGATCGATTTTTTTCAGTTTTATATAGATGATTACCTGAAATTTCACATCCAAAATATTTATTTTTCCACCTCAAGCGGTCGGTGCTCATAGCAAGTGAGCATTCCTGCTGTGTGTAGCACAAGCGATCGGATGATCGCAGCTTCTAGTCTCCCATGGAGACTACTGAAGCAAGTGTAAAGTAAAAAAAAAAATGTTTTTAAAAATATTAAAAAAGTTAAAAAAGATAAACGTTTAAATCACTCCCCATTCGCCCCATTTAAAATAAAACAATAAAAAATAAACATACATATTTGGTATCGCTGTGTTCAGAATCGCCCGATCTATCAATATATAAAAATAATTAATCCGATTGGTGAACGTCATTAAAAATAAAAGTCAAAACGCCAGAATTAAATTTTTTGGTCGCCGCAATATCGCATTAAAATGCAATAATGAGCGATCACAACAGAGTATCTACACCAAAATAATATTTATAAAAACGTCAGCTTGGCACACAAAAAATAAGCCCTCACCCACTAAAAATGGAGACGATACAGGTCTCGGAAATGACGCAATTTTTTTAACACATTTTGGATTTTTTTTCATCACTTAAGAACCTATACATGTTTGGTATTTACGAACTCCTAATGACCTGGAGAATCATAATGGCAGGTCACTTTAAGCATTTATTGAACATGGTAAAAAAAAACAACAAAACAATTGTGGAACTGCACTTTTTTTTGCAATATTAACGCAGTTGGATTTTTTTCTCGTTTTCCAGTAGACTATAAGGTAAAACCACTGGTGTCGTTCAAGAGTACAACTCGTCCAGCAAAAAAACAAGCGCTTACACGGCCATATTGATTTAAAAATAAAAAAAGTTATGGTTCTGGGAAGAAGGGGAACAAAAACGCAAAAATAGAAAAAGGCCCAGGGGGAAGGGGTTAAAGATTATTTTCAAACTATTTTTTAAACTTTTTTAAACCTCTTTTCCTCATTTTATGTAATATATATATCTATACACACAGCCCTGGCAAAAATTAAGAGACCACTGCAAAATTTTCAGTTTATCTGATTTTTCTCTTTATAGGTATATTTTTGAGTAAAATGTAAATTGCTCTTTTATTCTATAAACTACTGACAACATGTCTCCAAATTTCCAAGCAATAAATGTTGTATTTATTTTCAGAAAATGACAAATGGTCAAAATAACAAAAAAATGCAGTGCTTGCAGATCTCAAATAATGCTAAGAAAACAAGTTCATAATCATTTAGAAACAACAATACTAATGTTTTAACTCAGGAAGAGTTCAGAAATCAAAATTTTGTGGAATAACCATGATTTTTAATCACAGCTTTTATGTGTCTTGGCATGCTTTCCACCAGTCTTTCACACTGCTCCTGGTGCAAAAATGTAAGCAGTTCTTCTTTGTTGATGGCTTGTGACTATCCATCTTCCTCTTGATTACATTCCAGAAGTTTTCAATGGGGTTCAGGTCTGGAGATTGGGCTGGCCATGACTGGGATTTGATGTGGTGGTCCTTCATCCACACTATGATTGACCTATTGGCATCGCGCATTGTCTTGCTGGAAAAAAACAGTCTTCAGAGTTGGGGAACATTGCCTAAGCAGAAGGAATCAACTGTTTTTCCAGGATAACCTTGTATGCGGCTTGATTCATACGTCCTTCGCAAAGATTAACCTGCCCAATTCCAGCCTTGCTGAAGCATCCCCAGATCATCACCGATCCTCCACCAAATTTCACAGTGGGTGCAAGACACTGTGGCTTGTACGCCTCTCCAGGTCTCCGTCTAACCATTAGACAACCAGGTGTTCGGCAAAGCTGAAAATTAGACTCATCAGAGAAGATTACTTTACTTCAGTCCTCTATGGTCCAATCCTTATGGTCTTTGGCAAACTTCAGCCTGGCTCTCCTTTGCTTCTCATTGATGAAAGGCTTTTTTCTAGCATTACATGACTTTAGCCCTGTCTCTAGGAGCCTGTTACAAACTGTTCTTGCCGTGCACTTCACTCCAGCTGCCATTTGCCATTACTTTGTAGGTCACTAGATGTCATCCTGCGGTTGGTGAGTGACATTCGAATAAGATGATGCTCATCCCGGTCACTGGAGAGTCGTTTTTGCCCTCTGCCGGTCTGTAGCTTTGTTGTCCCCAATGTCTGCTGCTTGACTGTGTTGTAATGGACTGCTGTCTTAGAAATTTTAAGGATGGAGGCAACATGATGCTCACTGTATCCCTCTGCTAGTAAAGCCAGAATTGAGCCCTTCTTTTTCTCACTTAGGACTTTTCTTTTCAACCTCTTTGGCATGGTTAAAAGTTATTTTTTCATTCCTATTACTTTTGGGATATTACTAGCACTTGTTTTGCCATCCAGCTTGTCCTATTGTAAGAGGATTGTGAACACCACAGCAGTGTTTTTTATACTTTCCTTCGTTAAATAAGATTTGGTTCAGGTGATCACCTAATCGGAAGCACAGTAAGTAGAATGAGGTGCACTCTGGCTGGAATTCAACCGACACTGGAATGGAATGGCTGTCGGACATGGAGAGAAGCTGATTTTTATAAAATGGCGCAGTGGTCTCTTAATTTTTGCCAGAGGAATTATATATATATATATATATATATATATATATATAGGGAAGGGCTGGAAGCTCCTTTACAGTGGGTACTGGAGAAAAAGAAAGGGGGTTTTATTTGTAAAGCTGAATATTTACATAAAACAGGGGGAAGGGGTGGTGCTGAACAAGGGAAGAGCAAACACTGACAGCTGTCAGACAGGACCTGAAACTATAACAGAAAACCCCCTTCCAAGGCACTAAGATGGTACAGCATAGGTTAACCCCAAACGTAAAAACACAAGAGGAGACCAAAGCTATGTTCACACGTTGCGTTTTTGATGCATTTTTTTTCCCACATGCAAAACCTGCTCTCTTGACAGGAAGAAACTTGCTTCAAAAAAGCAGGTTTTGCTTATTTTTTGTTGCGTTTATTTCAGTGTTTTTGATGCTTTTTTTTTGTTACTGTGCTTTTGTCAAGGTACATTTGTGTCTTGTGCATGCTGATAAAGTTTAGTGCATAAAAAAAATCTGATTCTACAGTCATGGCCAAAAGTTTTGAGAATGACACAAATATTATATTTTCACATGATCTGCTGCCCTCTGGTTTTTATGTGTGTTTGACAGATGTTTTTATCACAGACAGAAATATAATAATTGCAAACATATGAGCAACAAAAGCTTATATTGACAGTTAGAATGAGTTAATGCAGCAAGTCAATATTTGCAGTGTTGACCCTTCTTCTTCAGGACCTCTGCAATTCTCCCTGGCATGCTCTCAATCAACTTCTGGACCAAATCCTGACTGATAGCAGTCCATTCTTGCACAATCAATGCTTTCATTTTGTCAGAATTTTTAGGTTTTTGTTTTTCCACCCGTCTATTGATGATTGACCACAAGTTCTCAATGGGATTAAGATCTGGGGAGTTTCCAGGCCATGGACCCAAAATCTCTATGTTTTGTTCCCTGAGCCATTTAGTTATCACCTTTGCTTTATGGCAAGGTGCTCCATCATGCTGGAAAAGGCATTGTTGATCGCCAAACTGCTCTTGGAGGGTTGGGAGAAGTTGCTCTTGGAGGACATTCTGGTACCATTCTTTATTCATGGCTGTGTTTTTAGGCAAGACTGTGAGAGAGCCGATTCCCTTGGCTGAGAAGCAACCCCACACATGAATGGTTTCAGGATGCTTAACAGTTGGCATGAGACAAGACTGGTGGTAGCGCTCACCTTGTCTTCTCCGAATGAGGCGTTTTCCTGATATCCCAAACAATCGAAAAGGGGATTCATCAGAGAAAATAACTTTACCCCAGTTCTCAGCAGTCCACTGCCTGTACCTTTTGCAGAATATCAGTCTGTCCATGATGTTTTTTCTGGAGAGAAGTGGCGTCTCCTTGAGACCAGGCCTTGCTCCAAGAGTCTCCGCCTCACAGTGCGTGCAGATGCACTCACACCTGCCTGCTGCCATTCCTGAGCAAGCTCTGCACTACTGGTAGCCCGATCCCGCAGCTGAAACACTTTTAAGAGACGGTCCTGGCGCTTGCTGGTCTTTCTTGGGCGCCCTGGAGCCTTTTTGGCAACAATGGAACCTCTCTCCTTGAAGTTCTTGATGATGCGATAGATTGTTGACTGAGGTGCAATCTTTCTAGCTGTGATACTCTTCCCTGTTAGGCCATTTTTGTGCATTGCAATGATGACTGCACGTGTTTCTTTAGAGATAACCATGGTTAACAGAAGAGAAACAATGATGCCAAGCACCAGCCTCCTTTTAAAGTGTCCAGTGGTGTCATTCTTACTTAATCATGACAGATTGATCTCCAGCCATGTCCTCATCAACACCCACACCTGTGTTAATGGAGCAATCACTGAAAAGAGGTTAGCTGGTCCTTTTAAGGCATGGCTGCAATGATGTTGAAATGTGTTTTGGGGGATAAAGTTCATTTTCTAGCCAAATATTGACTTTGCAAGTAATTGCTGTTAAGCTGATCACTCTTTATAACATTCTGGAGTATATGCAAATTGCCATTAGAAAAAGTGAAGCAGTAGACTTTGTAAAAATTAATATTTGTGTCATTCTCAAAACTTTTGGCCATGACTGTACTTCATCAGGTTTTGGCACCAAAAACACAGCAAAAACTGATAACTGAGTTTTTTTCAGCTTTTTTTGCACTACCTATTGCTCTCAATGGGTGAAAAACGCTGAAATATGCTAAAATTGAAATGCTGCATTTGGCAAAAACCAAGGTATTGCACAAAATAGTGAGGACAAAAAACAAGCTGTGTGCATGAGATTTCTGAAATCTCATAGACTTTGCTGGTGCTGTAAAATGCAGCGGAGAATTTGCAAAAACGCTGAAAAAACGAGAGTGGGGAGGGAAAGAGCCCTAATTGGGAAAAGGACCAGCCTATCTCACCAGTCAAGGACCCCCTTCCCTATGAGAACTGTGGTCCACTAATTTGCCCCAATACCAGGCTGGGATTAGGAAGCAGAGCATTGTGGCTAGAAAATGGCTCATTGAAGGTCATAATGGCTGTAATGAGAGCATCGTGAGCTCAGGAGAACCTCAAAGTTGTATGGCGGCACCGATAGACTTGAATTGGGTCACAGTGTGCCCTTGATTTCATAGGCAGCGTGATTCAGTGGATGCAGTGCCACGGACACCACAATGCCGCTCGCTGAATTCAGGGACTCAATATGACTTACTGAGGTCTCGAAGGCGCCAAAAACAGTCCAACATCCAGGTACCTTTGCTCTTACATTTTGGTCATACCATCTTAGACCGTAAACAGTGAAAACAACTGAATATTATTTTTGCTTTCAGTTGGGTGGAATTCCACTCATGATCTGTTACATGTTACAAGTCAGACCGGCAGCGAAGCATAGAAATTCCTCAGGAACATTAGCATATCTGAGAGGAGCCATTGGCTACATGGCTGTTAAAAGACCAGTTTGAGCTGGTGAACTTGTTTTAATTATAGGTTTTTCGCTGCCGTCTAACCAGATTTTGCACTTAGGGTTTCAAGCGCTGTTTACCAAGTGCAAGATGTCATTAGCTGCAGATGTATTAACACTAAGCACAACCACAACTACACGGGAGCCGACGCCGGATACTGTCGACAGGACCCAGCAGGACTGAACACGTTTCCAGTTGCACAATGCAAACTCGGTGTCGGCTCATTATGACCTTGAACAAGGATTTTTAGCCACGAGACAGCAGGAATTTTGACAGTGTTCATGCATTATACCTGAGAAATTCTGCTAGACAGAACCGTGTCATCTATGAATCATCATAAATATTTCTACATCCATCGCCACAAAGATTGCACATAGTTATGAAGGATTGAATGCTCGATTCTCACTGTGCAGCTAAGGAAAGGCATTTTGCATATTTCCCAAACATCAGCACATACCACGCTGCCATCTTTATCTCATTTATTTCCTTTAAAATGATGGAAAAACAGCATGCAAAATGAATGTCATTTATTATCCGAGATAAGGGCTCGTTCAGACTAGTGCATTATGCGCTGTCTGTGTTGAAATCAGATATCACACCGACCAATGTTATCGAATAAGGCTGTTCATATGATAGTGTTTTTTTTTTTTGCACAAACTAAGTGTTCACGTGAGGAAAAATAAAAATCGCAGTATGAACAAGTCACTTCTGGTTTTTTTTCAGACAAGACTCACCCATTTAAGTCTATGGCTGCACAAAAAAAACCTCCAAAACAAGTAGATCCCACATGGATCATCCATTTTTTAATAAATTGCAATTATTAATATAAGAAGCTGCATTTGGGTTTGTAAAAAAAAAAATACAGGAGACTTTTAAAACCAAATGCCATATGGATGAAAAAAAAAAACAGATTTGTGGATGACACATGGATGGAATACCGATAAAAATCTTCTTTTTTTCTTCCTGGATGAAGAACAGACATTTTTTCATATTCATCTATAGAAAAGCTGCTTAAAGTTTCTCCACACTGATGGTATAAGACTTGTAATACTTTATTTCACCTGTAGGAGCACTGTAGGAAAATTGCACCTTTACTGCTGGAATCAGCCGCAAATAACAACTGATTGCTGCTGGTCTTAACAACAAGACCATTTTGAACACAATCGATTATCATCTGGTTTGATTACACAAATGTTCAATAGTCTTTGAAGTAAACAAATGTTTATTTCACCTAATCAGCCGACAATTACCATATTATTTAGACTATAAGATGCTCCATGTACTTTTAGATCACAGAGAGAGCTGCTGTCTCTCCTCCTGTCTGACACTGATTTATGTGATCAGTACAGCGCAGGAGAGGAAACTTACCAGGACCTGTACAGAGGCTGCAAGAGCTGAGCAGCTCCAGGACCTTCTGCACCAGTAATTCCAGGACCTTTCAGGTCATGTGACTGATCACATGACTTCAAAGGTGCTTGAGTTAATCAAGTGGAAGGCCCTGCAAATGCTCTGCTGCTGCCAATCAGGAACTTCAAGATGTAGTAATGTATAGTGTGTATGTCTATATGTGCATGTAGCAAAGCTGTGTAAGTCAGTGGGAATGTAATGTATGTATGTATGTATGTATGTATGTGTAAGTCAGTGGGAATGTAATGCACATGTATCAGAGCTGTGTGTTTCTATATGTGCAGTAGTGTGCATGTAGCAGTGTTGTGTATGTTTATGGGCATGCAACAGAGCTGTGTATGTCTATGGGCATGTAGCAGAAATGTGTGTGCATGTATATGGGCATGTAGCAGAGCTGTGTGTATGTATCTATATATGCATATGTAGCAGAACTGTGTGTCTATATGTGCATATGTAGCAGAGCTGTGTGTGTCTATATGTGCATATGTAGCAGAGATGTCTGTGTCTATATGTGCTATGTAGCAGAGCTGTGTGTGTCTATATGTGCATATGTAGCAGAGCTATGTTTATATGTGCACATGTAGCAGAGCTGTGTGTCTATATATGCACATGTAGAAGAGCTGTGTGTGTCAGTATGTGCACGTAGAAGAGCTGTGTGTGTCACTATGTGCATGTAGCAAAGCTGTGTGTGTCTATGTGTACATATGCACATATACCTACACACACAGGTCTGTGTTGTGAATGGGTTTGAGATGAGTTCTGAGCAGAGGCTCCCTCTGGTGGTTACAAGCGGTACTAGTGAAGATTGTGAGGACTGGGAATCAGGTGTTACTGACTGGTCTTATATAAGGGAGTCATTTTCCCATCAGGGTTGCCGGTGATCAATTGTTCTGGTCTGAATCCTTCATTCCAGTTTCCCTTGTAGCCTGCTGTGTCGTGTCTGCATCTCCTGCTACCAGATAAGAATTTTTCTTCTTTTGTGTTGTTGCTATATTTTTGCATTTTGTCCTGCACTTCTTTGGGGGCCTTCAGGGTCCCCTCCGGGGGCTTCTGCCTTCTCAGTTTAGTTCAGCCACTGAGTTTTGTTCTTTTGCTTTTTCCAGTTTTTTCAGTGGCTGCTGTTTTGATTTTGTTACACCAGAGAGCTAATTTAGGTGGTAGAGGTCGTGTGATCTCAGGTGATTTTGAAATTAGTAGAGTTGGTGTTTTTCAGGGTTTTCTGGGATTGCAGTAAGTACCCTTCCTGTCCTTTTCTATTTAGATAGTTTGGGCCCCAGCGTTTGCTCATACTATTTTCTTTCTGTGTCAGTATTTCCTCTTGTCTAACCGCCATTACATGTTTGGGGGCTTTCTATTATCTTTGGGGTTCTGCTCCGGGGCAGATAGCTTTCCTATTTCTATCTTTAGGTGTAGTTAGTTTCTCAGGCTGTGACGAGGCGTCTAGGACCAACGTAGGAACGCTCCACGGCTGCCTCTAGTTGTGGTGGTTAGTCAGGGTACTGCAATCCCATAGATTCCAACTGCTCTGGTGTATTGCCTTTTTTACCTGCACTCCTCAGCTACCGAAACATAACAGTATCACCGGCCCAAAAATTGAAAATTGTATGGTACTCACAGAAGGGAAAAAATATTGTGATAGAAAAAAGGTTGTCAGAGTTGTCAGAGATATTTTTCTGTTTGTTGCATTTTTTTTTTTTTTTTTTTCCCTCTGTATCTCTGGGTGCTGGGGAGGATCCTTTCTCCCAATGGAGTTTGCACAGTTGTCTGGCCGTGTGGATCAGCTTGCCACTGAGGTTCGGAGTATTGCTATCTATCTTGCTGGGTTGCCTGTTGTGGAACCTAGGATCCCCATGCCAGATTTGTTTTTAGGGGATCGAGCTAAGTTTCAGAATTTCAAAAATAATTGTAAATTGTTTTTTGCCTTAAAATCTAAGTCCTCAGGAAACGCAGCGCAGCAGGTTCAAATTATCATCTCTCTCCTGCGCGGCGATCCTCAGGATTGGGCTTTTTCCCTGATACCTGGGGATCCTGTTTTGAGTGATGTTGATGCGTTTTTTCAGGCTTTGGGGTTATTGTACGATGAGCCTAATGTCACTGATCAAGCTGAAAAAGCCTTGTTGGCATTAAATCAGGGGCTTGATGACGCTGAGTTATACTGTCAGAGATTCCGTAGGTGGGCAGTCCTGACCAAATGGAATGACGACGCTTTGGCGGCCCTTTTCCGGAAGGGTCTGTCGGATAATGTAAAGGATGTTATGGTGGGATTCCCTGTCCCCTCTGGTCTCAATGATTCTATGTCATTAGCGATTCAAATTGACAGACGTTTGCGTGAGCGGAGAAGTATGCGTGGAGTGGTGTTGCCTTGTGAGCCAGCTTCTGAGCCCATGCAGTGTGATGGAGTGGTGTCTGGGGCACAGCGTCATGAGTTTCGAAAGCGCAATAGGTTATGTTTCTACTGTGGTGATGCCTCTCATGCTATTTCAGTCTGCCCTAAGCGGGGAAGACGTTTTGCACGCTCAGTTGTCTTGGGTAGTGTTCAGACTAAGTTTTTATTAACTGTCACTCTGATATGCTCTCTGTCCTCATTTTCTGCTCAGGCTTTCGTTGATTCTGGAGCAGCTATTAACCTGATGGATTATGATTTTGCTAAATGTTGTGGGTTTCCCTTGATACCCCTACAGAAGTCTATTCCCCTACTGGGGATCGATTCTACCCCTTTGGCTGAGAATAAACCCCAGTTTTCTACTCAGGTGATAATGAGGGTTGAACCTGATCACCAAGAGTGCTGCAAATTTTTGGTTCTATATAATCTGCATGACATTATCGTGCTGGGTTTCCCTTGGTTACAGTCTCATAATCCTGTTTTGGATTGGAAATCTGTGTCTGTAACCAGTTGGGGCTGCCAATGTGTTAATACCAACACTCCTGTTTTTTTCTGCCTCCCCCCAAGCTCAGGATGTTCCTGACTTTTTGTTTGATTTTTCTGATGTGTTTAGCGAAAGTAAATCTGCATCCTTACCTCCCCATAGGAGCTATGACTGCGCTATTGAATTAGTGCCGGGTAGTAAATTCCCTAAAGGTCGCCTTTTTAACTTGTCTGTACCTGAACATGACGCTATGCGGTCTTATATCAAGGAATCATTGGAGAAGGGTCATATCAGACCATCCTCTTCACCCTTAGGTGCCGGTTTTTTCTTTGTGGCCAAAAAAGATGGTTCATTAAGGCCATGTATTGATTATCGTCTCTTGAACAATATTACTGTGAAATATCAATACCCGTTACCCTTGATTTCTGACCTGTTTTCCAGGGTGAAAAACGCTACTTGGTTTACCAAGCTTGACCTCAGGGGGGCGTATAACCTTATTCGCATTAAGCACGGGGATGAATGGAAGACGGCATTCAATACCCCTGAAGGGCATTTTGAGTACCTAGTGATGCCCTTTGGGCTCACTAATGCCCCTTCCGTCTTCCAATCCTTCATGAATGACATTTTCAGGGATTTTGTGGACAAATTTCTGATTGTTTATTTGGATGATATCTTGATTTTTTCTAATGACTGGGACTCTCATGTGAAACATGTTCGGACTGTGTTCCAGATTTTGAGGGATAATGCTCTGTATGTGAAGGGATCAAAGTGTCTTTTTGGCGTACAGAAGATCTCATTTCTGGGATTCATTTTGTCCCCATCTGTTATTGAAATGGACCCGGTCAAGGTTCAGGCCATCTGTGATTGGGTCCAACCTACTTCATTAAAGGCTCTTCAGAGATTTTTGGGTTTTGCCAATTTTTATCGTAAATTTATTGGTAATTTCTCGGTTATTGTTAAACCATTAACTGATTTGACCAGAAAGGGTTCTGATGTGGTGAATTGGCCTCCTGAGGCAGTCTCTGCATTTCAGGAACTTAAGCAGAGATTCACTTCTGCTCCTGTTCTACGGCAGCCTGATGTTTCTCTGCCATTTCAGGTGGAGGTTGATGCCTCTGAAATTGGGGCAGGTGCCGTTTTGTCCCAAAAAGATCCAGAGACCTCTAAAAGTAACCCTTGTGCCTTTTTCTCTCGAAAATTTTCTCCTACTGAACGTAATTATGACGTGGGTAATCGGGAGTTATTGGCCATGAAGTGGGCTTTTGAAGAGTGGAGACATTGGCTGGAGGGAGCCAAACATCAGGTGGTGGTCCTTACGGACCATAAGAATCTGGTCTATCTGGAATCTGCCAAGCGACTCAATCCTAGACAGGCCAGGTGGGCCTTGTTTTTCACACGTTTTAATTTTGTGGTTTCCTTTCTTCCTGGCACTAAGAATGTTAAGGCGGATGCCCTCTCGAGGAGTTTCCTTGCGGACTCTCCTGAGTTATCTGATCCTTCTGTTATTTTGAAAGAGGGTGTAGTTCTTTCCGCCATCTCGCCCAATTTGAGACTTGCTCTGGAGGGGTGTCAGGAGGATAGGCCCGAGCGCTGCCCTGTTGGAAAATTGTTTGTCCCGGACCAATGGAAAAAGAGTGTGATGTCTGAGATTCATTGTTCCGCATTGGCTGGGCATCCCGGAATTTTTGGTACCAGAGACTTGGTTAGTCGGTCCTTTTGGTGGCCTACCTTGTCTCGCAATGTCAGGGAATTTGTGCAGTCCTGCGGGACTTGCTCTCGCTCCAAGCCTTGCTCTCGCTCTAGTGGTTTGTTGATGCCATTGCCTGTGCCCAAGAGACCATGGACCCATATCTCTATGGATTTCATTTCCGATCTTCCTGTTTCTCAGAGAATGACCACCATCTGGGTAATTTGTGATAGGTTTTCCAAAATGATACATCTTGTGCCATTACCTAAGTTGCCTTCCTCCTCTGAATTGGTGCCGTTGTTTCTTCAGCACGTGGTTCGTTTACACGGCATTCCTGAGAACATTGTGTCTGACAGAGGAGTCCAGTTTGTTTCCAGATTTTGGAGGACTTTTTGTTCTAAACTGGGTGTTCAATTGTCTTTCTCCTCGGCATTTCATCCTCAGACCAATGGTCAAACTGAGAGAACAAACCAGACATTAGAGACTTATCTAAGATGCTTTGTGTCTGCTGATCAGGATGACTGGGTCTCTTTTTTGCCTTTGGCTGAGTTTGCTCTTAATAATAGGGCTAGCTCTGCCACTTTGATGTCTCCGTTTTTCTGTAATTCTGGTTTTCACCCTCGATTTTCTTCAGGACAGACGGAAGCTTCTGTCTGTCCAGGTGTTGACTCTGTTGTTGAGCGTATGCAACAGATTTGGGACCAGGTAGTGGAGAGGTTGTCCCTCTCTCAGGAGAAGGCCCAGCGGTTTGCTAACCGGCATAGGACTGATGGTCCTCGGTTTAAAGTGGGGGACTTGGTCTGGTTGTCCTCAAAGAATATTCCTATGAGAGTAGCATCTCCTAAATTTAAGCCTAGGTTCATTGGACCTTATAAGATCATGGAGATTATTAATCCTGTTTCTTTTCGTTTGCTTCTTCCAGGGACATTTAAGATCCATAACGTGTTCCACAAGTCCTTGTTGAAGAGGTTTGTTGAGCCAGTGGTTCCTGCTACTGTGCCTCCTGACCCTGTTTTGGTTGAGGGCAATCTGGAGTATGTGGTTGAGAAAATATTGGATTCTCGTTTTTCTAGACGAAGACTCCAGTATTTGGTTAAATGGAGAGGTTATGGTCAGGAAGACAATTCTTGGGTGTTTGCTTCGGACATCCATGCTAGGAGACTTATCCGTGCGTATCATAGAACTCATCCTGACCGACCTGGTTGCTCAAATGAGGGTTTCGGTGACCCCTCCTCAAGGGGGGGGTACTGTTGTGAATGGGTTTGAGATGAGTTCTGAGCAGAGGCTCCCTCTGGTGGTTACAAGCGGTACTAGTGAAGATTGTGAGGACTGGGAATCAGGTGTTACTGACTGGTCTTATATAAGGGAGTCATTTTCCCATCAGGGTTGCCGGTGATCAATTGTTCTGGTCTGAATCCTTCATTCCAGTTTCCCTTGTAGCCTGCTGTGTCGTGTCTGCATCTCCTGCTACCAGATAAGAATTTTCTTCTTTTGTGTTGTTGCTATATTTTTGCATTTTGTCCTGCACTTCTTTGGGGGCCTTCAGGGTCCCCTCCGGGGGCTTCTGCCTTCTCAGTTTAGTTCAGCCACTGAATTTTGTTCTTTTGCTTTTTCCAGTTTTTTCAGTGGCTGCTGTTTTGATTTTGTTACACCAGAGAGCTAATTTAGGTGGTAGAGGTCGTGTGATCTCAGGTGATTTTGAAATTAGTAGAGTTGGTGTTTTTCAGGGTTTTCTGGGATTGCAGTAAGTACCCTTCCTGTCCTTTTCTATTTAGATAGTTTGGGCCCCAGCGTTTGCTCATACTATTTTCTTTCTGTGTCAGTATTTCCTCTTGTCTAACCGCCATTACATGTTTGGGGGCTTTCTATTATCTTTGGGGTTCTGCTCCGGGGCAGATAGCTTTCCTATTTCTATCTTTAGGTGTAGTTAGTTTCTCAGGCTGTGACGAGGCGTCTAGGACCAACGTAGGAACGCTCCACGGCTGCCTCTAGTTGTGGTGGTTAGTCAGGGTACTGCAATCCCATAGATTCCAACTGCTCTGGTGTATTGCCTTTTTTACCTGCAATCCTCAGCTACCGAAACATAACAGGTCTGCTACATATGTAGCCGAGCTATGAGTGTATCTTTATATGCACATGTAGCAGAGCTGTGTAGTGTGTATAACACTGCAGAGAGACACTAACAATAGATTTATAATCTCCATATTCTACCCTAGTACACTACCCTTTCTGTCATCGGACGTACTATCCCGTCCATGTGCCCTGGGACTTAATTCCCAGGGACGGGATAGTACGTCCTAGGCGATCAGGTGCGCTCCCGGGGGGAGCGCAGCTGATCGCGGCCGGGTGTCAGCTGATTATCACAGCTGACACCCGGCACTATGTGCCAGGAGTGGTCACGGACCGCTCCGGGCAATTAACCCCTGGCACACGCGATCAAACATGATCGCGGTGTACCGGGGGCACAGGGAAACATCGCGCAGGGAGGGAGCTCCCTGCGTGCTCCCCTGAGACCCTCAGAACAGCGCAATGTGATCGCGCTGTTCTGAGGCCTTCCTCCCTGCAAGACCCCGGATCCAAGATGGCTGCCGGGTCCTGCAGGGAAGCCTGCAGCACTGCCTGTGAGATCGCTGGTCTCACAGAGAGCTGTGCACACTGTAAGACCAGCGATCTGACTTTATACTGTGATGTCCCACCCTGGGAAAAAGTAAAAAAAATAAAAATCCCAAGTGTAAAAAAAAAAATCCAAAATAACGGAAAAAAAAAACATATTCCCCAATAAATTAATTTCTTCCTGTAAATAAAAAAAAACAAAACAATAAAAGTACACATATTTGGTATTGCCGCGTCCGTAACGACCCCCCCCTATAGAACTGTCCCACTAGTTAACCCCTTTAGTGAACCCCTTAAAAAAAAAAGCAAAAAATCAATGCTTTATCATCATACCGCCGAACAAAAAGTGGAATAACACGCGATCAAAAAGACATATATAAAAAACATGGTACCGCTGAAAACGTCATCTTGTCCTGCAAAAAACGAGCCGCCATACAGTATCATCAGCGAAAAAATTTAAAAGTTATAGCTCGCAGAATAAAGCGATGCAAAAATAATTATTTTTTATATAAAATTGTTTTTATTCTATAAAAGCACCAAAACATAAAAAAAGATATAAATGAGGTATCACCATAATCGTACTGACCCGAAGAATAAAACTGCTTTATCAATTTTACCACACGCGGAACGGTATAAATGCCTCCCCCAAAAGAAATTCATGAATTGCTGATTTTTGTTAATTTTAACTTCCCAAAAATCGAAATAAAAAGCGATCAAAAAATGTCACATGCTCAAAAATGGTAACAATAAAAACGTCAACTGGTACCGCAAAAAATAAGACCTCACATGACTCTGTGGGCCAAAATATGCAAAAATTATAGCTCTCAAAATGTGGTGATGCAAAAACTATTTTTTGCAATAAAAAGCGTCTTTTAGCGTGACAGCTGCCAATCATAAAAACCCGCTATAAATAGTAAATCAAACCCCCTTTATCACCACCTTAGTTAGGGAAAAATAATTTAAAAAAAAAATGTATTTATTTCCATTTTCAGATTAGGGTTAGGGTTAGGGTTGCGGCTAAAGTTAGGGTTAGAGTTGGGGCTAAAGTTAGGATTAGGGTTAGGGGTGTGTTAGGGTTAGGTTTGTGGTTAGGGTTATGGTTAGGGTTGGGACTAGGGTTAGGGGTGTGTTGGGATTAGGGTTTGAGTTAGAATTGGGGAGATTCCACTGTTTAGGCACATCAGGGGCTCTCCAAATGTGACATGGCGTCTGATCTCAATTCCAGCGAATTCTGCGTTGAAAAAGTCAAATGGTGCTCCTTCCATTCTGAGCTCTGCCATGCACCCAAACAGTAGTTTACCCCCACATATGGGGTATCAGCATACTCAGGACAAATTGCACAATAACTCTTGGGGTCCAATTTCTTCTGTTACCCTTGGGAAAATAAAAAATTGGGGGCGAAAATATCATTTTTGTAAAAAAAAATGATTTTTTTGTTTTTATGGCTGTACGTTATAAACTTCTGTGAAGCACTTGGGGCTTCATAGAGCTCACCACACATCTAGATAAGTTCCTTGTGGGGTCTATTTTCCAAAATAGGGTCACTTGTGGGGGGTTTCCACTGTTTAAAACTCACAGAAAAACGAAAAAATTTTTTTTAGCAAAAACACAACATGAAAAATAGTCTTTCCAGGTCTGCAGTTATCCAGACACTGTGCATTGCACTTCCCTGTGTGACTTATGTCTTAAGCAAGCCTTATTTGTGTGCTTTTTTCCACTAAGCAGTTAACACCTTCATCATCACTGGTTTTGTGATAGGGTGGCTGTTCTTATCAGTGGTAAGCACCTGTGCTGTTCCAGCCTTTATCTATCCTGCTAGTGCATTTGGTCATTTGACTAGACCTGGTAAGACTATTTTTCATGTTGTGTTTTTGCTAAAAAAAAGTTTTTAGTTTTTCTGTGAGTTTTGAATTTATGTCTAGTTAGCTACTCGCAATAAAATGGGGACCCTTGAAGTTGGGTTGTGAGCTTATCTGCTTTGGCCAAAATAGTAACCAATACCTCATTTGATGCATTTTTTGCACTTTTTATCATTTTTTGCAGGATGCAGCTAGGCTCCTTTTTGATGGCTTGGTTTTCTGTGCCGGGCTTCCACTGTTTAGGCACATCACGGGCTCTCCATATGCGACATGTCGCCCACAGACCATTCCATCAAAGTCTGCAATCCAAACCGTCACTACTTCCCTTCCGAGCCCCAACGTGTGCCCATACAGTAGTTTTCTCCCACATATTGGGTATCAGCGTACTCAGGACAAATTGGACAACAACTTTTGGGGTCCAATTTCTCCTGTTACCCTTGTGAAAATAAAATATTGGGGCGAAAAATCTTTTTTTTTTTTAAAAAAAAATGATTTTTTTATTTTTACGGCTGTACGTTATAAACTTCTGTGAAGCACTTCGGGGTCCAAAGTGTTCACCACACATCTAGATAAGTTCCTTGGGGGGTCTATTTTCCAAAATGGGGTCACTTGTGGGAGGTTTCTACTGTTTAGGCACATCAGGGGCTCTCCAAACGTGATGTGACGCCCGCAGACCATTCCATCAAAGTCTGCAATCCAAAACGTCACTACTTCCCTTCCGAGCCATGACGTGTGCCCATACATAGCAATAGATCAACATGTCAGTCTATAAGGGTAACACACCATCACCAAAAATATAATGACATAATGTCGCAAGTTAATAGACTGAACAAATACCGGACTGTAACAGACCAACTGCACATACAATATGAAGATACACCAGGAGCAATAAGCAGTCAAAAGGTCAAATGTAGGAAAAAATAGAAAAATTTTATTGGCCCCCTGAAGAAGGAAGGAAAGAACCATCCGAAACGCGCGTTGGGGTGGCAGGGGCAGCCTGTGTGGTTTTACACCTGTGATTATATTGGTATGTACTTCATAACCATTTACTTCTTCTATGTAAATTAATGTATTACAAACGTGTAGAATATTATTATGTGTAAATATCATGAGGTATTACTATACCTACTTGTCCACATATGGTGTCCCCTGCCTTATTTTGAATATATGTATTGTGGCACATGCATGATTGATCTGTTGTGCAATCCTTTTATCCATTGTTATCAATAAAGTTTTTCTATTTTTTCCTACATTTGACCTTTTGACTGCTTAGTGTGCCCATACAGTAGTTTTCTCCCACATATTTGGTATCAGCGTACTCAGGACAAATTGGACAACAACTTTTGGGGTCCAATTTCTCCTGTAATCCTTGGGAAAATAAAAAGTTGGGGACTAAAAGATCATGTTTGTGGAAAAAATATGATCTTTTTATTTTCATGCTCGGGCGTTATAAACTTTAGTGAAATACCTGGGGGTTCAAAGTTCTCACCACACATCTAGATAAGTTCCTTGAGGGGTCTAGTTTCCAAAATGGTGTCATGTTTGGGGGGTTTCCACTGTTTTGGCAGATCAGGAGCTCTCCAAACACGACATGGCGTCCAGCCAATTCTGCGTTGAAAAAGTCAAACGGCGATCCTTCCCTTCCGAGCTCTGCCATGCACTCAAACAGTGGTTTACCCCCACATATGGGGTATCAGCGTACTCAGGATAAATTGCACAATAACTTTTGGTGTCTTGTTACCCTTCAGAAAATAAAAATTGGGGTGAAAAGATAATTTTTGTAGAAAAAAATGATTTTTTAATTTTACGGCTCTACGTTATAAACTTGTGTGAAGCACTTGGGGGTTCAAATTGCTCACCACAGATCTAGATAAGTTTCTTAGGGGGTCTAGTTTCCAAAATGGGGTCACTTGTGGGGGTTTCCACTGTTTAGGCACATCAGGGGCTCTCCAAATGCAACATGGAGTCCAATCTCAATTCCAGCCAATTTTGGTTGGAAAAAGTCAAATGGTGCTCCTTCCATTCCGAGCTCTGCCGTGCGCCCAAACAGTGGTTCCCCCCCATATATGGGGTATCAGCATACTCAGGACAAATTGGACAACTTTTGTGGTCCAAATTCTCCTGTTACCCTTGGGAAAATAAAAAATTGGTGACTTAAGATAATTTTTGTGGGAAAAAAATAGGATTTTTTATTTTCATGCCCGGGCATTATAAACTTGTGTGAAGCATTTGGGGGTTCAAAGTGCTCATCACAGATCTAGATAAGTTTCTTAGGGGGTCTAGTTTCCAAAATGGGGTCACTTGTGGGGGATTTCCACTGTTTAGGCACATCTGGGGCACTGCAAATGGAACATGATCTCCATCAACGTCTGCATTCCAAAACGTTATTACTTCCTTTCCAAGCCCTGCCGTGCGCCCAAACAGATTCCCCCCACATATGGGGTATCAGCGTACTCAGGACAAATTGGACAACAACTTTTGGGGTCCAATTTCCTTGGGAAAAATCAAAAATTTGGGACTAAAAAATCATTTTTGTGGAAAAGTTTTTTTTTTCACACCCAGGCATTGTAAACTTTTGTGAAACACTTGGGGGTTCAAAGTGCTCACAACAGATCTAGATAAGTTCCATAGGGGGGTCTAGTTTCCAAAATGGTGTTACTTGTGGGGGGTTTCTGTTGTTTAGGCGCATCAGAGGCTCTCCAAACGCGACATGGCGTCCAATCTCAATTCCAGCCAATTTTGGTTTGAAAAAGTCAAACGGCGCTCCTTCCCTTACGAGCTCTGCCGAGTGCCCAAACAGTGGTTTTCCCCCACATATGGGGTATCGGTGTACTCAAGAGAAATTGCACAACAACTTTATCTGTCCATTTTCTCCTTTTTACCCTTGTGAAAATAAAAAAAAGTTTGTAAAAGATAATTTTTGTGACTAAAAAGTTAAATATTAATTTTTTCCTTCCATGTTGCTTCAGCTCCTGTGAAGCACCTAAAGGGTTAATAAACTTATTGAATGTGGTTTTGAGTACTTTGAGGGGTGCAGTTTTTAGAATGGTGTCACTTTTGGGTATTTTCTGCCATATAGACCCCTCAAAGTGACTTCAAATGTGAGGTGGTCCCTAAAAAAATGGCTTTGTAAATTTTGTTGTAAAAATGAGAAATCGCTGGTAAACTTTTAACCCTTATAATTTCCTAACATTTTTTTGTTTTTGTTTTGTTTTTTGGTTCCAAAATTGTGCGGATGTAAAGTAGACATGTGGGAAATGTTATTTATTAACTATTTTGTGTGACATATTTCTCTGTTTTAAGGGAATAAAAATTCAAAGTTTGAAAATTGCACAATTTTCAAAATTTTCGCCATATTTGCGTTTTTTCCAAAAACAAACGCAAGTTATATTGAATAAATTTTACCACTATCATGAAGTACAATATAGACAGTATAAGAGGGTAAGGGGTGCTCACTTGTAAGGTATAATGAGGTGCCAGGAGAAAAAATGATCAACATACGTATAAATATACAACTCCTGCACTCAAAAATGGAGAAAATGAAATATTTTATTCAATTCAAAGAAAAACTCCAATATGTCAGTAAGCTCAATGTTTGGACAGACGAAAAAAATAAATCAACGTTTCGGCTTTTATAGCCTTTATCAAGAACAGTCTGTTTTCTGTAAAACACAAAATAGAATACATCAGAAAGATGAAAAAGAAAATAAATACATGTATACATGGCATATACAAATCATCTACAAATGTGGAAGAAATATCACAAAGGAGTTCATACATAATAGGTAATAATAACATCATGAACATTTACCCAAATGGGCATATATTTTGGTTCAGTATGAATAATACAAGCGATATATGGGAAGAAAATATATAAAAAAATATATATACATCTGATTGAGATTCAGAAAGGGACTCTCCAAAATATAATGTGAGAATGGATATATCTCTTAAAGAAAAAATACATTTTAGGGCAATCTATAAGGCACTTCGTTTCTAGAAAGGAGCCATTCTAGAAACGAAGTGCCTTATATATAGATTGCCCTAAAATGTATTTTTTCTTTAAGAGATATATCCATTCTCACATTATATTTTGGAGAGTCCCTTTCTGAATCTCAATCAGATGTATATATATTTTTTTATATATTTTCTTCCCATATATCGCTTGTATTATTCATACTGAACCATAAATATATGCCCATTTGGGTAAATGTTCATGATGTTATTATTACCTATTATGTATGAACTCCTTTGTGATATTTCTTCCACATTTGTAGATGATTTGTATATGCCATGTATACATGTATTTATTTTCTTTTTCATCTTTCTGATGTATTCTATTTTGTGTTTTACAGAAAACAGACTGTTCTTGATAAAGGCTATAAAAGCCGAAACGTTGATTTATTTTTTTCGTCTGTCCAAACATTGAGCTTACTGACATATTGGAGTTTTTCTTTGAATTGAATAAAATATTTCATTTTCTCCATTTTTGAGTGCAGGAGTTGTATATGTATACGTATGAAGTACAATATGTCACGAGAAAACAGTCTCAGAATCGCGAAGATCCGTTGAAGCGTTCCAGAGTTATAACCTCATAAAGAGACAGTGGTCAGAATTGTAAAAATTGGCCCGGTCATTAACGTGCAAACTACCCTAGGGGGTTAAGGGGTTAAAATTATTGATAATGACCCCCTTACTTTATACAGCTACAGTTAAGTTTTAATTAATAGGAAAAATGTTTTTCCTATTTTCCGCTGTCTAAACCTGGGGTGCGTTTTATGGCGAGGTGCGACTTATAGTCCAAAAATATGGTATTTATTATGGTAAAAAAGTGTCCTTTTCATGCATGTCTTAACGAATGTGTATGGGCTTCATCTGCAGCCTCGTAATTGGGCAATTCGATTGATAAATGGTTGTTGAATGTTCGTAATCATTCAAGGCACCGGTCAGGAATATTGGATATTTTGGGGCCGATGATTGGCACTGGCGGTCTCACTGGCTTAAAAACCCCTACAATATTAGGTGATGCAGTCTATTATGTGTTTGGGGTAATTGACAAAAGACAAAGTTCGTTGGGCCATTTTCATCCAATGTGTATCATAGTTCCCTATCATTCGTGTCACAAAACCCACGCTCGGACTTTGAAATGGCTGAAACACAGCTGCTAAAATGTGCCAACATTACAGCCATTTGAATGAGGCCTTAGAAACTTTTACAACCAAGAGCAATAACTGCGAAGGGCAGGAAGATAATAAGAGAACTCTTAAATTGGTGGAATAAACAGTAGTCCAGCTCCAGACATGTCAGATTTTGGTCCATTTGTAGGTAGGAGCCGCAGCTCGTATACAGTGTATGAATCATTAGCGAGCTGGCTTTCTTTTCTTGCTGTGTTTGTCTATAACATCCAATCAGCTGCTAAGCAGATCACACCATAAATTATAGGTTACCGGCTTCTTGGCAAGAAGTAATGTAATAACGTATGATAAAAATAAGTAAAGATAAATGAACTGTTGGTTCCAATTCCAATAAAATCATACAAAATTGAAATTAAAGGGATTTTCCACCATTTTTAAATACTTTCTTAATGTGTCTTTAGTGTGGAGAAAAAAAGGCTGCTCCACTACTAAATTGGTGCCACTGCTTCGTACTCAGTATTCTGTCCCCTACAAGTCTCTTTGCATCATCATATTCGGTGGGCGACATCATATGACCGGAATATGCCAACTTAGATGGAATGTCAAGGTCGGAACAGTCTCATGATACCCCCCAACTAGATATTGATGCCAATGGGGGGCACAGTACCAAGCGTGAAGATAAGCACTATTCCGGTAGCCTAGTTTATTTTTTGTTTTGTTTGGGCACAATGTGAAAACGTTTGAAAGTGACTGACAACCCCTTAAAAGTATTTTTAAACAGAACAATATAGGACAAAATAAAGTATGGATTAGAGGAGCAATTATAAAGGGTAGAGAGATAGCCGTTGCACCCCATTCCAAGTGCAAGTGCCAAGGTAAGATGCACATGGTAGGTGGAGAGGCCTGTTACGAGTTTTGCATTAGTGTTGGAGAGCTTCAGCTCATCCCATGGTATGTAAATAATTTGGATTTGGAATCTGAAAATCTGCCTCATATCCGCTACGTGGGGGACATAGTCCTTATTTAGAAATTCGATTGGAAACTTTTTTTTCCTATGCCTTTTACTCGTTGAAGGTGTAAAACGTCTATAATAAGCTATGAAATAACAGAATACCTGACACATCCACAAAGAGCCTCTCATACCAAGGGGGGTACACCTATAGGAAGCAAAATGTTGCTGCAGGCCACATTAATATAACCCATTTTGTCCTACACAGTGGTCTTATCACGGCGTCCGTTGCCCTTTCCGTTATTTTTACACATTTCTGTTTTGCACACTGGTTTGTTCTTGCAGACTGTTCTTAATGGCTCTGAAGAAAGGTAATATCTCGAAATGTGACCCTGCAGCTGCACAAACAAAGCCGATTTCCACATAACCCAGTTACACGGCAGCGCTCTATATATCAAATCTATACGCTGCGCTGAATAATTAGATTGTGCTTTGACGTCACAGCAGCAACATAAAGTAGATGATTAACTTTGCAGCTATGTTATTGTGCACTTTTAAGGTATGTGCACACGGTGAGTATTTGCAGCAGATTTTTCTGCACCAAAAACCCGAGTGTTGGCAGGAAAAATGCTGTGTAAAATATGAACGTTTTAACTTGTGTCTTTTCCCCAATCATTTGAATTGGTGAAAAATGCGATAAAAAACGCTGAAGATTTTTAAAAAAATGGTCTGCTGTTTCACATCCGCAAGGAAAAAAATAACCTGCAAGTGCAGGAGATTTCAGAAATCTCATACTTTGCTGGTACTGTAAAGTGCAGCTTTTTTTTACACTTAAAAAATGCAGCAAAAACGAAGCGCGTGAACAAGTCCTTAGATATACAGAATGTGGTGATAACAGCTAAAATACAATATACCATCTTTAGAAGAGATCCAGATCAGAAGTCTGTTGGGTATACGCAGTGAACTTTCATCACCTCAATCACCAATATAGTTTTTAAGGGGTTTTCTACTGCCTACAATGGTTATTCCAATAGAAAAAACTGTCTATGTACTGAATAGGTTATAAAATGTACAATTGGTGGGGGGCCCACTATTTGAACTCCTACGATCACTAGAATTTGGGCTCCCAAGACCCTGTTCCAGAGGAGTCAGGAAGGAGCGCTGCTCCAGTATGTGCACCAATGCTCCATACACACTCCTCCGGGGGAGGTGCTGAGATTGGTGACTGAGTGCTCCCTCCTGATTTTGGCTCACAAATACTGATGTAAAAAAACTGATCAAATCCTGAATTTTGTCTAACATATATGTTGGGAGCTTGGCGTTTTTGGTGTATTTTTGTATTTATTTAATTTTTTTGGGGGGATATATATGCTAAAATTAGTGTGCAGATGCTGTGTGTACTTAGCTTAATTACTTGTAAAAACAAAAAAAAGGAGATTCAAATGTTTTTGTTGGTGTTTTTTATTTTGTTATATTTATGACAAGTTTCTTCCATAAATTTTTCTAAAATCCTCGGAGGAACAAACACCATAAGAAAACACCATATCCAGATCATGCGGAGTTAAAAAACAAACAAACCCACAAATCTACAATATGTACAAAAATGCCATATATATAGATTTTTCAATTGTTTGCTATGAAAAACTGCAAATGCTGCGTGCAAATCAGCCGAAGGACTTGTTCAGACCAGCACATTATACATCTGTATGTAACACGGATGCCATACATACAGCTCGCTGACCAATGCAGGACAATGATGTAGTAGACATGATTATATTCATTCGCGGACTGATATAATGGAAAATAGTATTACAGCATTTAATAATCTATTCCGTTCTGTCATTCGGACACCATTCGTATCCACTGCAGCTATTAACATTATTAACTGCTTGGCTTTGTATAGTTTTTTTTTTTATTGGTGTTTTATAAAAAAGAAAGAATGTCATCTGGATGTCAAAACATGACATATGAATGACAATACGGATAAAAAATGTTTTGCTTTTTTTTTTTCTCTGGATGAAAAATAGATGATTTTTCACGCGCTTTTCTGAACCCTTCCTAAGTGACAAAAGAATGTATATTCCTACCAGCACATCAGGTGTCTCCCACAGAGATGTACTGAGCTCTGGGATAATTACTACATTTCCATAAAAACCCCATAAGAAGGTAAGGTGTGGTCTGTATGACCTACTTAATTCCTTCCTACAGCCGGACACTAGAATGGCTGTCATGGAGTTCTTCCATCTAATAGATTTTGTTTATTTTTCATCCTGATCCATAAAGGTGTTTTTATGGTTCTTGTCTGATGCTTTCTAAAAAGTAGACTATTTATAATGACTTCCAATGGACTATATCTGAGGCTTTTCATCTCCATCTGCTGGCCATCTATGGTCATGTACCATGGAAATGTCTTTCTACCTTCATTGTTCTCAGGACCTTCTTTAATCATCACATTCAGTCTTAGGGTGGGGTCACGCTTGCGAGAAACTAGCACGAGTCTCGCACCTCAATACCCGGCACTGCCGCCGGCACTTGGTACCGGAGTGAGCGGCTGCATGTATTTCTATGCAGCTGAACGCTCCAGTCCAAGTACCGGCGGCAGTGCCGGGTATTGAGGTGCGAGACTCGTGCTAGTTTCTCGCAAGTGTGACCCCGGTCTTAAGATGTAAACAGCAAGAAGTTACATCTCATGAACAAAGCACACATAAAAAATTCCTGCATTGTAAATCTACAAGAGTATGGGACACTCGAAACTAAGGACAAAGTATAATATTCTATTTTACTGACTATTGGATGTGTTCAGAGATGTCTACCCAGGCCATGAGAGGTCTTCTCTAGGACATCTCTTAAAACATTACTAAAGTTTCTGATTATGTTCAAGCATTGCTTCTTTTTATCTACTCTGTGCAAATTGTATGTTTCCCAATAATAAGGCCTGAAATTATTTGTTTTGCAAAAATATTTCCTTAATATATATACGGTATATATTTTTTACAAAACTAAAGGCAAATCATTGACGTACAACAGTAGAACAAACAGCGAACACTTCACCATATGTGGTAACCAACTAGGGTTAAAGTCATATAGTCAAAGCCTCTAGAAGAGTATGTGTGCACGACGTCTGTAAGAGCGTGTGCACGACGTCTGTAAGAGCGTGTGCACGACGTCTGTAAGAGCGTGTGCACACGACGTCTGTAAGAGCGTGTGCACACGACGTCTGTAAGAGCGTGTGCACACGACGTCTGTAAGAGCGTGTGCACACGACGTCTGTAAGAGCGTGTGCGCACGACGTCTGTAAGAGTGTGTGCGCACGACGTCTGGAAGAATTTGTGCGCACGACGTCTGGAAGAGTTTGAGCGCACGACGTCTGGAAGAACGTGCGCGCACGACGTCTGGAAGAGCGTGCGCGCACGACGTCTGGAAGAGCGTGCGCGCACGACGTCTGGAAGAGCGTGCGCGCACGACGTCTGGAAGAGCGTGCGCGCACGACGTCTGGAAGAGCGTGCGCGCACGACGTCTGGAAGAGCGTGCGCGACCGACGTCTGGAAGAGCGTGTGCGCACGACGTCTGGAAGAGTGTGTGCGCATGACGTCTGGAAGAGAGTGTGCGCACGACGTCTGGAAGAGTTTGAGCGCACGACGTCTGGAAGAACGTGCGCGCACGACGTCTGGAAGAGCGTGTGCGCACGACGTCTGGAAGAGCGTGTGCGCACGAGGTCTGGAAGAGCGTGTGCGCACGACATCTGGAAGAATTTGTGCGCACGACGTCTGGAAGAATTTGTGCGCACGACGTCTGGAAGAGTTTGTGCGCAAGACGTTTGGAAGAGTATGTGCGCACGACGTCTGGAAGAGTATGTGCGCCCGACGTCTGGAAGAGTATGTGCGCCCGACGTCTGGAAGAGTATGTGAGCACGACGTCTGGAAGAGTATGTGAGCACGACGTCTGGAAGAGTATGTGAGCACGACGTCTGGAAGGGTGTGTGCGCACGACGTCTGGAAGAGTTGTGCGCACGACGTCTGGAAGAGTGTGTGCGCATGACGTTTGGAAGAGTATGTGCGCACGACGTCTGGAAGAGTATGTGCGCCCGACGTCTGGAAGAGTATGTGCGCCCGACGTCTGGAAGAGTATGTGCGCCCGACGTCTGGAAGAGTATGTGAGCACGACGTCTGGAAGAGTATGTGAGCACGACGTCTGGAAGAGTATGTGAGCACGACGTCTGGAAGAGTATGTGAGCACGACGTCTGGAAGAGTATGTGAGCATGACGTCTGGAAGAGTATGTGAGCACGACGTCTGGAAGAGTATGTGAGCACGACGTCTGCATGAGTATGTGCTCACAATGTCTGGAAGAGTATGTGCACGCAACACACTAAAAATAATATCTAAAAAGGATGATCATATGCACTACAAGATCAAAACGACTTGCTGCTATACTACATATGTTCAGTCTCTTTTATCATCTTTTAAAGGGAACTTGTCCCCCCCATCCCCCGGCTGTTTTTAAGTAAAAGAGCCACCTTCAGCAGCACTAAGGCAGCAGTCTGTGAAGGTGGCTCTTTTTTTTCTGGACCCCTGCAACGCTGAAATATTCAGTTTTAGAAATAGGTCCCCATACCTTAGATGTTTCACTGAGGCATGGCCTCTTCTCGTGAGTCATCCTCCCCCCAGCCGTGCATCAAGCCCCGTCAGCGTCGCCGCGCCTCCAACAGCGTTGCTTTACTTTCATTTCTGTTCTGTGGGCACCTGCGCTGTTGTAACAGTCCTCGGGCATGCGCAGTGCGCGCTGCCAGAGAACTGTCTGAAGACTATTGTGCCCCGCAGTGTGTTATCATGTATTCACACTGCGGGGCTGGCAATCTGGCGCTTGCGCAGTCTACATGTTTAGCATGTAGACTGCGCAGCTAAACATGTAGACTGCTTTACTTAAAAATGGCCAGGCGAGGGGGTGACAAGTTCCCTTTAACTTCTTTGAAAGCTGTGATGCAGCTAAAAGAAGTGACCTGACCATTCTTCAGGTGGATTCCGCTCCATAGTTTATATTCACCTGCCCATATACTTAAATGGATGACCATGCAGAATCTGGCTCAGCAGAATCCTCCAAAATATTGGCTAGCGAAGGAGGGGCCTCCTAGCATAGATTTCAGTGTAAGTACTGTATAATCATTGACATGAAGATGATTAAGGGTGGAGGTGAGGGAATTCATCAAAGCTTTTACACTAGAATAATGGCGTAAAATGCTTTGAGAAGTCACTTTTTTTGTGCAATACACAGTTGCATAAGAATTTTGCGACTACTGCCATCTTCACGCCAGTTTGAAGCAGCTCCGCCAAAATGAGCACAGCTAGGAGGAGCCGGGATTGGTCGTAGGTATTACCACCTGTCGTCATTTTTTTACGCGAGACATGCTGTTGGGACTGGAGTAGCATTTCTGGCAAGGCGCACTGAGACGCATCCCACTGAGAAGATGTGCCGAATTCAGAGCATCCTTACTCCAGCGAGCTCTTCATTAAGACTGGTGTGTACAACGCCATTCTTAATTAATCGGCCTCAAGGTGTTTTATACTCATCTGGTAAACTCCAAGAAAGGAAAGGCAAGAAATACTTTTGGGTTTAGAGGAACAGCAACATTAGGGGTTAGGAGCACCCGCAGAACTTAGAAGATGAGATACGAATAAGTATTTCTACATGTGTATAACTATAATTTGCTGAGTATTTAGAGAGGGAGGTGTCTGACCACTACTTGACTTGTGTAGACTAATGAGGTACCAAGGTATACAAATGCGAGAGTCACACAGTAAGTTTACTTTGGCACTTTCCATAAAATAGGAATTCATGCCCGAGGCCAATCACTGAACGCTGCACACTTCATCCACTGTGCTAAACCACAATTTTCACTCATTTCTACAGTAGCTGTCTTTACCATCAGCAAAATGGATTTTCACTCAACTTCTACTATGGGCTAAAAAAAATATGCAACGTCCAAGTTCAACAGATCTTGGATGAATTTTATGGACGCGTATATAAAGAAGTAACACAGTTCAGCATCAATATGGGCTTTATTCATTGATGGCAGCAGCCAATAATTACGCCTGTCTCTGTACAAGATACAATTTGTCTCAAATGAATGAAACCATCCCACTAATGTCCAGGCGGTACTCTGACATTAGCGGGTTGGATTAGGTTGGGCTTTTTTTTTTTTACATGGTCTTAAAATCTTATATTTTTCTTTAAGTTTGTAGAAATAAACCATAACTGTACAAACTGATAATATATACAATACTGCTAATGCCTCATAATGCGGATTTGCTCCCATAACCTTTTGGGTACGAAAGTTGACATATACTCGTTGATTAAATGCATGCTAAGGCCGGTTTCACACGTCAGTGGCTCCGGTACAGGTAGTGACAGTTTCCTCACGTACCGGAGACACTGACACACGTAGAAACATTAAAATGAATGTGTCTCTGTACATGTCAGCGTGTTTTCACGGACCGTGTGTCCGTGTGCAAAACACGGAGACATGTCAGTGTTCATGGGAGCGCACGGTACGCAAAACGTGCTGTACATGTTCACACTGTCCTCCATGCTCACGGACAGCCGCCGAGGAAGAAGCGGCTACTGTAAGCCTCTGTTCCCCTGCTTGTGGTGCTGAAGCTGCCTGTCATTATTCTCCCTGCTCTGCCGGCAACAGTGCGAGCAGGGAAAATGAATGATAGAAAACCCGACGTGGGGTCCCCCTTAGTTTTTGAACCAACCCGGCAAAACTATACAGGTGCGGGCTGCTATTCTCAGGCTGGAAAGGGGCCATGAATATGGCCCCCCCAGGCTAAAAACAGCAGCCCGCAGATGCCCAGAAAAGGCGCCTCTATTAGACAGCCGGCTTCAGCACCACAAGCAGGGGAACAGCGCTTATTGTATCGTTACTTCCCCTTTCCGCGTGGTCCCGATGCGGCACACATGTACCACACGGATATACCACGTATTTACATGGACAAGGATATCCGGTACCGATTTTTACAGTACCGGAAATATCTGGACGTGTGAGACCGGCCTAAAAGAGATGTTCTTTTGACTTATCTGACTCGTGTATACCAGTATACTTTACTTCCACAGTATTAAAAAACACAGAACAATGATAATTGTTTACCGGTAATTGGATTTTCCCGAACCATGACAGCACCGTACGGAGAGTACGGAACAGGAAACCTTCTGAACTAAAAGGACTGTACCTCTCCATACTCTTCAGTGTGTTTACAGAGAGTAAGCAGTAGATAAGATGTTATATCTGTTAAATATCCAGATATTTAAAGAGACATCTGCTGACATCTAAGGAATGAAAGACTAGTTCACCTTTGGATTTTGAGCTGTTACAAAAGTAAGTGGGGATTATTTCCTGAATTCTATGAAATCTGGAAACGTCTTTTTCAAGATACTCTGGGTCAGGTCTTAAAATTATTTTATCCTCTAGGATAGTTGTGAAGGGTGGATTAATTGAAATAGCCTGCAACTCACTCACCCACCTAGCTGAGGTTAGGGTTACTAAAGAATCGTTTTATAGTGAGGACCATAATAGAAGCAGATGATCGGTTCAGAGTTTTGGTAAGGGAATTCAAAACTAAATTTAGTTCCCAGAGAGCCACTTTGGGAGCACTTAATGGTCTTGATGAAAAAGAGCTTTGGATGAACTTATGGGTGATGAGTGATTTTTTTGGTCAAATAACCCCCCAGGGCAGAGACCTGTATTTTTAGAGTACTAGTGGAGTGGCTTCTTTCAAAACGTTTTTGAAGGATTCCAACACTTCCATAAGGAGAACTTATTGTTGGATATACAGATTACGTCCAGAAAATTTTAAAACTTTGTTCCAGACCTTAAAATATTTAAGGGAGGTAACCTTTTTTTCTACTCAAAAGGTGAATGGAGACTAAGTTCTGTGAGAACCTTCAGGCCGATAAAATTCCTTTTTCAAGTTCCAGTCTGTCAGGTGTGGGCTCTGAACCTGAAGAAGGACAACTGGACCCTGGATCAGGAGGTTGGGACTGTCAGGCAGTATCAAGGGGTAAAAGATTGACATGATTCTCAGCCAGGTAAACCATGCCCTTTTGGGCCAAAAGGGAGCAATTATAATGACTCTGGCTCCTTCCTCGTGTAGTTTCCTCAACACTATCGGTATCAGAGAGAAGGGTGGAAAAACATAAGCCAGGTGAAAATTCCTCTTTTGTACATGGGCATCCACCCCATTCAGGAATTCCCCTGGATTTAAGGAAAAAAAATGGTCTCCACCTGGTCATTTCCTCCAGTTGAGAATAAGTACAGATTTGAATGGAAACTTTCCAATTTAAAGCCCATTCTCCTTGACTGAGTAAATGACAACTTAAGTAATTGCTGAAAACAGAGAAGGATAATGCCAGCTCACCGTTGTAGTTTGTAGAAGTCCAGCGTGTTCGGAACCACGAGCCGACCACTCATGTATAGCAATTGCAGGAAAAGGAAGAAATGTTCTAGCTTCTGGTAAAATGTTCAGAGTAATCTTTATTCCATCAAAAAACTATTAAGAAATAGTGGACAGGAACAAGAGCAAGCCAAGCTGGATCCCCCTTGATGATGTATATAGGCCACTGCTGTACTATTGTCGGACAGTATTAATACATTTTCCCGTGTAAGCCAGCTTGAAGCTACTTGTATGGCTTTTCTCACTGTGGTCAGTTCCTTTAAGTTTTTTGTTGTGGAATCCTACAGAATCTGAAAAAAGTGATCATCCAGGTAGGCTCCCCAACCTTTTGGACTCACATCTATGGTAACTGCCACCGGGTTTTGAACTATCCATGGCACTCCTCTAAAGAAGTTTTTTCCCTCCATCCACCATGTTAGCGAGTTTAAAACTTTTGTTGACAGACATTTTTGTTCATGTGGCCCATTCCCATGGACTGTACATCAGGATCTCCTACAAATTAATCTTTTAGGGAATTGCACCCACTCACCTGTGTGTAAGGGAGTCTAACAAGAACAATGCTTCCCTTACTGAAATATTCTGCTGTTTTTGAGTTTTTATGATCTTTGGTCTGATTTTAAAGGATTTTCTCTAGTTGTAAGAAAACATTGTTGGTGAACAGAATCCAGAAAGATCCCAAGAAAAATCTGAACTTGAAGGGGTTCTATTCTCGATTTGTCCTTGTTTACTAGCCATCCTAGATCTGTTAAGACAGATAGATAGGATCTGTCAGACTGCCCTCATACAGTCTCCTTCTGATTTTCCTATCACTAGAAACTTGTCTAAATAGTATATTATTACTATGTCCTTTTTCCTTATACAAGATGTCATTTCTGCTAGTAGTTTTGGTAAACATTCTGGGCGCTAAACAAACCCCAAAGGGAAGACATTGGTAGTGCAGATGCAGAATGTTCCCTTTGATCTTTACCGCCACTGTGAGATATTTTTGATGGTCCTGGTGAATTGTGATGTGGTAATATCCATCCTTTAAGTCTATTACTGCCATGAAGCAAAACGGATCTAGGAGTTTTTTCAGTTCTTAGGTAATGGTTCAGAGCTTTTGCCTTGATAATAGTACTGTGGGAACCATCTGTTTTTTTTTTTTTTTACTTAAAACAGGTCGCTGTAAAAACCTTCTTCAATTTGTGGTACCCTGATCAATTCATTTTTTTTAAATAGGTCTAGGACTTCCCGTTCTAATACCCCCTTTTTTTAATCTCTATTGAGTCTCTATAATTCTTTGTGGAGGAGAAAACTAGCTTGAGGCCCCGGGAAAGAGTGTTTACTATCCACCGGGTAGTGGCAGTAAAGCCTATTGATGATAAAAAAAAAGTCTTAACCTTCCCCCCACCCGAAGCCTGGCGTTATGGCTGTTTGAGTCTTCCTCTGTTGGGGAAGGGTTTGTTGAATGTGAACTCTCTACTCTGGCCCTTGTCTGTGCCCCAGGAGTGTCCACCTTTACAGGGCCGGATGGGACAAAAAAGCAGCCCTGCCACACAAACCCCACCAGCCCACATATTATAACACTCCCACCACACCTGTTTAGTGGATTTTGCTATACTTTGTCATGCCCTTCAACATTCATCTTAAAGGCGTTATTTGAAGTGCCATGCGTGAATGCCACCACAGTGCGCATGATGGACCTCTTCTTTACAGCGCCAATTCTCGAGATCATGGGGTTCCCAGCGGTCAGACACCAGCGACTACATAGGTCTCGGGATAGGGGATTACTTGGCATAATCCATTTAAATGGGTTTTCCAATATATACACTACTGATCAATAGTTTTGGGTCACTTAGAAATTTCCTTATTTTTGAAAGAAAAGCACAGTTTTTTCCAATGAAGCTAACATTAAATGATTCAGAAATACACTTTATACATTGTTAATGTGATAAATGACTATTCTAGCTGCAAATGTCTGGTTTGTAATGCAATATGTTCATAGGTGTATAGAGGCCCATTTGCAACAACCATCATTCCAGTGTTCTTATGGTACTTTGTGTTTGCTGTATAAGAAGGCTAATGGATGGTTAGAGTACACTTGAAAACCCTTGTGCAAGTATGTTAGCACAGCTGAAAACAGTTTGGCTGATTAGAGAAGCTATAAACCTTACCTTCCTTTGAGCTAGTTGAGCATTACATTTGATGGTTCCATTAAACTCTAAAAATGGCCAGAAAAAAAGAACTTTCATGTGAAACTCGACAGTCTATTCTTGTTCTTAGAAATGAAGGCTATTCCATGCGAGAAGTTGCCAAGAAACTGAAGATTTCCTACAGCGGTGAGTACTACTCCCTTCAGCGAAGAGCACAAACAGGCTCTAACCAGAGTAGAGAGAGAAGTGGGAGGCCCCGCTGCACAACTGAGCAACAAGACAAGTACATTAGAGTCTGTAGTTTGAGAAATCGATGCCTCACAGGACCTCAACTGGCAGCTTCATTAAATAGTACACGCAAAACACCAGTGTCAACGTCTACAGTAAAGAGGCGACTCCGGGATGCTGGCCTTCAGGGCACAGTGGCAAAGAAAAAGCTGTAGCTGAGACTGGCTAATAAAAGGAAAAAAATAATATGGGCAAAAGAACACAGACATTGGACAGAGGAAGATTGGAAAAAAGTGTTAAGGACAGACGAATCCAAGTTTGAGGTGTTTGGATCACATAGAACATTTGTGAGACGCAGAACAACTGAAAAGATGCTGGAAGAGTGCCTGACGCCATCTGTCAAGCATGGTGGAGGTAATATGATGGTCTGGAGTTGCTTTGGTGATGGTAAAGTGGGAGATTTGTACAAGGTAAAAGGGATTTTGAATAAGGAAGGCTATCACTCCATTTTGCAACGCCATGCCATACCCTGTGGACAGCGCTTGATTGGAGCCAATTTCATCCTACAATGACCCAAAGTACACCTCCAAATTATGCAAGAACTATTTAGGGAAGAAGCAGGCAGCTGGTATTCTATCTGTAATGGAGTGGTCAGCGCAGTCACCATTGAGCTGTTGTGGGAGCCGCTTGACCGTATGGTATGCAAAAAGTGCCCATCAAGCCAAACCAACTTGTGGGAGGGTCTTCTGGAAGCATGGGGTGAAATTTCTCCAGATTACCTCAGCAAATTAACTGCTAGAATGCCAAACGTCTGCAATGCTGTAATTGCTGCAAAGGGAGCATTCTTTAATGAAAGCAAAGTTTGAAGGAGAAAATTATTTCAAATAAAAATCTTTTTTTCGAACCTTGTCAATATCTGGACTAGATTTAAAATTCATTTCGCAACTCATTTGATTAATAAAAATATGAGTTTTCATGGAAAACACAAAATTGTCTGGGTGACCCCAAAATTTTGAATGGTAGTGTACACCGTATTTTTCGGTCTATAAGACATCCCTAGGTTTTAGAGCAGGAAATTGGGGGAAAAAAAACTGAAGCAAACCCCCTACGTTGGGGGTTTGAGACGGGTCCCACATATAGCACTAAGGACGCAAAAAGAACATCCCGGATGGGGATTGCACTACGAGATGAAGAATACCTCAGTTCCAGATCTTATTAACCCTGTTCAACTTGAATGAGAGTTTTACTGCACTTAATGTGAAGATATTTTATAGTACTTGAAGTTGATTACATTGAAGTGAATGTTTGTGAATAAAAATTTGATAGCACTTTAAAGTAAAAGTAAAGAAAAGTTTACCCATCGTAAATGAAGAATGTTATATTTAACATTAATGTCAGTATTGGTCATATTCATGTTTATTTACCTGTTATTTATGCAACGTTTTAGAAAAGTGCCTTCCATAAAGGGAAGTTGCGTTTTAATCATTTTTCTACCTGTTAGAATGCATTCTTGAAATATTTGTATGTTTCCTTGTAACACCTGTGTTTTACTCTGTTTCAGCCTACTGACGTGCTGTGTTTAACAAGGGGGGTATGTGGCACCCCTTAGGGTTCAGTCGCCACAGAGCTATTGCACCTCATCCAGAGGTGTGGTACCCCACTCTCAGGTAAGGAGGGAACACCACCCAGGACCCTAACACCTGCACCCAGCACAGACTATAGCAGCCGGGCACCCTGGACACAGGGCTGGCGTCAGCACCCAGCGTACCCGAGCAAGTGCCAGGGCCCTGAGCAGGTGTGGGGGCCCACTCGCCGTCGGGCACCTCGACGTTGCCCCCCCCTTGCTCAGGGCCCCAGCAGCAGCTGGCACAATACTTACCTCTCCCCGTGCCTCCTCAGCTCAGGGATCCAAGGTGCGCCTGCAGGGCGCCCGCGCTTCCTCTCACAGCAGCGCCGCTGGATGACGTCATCATTCAGCGGCCGGCTGTAGCAGAGAGTAAGCGCGTGCGCCGGCGATGCTGCGGCCTGGACCGCCTGCGGTGCGGACGCCGGACAGGTGAGATGTGGTGTGTGTCAGTGTGTGTGTGTGTGTGTCTGCCTGCGTGTGTGTATGTAGTGCGGTGCTTTGTGTATGTGAGAAAGTGCTGCGGTGCTGTCTATGTGTGGTGCTGTATGTGTGATGGTGGTGGGGGGAGGCAGTGATGGTGGTGATGAGGCAATGATGATGATGGGGAGGCGATGATGATGGGGAGGCAATTATGATGATGATGGGAAGGTGATGATGATGGGGAGGCAATGATGATGGGGAGGCAATGATGATGATGGTGAGGCAATGATGATGGGGAGGCAATGATGATAATGGGGAGGCAATGATGATGATGGGGAGGCAATGATGATAATGATGGGGAGGCAATGATGATGGGGAGGCAATGATGATTATGGGGAGGCAATGATGATAATGGGGAGGCGATGATGATGATGGGGAGGCAATGATGATGATGATGGGGAGTCTTTCCACAGCGCCCTTTCCTGAGCCGTAACAGTGCAGAACGCAACACAGTGCAGAGGAGAGCTCCATATTTTGGATGGAGGATTATATGGGGACCAGTATCCTGTATGAAGCATTATTTGGGGTCCAATATTCTTTATGGAGCATTATATTTGGCCCATAATACTGTACGGAGGACTGTACTGTCCAGTCTGTACTGTGCGCTGTGAGGATTTGGCGGTTCCTGAGCTATTGTAGAATTTACAATAGATATCACTCATGTAATGGAAGAAGTGAAGTGTTTGGCATTGTACTATACCCATATTTCTCTGCAGTATCTGTGCATCATGAATCGTGGTCTGTGTTAAAGGGGCCCACTGAGACGCTTTCGCCTGGGGCCCATAAAAACCTGGAGCCGGCCCTGCCTGGACGTACACTAAGGGAGGATGGTCTCATCCCAGGCTGGGTAGGAAAGAGTGTTGGGAGGTGGGTGGAGAAAGTAGAAGGAGGGGAGTGAAGCTTAGAGAGCGGGAACGAGACTAGAGTCAGATAGTGTGAGGGGAGCTCAAGCTGTAGGAGCTTGTCCCTGGATGAAGAAAGTTAGATTAAGCACGAAGCAGAGATAAGCTTCTGGAAGGATAGAAGGTGTCTTAGGGGCACGGACAGTGAGCATTCCATCCGTGGGGCCCGATCCAATAGTGGAGGGACCAAGTCGCAGTAGGGGTACTGGCCCCCTAGCCTAGTGGAGAACTTCAAGACTCAGCTAGCAAGCCGTAGGCAGTGGCATCTTTAGGTGCCTCAGCTACAATCCACAGTTATCTTATCCCTTTTATTGGACGCCCAGGGCCACGGACCGGGTCACCGCCGCTGTGACACTTCCCCTTTAAGGAGCGGCCAGGTACCAAGTACCCCACTGCCCTGGCGGGCTCTCCAGCAGCATGATGCAGGGGCACATACCCTGATTGGACCAATGTGTCACTTACTTGGCTGTTTTGTGCAGTTTTTATAACATTACTGTTTTCTCTCCTGCAGGTCTAGCAGTTCCCTGAATGTTGAGCTCTGCAACCTAGTCACACCATTGATTAGCAGCTCTGTGTCAATGTACAATGTACAAAGAAAGCTGCCAATCAGTGGTGTGCGCGTTGTTACACAGAGAGGAGGACTAGATGGCACAAGACAACTAGTCCTGTAGTGATAATCTCCTGCTTATAAAACACCAATTTTATTGAAACAACAACAAGCAACACAGTAAGTGACACATCGCTTGAATCAGGGTCTCAGTCCCTATATCATGCTGCGGTCAGATTAAATACCAAAAAAGTGGTGACAGATTCCCTTTTTCAGGGTTGATATTACAGCTCCATACATTGGCTATTTATTTAGAGCCAAGGATGGTTTCCTGAGCAATAAGGAAAAGAAATAGACATCCACAATTAGACATCGAACAACCGCTAAAACGCATTTTTACATTTTTGGTCGAAATGGTCTTCAATGCACAAATAGAACATCTTGAAGCCGCTGTCCACAGTGTTTACAATTTCCTTATTCGTCCTCTTTAAAATCTACTTGATAAAACAATAACTGTAGTGCACCAACACACGGTACAGGAGCGCTTAATAAATTAATGTACTGCGCGTTTCCTTTTATTTAACTTAATGGAAACCCTAACAAAAGAAAATGTTGTTTTCCTGGCACCCAGCAACTTAAGGTGCATTAGTTTTAATTTCTTTTATACATAAGTGAGAGTTTACAATGTACCTGCAAAATCAATTCAATGTTTATACTTCTGTTCCTTCTGTTCAAGGGCCGACAGTTTACATTTCTTAGGTCTGATTTGCATTTCCTCTGAACTAAAGCACATTCTTTTCCAAACCACCAATGTCCCCTTGAGAAAACGACAAAGCGGTCTCTGCGGTGTCCAAAACAAAATAAAAAAAAACACAAAATGCGTGCAGAAACCATTTTACTTGTAGCTTGTGGATTTAAGTGCGTCTTGCGGTGACATTAAAGATGCGGCTAGATAAAAGCATGAAAAAGAACTCAGTGGGAAAGTAGTCATGATTTTTTGTTTTATTGTTTGTTTTCTGAGTTTCAAATGGTGCAAATAACAAGAAAAACTCTCAATTTGTAAATCTGCATTGTAGCAAAGTTCTTTCATAAGTTTCTATGTGCCTCCAGGTAAAACAAAATATACAAAGTCATACAATATGTCATGCATATTTAGCTGAGGGTCCAGCATGTACATTACGATTTAAAGCACCACACCAGACTTTACGATTTAAAGGGAATCTGTCACCCCATTTTTCGTATATAAGCTAAAGCCACCGCCATCAGGGGCTTATCTACAGCATTCTGTAATGCTGTAGATAAGCCCCCGATGTAACCTGAAAAATAAGAAAAACGAGTTATATTATACTCACCCAGGGGCGGTCCGATGCGGTCCGGTCCGATGGGCGTCACAGGTCCGGGTCCGTCACCTCCCATCTTCTAGCGATGACGTCCTCCTCCTTGCTTCTGGCGCGCTCCTGCGCAGGCGTACTTTATCTGCCCTGTTGAGGACAGAAAGCAGATAGGTTGGACACCAAGAAACGACAACAGATCCAATTATAATGTAGAAAAAATATATATCAAAATTTATTTATTTAATTACATATGAATAGACGGACAGGTGTACTAGATAAGTGAACAACTAGAAAGGTATGATATCAATCCAGGACATCTACCACTAATTACATCCACCTGGGTCCCCTAATGGTGGTTGGATGGTAAGGGGCACATATTAATCAGAACAATGGTAAAAGCGGTCACACAAAATCCAATTTTGTATGGGAGATATATACATATACACATTTGGACAGTATATCAGACACTATATATGTCATACATGTGACTAGACAAAGATAAAGACATCAAATGTGTCAAAATCAAGGATACATATCCATAGTTTAAGAACCGCAATCATACATAATCACATTTGTATGGAAGGTATATATATATATCATACCGATATATGTGGGACAATGAAATTGCCGCACATATACCACAGGATTATGGCAGCTTTGTATCCTATAGAAAAACTATCTCAATTTTTAAATAGACATAAATACCATATGTTGGAAATATAGCAACAGATTGTGCCCATCGTGAAACACCGGTGCCTAAGAATATTCCACAAAACCATGTGGGATTAGGTCATGTCCAGCGAAAACATTCTGGCTGGATGTATATACATCAGAGGACATTACCTCCAAATGGTAACCGGCACACGTAGGGAACACCAGGTGAGTGCAGGACGTGCCCCGACGCACGTTTCGGATAAAGCTCCTTCGTCAGGGAGCTTTCTTAGGCACCGGTGTTTCACGATGGGCACAATCTGTTGCTATATTTCCAACATATGGTATTTATGTCTATTTAAAAATTGAGATAGTTTTTCTATAGGATACAAAGCTGCCATAATCCTGTGGTATATGTGCGGCAATTTCATTGTCCCACATATATCGGTATGATATATATATATACCTTCCATACAAATGTGATTATGTATGATTGCGGTTCTTAAACTATGGATATGTATCCTTGATTTTGACACATTTGATGTCTTTATCTTTGTCTAGTCACATGTATGACATATATAGTGTCTGATATACTGTCCAAATGTGTATATGTATATATCTCCCATACAAAATTGGATTTTGTGTGACCGCTTTTACCATTGTTCTGATTAATATGTGCCCCTTACCATCCAACCACCATTAGGGGACCCAGGTGGATGTAATTAGTGGTAGATGTCCTGGATTGATATCATACCTTTCTAGTTGTTCACTTATCTAGTACACCTGTCCGTCTATTCATATGTAATTAAATAAATAAATTTTGATATATATTTTTTGTACATTATAATTGGATCTGTTGTCGTTTCTTGGTGTCCAACCTATCTGCTTCCATGTATAATTTAGCGATAGATCCGTTAGTTTCCTACAAGCAGTATTTAATATAATATGATATATTACACATTCTACTACAGCAATGCCGCGCACATTTATGCTGTTTATTTTTGTGTCATATTTTTGCACTGTTGAGGACAGAGCAAAGTACTGCAGTGAACAGGCGCCAGAAAGGTCAGAGAGGCCCAGCGCCAGCGCACTGCAGTACTTTGCTCTGTCCTCATCAGGGCAGATAAAGTACGCCTGCGCAGGAGCGCGCCAGAAGCAAGGAGGAGGACATCATCGCTAGAAGATGGGAGGCGTCGGACCCGGACCTGCGACGCCCATCGGACCGGACGGCATCGGCCCAACCCCGGGTGAGTATAATATAACTCGTTTTTCTTATCTTTCAGGTTACATCGGGGGATTATCTACAGCATTACAGAATGCTGTAGATAAGCCCCTGATGGCGGTGGCTGCAGCTTATATACGAAAAATGGGGTGACAGATTCCCTTTAAAGCACCAGACCAGCGTGTTTTTTTATTGCACGGTGCTTTGCGGTGCTTTAAATGTACAGTGGTTGGAATGGGTTGAGGCGGTAGACAACCTTATTCACATGGAAGAGCTCATAGTCTCTGACAGTTGGCTGAACTTGGACTCATACGAATATATGAAAACTTGGTTACCTGGACATCATTCAGAAATTCATCTGAATTTAGCACTTGGCTAACATCGCAATTCTATTGATTTTGAACCATTGATAACACACTCAGAATATGCAAAATTCCCCTCCCTATACCTCCCTCCTGTGTTGGCCTTTGTGTTGCCCCAGATTCTTCCCTATTGTGTCTCGTCATCTGAATACAACAATTTATTCACATAACATGATGCAACGTTTCAGTACTATTTGTTGCACTATACTATCCCTTTCCAAATAAGTATATGCTGGTTAATATACTTACATTTTGTTGATTGTATCTATTGTGCAACCTGAATTTGATTTTGATGTATGTTGAAACATCAATTGTTAATCATAACTTTAATAAAAATATATTGAACCATAAATGTACAGTGGCATGTAAAAGTTTGGGCACCCCTAGTTAAAATTACTTTTATTGCGAACAGTTAAGCAAGTTGAAGATGAAATGATCTCTAAGCCCTTCACGACATATGACGTATATATATGGCATATGTCATGTCTCCCCCTTTGATGCAGGCTCTGGCGCACAACCCATATCTTTTCCGACAACAGCTGATTTGATCAGCTGTCATGTTCCCCTACCAGCCGCGGGTGGAATCGCAGTGCACCTGCGGCTGTTAACATGTTAAATGCTGCTGTCAATCTCTGACAGCGGCATTTATCATGATTGTGCCTGAAGTGTCTCGACCACGCACCACAATTGTGGGTTACCAGGGCAATGGGGTACTCAGAGCCGAGCCCGTGGAAGTCTATGGGATTGTCACAGGTAGCGGTGGCTCGGTCTGTGGCCCTGGCGGTCTGGCGTATGTTGGGGGAATATTTACAGGGGATAGATTTATATACAGTTCGTGACGCCACCTGTAGTCTTCTGGTAATTTGTACCAGCGCTGCTGTAGATCTCTGAGGGGATGGTGAGGCAGCTAGATGTCAGGTCCCCTACAGGTGGGACTCTTCCCTCAGGTCAGTAGTTAAAGCAGGGTTGTGCAGGCATGCAAGTAAATAACTCAGTCTCACACGGTCAGCGTCTTTCCATACCTTTACTTGTAAGATGGTAAGGCAGGTCCCAGGGAGGCTGATCCAAGGAGAATGTGTTTCGAGATAGCAGCTGGACAAGTTAGGGGCCTCCTTTACTTTCACAACGATGAGTACAACCAGCATGAAGCGTAGTTCCCTCTATAACTCCAGCTATTCCATAGCTGTACTGCCCAGTCAGTTTTGTGGTCGGAGCCTTCCTGTGAGAGAGCTGAATTCCTATCTTGCTGATCAGGCTCAAGGTCCTCACTCCCCCTGACCCCAGTTACGTACCGACTATTTAGGGGCTGCTTGCCGCGACCTAAGGTCCGGTAAGTCTCTGGTTTTCTTACCACTAAGCGTGAAGCTTTAGTGATCCTTCGGTCCCCAGTGACCGGTAACAATGTGCAGGACTTCTTCAATCCAAAAGCACTTTTCAAATATTCCTTCCACTGTGCCTTTCGCCTTGTCCACGCTTGTAGCATAAACACTCACACTTGCAAAAAGTCATATAATCACTCCCTTCTTCTCTTCCTTTAGAGTTAGTTACCAGACTCTCAGTAATCCACTAGGCAGGAGCACGTCTCTGAACCTTTCACTGTCCTTGGGACAGGAGACTGAAGTGTTTCTGTACTAAGCTCTTCTTTCTTTATCAATGTCTTCAAGTGAGGTACAGCTCTGACCAGGCTGAGGTGATCTATATCTCGCCCTTACTGGCCTCCACTTGCTGAACTGCTGATAGAACCAAGCTGGACTGCTTCCTCCCTCCAAGTCCCAGCTAGACTCCACACGTCTGCTCTGTCCGAAGACAGGAAACTGACTACTCTAATCACTCAACGAATACACCCTGACCACTCCCTCACAAGTGACTACACTACCCTAAGGGTGTGTCTAGTGTATGTTGAGTGAATGGGTATTGAGCATTAAACTGCTATCTCTCCACACACTCTCCAGGGTACTGCGTGTGCCTAACACCAGGGCTACACATTCCCCCATGGTAAAAGACAGCACTCCCGGGCTGTAAAATACAAAGAGACAGTTTTGTTTATGCATTAAAACATCAACATTAAACATTAATTCGTCCCATCCGGGAGGTGAGGATGTCTTGAACGTTGCAAACAACACATTATATATAGAAAAATACAAAAGTATTAAGGCATCAAAACGTTCAATAAATACACAGTATTCTTGTGAAGGACCCGCACCAAACCTTCAACGTGGGTCCTGGGTGGGCTGCAGGACATCCGAATGCAGACCTCACTCAGTGCCACACCACACGGGTTTTCTGTTCAGAGGTAATTGTGATGGTTTTATGTAAAACCAAGATAAAGCACCGAAGCGCAACTATATACAAATAAGTTCTGGGCTGGCACAGTCCTCAACCTCTGAGTCCATTGTAAAACGAAGACATATTATATCACATTATAATAATAATAAAGTGCAAAACTTTTTCTCTGTTTACCCAGCCGGGCATTCTACTGTTGGCAATATATAAATATATTATATACTCATTTAACTTGTGCAAAAACTGGCAAACATTCTTAAACTTTTTACAACTTTACTTATGGTAGACCCCTTTATGGATCTCACCGGTTCTTCTTTTACTATTTGTTTATTTCAACTACATTTTCCACCCGGGGGCTGGAACAATGCAATGGGCCCTAGATCCCAGGACTAACAAGTCGTGACCTGCTATTGGGGTTTGAGTTGCCACAGTTCTTGTGTGAACCTCTAGGGGCGCAACGGGTACATTCTCCTTGCGAGACACCGATTGCGTTTCAATCTGAGTCACAGTTAACGATATTGATCGTGTCATGGATTGCGATGGAAACTGGGTCGCATGTTGCGATGTAGAAGGATAACGGTATACAGGTGTCGCTTCCACTTGCGAAGTACCTGCAGGGGGCGATGCTGGGGCACGGCCGGATACTGCTTGTGCTGGAGACGGGGACGCTGCGGTAATGGTGACGTTACCTGCGTCTGGGACGGGGTCACGGACGATGGTGACGTTAAGGGCATACCATCCCTTCATACCCCAGTGCCGTGTGTATGTAACAATGTCTCCATTAACTAAGTCCCTCCCGGGGTGGCCTTGCGGTAGGTGGGATTCCACGTCACGCCTGCTGACAAAGACCCCTGGGTAGAGGCCCGGTTCTCTTATGAAGCCCCAGCCCTTCCGGAGCTGGAACTCAGTCACACACCCCTGCCGCCGCGGTTCCCTCAGGGTACCTTTCTCTCTCCGGACACTCTCCTTGTCCGCGATCAGCTCTGCATGCTGCCGCTGACGGTTCCGCTGAGCTTCCCGCTCTTCCTCCTGCTGGCGTTTCTGCTTCTCCTCACGACGCTGCCACTCATATTCCCACTGGGCGGTATAGGCGACGTCATCCAGGCGCGCCATCTCGTCCCAGTCCACGTCTGGTAATGACGGACAGGACCCCTCCGGTGTCCCTACCGGGGATCGATCATCTGCTGCGGCCTCCTGGCCGGGCGGGCGTTCCGGAACTGGCGGTACCTCCTCAACCTCCTTCGCCTCCACCGCTTCACCGGTGGGATCAGGATTGGTACTTTCGGGGGCAGCCTCCGGTTGCTCCTTTGCCTTGGGCAGCAGAAGTTTTGGTTACTCCAGACGTAGGGGATCATCGAAGGGGGAGAACACCGCGTCCCACAGCCGCCGCTGCTCCAGGGTACGCCGGCGTCTCTCGATCTCTTCAAATCCAGGTTGTGGCAAAATCATCTTTCTTAGTCGTGCATTTTCCTCTTTAACTTCCAGCAATGCTTGCTGCAGGTGCAGGACCACGGATGACTCCGGTGCTGGTGGCAGCTTGGCTGGGGCACGGGGCCTGCCTTCCTCCGCTTCCCTGCTCGGCTGCACACGTCCTGCTTCCATGATGTTCCAGAAGATTCTCTCTTCTTCCTTCAGAGACATCCGGTCTCTTCCGTGGAGGCGGGGTTTGCGTCTCCTCCTCTTTGCAGGGAAGGTGAAGAGGAGGCGGACCTCCTTTGCTGTAGGGCAGGATCGCATATTGTAATAGCACTTTGAGAGGGCAGGCATTTTCTTCGCGCCACAGGGGGGTACACGCCCACGAAGGTACGCCCACCTTCTTCTCCAGCGCCTGAGGGCGCGAATATGGCGACAAAGATGGCGATTTTTGGCGCCAAAAGTGCAAACAGTCCTTTTTCACAAAAACAACTCCATAGGCACACAGGGCTCGCAATTTTGCGAGTTTCGCATCCTGTTCGTGACGCCAATTTGTCTCGTCCACGCACCACAATTGTGGGTTACCAGGGCAATGGGGTACTCAGAGCCGAGCCCGTGGAAGTCTATGGGATTGTCACAGGTAGCGGTGGCTCGGTCTGTGGCCCTGGCGGTCTGGCGTATGTTGGGGGAATATTTACAGGGATAGATTTATATACAGTTCGTGACGCCACCTGTAGTCTTCTGGTAATTTGTACCAGCGCTGCTGTAGATCTCTGAGGGGATGGTGAGGCAGCTAGATGTCAGGTCCCCTACAGGTGGGACTCTTCCCTCAGGTCGGTAGTTAAAGCAGGGTTGTGCAGGCATGCAAGTAAATAACTCAGTCTCACACGGTCAGCGTCTTCCCATACCTTTACTTGTAAGATGGTAAGGCAGGTCCCCGGGAGGCTGATCCAAGGAGAATGTGTTTCGAGATAGAAGCTGGACAAGTTAGGGGCCTCCTTTACTTTCACAACGATGAGTACAACCAGCATGAAGCGTAGTTCCCTCTATAACTCCAGCTATTCCATAGCTGTACTGCCCAGTCAGTTTTGTGGTCGGAGCCTTCCTGTGAGAGAGCTGAATTCCTATCTTGCTGATCAGGCTCAAGGTCCTCACTCCCCCTGACCCCAGTTACGTACCGACTATTTAGGGGCTGCTTGCCGCGACCTAAGGTCCGGTAAGTCTCTGGTTTTCTTACCACTAAGCGTGAAGCTTTAGTGATCCTTCGGTCCCCAGTGACCGGTAACAATGTGCAGGACTTCTTCAATCCAAAAGCACTTTTCAAATATTCCTTCCACTGTGCCTTTCGCCTTGTCCGCGCTTGTAGCATAAACACTCACACTTGCAAAAAGTCATATAATCACTCCCTTCTTCTCTTCCTTTAGAGTTAGTTACCAGACTCTCAGTAATCCACTAGGCAGGAGCACGTCTCTGAACCTTTCACTGTCCTTGGGACAGGAGACTGAAGTGTTTCTGTACTAAGCTCTTCTTTCTTTATCAATGTCTTCAAGTGAGGTACAGCTCTGACCAGGCTGAGGTGATCTATATCTCGCCCTTACTGGCCTCCACTTGCTGAACTGCTGATAGAACCAAGCTGGACTGCTTCCTCCCTCCAAGTCCCAGCTAGACTCCACACGTCTGCTCTGTCCGAAGACAGGAAACTGACTACTCTAATCACTCAACGAATACACCCTGACCACTCCCTCACAAGTGACTACACTACCCTAAGGGTGTGTCTAGTGTATGTTGAGTGAATGGGTATTGAGCATTAAACTGCTATCTCTCCACACACTCTCCAGGTACTGCGTGTGCCTAACACCAGGGCTACACAGAAGCACATCACTAACTCCTCCCATCAGCGCCCTGTCACATGAACATGGGGTGCCAATGGGTTGGCATTACAACCTGGGGTCTACTGGAGACCCCTGTGGTGTCATTGCTGATCTGCTATGAGCGCCGCCACATACCCAGCGCCCATAGCAGATGAGCATTTCTGGAGCCCTGCTATGTGTAGCACAAGCGATTAGAAGATCACAGCTTCAAGTCTCCTAAGGAGATTACTGAAGTCAGTCAAAAGTGTAAAATAAATGTTTTTATAGATATTAAAAAAATATAAAAGTTCAAATCACCCCCCTTTTGGACCTTTCAAAATAAAACAATAATTAAAAAATACACATATTTGGTATCGGCGTGTTCAGAAAGGCCCGATCTATCGAAATATAATAAGAATTAATTAGATCGGTAAACGGATAACGAGAAAAAAAATGCAAGAATCACGTTTTTGTAGTTGCTGTAACACTGAAGTAAAATGCAATAATGGGCAATCAAAAGATCGTATATACACCAAAATGGTATTGATAAAAACATAAGCTTGGGGAGCAAAAAATAAGCCCTCATATAGCCATATTGACAGAAAAAAAAAAAAGTTAAAAAGTTATGGCTCTAGGAACAAGGGGAGCGAAAAACTAAAAAAAAGAAAATGGCCCGGGGGCGAAAGGGCTAAAGTTAAAGATGACACATTTTCTTTGTATTTTAGGCAAAAAAGGTCATTTTTTACATTTTAAATATTACAAAAAGTAAAATGGGTCGATGCAAAAGTTTGAGATTTGTGTGCTCAGATAATTTTGACCAAGGTTTCAGACATTAATTAGCCTGTTAGGGTTATGGCTTATTCAATGTCATCGTTAGGAAAGGCCATGTGATGCAAATATCCTAGCTTTATAAAAACCCAGCCTCCTCTAACCTTATGCAAAAAACCAACAGCCATTAGTTCTTCTAAGCAGCTGCCTAGCACTCTGAAAGTGAAAATGGTGGAAGTTCACAAAGAAGGAGAAGGCTATAAAAAGATGGCAAAGCGTTTTCAAGTTGCCCTTTCCTCAGTTTAAAATGTAATATAGAAATTACATTTAACAGGAACAGTCGAGGTCAAGATAAGGTCTGGAAGACCAAGCAAAATTTCAGTGAGATCTGCTTGTACGATTACTAGAGAAGCAAATCAGAACCCTCGCCTGACTGCAAAACACCTTCACAAAGATTTAGCAAAAAAAAGGCACAGTATTTTAGGAAAAGAACATCTCGCCAATCATTAAGCATGGGGGTGGATCAATGATAATTTAGGGTTTGTGTTCTAGCTAATGGCACAAGAAACATTTCACGAGTAGAGTGAAGAATGGATACAATGAAATTTCAACAAATTTTTGATGCAAACAGCACCATCTGTTAAATAGCTGAAGTTGAAAAGAGGATGGCTTCTACAAATGGATAATGATCATAAATACATGTCAAAATCCACAACAGACTAGCTAAAAAAACGCAAGCTGAAGGTTTTATAACAGTCCCCTGATCTTAACATCATTGAAAATCTGTGACTAGACCTCAAAATAGCAGTGCATGCAAGACGACCCAGGAATATCACAGAACTGGAAGAATTTTCCAAGGAAGAATGGATGAAAATCCCTCAAACAAGAATTGAAAGACTCTTGGCTGGCTACAAAAAGCATTTACAAGCTGTGATACTTACAAAAGGGGGTGCTATTAGGTAGTAGCCATGCAGGGTACCCACATTTTTGCATTGGCCCATATTCCTTTTTGCGATTTTTAAAATGTAAAAAATAACAATATATTTTAATTTTTTCCTAACTACTGAGGAAATGTGTCATCTTGAACTTTAGCCCTTTTGGAGATCATTTCATCTTCCACTTGCTTACCTGTTCACAATAACAGTAATTTTGACCAGGGGTGCCAAAAATGTTACATGCCACTGTAATTTCCTTGCCTCCTGTCCCATACTCACCTGACACCGCCTTCATCCTTTTTCAACGTTTCTCCTCCGGCGAAAAGTGACCTGTCGGCAGCTCCAGTGTTTCACTGCGTGAGCCGTAGGTCAGTTTTCAATATATCTCTGAGAGGTTCATTTTGGCTCTCATAGACTTGCATTGAGTAGAGATGAGCGAACCAAACTGTAAAAGTTAATGGTTCGTACTAGGTTTCGGAGTCTGGGAGAAGTCCAGAGAGAGAGAGACTCTGTGGGAGTACTCTGCTTTGTTCGGCAGGCCCAGGGCCCTTACTACAACAATTTTACAACACCAAAGTTCGGGTCCTCATTGACTTCTAGGGGGTTTTACTTCTGGTTAAGTACCTGGACTAAAGTTCATTTGAACCCGATGAACCTGAACTTCCACATGTCCGCTCATCCCTAGCATTAAGCTCTTGTAATGTAACTTCTGACTTCTGACCAGTTAGAAGTTACGGGTAGAAGATGGAGACGTGTGACCAGAGCGGCGTCAGTAAAAGGAGAAGGCGCCGGAAGCAGGGGGCTTACTTTTACAACGCAACAGAAAAAACAAACAAACATGTACAAGCTTTTGTTCACCACTAGTGGGCAGAACCTGATGGCTAGCTGCAGTGTGTCGTCAGCTTCAGGCTACGTTCATACACAGGGGCGACGCTTAAAACCACAGTGTCATCTGGTGGCTGAGGTCTTTTCACTGCTCCTTTGCATAATTGTCAGGGAAACAGATCTAGGCCATGTTCCCATATGAAAAAAAAACACATTTTGTTTTCTGCTGCATTTACTCTGTAGGTGTCGGTACTAAGATATGCAGAAGCAATCTGCTGATTACTGCATATCTGCATACTTCTTTATGCATTTTACATTTTTTGTGTATTTTTGGTGCAGATTTGAAGCATTTTTAATGCAGTTTTAGTGCAAAAACACTTGGCTTCTGCACTTAAAGAAGCGCTCCTCCTCCCATGAAAGTTTCTATCCTCTTAATATTTTGCAGTCATCATATTATATACAGTTAGGTCCATAAATATTTGGACAGAGACAACATTTATCTAATTTTGGTTCTAGACATTACCACAATGAATTTGAAACAAAACAAATCAGATGCAGTTGAAGTTCAGACTTTCAGCTTTCATTTGAGGGTATCCACATTAAAATTGGATGAAGGGTTTAGGAATTTCAGCTCCTTAACATGTGCCACCCTGTTTTTAAAGGGACCAAAAGTAATTGGACAATTGACTCCAAGGCTATTTCATGGACAGGTGTGGGCAATCCCTTCATTATATCATTCTCAATTAAGCAGATAAAAGGGCTGGTGTTGATTTGAGGTGTGGTGTTTGCATTTGGAAGGTTTAGCTGTGAAGGAAACATGCGGTCAAAGGAGCTCTCCATGCAGGTGAAACAAGCTATCCTTAAGCTGCAAAAAACAGAAAAAACCCATCCGAGAAATTGCTACAACTTTAGGAGTGGCAAAATCTACAGTTTGGTACATTCTGAGAAAGAAAGAAAGCACTGGTGAACTCATCAATGCAAAAAGACCTGGGCGCCCACGGAAGACAACAGTGGTGGATGATCGCAGAATACTCTCCATGGTGAAGAGAAACCCCTTCACAACAGCCAACCAAGTGAACAACACTCTCCAGGAGGTAGGCGTATCAATATCCAAATCTACCATAAAGAGAAGACTGCATGAAATTAAATACAGAGGGTTCACTGCACGGTGCAAGCCACTCATAAGAATCAAGAATAAAAAGGCTAGGCTGGACTTTGCTAAAAAACATCTAAAAAAGCCAGCACAGTTCTGGAAGAACATTCTTTGGACAGATGAAACCAAGATCAACCTCTACTAGAATGATGGAAAGAGAAAAGTATGGCGAAGGCGTGGTACAGCTCATGATCCAAAGCATACCACATCATCTGTAAAACATGGCGGAAGCAGTGTGATGGCTTGGGCATGCATGGCTGCCAGTGGCACTGGGTCACTAGTGTTTATTGATGATGTGACACAGGACAGAAACAGCCGAATGAATTCTGAGGTATTCAGAGCCATACTGTGTGCTCAGATCCAGCCAAATGCAGCCAAACTGATTGGTCGTTGTTTCATACTACAGATGGAAAATGACACAAAACATAAAGCCAAAGCAACCCAGGAGTTTATTAAAGCAAAGAAGTGGAATATTCTTGAATGGCCAAGTCAGTCACCTGATCTCAACCCAATTGAACATGCATTTCACTTGTTAAAGACTAAACTTCAGACAGAAAGGCCCACAAACAAACAACAACTGAAAACCACCGCGGTGAAGGCCTGGCAGAGCATCAAAAAGAAGGAAACACAGTGTCTGGTGATGTCCATGAGTTCAAGACTTCAGGCAGTCATTGCTAACAAAGGGTTTTCAACCAAGTACTAGAAATGAACATTTTATTTACAATTATTTAATCTGTCCAATTACTTTTGGTCCCTTTAAAAACAGGGTGGCACATGTTAAGGAGCTGAAACTCCTAAACCCTTCATCCAATTTTAATGTGGATACCCTCAAATGAAAGCTGAAAGTCTGAACTTCAACTGCATCTGATTTGTTTTGTTTCAAATTCATTGTGGTAATGTCTAGAAGCAAAATTAGATAAATGTTGTCTCTGTCCAAATATTTATGGACCTAACTGTAGCACCATGTACGGTACTTACAACTGCTTATTTTGCTTTTCTACCCAGCTAATTCTTCTCTTTTATCTTCTCTATGCATAAACAGGAAGTCTCTTTTACTTGCATTTATCATTGTGTAAGGTTCTTTGTCTCTGTTGACATGTTCCTTGAAACTCAGTTTTCCGTCGGCCATTTTGCTTTCTGTCTTTCTGCAGCTCTTGCCCTCAGTTAATATGGAGTTTCCAGTTTTCATGTTCCCGCCCTGATTCTTCCCTCTTGCTTCTTAAGCAGCCTCAGCTGAACAATCAGTGCTCCTGAATCAAGCCTCAGTCAGTCTGTGACCTGACTCCTGGAAGCCTTGGACTTGTACTCCAGCTATTCCCTACTGAGGAACCTTGGAACACTTTTGGACTCTGGAAACCTGCTGTTTGGTGAATCCATGTTTGCAGAGGAATTACGGTACAGAGAAGAGATCCTGAACCTGCTTTGGAGAGTTATTGTAGTGCTTGAAGTTACTCTGGCCTGCTGTATCTCCTGTCGCTGTTCCTGCAAACTGTGTGAACTTTTCAGCATGCTTGTATGAAGTAATACAAGTCATTTCATTTCAACCTATGTCTCCTGTGTTTTCCTCGCACCCAAGCACAAGACGCTATAGGAACTGTACACTATACATGACAAGATTCAGGAGCCAATGTTTAGTGTCTGCTGGGTCTGGGAAAGCCGTGTCTGCTGTGACTGTGGATATCAGATGTCCGTTTAATACCTTATGTGATGACAGTGGTTGTGACTTCTCACAACCATTCCAGGTGAGCGCATTCCCTTAAAATTTTACTCTGGAGTGTTACCACAGGTAAACACTATTGTTTTTTTTTTTTTCCTTTCCTCTTCTCCTTCCAGCACCTCTGCCTTAAAAGATCTGGAAGATGGAGGCCCGCATAAAGGAACTTTGCGGAGTGACTGATACAATCCTTTCAGATGTACAGACTTTAAAAACCCGTTTTGCAAGCCTACAGGACCTCACTAATCATAATTTGCAAGTGTTTGGACAGACTACCCAGGAATTGCGAGCCAGGATTGAGGCTCTAGAGGAACGAGCCCAGGCTCCTGCCATAACCCCAAGTTCTGGGATCCCCAAATTACCTCCTTTTCGTTTTGGCGGTGAACGTGAGAAATTCAGGGGATTTATTAATCAATGCAATTTATTTTTCTCTGCACATGCTTCACAATTTCCCACTGAACAATCCAAAGTGCTTACTATAATCATGTTGCTTACCAATAAGGCTTTGATGTGGGCAAACCCTCTGATTGAGACTGAGGATGATTGTTTGAATCACCTTGATGCTTTTATTTCAGCCATGGGGCAGGTGTTTGATGACCCCAATCGAGGTGCAACAGCTGAAGCAGCCATGTTAACTTTGCGCCAAGGTAAGCGTTCAGTAGCCGAATATGCCCTGGATTTCAGGAGATGGGCTCTTGATACCACTTGGGACACTTCCGCTAAAAAATCTATTTTTCGGAAAGGGTTGTCTCCACTGATTAAGGATGAACTTGCACGTGCCGACCCTCCCACTGCGTTAGGTGACTTTATTAACTATTGTATCCGTATTGATGCTCGTCTGACTGAACGCAGACAAGAGAGATGGTTCGAAAATAATCGCACTAACCTTTTACTACCTCCCTCCTCAGCTAAGGAACCTTTGAGTAGGATCACAAGGGAACCAGAACCTGAACCCATGCAGGTGGACTCTACAAAGACGGGTTAGTGATGCACGCAAAGAACATCGTATAAAGGAAAATCTATGTTTCTACTGTGGTAAGTCAGGGCACTTCATTATAAACTGCCCCAGCCGTTCTCGTAAGACTACTGCAGCAGTCATTCACTGTGAGTGTTGCGAGAGGAGCTCTGTCATGTCCGAGCCTCAGGCTCCAGAGAGATCTGCTGCAAGAGATCTTGATTTCTCGGACTTAAACTCTGTTAGTTCTGGGGACGATGACGGTATAAACGCTGCAATTTTTCAAGTTTCCTCAGCAGTGTCCCAGCTGAGTTGTAAAAGAAACAATTCTCATTGCTTCCTTTCCATCAAACTCTGGGTTGACTCAGTCTGGGTGTCTAGCTCTGCTATGATCGACTCAGGAGCAAGTGGAAATTTTATGGATATCTCCTTTGCTCTGAAACAGGGGATACGTTCAGTGAAGAAGGCTACTCCAGTACAGATGGAGACTGTGGATGGCTCTCTACTGACTTCTGGACCAGTGGATCAAGAAACAGAGCCTTTGAGGGTCCTTATGGGTAAAGATCATCAGGAGAAAATGTCTTTTTTGCTTATCTCTTCTCCCCACTTTCCCATCATTCTAGGGCTACCATGGCTGCAGGCGCAGAATCCTACGATTAACTGGGAGACCAAGGAATTACACTTTCCGGAGAAACAGATGAGTCAAGGAGTTTCAGCTTGCTCTGTTCCTAAAGGAACCATGTCAGTGTCATGTGTGCATTGCCACGAAGATCGTCGCGGTTGCACATTTTGACTTCTCACAGCTGAGCTGCTGTTTCTTTGTGTTTGGCAGCTAGGGAGTTAATTCTGTCTGTGCTCGGTGCTGGGACTGGGTGCAGTTTCTCCCGGCTGCAATTGATTATTTGTTGATTGGTTTCCTTTAAATTCCTGGTTGTCTGCTTGGGGAGTTGCCAGTGAAACCTTCATGCAGACCACAGATAGGAATGAATCTGTATAGACTTTAGTTGTGAGCTCCTTAGTTGTTCTAAGCTCAACTTGGTTAGAGTTTATTTCCCAGACCATTTATGTTCCTTTGGTGTTTGAGTGTGTATGCAAGCGAGTGTTATCCTGTCTGTCTTATATGTCTAATCTGTGTATTTAGCTGAGATCAGCCCATATCCCTTTGGTGGTAGTCAGGATCCTTCTTAGGACTGATTACAGGGTTCAGGGTCTGATAGGAGACAGGGTTAGGTTGGAGACTTGGACCTCTGAACCATTATCAGTACCTCCAAGGTGAGGGATTAGTTAGGACCCCAGTTTAGGGTCAGGTTAGATCCCGGTCCACCTCTTTCCTGTTTCAGCTCATCAAGTCCTCAAGATTAACCCTGAGTTCAGCAGATATCGTGTCAGGTAAATCTATTCTATACTTACATGCTGATGTTGCTATACTAGTTGTTGTATAGAGTGTTGTTCCTGTATTAATAGTTTACTGACATTGTATACATATCATTAGACAGCGTGACATTTTCACTGGCCATAAAAATTATCTCCAGTTACCATGGATCCAGTAGCCCAGCTGGCTCTGCAGTTGCAGGGATTATCCATGGAGCTGACGGACATTAAGTCCAAAGTTTTGTCTCCCCTGGAGCAAACCAGAGTTGAACCTAAAGTAGCTCTCCCGGACAGGTTCACTGGTGGGCGAGACAAATTTTTCACCTTCCGGGAGGCATGTAAATTGTATTTTCGGCTTCGGCCTCGATCATCAGGGAGTGAGGAGCAGAGAGTGGGAATTGTTATCTCACTTCTGCAAGGGGACCCTCAATCCTGGGCATTTTCCCTTCCTCCGGTATCCCCGGCTCTACTGTCTGTAGATCAATTTTTTACTGCCCTGGGATTGGTATATGATGACCCAGATCGGGTCTCTCTTGCTGAGACAAAATTACGTAAGATACAGCAGGGAGATCGTCCGGCAGAGGAATTTGCTTCTGAGTTTCGTAGATGGGCCACAGATACTCAGTGGAATGACCCAGCTCTTAGGAGCCAGTTTTGTCATGGGCTTTCTGATAAATTAAAAGACGTTTTGGCTCAGTATGAGTCTCCTCCTTCTCTGGAGGCTGCTATGGCCTTAGCTATCCGTACTGATAGACGGCTTCGGGAGAGGGGTGAGGTAACCCCACTCCCTGTTGTTTCTCCACCTACCACTAAAGTCCCTTATGTTGAGGTTCTCCTTGTCTGTTCGGATGAGCCTATGCAGTTGGGAGGGACATCATTTCGTAGGAGGGGATTGGCGGTACGCCGCAGGACTAGATGTTTTTTCTGCGGGAAAGAGGGACATTTTGTTGGAGAATGTCCATCCCGTGCCTTGTTGAGCCAAAAGTCGCCGGAAAACTGTTAATCCCAGGTTGTGTGGTGGACGACAACCTGGGAGTATGTATTTCATCCGCCAGTTCTTCTCAGTTCCTTGTACCAGTGGAGGTGGTAGTTGGTACGAGAGTGGAGAGATTGTCTGTTCTTCTTGATAGTGGTTCCGGGGCTAATCTGGTTGACGCTCAGTTTGCTCAGGCTCAAGGTATGCATCTGAGTGTATTGGTCAAACCGATCCCTATATTCTCCATTGACGCCAGGCCTCTCGGCCAAGGTAGCTTTGTTCATGAGGTTCATAACATTGACCTTCGGGTAGGGGCAATACATAGGGAACAATTATCTTGTTATGTGTTGGAGGGTCTACCTACTCCCATTGTGTTGGGACTTCCTTGGTTGGTTAAACATAACCCTGTGATTAATTGGCAGTCCAGAGAAATAAGCCAATGGGGTGAGTTTTGCAAAAGCAACTGCATGAACACAGTCATCAGTGCGGTCGTGCCTAGTACATTGCCTCCTTTTTTGGAGGATTTTGGGGATGTTTTCTCTGAGGAGGGGTGTCAGGAGTTGCCTCCTCATCGCGTGTATGACTGCTCTATTAATCTCCTTCCTGATGCTAAGTTGCCTAAAGCTAGGTTGTATAATCTTTCTGGTCCTGAGAGGCAGGCTATGAAAGATTATATTTCTGAAAGTCTGGCCAAAGGGCATATTAGACCTTCATCTTCCCCAGTAGCCGCGGGGTTCTTCTTTGTTAAGAAGAAAGATGGAGGCCTACGCCCTTGCTTGGATTTCCGCGAACTTAATCGGATTACTGTTCGAGATCCGTATCCACTCCCTCTTATTCCTGATCTCTTCAATCAAATTGTTGGCGCCAAATGGTTTTCTAAATTGGATCTCAGGGGGGGTTATAATCTGATTAGGATAAAAGAGGGGGATGAGTGGAAAACGGCGTTTAACACGCCGGAGGGACATTATGAGAACCTAGTCATGCCTTTTGGTCTGACTACTGCACCAGCAGTATTCCAACATTTTGTTAATGACATTTTTCGTCACCTTGTGGGGCTGTTTGTGGTTGTATATTTGGACGACATTTTAATTTACTCGCCAGATCTTGTGTCTCATCAGGAGCATGTGAGACAGGTGTTGCAGATCTTGCGAGACAATAAACTATACGCCAAACTGGAGAAGTGTGTATTTGCCGTACAGGAACTTCAGTTTTTGGGTTTTTTGGTGTCAGCCTCCGGTTTCCGTATGGACCCTGAAAAGGTGAGAGCAGTGCTTGAATGGGATCAGCCAGGGGATCTTAAGGCTCTGCAGCGCTTTTTGGGGTTTGCTAACTACTACCGGAAATTTATTTGTAATTTCTCATCTGTCGTCAAACCTCTCACTGACATGACAAGAAAAGGGACGGATTTTTCTAAATGGTCGGACAAAGCTTGCCAAGCCTTTTCCTCTTTGAAGAAATGTTTTGCTTCGGCACCCGTTCTCATCCAACCAGATGCATCTCAGCCGTTCATTGTGGAGGTGGATGCGTCTGACGTAGGGGTGGGTGCTATATTGTCCCAGGGTCCGTCCCCTGGTAAATGGCATCCGTGCGCTTTCTTTTCTAAGAAATTGTCGTCCGCCGAAAGGAATTATGATATCGGCAATAGGGAACTTTTGGCCATTAAGTTAGCTTTTGAAGAATGACGTCACTTTTTGGAGGGGGCAGTCCACCCGGTTACCGTTATTACTGATCACAAGAACCTGTTGTATTTGGAATCCGCTAAGCGTCTGAATTCCAGACAAGCTCGATGGTCGTTGTTTTTTACCAGGTTTAATTTTGTCGTCACTTATCGCCCGGGGTCTAAGAATGTAAAGGCTGATGCCTTGTCTCGCAGTTTCCCAGGGGCCAGGAAGATGGATGACCCGAGTCCTATCCTTCAGGAGGGGGTGGTAGTGTCGGCTGTATTTTCTGAGCTTGAGGAGGAGGTGTTAGAGGCTCAGGGGACGCCCCTGCAGGACCTCCAGGGAGACTGTTTGTCCCAAATCTGTTGAGACAAAAGGTTATTGAGGCACATCATAATTCTGCTCTAGCAGGACATCCAGGGAGTAAGGCTACTTTAGATCTCCTTTCTCGCCGGTTTTGGTGGCCTAATGCTAATAAAGATGTTATAACTTTTGTCGCGTCATGTGGGGTGTGTGCTCGCTCTAAAACCCCTCATACCCGTCCGTCTGGGACCCTTTTACCCTTGAAACTTCCGGAGCGTCCATGGACTCATTTATCTATGGACTTCATTACGGACCTTCCTCCGTCGTCAGGGAATACTGTCATACTGGTGGTTGTTGACAGGTTCAGTAAGATGGCACATTTCGTTGCTCTTCCTGCACTCCCTAATGCTAAAACTCTGGCGCAGGTGTTCATTAGGGAGATCGTTAGACTTCATGGGTTGCCTTCTGATGTGGTGTCAGATAGGGGGTCTCAGTTTGTGTCCAAATTTTGGAGGGCATTTTGTTTACGTCGGGGGATGCAATTGTCATTTTCCTCGGCTTTTCATCCGCAGACCAATGGTCAGACAGAGCGTCTGAATCAGAGCTTAGAGACATATCTCCGGTGTTTTGTCTCAGAGAACCAAGAGGACTGGTCTTCTTTCTTGCCTCTGGCAGAGTTCGCTCTTAACAACAGGCGGAGCGAGTCCACTGGTAAGTCCCCGTTTTTTGGGGCATATGGTTTCCATCCCCAGTTTTGTACTTTCAATGGGGGGGGCCCTTCTGGGGTTCCTGAGGAGGAGCGTTTCTCGTCGTCACTTGCTTCTGTGTGGAGAGGTGTATTGAATAATCTGAGTGCGATGGGGAACCGTTACAAACGTATGGCTGATAGGAGGAGAGTTTCTGGTCCAGATCTGAATGTGAACGATCTGGTATGGTTGTCTACCAGGAATATAAAACTTAAAGTGCCCTCCTGGAAACTGGGTCCCAGATTCATCGGGCCGTACAGGATCAGTTCCATAATTAATCCTGTGGCATTTCGTCTGGACCTCCCTCCTACGTTTAAAATTCATAATGTGTTCCACAAGTCATTACTTAAAAGGTATGTGGCACCAGTCATACCGTCACCTCTACCTCCTCCTCCTGTGTTGGTCAATGGTAACTTGGAATTTCAAGTATCAAAGATCATTGACTCACGTCTGAATCGCCGGTCCCTTCAGTACTTGGTGCATTGGAAGGGGTATGGTCCAGAGGAGAGGACGTGGGTCCCTGCGTCTGATGTTAACGCAGATCGTTTGGTTCGGACCTTCCACAGAACTCACCCGGGCAGGCCTGGCCCTGAGGGTCCGGAGGCCCCTCGTAGAAGGGGGGGTACTGTCATGTGTGCATTGCCACGAAGATCGTCGCGGTTGCACATTTTGACTTCTCACAGCTGATCTGCTGTTTCTTTGTGTTTGGCAGCTAGGGAGTTAATTCTGTCTGTGCTCGGTGCTGGGACTGGGTGCAGTTTCTCCCGGCTGCAATTGATTATTTGTTGATTGGTTTCCTTTAAATTCCTGGTTGTCTGCTTGGAGAGTTGCCAGTGAAACCTTCATGCAGACCACAGATAGGAATGAATCTGTATAGACTTTAGTTGTGAGCTCCTTAGTTGTTCTAAGCTCAACTTGGTTAGAGTTTATTTCCCAGACCATTTATGTTCCTTTGGTGTTTGAGTGTGTATGCAAGCGAGTGTTATCCTGTCTGTCTTATATGTCTAATCTGTGTATTTAGCTGAGATCAGCCCATATCCCTTTGGTGGTAGTCAGGATCCTTCTTAGGACTGATTACAGGGTTCAGGGTCTGATAGGAGACAGGGTTAGGTTGGAGACTTGGACCTCTGAACCATTATCAGTACCTCCAAGGTGAGGGATTAGTTAGGACCCCAGTTTAGGGTCAGGTTAGATCCCGGTCCACCTCTTTCCTGTTTCAGCTCATCAAGTCCTCAAGATTAACCCTGAGTTCAGCAGATATCGTGTCAGGTAAATCTATTCTATACTTACATGCTGATGTTGCTATACTAGTTGTTGTATAGAGTGTTGTTCCTGTATTAATAGTTTACTGACATTGTATACATATCATTAGACAGCGTGACAGTCAGTCCCTGAACTACCAGCTGTATACCAGGACTATGTGGATTTATGTGACAAGAAGAACGCTGATCAGCTTCCTCCTCACCGTCCATATGATTGTCCAATTGAATTATTGCCCGGAGCTGAGATACCTTTTGGTAAGATCTACCCCCTAGCGGGGCCCGAGCTACAAGCTTTGAAGGATTATATAGACGAAAATTTAGCCAAGGGCTTCATACGCCCCTCTTCATCTCCCGCAGGTGCACCCATCTTCTTTGTGAAGAAGAAAGATGGATCTCTGAGACCCTGCATAGACTATAGGGAACTCAATAAGGTTACTATTAGAAACCGTTATCCATTGCCTTTAATCCCTGAGTTGTTGGAGAAAGTGCGGCATGCCAAAATTTTCTCTAAACTGGATCTCCGTGGGGCCTATAACTTGGTCCATATTAGACCTGGGGATGAATGGAAGACTGCTTTCAGGTCACGCTATGGACACTTTGAATATCTAGTCATGCCTTTTGGTCTGAGTACCGCCCCAGCCACTTTCCAACACTTCGTGAATGATATCTTCAGGGATCTCCTAGATACATTTGTGGTGATTTATCTGGATGATATTCTAATTTTTTCTAACTCCACAGAGGAACATCATGGACATGTGAGAATGGTCTTAGAACGCCTAAGACAAAACCATCTCTACATCAAGCTTGAAAAATGTGAATTCCATAGGACCGAAATTCAATTTCTGGGGTATGTACTATCTACGCAAGGGATTAGTATGGATGGAAGCAAGACCCAAGCCATCAAGGATTGGCCAATTCCTAGAAATGTGAAGGAGGTGCAGCGTTTCATCAGGTTTGCCAACTTCTATAGACGTTTCATTAAGAATTTTTCTGAGGTAGTGTCACCTATCACCCAACTTACCCGGAAACAGTCTAGGTTCTCCTGGACCCCGCAAGCTCAGGAAGCATTTTCCTGTTTAAAGGATAAATTTACCACCGCACCTATCTTAGTACATCCCAACCCCGAGCTTGCCTTCATAATAGAGGTGGATGCTTCAGACTGTGCCGTTGGAGCTATACTCTCTCAGAGAACTGGTGAGAAGAATGTCTTGCATCCCTGTGCCTTCTTTTCCCAGCAGTTGTCTTCGGCTGAGAGGAACTACGATGTGGGCAATAGAGAATTGTTGGCCATTATTGCCGCCTTCAAGGAATGGAGACACCTTCTTCAGGGAGCTGCACAGCAAATAGTCGTCCTGACAGACCATCGTAACCTTGAATTTATCAGGTCGGCTAAGTGCCTGACTCCTCGCCAGGCTCGCTGGAATCTTTTCCTAAACCAATTTAATTTTGTAATTTCTTATAGACCAGGATCGCGCAATGGAAAGGCTGATGCACTCTCTAGGATTCATTCAGCAGAGACACGTCCACTTACTCCTCCTAAGACTATTCTTCCTGACTCTAGATTCCTGGGAGTGATTCATAATCAAGACCTACTTAAGGACATCAAGGAAGCATACCATGCGGATTCTTTGTTGGCTCAACCCCCAAGGGACGTAAGTCTTGTCTTTAAGAATGGTGTGTGGATTCAGGGACAACGTCTGTATATACCTGAAACAGTCAGATTGAGAGTATTGCAACTCATCCACGATTCCAAGATAGCCGGGCATAGGGGAATTCTAAAGACACAAGAATTTCTTTCTCGTTTCTTTTGGTGGCCCACTTACAGGAAAGATGTCTTAAACTATGTCACTTCATGTGAAGTCTGTGCAAGATGCAAAACACCTCGCTCCTCACCAACTGGTCTGTTGCAACCTCTTCCCACCCCGTCCCGCCCGTGGGGATCCATTTCTATGGACTTCATTGTGGAGTTACCAACCTCTCAAGGGAAGAACACCATTCTAGTGGTGGTTGACCGTCTAACAAAGGCAGCTCATTTTATCCCTTGTGTCGGCTGACCCACTGCAAAACAGACATCAGACTTGATGATTAAGAATGTGTTTCGCTTACATGGAGTACCGGATGAGGTCATTTCGGATCGAGGGGTGCAATTCACTTCAAGGTTTTGGCAAAATTTCTGTGCAGCATTGGACATTAAAGTAAACCTTTCTTCTGCTTTTCATCCCCAGACTAATGGACAGACAGAACGAACCAATCAGACCCTGGAGCAGTATCTCCGCTGTTTTATCTGCCACCTACAGGATGATTGGGTGGATCTACTTCCACTGGCTGAGTTCTCTTATAACAACTCTCAGAGCGCCTCCACTAAGCAGTCTCCTTTTTACTCCAATCTAGGTTATCATCCTAACATTCTTCCTCGATTTCCCATAGATACGCCCTTGCCGGCAGTGGCTGAAAGAATCACTTCTTTACAAAAGAAATATGGATCTTCTAAAGGAAAATCTAGAATTGGCTCAGGAAAGGTACAAGAAAGCAGCAGATAAATTTCTTAAACCTGCACCAGCTTTCAAGGTAGGAGATTTGGTCTGGCTGTCAACCAGAAATCTTAAATTAAAGATTCCATCGTCTAAATTGGGACATAAGTACATTGGACCTTATAAGATCAATAAGATTATAAGTGCTGTTGCTTGTCGTCTTCAACTGCCCAGAACTATGAGAATCCACCCTGTCTTTCATGTATCCCTACTAAAGGCTGCAACACCCAATACGTTTCCTGGACGTTCTTCTCCTTGCCCTGACCCAGTGCTGGTCGATGGTCAGGAAGAATTTATGGTGGAAAGGATTCTAGATTCCAGGTTGTACAGAAATCAGTTGCAATATTTGATTAAATGGCAGGGCTACCCAGTGGAGGACAACTCATGGGAACCAGTCAATAATGTAAATGCTCCTCACCTGCTCCGCCAGTTTCATCAGAGGTACCCTGACAAGCCTGGTCTGAGGTCATCCGGAGGTTGTCCCTAAGGGGGAGTAATGTAAGGTTCTTTGTCTCTGTTGACATGTTCCTTGAAACTCAGTTTTCCGTCGGCCATTTTGCTTTCTGTCTTTCTGCAGCTCTTGCCCTCAGTTAATATGGAGTTTCCAGTTTTCATGTTCCCGCCCTGATTCTTCCCTCTTGCTTCTTAAGCAGCCTCAGCTGAACAATCAGTGCTCCTGAATCAAGCCTCAGTCAGTCTGTGACCTGACTCCTGGAAGCCTTGGACTTGTACTCCAGCTATTCCCTACTGAGGAACCTTGGAACACTTTTGGACTCTGGAAACCTGCTGTTTGGTGAATCCATGTTTGCAGAGGAATTACGGTACAGAGAAGAGATCCTGAACCTGCTTTGGAGAGTTATTGTAGTGCTTGATATTACTCTGGCCTGCTGTGTCTCCTGTCGCTGTTCCTGCAAACTGTGTGAACTTTTCAGCATGCTTGTATGAAGTAATACAAGTCATTTCATTTCAACCTATGTCTCCTGTGTTTTCCTCGCACCCAAGCACAAGATGCTATAGGAACTGTACACTATACATGACACATTGATCTCTTCAACTCCTGACCCAGCTGCTCCGTCCTCCTCCCCACCAGGGACTTTTGCAATGACTCATGCAGGAAAAATTTACCTCCTGCTTCTACATAGAGCTAAGAAGGAGTCAGCTAGTCAGTTTATAATCACATGATGTCATAGACCTAATGGAAAAGAGAAGAATTAGCTGGGTAGAAAGGCAAAATGAGCAATTGTAAGTACACAGTGCTGTATAATATAAAAACTTTGATAGGAGGAGGAGGAGGAATGCTTCTTTAAAAACATTGTTTGTAGTCCGATTATGGCTCTCACATGAGCGTATTCATTGGATGAGTGCTATACGATGGTATCAGAGAGCGTTCCGATTTTTTTTCAAAGATTTGCAATGCCAATTTGGATCTGATGCTCAAACCTAGATTGGGCATGTCTGTTATTTTATGCGGAAAGTTACATCTTTGAAAAATCACGGACATGTGAACGGCCTCATTCACTATTATAAGTACTAGTGCTACCTGAAATGATGTCACTCGTACGAGAAAAACTAATGTGTGAATGAGGCCTAAGGCCTTTGGAATGAAAATATTCCAATGTTTTAAGCTAAGTGTCAACATATTCTTGTGGAAACTTTCACATGCAATTTTTAATTATTTATTCATTTTTTTCATCAAGGCTGTTTGCCTACATTGAGTTTTTAGTGAGTTTTTGATGCTGCGTATTTTCGCTACTTGAAAGATGCAGCGTCTTACATTTCCATCAATTTGGATGGGATTTATACAAATCTCATGCCCACTGTGCTTTTTTTTCACTCAGCATACATTGACCTGCGGTGCGCGTTTCAAATCCGCAACATGTCATTTTCTTTTGTGGGTACACTGAGTTTTATGTGCAGATTTTTACTTTAGACTTGCATTAGATGTGAAAAATCTGCAGGTAAAAAAATAACCACACATGCGTTTCTGCAGCTGAAATGCATAAAAAAATGCTATCAACCACTGAGGACTCTCAACTCTAAATATTTTTTTAAAAAAATGCTTGTAATTTGACCAGGACTATATCAATAAAGTTTTGGTAAGTCAAATAACAGGAAGTATCAAAAGAAAAGCAGCTTTATTTAAAACTTGACATAACATAAAGAGACAAAAGAGTGGAGTCAAAAACACTATAAAACGCATGTAAAAAAATATGCACACAAATGCAATAAAAAAAACACAAGCATCCTAATTTATCAAATTGGTGCAGAAATGCTGCAATGTCAATAACTGAAAAAAGTCTCATTGTAGCCAAAATGTTGGAAATACTCTTTGCTGTGAAATCCACAGAATAAATCGAAGGCTTGACCCTCAGGTTTCTGCTGTGGATTTGAGGTTTAAACCCCCATGGGTCCGCACAAGAAGCAGCCCCATTCATATGGTAGCAAGATTAAGAGTATGTTCATACAAATGTATTTTCGGTCAAATGCTGTGCAAAATGGGACGCCCATGGACAATACACAGACCGATGTTAAATCTCTAGTTAATTCACAAAAACATTTTTCCACATAGATCAGCGATGGTAGTCTCATTTATTGGATGATTTTCCCCTATGTATTTCAATGGGTGCGACCCCCCCCCAAAAAAAACGGATGCAATATAAACATCATCCCTATAGCATCAGTTGTTCAAGGAATCCACTTCAATTTTTTAATTTTCAATTTATAAAAAACATATGCCATATGGATGTGTAAGGCGGGTGTCACACTTGCGTGTGTGATGCGAGAAACTCGCACGAGTCTCTTGCATCAACACCTGGCACAGCCACCGGCACTCGGACCGGCGCGTGCAGCTACATGTATTTCTATGCAGATGCACACTCCGGTACCGAGTGCCGGCGGCATTGCCGGGTGCTGATGCGAGAGACTCGTGCGAGTTTCTCGCATCACACATGCAAGTGTGACGCCGACCTAACACAGATATCCAGATGACATATTGGTGACGATATGGATTAAAAATTTTCCGAAAAAAATTTTTTGCAATTTTTCACAAACCCGTGTAATCGTACACATACACGTTAGCCTAATTTTCTTGACAGTGCCTTATTCCCCTTTTGACATAAACCTTTTTATAGCGTTAGTGTTCTGCCGATCTGTACCAGGAAAACTACTTATTCTGATCCTTCCCCACTAGTGTGTGATGTATTAAGTATAAAGGGCTGTCCTGGTGATGGGTTTCCTTTTAAAGTATCATTGTAGAAAACCCCTATCTGGTTTCTACGTGTCTGTGCAATAAAAGAATCATTGATACAGCTCGGCTGGATGCCAGATAGTGGCTTTGATCAAACCTCAATCGGTATCTCATCCCCTTCATAATTGTTTTTGCAGGACAGGTGTAGTTTCAATGACACCATTCATGTTACCATATAACGTGCTCAGGAATGGAAAGCTAATTGAGAACGAAAAAGTGCAGTGAAATAGTGAAAAAATGCAACTCTGCTTTTTTTTTTTAGGATTTGCTTTCATGGAGTTCAATGTTCAGTAAAAGGGGTAATGTTTCTCCTAGTGGAGAGTGTCATGCCAATCCTGGTATGTCAGAGTGAGGAGACTTCAAAACCATGCATGCTCCTCTGGGAAACGAAATATGCAAATTGTCTCTTCACACAATTGACAAGAGAAGACTAGAACTCTAGCCCACCTACTAAAAGTGGCAATCCTGAAAGTCAATATTGTCCCTTTAATGAGCCTTGCCATAAGACTTTATATAAAAGCCAAACCAAAATCTCAATTTGCAGACAAGGTGTTTCGGGTATTGCCCCTCATCAGCGTAAAGTATGATACCTGATTAGGCTAAGGGGAAGGCTCTGGACTGGGGTCTAAGGGGTAACGTTTCTCCTTATGGAGAGTGACAAGTCAGGCATGGCTCATTAGAGTGAGGAGACTTATATCCCATGTACAGTATGCTCCTCTGGGAAATTAAATATGCGAATTGTCTCTTCAGAGAGGAAGAGGACTAGAACTCTGGTGCTACCAATAGGATGTAGCAACCCTAAAAGTCAATATCGACCCCTTAATGAGCCTTGCCATGTGACTTAGGATAAAAGCCAACAAGGCTCGTAAACGAGTCAATATTGATTTTTAGGATTGCTATTTCCTGTAGGTGGCACTAGAGTTCTATCCTCTTCCTTTGTGAAGAGACAATTTGCATATTTAGGGTATACGGGTCAGCTGCTCAAGCCAAGACCAAGAACTATCACTGACAAAGGCTACCAAAAATTGCACCAGAAAATAGCCAACCAAGAACCAAAGAGAGACAGGAAAAGTTAACCCCTCCATGACCAGGCCAGGGAAAGAAAAGCAAAAAGAAAACCCCGACCTGGATCATGACACCACTGCACATTTTTATAAAAATCAGCTTCTCTACATGTCTGGCAGCCATTCCATTCCAGTGTCAGTTGAATTCCAACCAGAGTACACCTCATTCTACTTAATGTGCTTCTGCTTAGGTGATCACCTGAACCAAATCTTATTTAATGAAGGAAAGTATAAAAAACACTGCTGTGGTGTTCACAATCCTCTTGCAATAGGACAAGCTGGATGGCAAAACAAGTGCTAGTAATATCCCAAAAGTAATAGGAATGAAAAAATCACTTTTAACCCTGCCAAAGGAGTTGAAAAGAAAAGTCTTGAGTGAGGAAAAGAAGGGCTCAATTCTGGCTTTACTAGCAAAGGGATACAGTGAGCGTCATGTTGCCTCCATTCTTAAAATTTCTAAGATGGCAGTCCATTACAACAAGGTCAAGCAGCTGACATTGGGACAACAAAGCTACAGTCCGGCAGAGGGTGAAAAAGACTCTCCACTGACCGGGATGACCATCATCTTATTTGAATGTCACTCAGCAACTGCAAGATGACATCAAGTGACCTACAAAAGGGATGGCAAATGGCAGCGGGGGTGAAGTGCACGGCAAGAACAGTTCGTAACAGGCTCTTAGAGGCAGGGCTCAAGTCATGTAAAGCTAGAAAAAAGCCTTTCATCAACTTTCATCAAAGACAAGCAAAGGAGAGCCAGGCTGAAGTTTGCCAAAGACCATAAGGATTGGACCATAAAGGACTGGAGTAAGGTAATCTTCTCTGATGAGTCTAATTTTCAGCTTTGCCCAACACCTGGTCATCTAATTGTTAGATGGAGACCTGGACAGGAGTACAAGCCACAGTGTCTTGCACCCACTGTGAAATTTGGTGGAGGATCGATGATGATCTGGGATGCTTCAGTAAGGCTGGAATTGGGCAGGTTAATCTTTGCGAAGGACGTATGAATCAAGCCGCATACAAGGTTATCCTGGAAAAACAGTTGATTCCTTCTGCTCAGGCAATGTTCCCCAACTCTGAGGACTGGTTTTTCCAGCATGACAACGTGCCATACCACACAGCTTGGTCAATATATATGTGGATGAAGGACCACCACATCAAATCCCTGTCATGGCCAGGCCAACCTCCAGACCTGAACCCCATTGAAAACCTCTGGAATGTAATCAAGAGGAAGATGGATAGTCACAAGCCATCAAACAAAGAAGAACTGCTTACATTTTTGTACTAGGAGTGGCATAAGGTCACCCAACAGCAGTGTGAAAGACTAGTGGAAAGCATGCCAAGACGCATGAAAGCTGTGATTAAAAATCATGTCTATTCCACAAAATATTGATTTCTGAACTCTTCCTGAGTTAAAACATTAGTATTGTTGTTTCTAAATGATTATGAACTTGTTTTCTTAGCATTATTTGAGGTCTGCAAGCACTGCATTTTTTTGTTTATTTTGACCATTTCTCATTTTCTGAAAATAAACACAAAATTTATTGCTTGGAAATTTGAAGACATGCTGTAAGTAGTTTATAGAATAAAAGAGCAATTTACATTTTACTAAAAAATATACCTATAAAGAGAAAAATCAGACAAACTGAAAATTTTATAATTATATATATGTATATATTCTGATTTATAGGATGAATGTCAACATAACCACTCATTTCTTAGCTAATAAGAACGCCTGTACGCATATGTTTTAAATGCTTTATGTTAATAATAAATCTATATGTCTTTAAATTATTTATAGTATGTGTAGTCTTTCTTTATAGGTCTTATATAGCCTTTTTTTATAATTTAGGTATAGTTTATTCAGTTTGTCATCAGAGACATCTGCATTATGCACTTGACCATCACGAAGCAGCCGTTCCCCCAGCCAAAATGTATGAATCTATGTTACAAAACGACCCAATGGTTCCCCTCCTATGAAGTCTCGCAATTCTCTCTTATTGACTGTAAGTATCAGCATATCACCTCATTGTGGAAAATACAGAAATAGATGCAGAGAGCGCCCTCTGCAGGTAAACTGAAAGCATGTCATCGTTTCACACCCTAAACCCATTGACAATTTAGTTGCAAAATAGATATCTACATGAAGAAGCTATTTTTGAGATTATTTTTGTGTCTTGCAATTTTAACAATAAAATATATACTTTTCAAGTATTAATATGGCAAATAAGTCTAAAGACATGAAAGTAAAGAATGTAAGAGGGTCAGAAATGGAGAACTGCCTTCCTCTTACAAGTGACTATTGTATTGTTTTGGACTGGACCGCCCTCCACTTACGTTACTTGTTTTTTTCCCATGTTCAGCCATGTTGGTGCTAGTGTACATTGGGGGTATCAGGTGTTTTTCCTGAATTCATTCCTTACTTATTTTATTGCACTAAGATGTTTTCTGAGTTGTTTCTGGGATCAAATATGGTGGAGTGGGTTAAGTGATTGGTGCATAATAATAATAATAATAATAACAATAATTTTTATATAGCGCTAACATATTCGGCAGCGCTTTACAGTTTGCACACATTATCATCTTTGTCCCCAATGGGGCACACAATCTAGATTCCCTATCAATACATCTTTGGAATGTGGGAGGAAACCGGAGAACCCGGAGGAAACCGACACAAACACGGGGAGAACATACAAACTCCTTGCAGATGTTGTCCTTGGTGGGATTTGAACCCAGGTCTCCAGCGCTGCAAGTCTGCAGTGTTAACCACTGAGTCAACGTTCTGCCATAACGATGGCACTTAGACTGTAGCCAAAGGTTGTATTCCAGCGTGAGTGCAAGGACAATCCTGACACAACAGAGGGTTATTATGTGAGTTGTTGTGGTGTATGGAGACAGACCTTATCACCCACCCAGATGTAGGTCCATCATGGTGCACCCAGTGGGTGGAGCAGCACCTCTGCTGGAGACTAAGGATCAGAGAAACTCTGGTGGATCAGTGTGGCCTGGCTAGGCCTTAATAAAAGTTTGAAAGAACAATAGCGAAGAGTGTGTTGTTGTGTCAGCGTGATTAGAGATAAAAAAAAACACTGGGGCTCGCTATAAAAAATATATAGCAGACATACTGTATCTATAAATAAGGCGGTTGTTTTCTTAAACTACAAATTTTGTTCTTTATGATGAAACAGAGATATAATAATCAAGAAACAACCCTTAAGACTTATTCACAAGCTGAGTTTTTGCCACATTTTTTTCTGGATATTTTTCAAAAATAAAAGACGCAGCATTTACAGTACCAGCAAAGTGACTGAGATTTCTGAAATCTTGAGCACATGTTGCTTATTTCTTTTTTACAGATTTGAACCAAAGCTTTTTTTTTTTTCCATATCTGCAGCATGTCAATTTGTTCAGCATTTTTGCAGTGTTTTTCACCCGATTAAAAAAAATAGGAAAAAATTAAAGTAAAAACACATAAAAAAGGTGCATATTTTACGCAAACTTTTTCTTGCCAAATGTTCAACGTCTGCACATACCCGGAATATTTGGGCTTCATACACTTGAAGGCTTGAGGTAGTATCACGCTACCAGTGGTTCCCTATTCAAGAGGAGCAGCAGACTTGCCATTTGGCACATTTACCATTTATTGTCACGTAATCAAGTTTGGTGCAATTGATATTGAACATATTTAGTAAGTAGAATGTGTGATTTGTACTTCTATTTTGTGTCAGAATACAATAAGTCAAAGCAGATAACCACGGAGTAAACTCTATGGACTCCCTGGCTTTCCTTCACTAATCCCCATTAGCCTTTGCTAGAGGGGCTCCGAGGCTGCGTCTGCGGAGTAGCCGGTGACTGCTGGAGTGAACAAAGAGAAAATATACAACTACAGTTTGTGTGAATCAATTCACACGGCCCATTCCATGAGCCACAACACTGGTTTGTGGACAATGCATCGGAGTGGCAGTACCACCTCTTTCCTGTCCCTATCCATGGCTCTTCTTTGGATTATTGGACTGGTGGGAAGCACATGTGACATCACGCCAGACCAACTATTAAAAAGAAGAGCTACAGATGTCGAAAGGTAAAAGGCGGTATCCCCGCTCCTGTGACCACTGTTGTGGCTGACGGAATGGGACATGATTTGCTCCAATTCTATACATAAAAGGTCAAGGCAGGACCAAAGAGAAGAGGCCAAGGACAAATCCAGAGTCAAATGTGATGGTGTAGCGGGAATAAAGGCAAAAGGAGTCAGACGGAGAATTGTCAGAAAGTTCCTTGTGTCAGAACGCAGAATATCAGTACAAATGTGCGCCAGGGTGGTATCTGAATTCAATGGAAGGTACAGATGACAGGAAAAAGGATTTAAATAGTGTGCCGTCCACCACACCTAGCCCATGAGTGGTCTGCTGACTATCTGCTGTCATTGTCCGATCAACCAAATCACCAAAATGTCCCTTGGAATTTTCAACCACTCAACCATACTGGAAGACCAACCCTTGTTACAACTGCTGGCAACAAAAAAGTGGCTCCTAACAGAGATGATGGGTGCTAGAACGATTTGAAAAATCCCATATTCCAAAACAGTGGAGCAACACAACATGTGATGGTTATAAAAGGGGTTTTTGGTTTCGCAAAACCCCTGTCCCGCAGCTGCAGTATGTTTCTCTGCCCGTGGTCCCTGTGTCTATTATTACCTGCAGTGCTGATGTCATGCGGATAATGCAACAGCCAATCAGTGACCTCAGCCGCTCGTGTCATCAACTTGGGCAGAGCTGCTGTGCTCAGTTATTGGCTGCAGTGCTGTTGACGTTATTTCAGCGCTGCAGACAATAACAGACACCGGCAGGTACAGACTGGAGCTGAAATTCAGCCCTGGCATTTGAAATCACATAGACCAATGCTGTCCCCGTCCCCAAGCACCAGATGGGATATATTACTAATATTACCCTGAATGGAGGAAAGCAAGATTTACTACATGATCAGTATTTCTAATGATACCCGTGTTCTGCTGAGGTAAGTGACAGTCAGTGACTTTGAGCTCCGTCACAACTCTTAACAGTATGAGTGTCTTGAGAACACCGATTCTGTTAACAATGTAGCAGACAAGGCGGCCCACAATCAGACAGGCCCTTCTAGCATTTGCCAGATGGCCAGTCCGGCCCTGGACACCGGTGGAGACAAGGTGCTGACCCCAAACAGGGTGAGTAAAGAAAAGTTTTTCAAACTTCAGCCGGTGGATGGAGAATTTCTGAAACTGGAAAACTCTTTTAATGTACTAAGACCAAAACACCTGCACACAGAGGAGGCATAAGGAACAGGCATACTAACGGCACAACACCATATCCATCATCTAATGTGAGCTTCTTTGGCATTTAAAGCAGTTGGTGACAATTTACACAACCGGCACCCATTGTTCTTTTTTACGACACATTTGATAAATGTGCCTAAAGTTTGTAAAATTTTACTGGATTCTGCACTTTCTTCGGGATGTAAATGATATTTTCAATATCCACTTGTGCTGGATTAGAAAACATCTCCCAGTCTATCACGTGTGCACAGGGGTGGAAAAATCAAACCTCTGCATCTGGGGCCATGTCTGAAAGCTTCTATTTATTGCAGCTTAACTTTCAGAACGTGCAGCGTGGAAATACCAAAGTCTATTATATTCCCATACGAACAAAGGAAGGCGGACGGGTTATTATTTACATCTGACAGCTGCTTCCTTCAACTGTAGCGGTGACATGACAGCGCCAGCACTAAGCAGTGTCAGTAACACTTTCTAAATGGTATTAATTCACAGTTTCCAGCCCTGAGAAGCATATTATGCGCTATTGTCCAAATGTTAATGGGGGGTGAGGGAATCAGTAAAAATGTCCTGCTTATTACAAAAAATCAGACTCCACTTTGGAGCTGCCTTTAAGGTGAATATCCACTTATTAACAATATATCATATTTAAGTGCTGATTTATTTATATATATTTCCAGCGGTCATAGGTACGTACATATTTTTTTTATACTGATCTCAAAATAAATTTCAGACAGAGTTAAACTGTTAAGTTTTTCAGCCTGCAGTCACCACTAGGTGGAGCTACTCAGTTATTATGGAGTTCTATGTAGAACAGTATACAGTAAGCTCCTATGCACCCTCTAGTGGCAGCTCTAATGTTTAACTACAAGGGAGATTTACTAAAGTTGAGTTCATATCTGCGTGAGAGGCTTTGTTCTGAGCATTGGTATCAGGTAGAGCAGCATACTAACACACATTTCTTTGACTAATGCCTCCTTTCTGTTATTTTCACCCACTTTTCACAAGATTTTAAAAGTAGTAAGGGAAGTAAATTCACATTTTTGCACTAATAGAGAATGCTCCAAAATCTGTGACCTTTTACGCCACAAAATTGATCAAACATGGCTTCATAAGTCCCCCTATGAATATGTCAGGGATTCTGAACACTGTATTAGGCAAAAACAACTCTAACAGCAATATACATAAATGAAGAAATTAAAAATTCAATTCTATTTAGAGTAAATATATATATATTTTTAAGGACTAGACATTCTCTTCCTGCAAAAAATAGTATGATATGGGGAGAGGATATTTTCTGCACTACTCCATGCTATTATAGTAACGGCAGACGCCTTGCAGCAATATCCAGGACTGGATATACAGTATCTCCAGTCCCACCTACAGTGGGGAAAACCAATACCATATATACTCGAGTATAAGACGACCCGAGTATAAGCTGAGGCACCTAATTTTGCCATGAAAAACAGGGAAAACTTATTGACTTGCGTATAAGCCAGGTATACATTGTCCCCTCATCCCAATCCTGGTATGCATGGTACCTCATCCCTATCCTGGTTTGCACTGCATACTCATCCCTATCCTGGTTTGCACTGCATCCTTATCCCTATCCTGGATTGCGTGCCCTCCTCATCCCCATCTTGGTATGCATGGTTCCTCATCCCCATCCTGGTTTGCACTGCCTCCTCATCCCTATCCTGGTATGCATGGCCTCCTCATCCCCATCCTGGTGTGCATGGCTCCTCATCCCTATCCTGGTATGCACGGCCTCCTAATCCCTATCCTGGTATGCACTGCCTCCTCATCCCTATCCTGGTATGCATGGCCTCCTCATCCCTATCCTGGTATGTGTGCCCTCCTCATCCCCATCTTGGTATGCATGGTTCGTCATCCCCATTTTGGTTTGCACTGCCTCCTAATCCCTATCCTGGTATGCGTGCCCTCCTCATCACCATCTTGGTATGCATAGTTCCTCATCCCCATTCTGGTTTGCACTGCCTCCTCATCCCTATACTGGTATGCACTGCCTCCTCATCCCTATCATGGTATGCACTGCCTTTTCAGCCCTATCCTGGTATGCACAGCCTCCTCATCCCTATCCTGATACGCACGGCCTCCTCATCCCTAACCTGATATGCATGGTTCCTCATCCCTATCCTGGTATGCACAGCCTCCAAATCCCTATCCTGGTATGTACTGCCTCCTCATCCCTATCCTGGTTGGTCTGTATGGCCTCCTCATCCCTATCCTGGTATGCACTGCCTCCTCATCCCTATTCTGGTATGCATGGCCTCCTCATCCCCATCCTTGTTTGCATGACTTCTCATCCCTATACTGGTATGCACAGCCTTCTCATCCCTATCCTGGTATGCACTGCCTCCTCATCCCTATCCTGGTATGCGTGCCCTCCTCATCCCCATCTTGGTATGCATGGTTCCTCATCCCCATTCTGGTTTGCACTGCCTCCTCATCCCTATCCTGGTATGTGTGGCCTCCTCATCCTGGTATGCATGGCCTCCTCATCCCTATCCTGGTATGCATGCTCTCCTCATTCCCATCTATCCTGGTATGCATGCTCTCCTCATTTCCATCCTGATATGCACTGCCTCCTCATCCCTATCCTGGTATGTACTGCTTCCTCATCCCTATCCTGGTTGGTATGCATGGCCTCCTCATCCCTATCCTGGTATGCATGCCATCCTCATCCCTATCCTGATATGCATGGTTCCTCATCCCTATCCTGGTATGCACTGCCTCCTCATCTCTATCCTGGTATGCATTGCCTCTTCATCCCTATCCTGGTATGCACAGCCTCCTCATCCCTATCCTGGTATGCATGCTCTCCTCATTCCCATCTATCCTGGTATGCATGCTCTCCTCATTCCCATCCTGATATGCACTGCCTCCTCATCCCTATCCTGGTATGTACTGCTTCCTCATCCCTATCCTGGTTGGTATGCATGGCCTCCTCATCCCTATCCTGGTATGCATGCCCTCCTCATCCCTATCCTGATATGCATGGTTCTTCATCCCTATCCTGGTATGCACTGCCTCCAAATCTCTATCCTGGTCTGCACTGCCTCCTCATCCCTATCCTGGTATGCATGGCTCCTCATCCCTATCCTGGTATGCATGGCCCCCTCATCCCCATCCTGGTTTGCATGGCCTCCTCTTCCCATCCTGGTATGCACTGCTTCCTCATCCCTATCCTGGTTGGTATGCATAGCCTCCTCATCACTTTCCTGTTATGCACTGCCTCCTCATCCCTATCCTGGTATGCACTGCCTCCCTATCCCTATCCTGGTTGGTATGCATAGCCTCCTCATCACTATCCTGGTATGCACTGCCTCCTCATCCCTATCCTGGTATGTACTGCTTCCTCATCCCTATCCTGGTTGGTATGCATGGCCTCCTCATCCCTATCCTGGTATGCATGCCCTCCTCATCCCTATCCTGATATGCATGGTTCCTCATCCCTATCTAGGTATGCACTGCCTCCAAATCCCTATCCTGGTATGTACTGCCTCCTCATTCCTATCCTGGTTGGTATGCATGGCCTCTTCATCCCTATCCTGGTATGCACTGCCTCCTCATCCCTATCCTGGTATGCATGGCCTCCTCGTCCCCATCCTGGTTTGCATGGCTTCTCATCCCTTAACTGGTATGCACGGCCTTCTCATTCCTATTCTGGTATGCATGGCCTCCTCATCCCTATCCTGGTATGCGTGCCCTCCTCATCCCCATCTTGGTATGCATGGTTCCTCATCCCCATTCTGGTTTGCACTGGCTCCTCATCCCTATCCTGGTATGCGTGCCCTCCTCATTCTTATCCTAGTATGCATGGTCCCTCATCCCTATCCTGGTATGCACTGCCTCCTCATCCCTATCCTGGTATGCATTGCCTCTTCATCCCTATCCTGGTATGCACGGGCTCCTCATCCCTATCCTGGTATGCATGGCCTCCTCATCCCTATCCTGGTATGCGTGCCCTCATCTCTATCCTGGTATGCATGGCACCCTCAACCCTATCCTGGTATGCATGGTTCCCATCAAAAAAGCATAAAAAAACCCATCCTACTTACCCTTCCTGCACTCCCTCACAACATCTGCATCTTTTTCCGATGCCAGTAGCTGCTTTATGCTTGTAAGCAGCGCACGGCAGGGACGTCATGCGCTGCTTACAAGCAGAGCACAGCTGCTGGAATACTCACTGCTCTCCACGCTGGGACTATGTGTGTGGAGGGCAGTGAGTATTAATTGCTATTAAGTAGCGCAGACAATGTTGGCCGCAGCTGCCAAGCGGTCACGTGTCCCCGCTACTTAAGGGAATGAATATTCACCTCTCTCTACGCCTATCGGAGTGGCAAGAGGTAATATTCATTTCTCTTAAGTAGCGGGGACACGTGATCGCCCGGTGGCTGCTGGAAGTCGGTGGCTGCGGCTGTCATTGTGCGCGCTATTAGAGAAATGAATATTCAATGCCAGCACAGTGAATATTGATTTCTCTTTAGCAATGGTCACAGGAGTTAGCCGCAGCAGCCGGCTGCTACCTCTTGTGACCCGCTGCTCCGCAGCTGCCACTCCCCCTCCATCTTCTGGGACAATGACTTGACTATAAGCCGAGGAGGGGTGTTTTCAGCACAAAACAATGTGCTGAAAAACTTGGCTTATACTCGAGTTTCTACGGTATTTGATAGACTGCCGATTTTACAAGGTTTCCCTCCTACAAAGAATGGATAGGTCTGTAATTTTTATCGTAGGTACACTTCAACTGTGAGAAACTGAATCTAAAAATAAAAAACAGAAAATCACATTGTATGATTCTTAAATAATTAAATTGCATTTTATTCCATGAAATAAATATTTGATCACCTACCAACCAGCAAGAATTCTGGCTCTCACAGACCTGTTAGTTTTTCTGTAAGAAGCCCTCCTACTCTGCACTCATTACCTGTATTAATTGCACCTGTTTAAGTTTTTTATCTGTATAAAAGACACCTGTCCACAAACTCAATCAATCACACTTCAACCTTTCCACCATGGCCAAGACCAAAGAGCTAAGAACACCAGGGACAAAATTGTAGACCTGCACAAGCCTGGGATGGGCTACAGGACAATAGAAAAGCAGCTTGGTGAGAAGGCAAAACTGTTGCGCAATTATTAGAAAATTCAATAAACACATGATTACTGTCAATCTTTCTCGGTCTGGGGCTCCATGCAAGTTCTCGCCTTGTGGGGTAAGGATCATTTTGAGAAAGGTCAGTAATCAGCCCAGAAGTACACAGAAGGACCTGGTCAATGACCTGAAGAGAGCTGGGACTGCAGTCTCAAACATTACCATTCGTAACACACTATGTCGTCATGGAATAAAATCCTGCAGGCAACGCAACCATAAAGCATGGTGGGCGAAACATCATACTTTGGGGGTGCTTTTCTGCACAGGGGACAGGATGACTGCACCGTTGTAAAAATTATGAAGGTACTATGGAATCTGATTGCGTGGGATAAAACGAATCTGAGACCAAAGTTGAGACAAATAAACTGTATTTAACAAAGCAAGGAGTATAACATAAACTAACAGAGACAATCCTGAAATTGCAGCGAAGTGCACAGCACAAAACGGAAAAGTCCAGCAACTATTATAGCGACCGCGAATACAAGCAAGTCAGGCAGTTATATGAAGCAAGAGTGTGACCGTCACTCCTACCTGGTGGTCCAGAAATAGGCAGACAGTGGAGCCAACACCTTTCATGGAAGTCCAGAAATATGCAGGTGGAGTACAACAAGGAGAAAGATTTTCGGTGTACCTCTTTTTGGGCAGAAAAGTCCTACTCAAGTCCAGCACCGCAGCCCGCACAGAACAGTCCAAGAATTAGTACTCAACCATACTAGAAATGGTCAGAATTTCTTATGGACCACAGCAGAACCAGAAATGTATAGCTCCTCTCTTTAGAAGTTTGGACAAAAGGTAACCACCACCAGGATCAGGAAGCAGCACAGAGGACTGAAGACATTTGGAAGTGATGAGGCAGAGCACAGAGTAAATGAGCAGCAGCAGGAACTCCAAGCCAGAAGGAAGCTCAGAAGCCAACAGCAACAAAATACTCAGGCAAGGAGGATCTCCCAACCCGGACTTAAATAACAGAACTGACAGGAAGTTCAAGGACAGGGCGAAGTACCAGACTCCATCTTGGACGAGGCCAAGACAGGCTCCAGAAACCTTACAACCGTTGGCCAATATCCTCCTTTTAAGGCCCTGGAGTGGCCTAGCCAGTCTTCAGACCTGAATCCAATAGAAAATGTTTGGAGGGAACTGAAACTCAATGTTGCCCAGTGGCAGCCCCAAAATGATCTGAAGAAGATCTGTATGGAGGAGTGGGCAAAAATCCTGGCAGCAGTGTGTGCAAACTTGGTCAAGAACTACAGGAAACGTCTGACCTCTGTAATTGCAAACAACGGTTTCTGTACCAAATATTATTCTTTTTTTCTATTGTATCAAATACTTATTTCATGCAATAAAATGCAAATTAATTATGTAAAAATCATACAATGTGATTTTCTGTATTTTCTTCTTAATTTCTGTCTCTCACAGGTGAAGTGTACCTACGATAAAAATTACAGTCCTCTCCATTCTTTGTAGGTGGGAAAACTTACTTATTTTCCCCACTGTATTTACCCCTTTGATGCCAGTTGCCATCTATTTACCCCGTTGATGGCAGCTACTATTAACCCTGCCATCTAAGTGATTTTGCAGAAGGAGGGAGTTATCTGTGTATGACCACTGACCCTGTGTGCCAAAAAGTGGCCATGGCTGCTAAGGGCCTGATAAATCCCTCCCAGGTCTGCTATACATGGGGCCATATTAGTCTGTGCATTCATTTGATAGCGTTATACTTTTTTATTTTGCTAGGCAAGCTGAATAGTCATACATACTGTACTGAGTCACGGATTATACGAGTTCAGGTAATACATAAACACTACACTTGTTATGGATGAAAATTATGTTATTGTTTCTTTACATACTGACAAATCACAAACCTCTGCCTGTTTGTCAGTCTTCACTGACAAAAAGTGACACAAGGCTGACTCATGTGCAAGAACAAAGCTGATGTTATTGAGTCCAATGGGAGGAGCCAAATTATAAACTGCAGCCAAACAGGTGGAGCCTCTTTCGGACACAAGACACCTTATTACCTGAGGCCTGCCAGTAGATTCATGTATGAATGAACTAAAAAATTAAAATATTTTTGAAAAACATATAATCTGCTGGCCATATTTTCATATTTATGAAATATATTTATAAAAAAAAACAGCACAATAATCTATATGACATTGGTCCTGTACTCCCTTCCTTCTGACCAGTCTTTAGGTTACCTTCATACAATGTACACTTCTGTGTCTTTGTGTGGCCCAGCTACGCAGGCACACATAAAATCCAGGAGAGTGTACAGGAAGGTAATCGCAACGCTTGATATGCATTCACTGTCACTCACACTTTCAGACACACCCATCTGAGGCTTAAGGGGAAGTGACACGTATCAGAAGTGGTCAGTCAGTCAGCCAACCTAGGAGGGAGAGCAGTGGAATCTGGTTCCTGTCTTCGGACGGATCAGTTCAGTGTCAGTCCAGTCGGGACTTAGAGGATACTGAGGGCTGCTCAGCGAGCCCTAGAGAAAGCTGGTCTCGCCATTGAAAGTTACAAGTGCTTATGTTAAGAGCGTGAAGCAGGGCGAAGGGCGCAGTGGAGAAGTTAGAGAAGTGCAACAGGTATTGGATTACCTGCACTAAATTGCCGGACACCGGGGTCTGAAGCGTTGCTACAGTTTCAAGCTTAGTAACAAGAAAACCGGAGGCATCTGGACTACAGGTCGCAGAGTGCAGCCCAAAGCGTCAATACGTAACCGGAGTCAGGGAGAACGGGGACTTTGAGTCAAGCGCAGACAAAAGTAAGAACTTAGTTCTCACCACTTAGAAGGCTCCACCACAATGTTGGCCGGGCAGTACAGCTATTGAGAAAGCTGGAGATTCAGAGTTAACTTCGCTTCAGGCAAGTTGGACTCACCTACATATTGGAGTAAAGGACGCCTCTAACCTGCTCAGCGGTTACCCGAATGTGCACTCTCCACCCCGACCAGCTCCCCGGGATCTGCTTGAACCATCTACCAGTAAAAGGTATGAAAAGAAGCTGTATTGTGTGTGACTGAATTCTTATCTACACTCTGCATCATCGTCACCATAGACTTCCAGGGACCAGTCTCACCTGTGGGAGACCCACCATCTTGCTGCCCCATAACATCCCCTGTGAAAGTCCTTATAGCAGCGCTGGTCCAACTAACCAGATACCACAGGTGGCGTCACGAACTACCTAACCTAATAATCCCCTGTAAATATCCCCCATTGTATGAGCGCCCAGGGCCACGGACCGAGTCCTGCTGCCAGTGACAAACCCCATAGACTTTCATGGGCTCGGTGCCAAGTACCCCATTGCCCTGGTACTAAGTGCGACTCATCTTCGCTTTGGGTCTTCCCATAGTCAGTAGCAAAGACACCACTTAGGCCGGCGTCACACTGGCGAGTGTGATGCGAGTTAGTCGCACGACTAACTCGCATCAACACCCGGCACGGCCGCCCGCTCTCGGACCCGAGTGTGCGGCTGCATAGAAATACATGCAGCCGCACACTCGGGTCCGAGAGCGGGCGGCCGTGCCGGGTGTTGATGCGAGTTAGTCGTGCGACTAACTCGCATCACACTCGCCAGTGTGACGCTGGCCTTACAATAAATTTCTCAGCTATTTCCTCTCCAGAGACAAAACAAGAAATTGGTGGAGATTCTGAGGAACGTTGTATATCTGTTCTGTAAAGTCACTCCTTGCCTATTTATACATTACATCAGAAGGTTTAAGTGTCGTGTTGCCATAGAAAACTTTATTTAGAATATACCTAATGTGAGAAAATAACTTGGAACTTCCTTCACTGACTTAAAACACATTAAATTCACACAAAATACATTATAGAAGAAATGCCGACTACAGAGCCGTAACGTCCAGACCGGGGTCACCAGAGGTAGTGTGTCGACCCGCCACCACAATTGTGGATTACCAGGGCAATGGGGTACTCAGAGCCGAGCCCATGGAAGTCTATGGGGATTGTCACAGGTAGCGGTGGCTCGGTCTGTGGCCCTGGCGGTCTGGCGTATGTTGGGGGGAATATTTACAGGGGATAGATTTATATACAGTTCGTGACGCCACCTGTAGTCTCTGGTAATTTGTACCAGCGCTGCTGTAGATCTCTGAGGGGATGGTGAGGCAGCTAGATGTCGGGTCCCCTACAGGTGGGACTCTTCCCTCAGGTCGATGGTTATGGTGGGGTTGTGCAGGCATGCAATTAAATAACTCAGTCTCACACCGTCAGCGTCTTTCCATACCTTTTACTTGTAAGATGGTAAGGCAGGTCCCAGGGAGGCTGATGGGGTTGATGGAGGATGAGTTTTGAGGCAACGGCTGAGCAAGGCAGGGGCCTCCTTTACTTTCCAATGATGATGAGTCCAACCAGCATAAAGCGTAGTTCACTCCTGAAACTTCAGCTATTTCAAAGCTGTACTGCCCGGTCAGTTTTGTGGTGGAGCCTTCCAGTGATGAAACTAGGTTCTTCTATGCTTGGCCTAGCTCAAAGTTCCTATTCCACCTGACCCCTGTTACGTACTGACACTTCAAGGGCTGCTTTCTGTTACCTAAGGTCCAGTAAGCCTCTGGTTTTTCTACCACTATGCGTGAAGCTATAGTGATGCTTCGGTCTCCAGTGACCGGTGACAATGTGCAGGATACTTCAATCCTAAAGCACTTCTGATTTCCTTCCACTGTGCCTTTCGACTTGCTCAAACTCTCAATCTCAGCACTGACTAGGCTAAGGTGAACTGGCTCACCTATACTAGCCTCCACTACTGTACTGTCTCTCTGAATCGACAGGAATCTTGGTGCTCCAGACAGGCACTCCTTCTCTCTCCCTTCACCTCAGGAGACACTACAAGACTCTCTTGTGCTAAAAAACCACACCCCTCTACACCCCTGCTGGGTGTGTCCGAAGTATATGTCATGTGGAGCCCTTAACCGTTACCTCTCCACTCATCCTCCTGGTATTGTGTACCTTAAATACCAGGGCTACACATTCCCACATGGTAAACGACAGCACTCCCGGGCTGTGAAATACAAAGAGACATTTTGTTTATGCATTAAACATTAACATTAACTCTTCCCATCCGGGAGGTAAGGATTTCTTGAACGTTGCAAACAACACATTAAATATAGAAAAATACAAAATATTAAATAGACATGTTCATATAAATAAACGACAATATTCTTGTGAAGGACCCGCACCAAACCTTCAACGTGGGTCCTGGGTGGGCTGCAGGACATATGAATGCAGACCTCACTCAGTGCCTCACCACACGGGTTTTATGTTCAGAGGTAAGTCAAGGCTTCGTGTGAAACCATTATAAGGCACCTTAGTGCAACTATTTACAAGATACAGTTTTTGGGCTGGCTCAGTCCTCAGCCTCTGAGTCCATTATAAGACACAATAAGGAAAAGACACATATATATATATACTTTTTACAATATTCACATTAGTTTGTTATAATTACTGCTGGTATCGAATGGGTATCTTCCCTTTTGTGATTCGCTCTGATCTACGTGGAGTAGCTTCAGGTATATTAAGTTGTGATCTGTCTGCACTGCGTAACGGCAAACTATAGAACTGCCTCAATCTTTCTATGGATCTGGCAAGCGTACTGATGGCTGGGCGGTGTGAGTCAGCTTCACCAGGGATCCCATAGTATGGGGCGCTGCTTCTGATGATCCTTCTTGAGATTCCGTAGGTTGAGGTGTTGCTGGAATGGGTAACTCCTGAAGGGGCTCAACTGGCACCACGGGCACAACTGGAGGTAGAACTTCCTCTTGTGGCTGATAAAACTGCAACACCGGAACTATTACAGCATCCCCAGTCGGGGCCAATCCGCAGGAAAATCTCCCAGATCCGTGTGTATGACCTCTTCCTTTCCTTCTTCTTGATTGATGACAGGGTTCTTTTCACAAAGCTTTAAGGGTTCTGGACACAATTTCAAATGGTCTCTGGACACAGTGGTTATTGTTCTTCCTCCGTCCTTACTGATGATACAAACTTTTCTGTTGTCATATTTAGAATCTTGTACAACGTAGGGTTCTTGTTCCCACTGGTTATCCAATTTGTGCATTTTCCTTTTCTTTTAATACCACTTCTCCAGGCATCAAAGGCTTGGCAGGAGCATTTCTGTTGTAAATATCTTCCTGTTTCTCCCGTGCCTTGTTGAGACTTTCTTCTACACAGATTTGCACTCGTCTGTACTGCTCTTGCCGATTGATGTCCCAGTTTTCAATGGCGTCGTCTGCCTCCGGTTCTACCACTCCAAGTTCTAAATCCATTGGTAGTCTTCCGGGCCTTGCTCTCATAAGATAGGCTGGAGTGCAGTTAGTGGAACTTACAGGTATATGGTTATACAAATCAACCAAATCAGGTAGTAAGTCCGGCCATCGATTTCGTCTTCCAACGGTATGGATCTCAACAAGTCAAGGACAATATGGTTCATTTTTTCGCAAAGACCGTTGGTTTGAGGGTGGTATGGCGTTGTTCTAATTTTCTTGCACCCGTACATGTGACAGAATTCCTTGAATAAATCAGCTTCGAAAGCAGGTCCTTGATCGGTTAATACTTGCTCCGGATACCCATGCGGTCTGCAGAAGCTTGCTTGAAAGGTTTTCGCTGCCGTCACTGCGGTCTGGTCCTTAACTGGAACAACCACCAGAAATCTGGAGTAATGGTCCACCATGGTCAAGGCGTATGAGTATCCAGATCTACTTGGCGACAATTTGACGTGGTCCAGGGCCACAATCTCCAGGGGGCGAGTCGTCCGGATAGGTTGCAGGGGTGCCTTCTGACTACCGTAGTCCTTCCTTCTGAGACCACAGGGTCCACAGTTCCGACACCACCTCTCAATGGAGCTGCGCATCCCTACCCAGTTAGAACCGGCATCTCAACAGGGTCTCCAGCTTTCTCCAGCCAAAGTGTCCTGCTTGATCGTGGTATGCTTCCAACACCATTGGGACGTCTGCCTTGGGGACCACTATTTGCCAGACCATCTCATGGGTTCTGGGGTTGACGTATCTCCTGCACAACTTCTCACGGTATAGGAACAACCTGCTTTTCTCGTTCCACAGGAGCTTGGCTGACATAGGTGCATCCTTTTCCAAAGAGGAGCCTTCCTGTCTTAACAACTCCTTGATGCGGCTGACCACTGGATCACTGTCCTGAGTCTCTTTCCAGCTGTGATGGGGTAAAGGATTTAATGTTGCACCATACTGCTTTCTGTTGACTCGATGCTCGTGGACTACCCCATTTCGATGGAACGCAGGTAGCTCAATTTCTTCCAGGTCGTCCGATTCTTCTTCCGTATCAGAGTCATGCGGCATTCGGGACAATGCGTCGGCATTAGCATTCTTTCGACCTGCCCGGTACTTGATAGTAAACTGGTAATTGGACAACCGAGCCATCCATCGCTGCTCCATGGCACCCAGCTTGGCGGTTTCCAGGTGCGTTAAGGGGTTGTTATCTGTAAACGCAGTGAACCGATTGGAGGCCAGATAGTGTTTAAATCTTTCAGTAATGGCCCAGACCAGCGCCAGAAACTCCAGCTTGAAGCTGCTATAATTTTCCGGATTCCTCTCAGTTGGCCTGAGTTTTCTGCTGGCATATGCGATGACTTTTTCTTGGCCATTCTGCTTCTGACTGAGAACTGCTCCCAAACCTTCATTACTGGCGTCGGTGTACAACAGGAACGGTTGGCTGTAATCAGGATAGGTTAAGATCTCATCACCTGTAAGGATCTCTTTCATCTTTTGGAATGCTTCAGCCTGTTCCTTACCCCAATTAAAGGGAGGGTTTCTGCTCTTTAGGGATTGTCCTACTAGGAGGTCCTGTAAAGGAGCTGCCTTCTTCGTGTAATCTTTCACGAAATCTCCTGTAGTAACCCGTTAGTCCCAGGAACTGTCGCACTTCCTTAAGGTTCTTCGGCTCCGGCCACTTCTGGATGGCAGTGACTTTCTCTGGGTCCGGCGCTACTCCTTCCGAACTGACGATGTGCCCCAAGTATTGTACCTTCTGTTTGAGTAGATGGCATTTTGAGGGTTTTAATTTCATCCCGTACCTGGACAGAGACTCAAATACTTCTGCCAGGTGCTTCAGATGGTCCTCATATGTCTTGGAATACACGATGACGTCGTCTAGGTATAGCAGCACGGTTTCAAAATTGAGATGTCCCAGCAGTTCTCCATCACTCTCTGAAATGTTCCTGGGGCACTACTGAGCCCAAACGGCATTCTGTCGAACTCACAGAGCCCCATTGGGGTGGTGAAAGCCGTTTTCTCACGATCCTCCTCAGCCACAGCCACTTGCCAGTAACCACTAGTCAGATCAAGGGTAGAAAAGTAGTTAGCCGTTTTCAGAGCAGCTAATGATTCCTCTATACGTGGTAACGGGTATGCATCCTTGTGTGTTATGCGGTTCACCTGCCTGTAATCCACACACATTCTCATACTACCATCTTTCTTTTTAACCAGAACTAGAGGGGCTGCCCAGGGGCTACAACTATCCCTTATCACCCCGGCTTTCTTCATATCATGCAACATTTCTTTAGCCTTCTGATAATGGGCTGGGGGTATAGGCCTATACCGCTCCTTGATGGGAGGATGACTGCCTGTAGGATATGATGTTGGACTCCCTTAATTACCCCAAAATCAAGTGGGTGCTTGCTAAACACTTGGGCGTACTCTTGCACCACCCGTAATACCCCTTGCTTCTGGTGAGCGGGAGTGGTGTCCGTCCCAACATGGAGTTGCTGACACCATTCCGCCACCTGGGTTGCCGGGTCATTATCCTCCGCTATTTGACAGGAGTCTAAGGACTCAGCCGGGAGAATAGAATTATTGTCGACAGCATGAAGTTTAGCAATGGTTGCATAACGGGGTAAATTTACCTCATCATCTCCCCAATTGAGAAGCCGTACCGGTACTCTTCCATTCACCACTTCTACTACTCCTCTAGCAGTCATAAGTGTAGGTCTATGTTCTGAATGGTGGGGTTCTACTACAGCTTGGTAATTCTGTCCCCTCAGACCTATGGCTGCCCTGCACCAGATAATCATTTCACTCATTGGGGGTATCACAATAGGATCCGAGTCAGTGACCCGTACATTACCAATTTCGCCGTCTGTAAGCTTCGCTTGCTGCTGACACACCAGGGCCCGGATCTCTCTTTGGATTACTCCTTTCTGCCTTGGTCGGGCAATCTCAGCGAGCTGTTGGAGCAAGAACACAACTTCTCCCAAACAATTACCGATAATGTTAGTGCCCAAAATTATATTTAAACCGTTCTCCTCATTTGCAGTCTTTACTACCAGAAGCCCCTGGTCTTTCAACTCCTCTCTGCCCACCTTTACATCTACACATTTTGTCCCGAGTACTTCTACAGGAAGACCATTAGAAGCATACACGGTAAAGTCAGGGCTCGGGGGTTTAAAAACTGTCCATTGACCAGTACTTAGTATATAGGGCATCAGGTATTAGGGTCACTTGGGACCCAGTGTCTAACAATGCCGGAACTGCAATACCATCTAAGATGATAGACAGGTAGGGTTGCCCACCCACATACCTGCGGTTCCAGTCTAAGGGGCCTGACGGGTATTCTCCTGGGTGTTGGCCCTTGGACCCAGGTTCTGCCCGTTTAAAGGACACTGTGGAGACATATGACCTTTCCGGTTGCATCGGTAACAGATGATCTCTCGACGAGGAGGGTGTTGATCAGAGGTCGCTCCTGGGGGTGGCGTTGTCCTCCTCCGGGGGGGCGACGTCTTCTTTCTTCTCCGGTGCATCCACGGGACGTCTTCTGGGCAGTCAGCTAACAAGATCTTCCTTCCTCCTCTTTCCGCAGCTGCAGGGCACTCATCACAGCAGCCAGATTTTTAGTCAGCTGGCGCACCTCTGAGCGCAGACAATCCAATTCACTAGGGGGTGTCGCCTGCGTTTTGGTTTCTGCCACTAGCGGGGAAAAGGGGGTACTGCCGGTTCCAGAGTGACTTCACCCTGATGATGTTGGGTTGCCACTTCAGGTTTGCCCAGGGGTCGCAGCCCTTTTATTGCCATGTCCTTTAGGGCATCAAAGGTAGCATCCGGATGATCTAAGGACCACCAATTTACAGTTCTGCGTTCCTCTTGGGATCTCAATCCCCGTATAAATTGTTCTTTCAGCATTTTATTCTCATCGATAGCATTTAAATTATTAACCTGCTTAAGAGCTCTCAGGGCTCCTTGTAGTCGGCAAGCGTAGTCCCGGATGCTGTCACCTGGCTGTTGTGAACAGTGATAGAAGGCCATCCGGAGATCCGTTTCTGTGTGGTCTTCAAATATGGCATGCAGCTTAAGGAAGATCGCAGGTACCGACTCCTGATCAACGGTATCCCAAGTCTCCACTTCCCTCTCAGCAGCGCCAGTTAGCTGCCCTATTAGCACAGCAGCTTTTTGTCTCTCAGGCATGGAGTACATTTCTAGGATGCTGCATAACTTCCGCTTGAAGCCTGCTAATGTGCCTGGCTCACCGCTGTACTGGGGAAGCCATTTCGCCCCTGGCATATATGGAAGCGTTAGTGGCATGATCGGGACTACCGGACTGGGTGCTGGACCTGCACCCCCATCTGGCGCTACAATACAAGGCGGTGCGGGATTGGGGCCTCCGGCCTGGGCCGCACTGTCAGCCGGTTGTTGTGACATCTTAGCGCCCCCTTGGTTAAACGGAGCCTACCGGTTTCAGATGCTGCTACTTCACAGGCACAGCAGTGGGAACAGGACCTTCGTCGCAGGCGCTCTGATGTCAGAGCGTTCACTTCCTGTTGCAGGACCTGCCGCTGAGTCAGAGCCGGGGGCGTGTCCAAGACTTTGCGCGCTCTTTCAGGTACGCCCACCTTCTTCTCCAGCGCCTTAGGGCGCGAATCTGGTGGCAAATATGGCGGTATTTGGCGCCAAACAATAGCAACAGTCTTTTTCACCAAAACACCTCCACAGGCACACAGGGCTCGCAATTTTGCGAGTTTCGCATCCTGTTCGTGACGCCAAAGTTTTTGTGTCGACCCGCCACCACAATTGTGGATTACCAGGGCAATGGGGTACTCAGAGCCGAGCCCATGGAAGTCTATGGGGATTGTCACAGGTAGCGGTGGCTCGGTCTGTGGCCCTGGCGGTCTGGCGTATGTTGGGGGAATATTTACAGGGATAGATTTATATACAGTTCGTGACGCCACCTGTAGTCTCTGGTAATTTGTACCAGCGCTGCTGTAGATCTCTGAGGGGATGGTGAGGCAGCTAGATGTCGGGTCCCCTACAGGTGGGACTCTTCCCTCAGGTCGATGGTTATGGTGGGGTTGGGCAGGCATGCAATTAAATAACTCAGTCTCACACCGTCAGCATCTTTCCATACCTTTTACTTGTAAGATGGTAAGGCAGGTCCCAGGGAGGCTGATGGGGTTGATGGAGGATGAGTTTTGAGGCAACGGCTGAGCAAGGCAGGGGCCTCCTTTACTTTCCAATGATGATGAGTCCAACCAGCATAAAGCGTAGTTCACTCCTGAAACTTCAGCTATTTCAAAGCTGTACTGCCCGGTCAGTTTTGTGGTGGAGCCTTCCAGTGATGAAACTAGGTTCTTCTATGCTTGGCCTAGCTCAAAGTTCCTATTCCACCTGACCCCTGTTACGTACTGACACTTCAAGGGCTGCTTTCTGTTACCTAAGGTCCAGTAAGCCTCTGGTTTTTCTACCACTATGCGTGAAGCTATAGTGATGCTTCGGTCTCCAGTGACCGGTGACAATGTGCAGGATACTTCAATCCTAAAGCACTTCTGATTTCCTTCCACTGTGCCTTTCGACTTGCTCAAACTCTCAATCTCAGCACTGACTAGGCTAAGGTGAACTGGCTCACCTATACTAGCCTCCACTACTGTACTGTCTCTCTGAATCGACAGGAATCTTGGTGCTCCAGACAGGCACTCCTTCTCTCTCCCTTCACCTCAGGAGACACTACAAGACTCTCTTGTGCTAAAAAACCACACCCCTCTACACCCCTGCTGGGTGTGTCCGAAGTATATGTGATGTCATGTAGAGCCCTTAACCGTTACCTCTCCACTCATCCTCCTGGTATTGTGTACCTTAAATACCAGGGCTACACAGTAGCGATTCTGATTACCCACCCTCTCTCCAGAATTTGAGCATGTCAACTTTTAATATAATCTTTCATTTTATCTTCATTATGTGTTATCATCATATAGATTGAGGATATGTGTAAATCATACTTGCCAAATCTCTAAAAAAATCCAAGAAGTTCTCAACACCCCCCTCCAAAAAAACAGACCCCTTCCATGCCCTGCAAAACTGCCCAACAGCTCTTGTAATATAGTGATTCAGTGGCACAAAATCCCACACTTAGGTGTGTGGGGCATTGAAGGGGCAGTAATAATCTGAATGGGGAGTGTCTCCTCTAGAAGGGTGTGGGCATTACCCAAAGTTCCCTTCCTGGAATACAACAAGCAAAAGTTGGTAAGTTTGCTTGTACACCAATGTAATAAAGAAATTCTAGTATCAAGAGATCGGCTGCAAAGTCCTTTCCAGGTAGAGTTGTTTTCCAGTGCCGGATTGAACCTTTTGGAGGCCACTGAGCAGTCAAAATCTTGGGGCCCCTCCAGCACATTATTTCCTAATATGTTTTTAAATTAACTATTAACAATTTTAATTCACCAATCAAATTTTATTAAAGCAAAAATTAAGTGAATCAAACTAACACTGACGTCAGGTGTAGGCCTATATATATATAGATAAATATATTCGTCTGTGTTCCTGAAGCTTCTACTCATGAATGTTCTATTGCGATCTTTAGTTGGCGAGAACTTGCGGCCACTTACCTCTTCCTCCACGCCCACTGCCCGTTCTGGCCAATCACACAGCTGCCACGCCCAATCGCATAGATGCCCCTCCTCTACCACTTGTCAATTCTCAAATATACCTGACAAAAGCCGAAACATCATTTCACGTCCGCTTGCTGGAATTTTCATATCGGAGCTATGTGGATCTAGCTTGCCTCCAATATCCGACATGCTTATCGCAAATTTTTTTCAGTATCAAATCAATATTATTTTTCATTTGATGGGACCCAATAAGACACAGGGTCCATAGACTGGTGCTTACTATACCTAATCCGGCACTGTTGTTTTCTACTTTAAGCTATTATTGCATTAGGGGGTTCCATTACTATCTCAACGCTTGGGCCAATAGGAGGACCACATATACACTGGAGGGCTAAAGGCTGGTGTTAGGAAAAATTACAAATGGGACCACAAATGCTGAAATATTGTCCAATAACAGTCACAGTTAGTCAATTTGAAAGGCTTGCTCGGAGTCCTGCAATGCTGATGTCTAACGACTACGGGGGTTGCACAGTGCCCCTAAACATGACGTTAGAAATTATGGTGTCATAACTATAGTTACGCCTCAAGAAATAATCACACACACAGCACCTCTAGAAAAATAATAGTGCCAGATACTGGATAGTGTTCCTCAACATGTGTTACTGCCCCAGACTGTATCACACAGCAAAAGTGCCCCACAAAGAAATAGTGACATTTTTTCTACATCTACTCTCCAAAGCATTACCCATGTACCCCACATACTATTGGTGACCTTTTGTGTCCGTAAACAAAATAGTGTCCCAGTAGGTACCACACAGTAATATGCCCCATAGAGTAATAATGCCCTCCTTTCTGCCCTCTACACAGTAATAATGCCCTCCTTTTTGCCCCTACATAGTAATAATGCCCCTTGAATCACCCCACAAAATTGAGACCTCTTTAAGGCACTGTTGAATAGACCGGTGTGTAGCCGCTTCCATCCACTCCTTCCATTATGCAGACACTATACCTGTATAGCCCGGAGACTTCTTCTCTGACCGACATGACAGCTAATCCTACACAAACGTGTATAGAGTGACACTGATGGAGACCTATTCTTTTGGTATCCTAAAATGTATCCTAACCCCATTTAACATATAATTAGATCCTAGGGGTTCCTGAATAATTTACACAGCAATAAGATGCATGAACGGGCTCGTGTTACTCCTTTGAGCCTGAGGACAAGTTTGGTTTCTTCTGGAATAACTTTGTGCTAATAACAAAGACAGTTTTACTTTGTTCTGGATTACACCATGAATCCACCCTATTACTGCTCTTATTTTTGATGGACCGTAACAGAAAGGCATAAAGGCATTTACCCCTAAATTATTAATATGTAAGTATATATAAGAAAACTAATGATAAAATCCACAATGGATCACTTGAGCTGTCCTCGGCTTCAAAAGGTCAGAAAAAACTATAGTTCTATAATAATGTGTGTATATCTATCTATCTATCTATCTATCTATCTATATATACTACATTTCAGCTAATATACCAGCCAAGTATATTGTAAAACATTACTCATATGTCATATATCTGGCTAATGATCAGCTATGGACACACTGAGAATGTCCAGGCATATATGCTGAAAGCTGAACCCAAACAAGGTGTTAGACTGGCCTGATGTACCTACTAATGGAGATCCTATAGAGATTATCACCCAGCTTTTCCAGTTTGTTTAATGACAAACGTGTCTACATACTGATGTAGGACCTCTCTGGAGTATGGGAAACTGGTGTGACCCACTCGGTGAGAGCTCTTATGCAACCATTTTGGTTGCCATCCTTCATATTCCACTGCCCCGGTTTGTGTTGACTGACTGCAGTGACGATACGTTGACAGTTCTGTAGCCAGTCACTTAGCTCAGCAGCCTGTGCCATCCACATAAGCTCAGTGACTGGCTGCAGGGCTGTCGATGTGATATCATTACAGCCAGAGACCGTGGCAGCGTTGAAGACACAATGTTGGACCCCAGACACAGTATTTGTCTTTTTACATCTAATTGTGTGTGCGACCAGAAGTTTCCTGAACGAGGAAAACTCCTTTAGGGGATGTGCACTCGACGTCTTAGATGCTGGCGTACCCGCCGAGTTTTTGAAGAAGTCGCTTCAGGAAAATTCCGGCAATGTTTTTCCTGAAGCATTTTTATTTGTGTCCATCCCAGCGCTTTTTGCGGCATTTTCTTTATTTTTTAACGAATTGTCTGTATAAAATAGTGAGCAGCTTTCAAGCAGAAGCTACCTGAAATAGTGTGCGCGGATAAGACGTTCGATCATCACTAGTGCTTGGTGCCGTTCTTCATCGCCACAGTGTGGTTATAGCCTGCTCCTGCCAGTGATTCAGCTGCTCCCTGTCAACAGAACAGCTCTTCCTCTTCCAAACTGCTCTGTTGATGTGACTGGCGATGTCATGCTGATTGACTGCTGGCTCCCCCTTTCAGCAGTAGGGAGCCGGCTGTCAATTAGCATGATGTCAACAGAGCAGGGCGGAAAAAAAGTTGCCATTCTGTTGATGTGATTTCGCAGAAACAACTGAATCTCTGGCATGAGCGGCCTGTGACCTGCCTGTTAATGCTTAGGCACATTTTTTTCTTTTTTAACAAAGTCCCGGATATCCCCTTTAAATGTATTTTATTGGTATTTTATGTAATATACCAACACAGTATTTGTGAAGTGTAAAGGAACTGATACATGTTTTTCTAATTATTTTAAAAATATAAGTCTGAAAATTGTGACGTGTATTTGCATTCAGACCCCTGTAGTCTAATACCCATGATTAAAATCCTGATGACCAGTTGCCTCCAGAATTCACATAATTAGTAAATTAAGTCCAACTGTGTGTAATTTATTCTCAGTATAACTACAGTTGTTCTGTGACGGCCTCAGAGGTTTGTTTGTGACATTAGGGATCACACAGCATCATGAAAACCAAGGAACACTCCAGACAGGTCAGGGATAAATTTATGGAGAAGACTAAAGCAGAGTTAGATTATAAAAAATAGCTCAAGCTCTGAACATCTCATGGAGTACTGTTCAATCCATCATCTAACAATGGAAAGAGAATGCCACAACTGAAAACCAATCGGGACATGGCCGTCCACCTAAACTGATATCCCAAACAAGGCGCGCACTAATAAGAGAAGCAGCCAAGAGACTCATGGTCACTCTGGAGGAGCTTCAGTGATCTACAGCTCAGGTGGGAGAATCTGTCCACATGAGAAATATGAGGCTGGGGTCACACTTGCAAGTGCAATGCGAGAAACTCGCGCGAGTCTCTCGCATCAACACCCGGCACTGAGGACCGGTGTGTGCGGCTGCATGTATTTCTATGCAGCTGAACGCTCCGGTCAGAGTGGCGGCGGCAGTGCCTGGTGTTGATGCGAGAGACTTGTGCGAGTTTCTCGCATTGCACTCGCAAGTGCGACCCCGGCCTTAGTTGTATACTCCACAAATGTGGCCTTTACGGAAAACTAAAAAGAAGAAAGACATTTTTGAAGGCAAGACATAAGAGATCCAGTATGCAGTTTGCAAAAAGCCAAGTAGGGGACACAGCTAGAATGTGGAATAAGGTGCTCTATCTAGATGAGACCACAGTACAACTTTTTGGGCTAAACATGGACATACAAAGTAATGACTCAGGGGGGCTCAATACAAATGAAGGTCACAATTTTCAGATGTATTTATTTATTTAATATATAGAAAACCATGTATAATTTCCTTTACACTTCACAAACACTTGCTACTTTGTGTTCGTATATCATATAAAATACTGCTGAAATACATTTAAGTTTGTGGGTCTAACTACAAAAATTGAGGAAAAGTCCATGGGGTATGAATACTGTTCCAAAGCACTGTCTAAACCTCAGATTTCGGAGAGCGGAGTTCCCACCTACAAGCCTCACTTCTGGAGAACACCTCTATACTGCAATGTCATATAGCAGCGCCTTATGGTGAGACACAGAACGCCTACAGATTTGTAGGACAGAACCAACTCTGTGTACAAGACCCTGAAGATGAGCAGAATAATGTCATTTTCTGTGGAAACGTTCATTAACATCGTACAGTTCTCTTACTATAATCCTTTTAATGGTTGAATTATGTGTCCAGAGTAAATAGCAGGATACTAAGGCTCTCATTTCCTATTATTTTATCACTGGTGTTATGTACAGCACAGAGCAGCAGCTGCTCAAATAATATTGTGTTACACGGAGATAGTAATGGCCATAATAGCTTTTCTACAGATCATACATCAGGAAGGAATTAATAATGATCAATTACCATAATACGTCCATTCTTCACTGGCTCTATTTTGTCTAAAGCAGGAATATTAATTTTTCTTTCATGTATTCATCACTTGTAATCTTATTTTTTAGCATATTGATTGAAATATTAAGCTATAAAGTAAAATATTATTTTTCTTAATATAACATTATTTTTTTTTACTGATAACACATTACTACAGCTGAGTCATATTACTAACCGTAGGATCCAAATTCAATTTTTTTTCTTTAGAAACAGCGCCACTCTTGTTCATGGGCCATGTCTGGTATTGCAGTTCAATCCCATTCATTTGAATATGAATAAGACACAATACTCAGCGTGTCATTGATCCATGCACACATCAGTTTTAAAAACGGGTCTGTGTCTCTGGTTCCTTTAAGGGCTTGTGCAGACATTGCAGATCTGGTGTGTTTTTGCCATGCAGATTTGCTAGCAAAACCTCAAACAAAACCTGATGACAGCAATGTGAATGAGAAACCTGAAGTGTCATGCACACGTTTTTTTGACTTGCAGATTTGGTGCTGAAAATAATCCGCAGCATGTCAATGCTCTGTGCAATACAGATGACACATGAGAAAAAAACAGTCCTTGGATGTAGATAGTCTCAGATGTGTGAATGAAGCCCTAATGTTATCATACATATTAGATTAAGGTTTTACTGTTACATGTATTTTTTTTTATATAAAATGTTAATAATGTTCTTTTTTCATATCATATTCAATATTAAAAAAAACAAAATTAGTAATCTTGCAATTTTCACACTAACCACTGGGGCTTTTATAGATTCAAATTACTGAAGAGTTTTCAGCAGGCTTCTTATCTTCAGAGACAGGATACAATGAGAGGTAACACTTCTGTACACAGCTGATAACACAGGATCAACCAATCACAATAGGTAATGTCACAGCTGACTTTTTTCCCCCTTTTTTCATAATAACCTTTTTAGACGCTCATTGGATGCTTCAATACAAAACATAAGGACAGGGTCTGACCATTGTGGCTATGTACATGTGTTGTTTCCTGTAACCACAGGATGTTAGAGTCTAAAAACAGCCCCCGTGGCCAGTGTGAAAATTGCAAGATTTTGATTTTTTTTATTTTTAAAACTGATTGTGATATGGGGAAAAAACATTGCCATCTTCATTTGAACAAAAGGTCATTTTTTGATTAAAATTTACCTTTACAGTTGGCTGAACCAGTCAACTTTGTTAGGACAGGCCAAGCATCTATCATGTATAGAGACAGGAGAGAGAGCGCTGTCGTCAAAAAAGTTTTGTCATATGTCAACTAAAACTATCACCTTATTCAGCGCCAGTGCTGCATTCCACAAATGCTTATATAATCCCTTGGCTCGCCCTGTTTACACCCCAAAAAACTTTTTTCATGCGCTGTATGGTAATCCTCTGAGTCCTGGTACCATGGGCGTGGCTTCTGGCCTCTCTATCACTCCTCCGGCTGCTGCTCGCCATTCTCCTTCATTGATTGACGTGGATGATGCCTCCTGCATTTTTTGGGGGTGTACAGGTGGAGTCAGGGGTTATATAAGCATTTATGTAATGCAGCACAGACGCTGAATACGGTGATAGTTTTAGCTGATATATGCCAAAACCTGTGGCAAGTTCCCTTTAACAGTAGGACACGCTTATTCCCACGCACCAGTAGCAAGGACTAAGGCTTGTGTACATGCCTGTTATACATCTTTGAGGTGTATGGAGCCTTAAAGTGAAAAAAATTGTTTAATGGCTGCCGCAGCGTATCGGGCCGCGCTGTAGACTAGTAAGACAAGTTGGTCTCCGGCGGTTTCTCCCTGCCTGCTGCCCTGAATTCACAGGTCTCTGCCCATAAGCACAGGTAGGTAGAGATAAGCATACAGTCTAGATCACGTGAGGTCATTATTGCCCTCTACTCCTCTTTGGTCAGACCTCATCTGGAATACTGTGTACAGTTTTGGGCACCACATTTTAAAAAAGACATCAACAAAAGTTCAAAGAAGAGCCACCAGAATGGTGACGGTCTGCAAACCATGTCCTATGAGGAACGGTTGCAGGATTTGGGAATGTTTAGCTTGCAAAAAAGAAGACTGAGATGAGACTTAATAGCTGTCTACAAATATCTCAAGGGCTGTCACATTGTAGAAGGATCATCTTTATTCTCATTTGCACAAGGAAAGACTAGAAGCAATGGGATGAAACTGAATGGGAGGAGACACAGATTAGATATTAGAAAAAACTTTTTGACAGTTAGGGTGATCAAGGAGTGGAACAGGCTGCCACGAGAGGTGGTGAGTTCTCCTTCAATGGAAGTCTTCAAACAGAGGCTTGACAGACATCTGTCTGGGATGATTTAGAGAATCCTGCTTTGAGCAGGGGGTTGGACTAGATGGCCCAGGAGGTCCCTTCCAAATCTACCATTCTATGATTCTATGATCTGTGAATACAGGGTTTCAGGCAGGGAGAAGCTGCCAGGGATCTGCCTTTCCGAATAGTTTACAGCGCTGCTCCTATCCGCTGCGGTGGACATTAAACAATGTTTTTCTCTGAAACGCTTTGGTTGGGATCCTACATGTATCAGCTGTCAGGTTCACTTTAATACAGCCCCTATTGTAGTCTATTGAGTCCATTTACATTTTCATTTTATCAGAGTTGAACAAAAAGTTTTGTGCTGCCCTATGACAGCCAGACCAGGGCAGCCTTCACTTCTTCACTCGGCATCTGTGACCATTCTTGACTGGCCCAGCCAGAGCCCTAACCTAAACCCAATTGAGCATCTCTGGAGAGACCTGAATATGGCTGTCCACCAACATTCACCACCCAACCTGATGGAACTGGAGAGGATCTGCAAGGAAGAATGGCAGAGGATCCCCAAATCCAGGTGTGAAAAACTTGTTGCATCATTCCCAAGAAGACTCATGGCTGTACTAGCTCAAAAGGGTGCTTCTACTCAATACTGAGCAAAGGGTCTGAATACTTATGACCATGTCATTTCAGTGATAGGTAATGATCACCATTTCAGTTTTTCTTTTTTAATAAATTTGCAAAAATTTCTACATTTGTTTTTTTTTCAGTCAAGATGGGGTGCAGAGTGTACATTAATGAGAAAAAATGAACTTTTTTGAATTTACCAAATGGCTGCAATAAAACTAAGAGTGAAAATTTAAAGGGGTCTGAATACTTTCCGTACCCACTCTAGGTGTGATTTTCATATTGCCCACAACTGTTGCTTGCCACATGTGAGTTTGAACGAGCATCACATGTTTGAAACAAAGTTGTTTACCCACAATTTTGGAAAGGTGCCGACAATTTTGGGCTTTTGTGTATAGGAAAGATGTGTATCTTCGTACCGTGTTAGGCAGTAGATAGAAAAATATTTAGACTTGAGAGTCCTCAGTGGTTGATACCTTTTAATGGCTAACTGAAAAGATGGTAACAAATTGCAAGCTTTCGAGACTACTCAGGTCTCTTCATCAGGCAAAGACTAAAACAAAAGCTGAAGAAATTATGTCCAATTTGCCTTTTTTTCTCTGTTTTTTTCTTGTTCCAACAAACACAAAGGAAGTAAACATGTGTACAAAAAACATGTGTAATTGCAATAATTATCTGGGAAAAATAGCATTTTCTGTTACTATTTCAAGAGTGTATTAATTAACTCAGTTGTTGGCTTTTCTCTTCACATTCAGTTTTACAATCAGGAACCAGTTCAATGGCTCAGATAGTGAACAGCCATAGCTTTACAGTCATGGCCAAAAGTTTTGAGAATGACACAAATATTAATTTTTACAAAGTCTACTGCTTCACTTTTTCTAATGGCAATTTGCATATACTCCAGAATGTTATAAAGAGTGATCAGCTTAACAGCAATTACTTGCAAAGTCAATATTTGGCTAGAAAATGAACTTTATCCCCCAAAACACATTTCAACATCATTGCAGCCCTGCCTTAAAAGGACCAGCTAACCTCTTTTCAGTGATTTCTCCATTAACACAGGTGTGAGTGTTGATGAGGAGATGGCTGGAGATCAATCTGTCATGATTAAGTAAGAATGACACCACTGGACACTTTAAAAGGAGGCTGGTGCTTGGCATCATTGTTTCTCTTCTGTTAACCATGTTTATCTCTAAAGAAACATGTGCAGTCATCATTGCAATGCACAAAAATGGCCTAACAGGAAGAGTATCGCAGCTAGAAAGATTGCACCTCAGTCAACAATCTATCGCATCATCAAGAACATCAAGGAGAGATGTTCCATTGTTGCCAATAAGGCTTCAGGGCGCCCAAGAAAGACCAGCAAGCGCCAGGACCGTCTCTTAAAAGTGTTTCAGCTGCGGGATCGGGCTACCAGCAGTGCAGAGCTTGCTCAGGAATGGCAGCAGACAGGTGTGAGTGCATCTGCACGCACTGTGAGGCGGAGACTCTTGGAGCAAGGCCTGGTCTCAAGGAGGGCAGCAAAGAAGCCAGTTCTCTCCAGAAAAAACATCATGGACAGACTGATATTCTGCAAAAGGTACAGGCAGTGGACTGCTGAGGACTGGGGTAAAGTTATTTTCTCTGATGAATCCCCTTTTCGATTGTTTGGGACATCAGCAAAACGCCTCATTCGGAGAAGACAAGGTGAGCGCTACCACCAGTCTTGTCTCATGGCAACTGTTAAGCATCCTGAAACCATTCATGTGTGGGGTTGCTTCTCAGCCAAGGGAATCGGCTCTCTCACAGTCTTGCCTAAAAACACAGCCATGAATAAAGAATGGTACCAGAATGTCCTCCAAGAGCAACTTCTCCCAACCCTCCAAGAGCAGTTTGGCGATCAACAATGCCTTTTCCAGCATGATGGAGCACCTTGCCATAAAGCAAAGGTGATAACTAAATGGCTCAGGGAACAAAACATAGAGATTTTGGGTCCATGGCTGGAAACTCCCAGATCTTAATCCCATTGAGAACTTGTGGTCAATCATCAAGAGACGGGTGGACAAACAAAAACCTAATAATTCTGACAAAATGAAAGCATTGATTGTGCAAGAATGGACTGCTATCAGTCAGGATTTGGTCCAGAAGTTGATTGAGAGCATGCCAGGGAGAATTGCAGAGGTACTGAAGAGGAAGGGTCAACACTGCAAATATTGACTTGCTGCATTAACTCATTCTAACTGTCAATATAAGCTTTTGTTACTCATATGTTTGCAATTATTATATTTCTGTCTGTGATAAAAACATCTGTCAAACACACATAAAAACCAGAGGGCAGCAGATCATGTGAAAATATAATATTTGTGTCATTCTCAAAACTTTTGGCCATGACTGTATATTACCTTCATTAGATGGTATCTCATTACATGGTATTTGGACAAATGGCTTCATCCGAGAACAGATATTGCTTGTTTTCTATGGTAAAGCTCTGTTCACACTGGTTTAATGGTTTCCATTACTAATGGAAGCTGTACCCCTTGCTGAATCCGTTACACTTTAGACCCAAATGGCGCCTGACAAAACCCATTGAGGTATTCTTCCTTTTTTAGGTTTTAAGGTTTCTGTGCTTGCTGCACTATCAGGGCTGCCACTAGGAATTTCGGGGCCCCATACTGGCAAAATTTATGGGGCCCCCCTTGAGACTCCACCCCCAGTTCCGCCTCCACCCTAGCTCCTCCTCCACCACGCGAACCATCCAAAATCCCTCCGCCTTTTCTTGGAAAAACTCCACTTCTGCACCACGCCCTCACCAATGACACATTAACATCAAATCACATGCGTAGACATCAGCTTTTGTTTTGACCAAAAGATTTTTTTAAGCCTGCCACCACGACAAGGTAATATGGGTGAAATGGTGTGCACTCAAGTCTAGTGTACAGGAGATGCTGGTGAATTGGTCCTAAGCGGCACCAACAAATATAGGAAGAGCAAAATTCACCGCACACTACAATTGATTACTATGCAGAAAAATATTTTTATTTGAAAAATTATCCAATCCAAAAGAAGAAAGTGCCAGTGCCGTAATAATAATATGTACAATATACAGATACCCAACGTTTCGACCCTCCCGGATCTTAATCATGGGGTACTAGAGAAAAATAGAAGAAACATAGTGTGAGGCAATTATATACAGTGATTACATATACATATATAACATATATACAGATATGGGCTGGATCATATATAATTGATTGCGAAAAATGTCATGTAGATAATAATCCAGAAAGTAGAATATATTGTTAAAGTACATATGGAGCCTCATTATACAATCTCAACATGGAGATACATAGAGTAACGATTTATATAATCATAGTAGAACAAAAGCACAATGATATAAGAAACAAAGAAGTAGCGCATTTCTACCTTGTAAAATTAGTACAACAGAGATATGGCACATAGTAGAGGCAATAAATTCCTTGTAAATTCCCTTATAGCAGAGCCAGATGCTGCAGATAATATCAAAATTATTAATTAAATAAATATAGGGAAATAGGTGTCACCATCATTGAAATGTCAGAGATTACCTGCTGTGTACAAAGAGCAGGAGTTAAATGTATCCAGAATAGGGCTAAAGTATGTCCTGAGTGGCGTCCTGATAGCCTGTACAGGGCAAATGGAACACAAATTATAGCCCATTACAGTGGCAGATGGAGTGGACTATTTAAATGAAAACATACCTTTGGAGGTGGATGAAATGAGAATATAGGCGGCGCACCTGCTCCCTGCCTTGTACAGAAAGTAGGGGTTAAATGTGCCCTGGACGGGTTAAAACATGTCCTGGATGGCGTCCACAGAGCCTACATGGGGTAAATGTGGCATAAGTTGCAGCCCAGAGTGATGGCAGATGGGGTGAACCGCTTTGAATCAAAGACATACCTTAAGAAGCGAATGTACAGGTTTACAGGCGGCGCTCCTGCGCCCTGCCTTGTCTGCTGAGTGACCAGGTGTATGGGAAGGGAGCAAATGGGGGTTTAAATGCGGCGCCGTGTAAAGCCGGACCGGAAGTGCGTCATCCGGACCGGAAGTGACACGGCGCCACATGCAGGCCTCTAGTCTCCTCCCCCTAGATTTTGTCTCTTATACAGATTAGTGTCTCTCATAGTCCTGCTTATATTTGCCTTTTCCCACCGAAAACATGGTGGCCGCTACCGCTATCGCGCATGCGCGATTACATCAGATCATGTTGCGCCGTGTCACTTCCGGTCCGGATGACGCACTTCCGGTCCGGCAGTACACGGCTCCGCCTATTTCCCTATATTTATTTAATTAATAATTTTGATATTATCTGCAGCATCTGGCTCTGCTATAAGGGAATTTACAAGGAATTTATTGCCTCTACTATGTGCCATATCTATGTTGTACTAATTTTACAAGGTAGAAATGCGCTACTTCTTTGTTTCTTATATCATTGTGCTTTTGTTCTACTATGATTATATAAATCGTTACTCTATGTATCTCCATGTTGAGATTGTATAATGAGGCTCCATATGTACTTTAACGATATATTCTACTTTCTGGATTATTATCTACATGACATTTTTCGCAATCAATTATATATGATCCCGCCCATATCTGTATATATGTTATATATGTAATCACTGTATATAATTGCCTCACACTATGTTTCTTCTATTTTTCTCTAGTACCCCATGATTAAGATCCGGGAGGGTCGAAACGTTGGGTATCTGTATATTGTACATATTATTATTCTTCTTTTGGATTGGATAATTTTTCAAATAAAAATATTTTTCTGCATAGTAATCAATTGTAGTGTGCGGTGAATTTTGCTCTTCCTACCACGACAAGGTAGAATCTATTGGCAGGGCCCTACTCTACTCTAACCTCTTAAACATTCGGTAACTTTTTTTTTGTATATTTTAATTATCTTTCTTCAAGGGAATGTGTCACATACATTTTTTTTTAACTAATTGAAATCATATATATATATATATATATATATATATATACACTGTATTTCTGATTGCAGATTATTGTATTCAGTTAATGATTGGCCCCATATAATGCTCCATAAAAGTTATGCCCCCATAAGATGCTCCATATATTTTATGCCCCATATGATGCCCCATAGATTTTATACCCCCATATGATGCTCCATAGATTTTATGCCCCCATATGATGCTCCATAGATTTTATGCCGCCATATGATGCCCCATAGATGTATATGCCCCCATATGATGCTCCATAGATTTTATGCCGCCATATGATGCCCCATAGATGAATATGCCCCCATATGATGCTCCATAAATTTTATGCCCCATATGATGCTCCAAAGATTATGCCGCCATATGATGCTCCAAAGATTATGCCGCCATATGATGCTCCATAGATTATGCCGCCATATGATGCTCCAAAGATTATGCCGCCATATGATGCTCCATAGATTTTATGCCCCATATGATGCTCCATAGATTTTATGCCGCCATATGATGCCCCATAGATGAATATGCCCCCATATGATGCTCCATAAATTTTATGCCCCATATGATGCTCCAAAGATTATGCCGCCATATGATGCTCCAAAGATTATGCCGCCATATGATGCTCCATAGATTATGCCGCCATATGATGCTTCAAAGATTATGCCGCCATATAATGCCCCACAGATTATGCCGCCATATGATGCCCCAAAGATTATGCCGCCATATGATGCTCCATAGATTATGCCGCCATATGATGCTCCAAAGATTATGCCGCCATATGATGCTCTATAGATTTTATGCCCCATATGATGCTCCATAGATTTTATGCCCCATACGATGCTCCAAAGATTATGCCGCCATATGATGCCCCACAGATTATGCCGCCATATGATGCTCCAAAGATTATGCCGCCATATGATGCTCCAAAGATTATGCCGCCATATGACGCTCCATAGATTATGTCGCCATATGCTCCAAAGATTATGCTGCCATATGATGCTCTATAGATTTTATGCCCCATATGATGCTACATAGATTTTATGTCCCATACGATGCTCCATAGATTATGCCCCATATGATGCTCCAAAGATTATGCCGCCATATGATGCCCCACAGATTATGCCGCCATATGATGCTCCAAAGATTATGCCGCCATATGATGCTCCAAAGATTATGCCGCCATATGATGCCCCATAGATTATGCCGCAATATGATGCTCCATAGATTTTATGCCGCCATATGATGCTCCATAGATTATGCTGCCATATGATGCTCCAAAGATTATGCCGCCATATGATGCTCCATAGATTTTATGCCCCATATGATGAGCAGGCAGGGGGGGGCAGCCACACGCAGCAATCCAACAGGGCCCCAGCTCAGGGCAGGCAGGAGGGGCCCGCAGCATCCACCAACAGGGTCCCCAGGGCCCCTGTTGCTGGATGCTGCGCCTGCGGGCCCCCCCGCCTGCCCTGGGGGGCCTTTTGGTGGATGCTGGGCCCCCCCTTCCTGCCCTGGGCCCTGTTGGTGGTGCGTGGTGGATGCTGGCGCTGCGGCTGTCCTGGCCGGGCCCCCCCTGTGACAGACTACTCACCTTGCTAAGCTCGCCTGCCGCCTGCACCCGGTCCGGTCCGCCGCTCCCAGCCAGATGGCAGTGTGTGTCTGGCACAGCACACCGACGTGATACGCTGCTCGCTCTGCTCCAGAATGAGGAAGTGGAGCAGAGCAGCGTGTGACGTCATGGCTGGACCATGATGCATCAGGGCGGGCTGTAGCTTAAAGCTACAGTGCCTGCCCATTTAATTTGCCAGCCAGGAGGTCAGGACTGGGGACAGTGGGGAATATAAAGCAGCGAAGTGCTGCGCCTGCTGCTGGACTGTGCTGGGGTGGCGGGCGGGCCCCCCTAAAGCACCGGGCCCCATACATTAGTAAGGGCTGTAATGCCCTGATGGCGGCCCTGTGCACTATACAGTACTTAATCTCAAAAATCATGGTGGGAATGAAACCCCCAATTAAAGGGCAAAATGACAAAGTGAACATAGCTGGGAGTGCTAGATAGGAACTTATTTAGATATCTATATCTTTTTATTTTACTCACTTATATCGCCATTAATTCCACAGCACTTTACAGACATCATCATCATCACTGTCCCCATTGGTGCTTACAATCTTCATTACCTATCAGTAAGTCTTTGTATTGCGAGAGGAAACCAGAGAACCCAGAGGAAACCCACGCAAACTCGGGGAGAACATACAAACTCCTTGTAGATGTTGTCATTGGTGGTGTCCTTGAACTTAGGACCTTAATCCTGCAAGTTACAGTCCTAACCACTGAGCCACCATGTTATTTTCCTGTGGCATGGGTATGTGAACCACAGGATGGAGGCACAGAGAGAAAAGAACAGCGCCGGAGGATCCTCTCCCATCTATAATTTGTTGTCATAAATCGGAGGAGCTGTATTCTTTGCAAGCAAGGAGATGAAGAATTGGACCAAGGATCATGGAAAAGATGTAGAGAAATAACCCTTATCTGGACTTGGCACCCCAATGGGAGGCGTATTTTATCTTTGCTTTAAAAACACCTTTCTTCTATGTGTTCCACAAGTACATAGCTATTTTACAGTTGTCATCTAATCCTTATCAGAAATACCATATTCATGGCTTGACATGCTTATAACGCATAAAATGTAATCATTCCCATTCCTTCAATAGACTTCATTTATGAAACAGTTTACTATGTCGGATATCTAGACTTAAATTGGTAAATTGAATTTTTTGGAAGATTAAGAACAGAGTTGGAAATGAAACACATCAGATACTGAAATTCAAGACCTATTCCAGTCATCTCCAGGAAAAGTGCACATAAAATATGGCAAGTGAATAAATGATCTTACCTTGTCCAGAAGGCTAGTACTCAATGAAGTCTCATCTGTGATATTAGATATCCTGCATCATCTGGAATAGCGAAACAACAGAATTACAAGTGAGAATGTGCAGGTAATGTGAATCCAGGCATATTGCTATGTATTTCATGGACAGTACTGGTGATGGATTTAGAGGCATTTTCTGGATTATTTGCCAAAAGTCTGCCTTTAAAAGAGCAGCAAAAGTGATTTCAGCCTATTGGAGAAGACTTTGGTTTGGCTAAATCTGCTAAATCATGCAGCAAAGGTCTTGGGTATGACATGGACTTAGGGCTCGTTCAAACAAGCGTATCAAACATTCGTATTTGCATACGGAGAGAGCACTGACCAATGCAAGTCAAGATGGTAGTTCACATGAATGTTTTTAGACTTGGCCAATGGCGCCCCATTAGTGTTGATCGAGCACTGAAATGCTCAAGTGCTCGGTACTCGAATAGAGCATGTCGGACGCTCGGACTTGCTTGCGTCGAGTAGCGAACAAAATGGAAATGAATGGCAAACTCAAGCATGTTTCCGGAGTATAAATTCTTTCTCGCTGTGCCCGGCTCACATAACTAAAATAAGTTTCTTACTATGACACGAGCACTCGAGCACCACGTGATACGCAGCACTTGCACAATACTCGATCGAGCACCCCAAGCTCGACTGTATCAGCAGTGCCGAGCAGGCTTGCCCATCACTAGCCCCCATATAAAAAATTTTAGCGCCAATATTTTAATCTGTATTCTGGAGCAGAGTAGCCCATTATAAGAGTCAATGTGTGCATAAAAAATGGATCACATATGGGTGTTGGGTTTGGGTCAAGAGACTAAAGGCCAATTTGGACATCGTGGTCTGTACTTGGACCATGAATGTTGGAAGTGCCAAACTTGGCTAACAGGTATGGGGACTAAAAAGTAGCAGGCATGTGCTTTTTGGGGTTTTCTAGGAAATCCACATTAGGCTACGTACACAATAAGTTATTCGAGGAACTTGTGGAGCAGAAACTGAGAGGAAACTCCAAATCCTCCTCCAAATTTCAAAACTACTCAAAAACTTTGAGTTTCTGCTCTGAAACTCTGCAAAAAGAATCCTAGTGAACATACACTAAGTAACATGGAGTTATTTTGCAGAGTTTCTATTTCAACAATTCCTTGAAAAACTCTGTGGAGGTGGAGTATTTTTTGATGAGTTTTCATAGAAGAAATTGTCAGCCGCCAGAATTTTCGCACACAAAACCTCTGCAGGAAAAAGGGTGCCGTTTTCTTCCAAAGCGGTTTTGCGGGGGTTTTACCATCATTTTCGCGGTGGCTTCACTGCCGGCATCTGAGTGGTTGGCTTCTGCATGGAAGAATGAATATAACACTTCTTTGAACCGCTCTAGGCTTACCAAATCCTAGAGCGGTTCAAAGAAGTGTTATATTCATTCTTCCATGCAAAAGCCAACCACTCAGATGCCGGCAGTGAAGCCACCGCGAAAATGATGGTAAAACCCCCGCAAAACCGCTTTGGAAGAAAACGGCACCCTTTTTCCTGCAGAGGTTTTGTGTGCGAAAATTCTGGCGGCTGACAATTTCTTCTATGAAAATAAATTGAACATATTACGCACAGGAAGTAGTTTTTTCCATAGACATGTATATGTTCATTCCTTTAAATGTTTTTGATAGGTTTCCAGGTAGTTATTAAAGTGGAAACTGCTTGAAAAAGACGTTGTGTGCACATAACCACTGAGCAGAAACTCTGCTAGAAAGCTCCATGTGCAATGTTTTTGAGTAATTTTGAGATTTGAAGGTTTTTCACTAAGTTTCAATTTATGCACCAAAAACCTATAAAAACACTCTGTATGCACATAGCCCCCCAAAGGTGAAACTGAAAGGAAAAAGATACAGATTAGATATTAGAAAAAACATTTTTGACAGTGATCAATTAGTAGAATAGACTGTCATGAGAAGTGGTGAGTTCTCTTTCAATGGAAGTCTTCAAACAGAGTCTGAGATGGTTTACTGAATCCTGCATTGACATGATGACCCTGGAGGTCCTTTCCAACTCTAATATTCTATGATTCTATGATTCAAGGAGGATCAACAGGATGTACACGATTTCTATACGTAACAAGTAAATAAAGGGAAATGCTGCCATTTAGAGAAAGCACTATAATAAAATAATACAAGCAATAACCCAATAATCCAGGTTGGATAAATTTTTTGTCGATAATACAAATATCCCACATTTTTATAAAAAGACAACATTTTCAATGATCTGTTCTATTTAAACCCATTTTCCAATCCATTTATCGTGATTTCTAACTACAGACAACTTCACCAAAATGAGAGATGACATCCTCATCCAAATGCAAACCGTTACGCCACTGCTCATCCATCGCTGAGCCACCAAACAATAGAAGACGCAGAGTCTCAATTCTCAACCCGCTGTCATTTAAATCACAGTTTTAATGAGCAATGGATTAGCTAGCCCATGCCGTCCTCTCTGGCCAAAATGTCAGTGTGTGAAACCTGCCTGTTGGCAGCGTTTATAGAATGTGTATGGCACATGTGCCTCTAATCTAGGCAGGCCATATGGCCACTTTTTTTTGTTTTCCTGAATGGCAGAATAATCTAAAACAAGTAGACTTGCACAGAGTTGAATATTTTATACAAGTAATTGTCTGATAACGCTCACCTCCTACGGATCATACTCTGAGCCAAATGCCCTGTGATTTCAAGACAAAGAGTCGGCGTGAGCGGCTAAGCTGTTTTTTTTGTATCGGATGATGTCATCTGGGAGAAGTGCCTTGATGGAAAACGATGTTATCATGAATAATTTAATCCGCAGATATGACAAAGGATCAGATCAAAGCTCCATTTGGAAAGACTTTATTATGAACGCTTGTTAAATCTGCGTGATCATGTCTCCGAATATTTCAAATACTTCAAAACCATGTAGCGCTAAACAGAAACGCCCAACAAAATCGAGACGGCAGCAGTACTGAGGTTCATACTACACTGGTGTAGGTAAAAGGATGGGAAAGGGTATGGTTCCAGCAACCACAAAAGTAAAAAACATAATGGATGGAAAAATAGAGGAGAGATACACTGGGTTTATGCGTTTCAAGAGGGCAGGTTTTGGTCAAGACAAAGTAGATCTCAAAAAAATACTGCCTTGTTTTTTACATTTCCCTGGTTTTAATGTTTCAAATAAATGGCAGAATTTTTTAAGGCATTAGTTAAAACACTATAACTAATACTTGCACTTAAATTTTGCTGAAATTTCACAAATGTGTGATGTGTGAACTTGCCCTTAGAAGTGGGTAAGCAGCCGACTACTAAGATCCTGTAGTTCTCCTTTAAACTCCATGTTTGCCATTCTGTGCCGGTACATGTACACTGTATACTGCTGAAACCTGGATGCATATGTGTCCTATCTCTTAAAAAAATTTATTTCTACTCTCATTTGCCTGTGAACAGAACGGCATAATTACACCTGGCACGCTGACAGCACCTTTCAATGCCATGTACATCTGTGCCGAGGCTGCACTATAATAGTCATAAATATGATTAACAAGCGAGTCTTTGTTCTCTAATGACTATGATCGGGTGGTCAATGGAGATTTACTACTCTTACAAAGCATTTATGAGCCATTATCTGCTCTGATCTCTCCTCCAGACAATGTACAGTACATGACGCTATATTGTCCTTGTAGCAACATGGAAAAAATATTGACCAGTGAATATTCCAGATATTTTATATGGAAAGGAAGGAAAGAAGGAATCAATTAATCGATGATTCTAGATTCTAACACTTAATACAAGAACATAAGAATTAGCATTTTACACTTGATTCATATTTACAGAATTTATGCATATTTTTTCAATACTGTAGATATCTATATACTTCAGTGATACATCCATTACCTAATGTTCTTCCGATTAATATGGGTAGGTCGCTGGGGAAAAGGACCATCTGGTTTATTCTGAATATTTAATAGACATAATCACTCTAAACTTACAGATTAACCCATGACAGTTCTCCCCAAGAGCCCACACCCTCTAAGCCAGGGGTCTCAAACTCGACTGTGTATATGGGCCGCATATAGAAAAAAATTTGAATTTGGGGGGCAGCTTTTTTTTAAGAACAAAGTGACATTTGTATTGATACCACTTTTTTTTCTATACACCTTTTGAACATTTTTGCAGTGCTTTTTTTAGAGCTTGGGTCGTTATGGATGTGGTCATAACAAATGTGCACACATATTGTATTATGTCCCCATATTGTAGTTATGTCCACATATCCAGGTCCCCATATTCAGAGGTGTAGCTAGGGTTTTGGTTTAGGGGGGGCGAAACCTCTGAGTGGGCCCCTAACCAGAGAACCTCAGCAAATGACAGCACTGTTGCCAAAAATAATCTATATATAAAAAGACCAATATTGATATCACCACTATATGGTCAGTGATAAATAATACCAGTCCTACAGAACATATAATAGATTACAGCACATGTACAGATAATGACTTACCGCTGACGTTCTTTCTGATGGAATTGTTCACTTTTCCTGTCTTTTCCATCTGGCCCAGACCGACATAACGACTCCTCCAGCCAGGACTCGACTACAGAGAATCCAACAAAGACACTTTTACTTCTCATTTTCAGCACTGTCACGGTCACCAATTGGACTATTCTCAACCTGCACAAACTCCTCATCCTGCTGATACCCCAATACTGAGCCGCTGCTTCCGTATGTGTCCCTATTACTGCTCCTGATACCCCAATGCTGAGCCGCAGCTGCCATATGTGTCCCTATTACTGCTCCTGATACCCCAATGCTGAGCCGCTGCTGCCATATGTGTCCCTATTACTGCACCTAGTGTGTGGTTCTGTGTGACCTCTAAATTCTAAAGCAGCCCTCTATAATGTAGTAATGCCGGGTGCAAGTGCCCTAGAAAACAGTGCCCACATGTTGTCCCCTAAAATGTAATATTGGCCTGTGTGTGCCCCTTTGACAGTCACAGTAACCCGAGTTCCCCCCCCAAACCCCCCCCCCCCCCCCCCCCACCCCCCCCCCCCCCCCCCAAAAACCCCCCCCCCCCCAAATCCCAAACCCCCCCACCCCCCCCCCCCCCCCCCCCCCAAAAAAACCCCCCCCCCCCCCCCAACACCCCCCCCCCCCCCCCCCCCCCCTTCCCCCCCCCCCAAAACCCCCCCCCCCCCCCCCCCCCCCCCCTTTCCCCCCCCCAAAAAACCCCCCCCCCCCCCCCCCCCCCCCCCCCCCCCCACCCCCCCCCCCCCCCCCCCCCCCCCCCCCCCCCCCAAAACCCCCCCCCCCCCCCCCCCCCCCCCCCCCCCCCCCCCCCCCCCCCCCCCCCCCCCCCCCCCCCAAAACCCACCCCCCCCCCCCCCCCCCCCCCCCCCCCCCCCCCCCCCCCCCCCCCCCCCCCCCAAAAAAACCCCCCCCCCCCCCCCCCCCCCCCCCCCCCCCCCCCCCCCCCCCCCCCCCCCAAACCCCCCCCCCCCCCCCCCCCCCCCCCCCCCCCCCCCCCCCCCCCCCCCCCCCAAAACCCCCCCCCCCCCCCCCCCCCCCCCCCCCCCCCCCCCCCCCCCCCCCCCCCCAAACCCCCCCCCCCCCCCCCCCCCCCCCCCCCCCCCCACCCCCCCCCCCCCCCCCCCCCCCCCCCCCCCCCCCCCCCCCCCCCCCCCCCCCCCCCCCCCCCCCCCCCCCCCCCCCCACCCCCCCCCCCCCCCCCCCCCCCCCCCCCCCCCCCCCCCCCCCCCCCCCCCAAACCCCCCCCCCCCCCCCCCCCCCCCCCCAAAAAACCCCCCCCCCTTTTTTTCCCCACCCCCCCAAACCCCCCCCCCCCCCCCCCCAAAACCCCCCCTCCCCCCCCCAAAAACCCCCCCCCCCCAAAAATTTTTTTTTCCCCCCCATAGGGGGGCCCCTTAATATAATGCACCCCCCAAGGAAAACCCCTGTAATAAAATGCACCCCCCCATGGGGACCCCTGTAATATAATGTACCCCCCGGGGGGACCCCCAAAAATATAATGCACCCCCCCAAAGGGGAAGTCTCGAATAAATGCCCACCCCCATTACAAAAATTAAAAAACCCAAAATTCCCTCTCTTGCTCCCGGCCCCTTTCGCGCTCCCCTGCTCCCCCTCTCACGTCTGACCCCCGGGGCGCCGGGCAGTGGACGTCATCCCCCCCGCTGCCCAGACCTTGGGGGGAATTTTATGGAAAAAGGAGCGTCGTTTCTTCCCCTCAATGGGTTCGCGTATCGGCAAATTTCGAAACCTAAACCCCCCCTTTTGGGGGGGGGGGGCCCCCACGCTAGCACGGGGCCCCCCACGCCTGTCGGGGGGCCCCTAGGGGCCGGGGGCAGAGCGGGGGAGATCGTCCCCCTGCTCGGGCCGGGCAGTGAAATTTTTGGGGGCGCGGGGTTCACGCCGAAAAGTTACAGTGCTCCTCCCGCCCATTTTCCTAGAATGCCCCCATCCAGTCCTCATATTGCAGAATGTCCCCATATTTATTTTTGCCCCCCCTCTAGAAAAAACCCTGTTGCAGATATGTCCCCATCCAGGTCCCCTATTGTATTTTTATCCCCATCCGGGGTTTTAAAAATTTTTTAGTCCTGGTTTCCCCTACCCTGCCCCTATTTTTTGTTATTCCCCACCCCGGTTTCTCAAATTTTTAGTCATGTCCCCCCAAACCATGCCCCCCCTATTGTATTTTTGGCCCCACCCGGGGGCCCCCTAGGTCTGAATGATCAGCAAAACGGTTTTTTTTGCTGACTAAAATGGCCCATTCAGATAGTTTTTTTTTACCTTTTTGGGGGGTCCATGTATGGAAAAAGACAGACACTAAGCTGTAATTTTTTTTCGAAAGGGTAAAAATTAAAAATTCTACAGCAGAATTTTAAAAAAAAAATCAGAACTACGTACCATCTGTACAGGGGAAAAATCAACAAAATAAATGAAAAAAAAAATCACAAAAGTACTTGAATATAAACCCCAGAACAACCTAAATACATGAAAAAAGCATGAAAACCCCTCATAAAAGATTACAGAAACAAGCTTTTTGGACGCAATTAAAAACCCCCCGCCAAATCAATACTGATAATCAAAAGAACTTCTCAGCACAGGAATACAGAACAAAAAAAACCATCGAAAAAAGATACATCACCCGACCCGTCATCAAACACTGCAACATTACCAGAAAAAATCCAGACATACATACACACCAACAAAAACATCAGGGAAATGAAAATCCCAAAATAAACCCCAATACAAAAAACAGACGCAGACCAAAAGGGGAACCCCCGGGAAATTATTTTAAAAAAGGGAGTCGCACTATTAAAATTTAAAGGGGGGTTCATTTTTTTAATTTTTTGGCTTTTATTTTTGACAGGTTTTTTGGGGGGCAGGGTCCTTTAAAAAAACCCCCTGCGCCAAAAAAGGACATCTTATAAGTTTTTAGCTCATATAGAAGACAATGACTTTCAGGGGATCCTACTCTGCTGTGGAGGCAAAAGTCATGTTTACTTTTGATTGACCGGTGGGATCTTAATGAAGGTTCTTTGCACATGAAAGGGGGGGTGGGGGGCCCTTTTTTAAAAGGGGGTTAAAAAAATGTCGTCGCTTCATATAGCTTTGGGGGCGTCGTTTAGAGGGGGGGAACTGGGGCCCTACAAAAAGAATTTTTTATGTGAAATTTTCTCTGTTTTTGGGGTTGTTTTTTCATTCCTTTCTTCTTCAAATTTTGGGCCTGACGGCAGGTGGGGGTTCACAGCCAAAACTCATCTTTCCAAGCTCCTTCTTGTCTCTCAGCACAACCCAAATAGTGCCCCCTTTAAAAAAAAATTTTTGTGACGCCGAGTCACTTCTCCAAACCAAAAAGTGAAGGATGTCCCCAAAAATCGATGTAAAAGCCGGAAGGGACTTCTAAAAAATAAAAGCAAAACATAATCGGTAAAATTCCCAAAAGGGCCCAAAAAAACCCAAAAGGGTATTAGATCAAAAGAAAGGGGGGAAAAAAACGTAAGTCAGAACGAGGCAGAGGTCAGGGGGTAAATTCACAACCCCCGAATGCAACACCCAGAGACAAACCCACAGAAACTAAAAAAACCCGAAAAAGGTCTGGGGAAACACCCCCGTTAAGTAGCCCCAAAACCCTGGGACAATGAACACCCCGGGGGCAACCCCGCGCCCCCAATTTTCAGACGGATGGATGATGTCCCCCAACAAAACACTGATAGCTCACACGCTCCCGACCTAAAAGGGAAAGACTGAGGCAATCAAATATGATAGCTTTAACGCCCCTGAAACCCAAAAGAACAGCTGATGTCAGTAAATAAACCCAGACCCCTTTAGGGGTGGAACGTGACAAATTTCCAGTTTTAAAACCCCTAAATAAATAATTTTTTCACATGCTGTGCTTTTTAAATTTGCCCCCCCCTTGCCCGAATAAATCATTTGTTTTTCCTCACTCTGCCCTTGCACAAAAATACCCAAAAAACTCCCCCTTTTTATCAGGGGCCCGCACATTACCCTTTTTAAAAAAATTTTTTGTCCAAAACAACCCGCATTATGCACTATGACCATTTCCAAAATCCCCTTTATGTCAATAGCGAGCACACTCCACCCCAAAAAAATTAGACTCAAA